>CM068841.1:83346767-84546767 GCA_028554795.2 Sinohyriopsis cumingii
TGTATGTCTGGATACGGCAATATCAAATAGAATAGAATCGACGGTCTGAGCTGCATACAGTTTCTGCAAGAAATAAAACAATATATTCATATGGATCAATTGAAAGATAATATATTAAACAAAACGATTTTGGATGTTAATAGTCAAAATGAGAAAACTGAAACCAACATTCCCATATTGCAATATGAAAAGTTTATTGATCTAAACAATTTGTAAACGATAAACTAAAAGTTAATTCTGCAAATGTTATGGAAAAATGCAGAAATGAGTGTGCTCGTTTTGGAAGAGATGATACCAAATAACGATGCGAAAGTTAAGAAAACTCGAATCTAGCATGGGCAAGGCAAGGGAGTCGGAAATACGTTTGGTGGCCGACCTGCGTGCAACGGCAGTAGTAACAGTCAAACAATGGTTTATCGGAAAGCTACACGCCAAAACGAGAAGCAAAATGAAACCGTAAGTTCAAAGATTCATGGAATTCAATTTCAACTAACAAACTGTATACAGCTGTCTTGCTGATAGGCAAAGATGACCAGTTTTTCTTGCCTATCTACGAATTCAACAAATGCACCAAACATAACACCGATTATAAGTGTAATCGATAATCATCATCAAGTGTCAGACCAAAAGGATTAAGGAAATATCGGCTTCAGACAGTGGGAAGTAGAACTGCAGAAATGCTGCAATCTCCGGAATCAAATACCCCAAACAAGACAGCACACGGTGAATACGAGCTACAGTAAAAGGTAAAACTTGATCAGAAAATAAATCAATATCAGCTATCGGTAAATAGAAATGCCCCAGTCATAACATTTCAGAGGAATACTACAAATAGTATGTCTAACCTAATACATGTACGAGTCAGCGAAATGTCTTTCAGTTGTTAACTCGTATTAAGGCATACTATGGCCCAGAGCAGCTAAAGTATATAATGTACAGACATGCATAGAATCTCGGATTGAATATTACAAACATTCGAATACTACAAAAGTATTAAAATATGAACTGAAAAACTTATACGATTCGTGTTTCTGTTCCTGAAGAAAGAGTGGTTTTGTCCTACGTTTGTGTTAGCCAGGGAATTTATGACTGATGAACGATTCCGTGTTCCCACACGTCATGCGGTTGAGTGATTGGTTATAATTTGCATGACTACTCTAAACATATTGACTTGGAAAGCAAAGGATATTATTTCAGGAACGTCCTGTATTTGTTATTTACTCTATAATTTAGATACTGTTTGCATACACGAGCATTTGCAATCGCCATAACAACTGCACATTATACAAAGCATGCAAAAAACTTACTACTTTTGCCAGACCGGATAACTAAATTCAAACTTGTCCATTGCTAAGTGAACGTCCCTTCGGATTTAAAGGATTTGCAATTCTCTATCGAAACTCACTGCCGTTCTGTCCTATAAAAAAATGTCGGTAATGACATAATTATTGCAATTGAAATTCGTTTGCGCGCTATCAGATTATTCATGTTCTGTGTGTGGTTTCCTTCCACGAATACTTCTAGATGATTATAAGGAAGTAAAGGAAACTGTGGAGTGCCTTTATGATGAGTATGGTCAGATAGGATATTCGATTATTTTTGGTTAATTCAATACAGTGCTGCCAAAAGAAGTTGTTTAGAAAATTCGCACCCTCATTTGATTTATCATTCGTGGTGTCTTCTTTTGGAAATATAGAAACTGAAACATCTGATGTTGATTTCAATAAATCGTTTGCAGAAGAAATTGGGGGCACGATGAAGAAAATCGAGGACTCAAATATTGAAGAGGGGACATACGATAAATGGTGTGATGCCATAAAGCAAAATCACACTGAAGAGGCTGTGTGAGAGCTGAAGAACAATAATAATGTGGTAATGAAAAAAATATGCAGAATATTCATTTCTTTGATGTTCAATCAATTAGTTCCTTTTAGTGTGTATGTATAGTCGCATCATCTCCTTGGAATTTACCCCGACTTTTTTAGAAGTGTAACTGTTATATCTATCTTCGAAAGTGGAAAAGATAGGCTTGACATGAAAAACTATAGAGACATCTCAATCGTTCATGTTGTTCAAAAAGTATTTCAAAAAATTACTGTTGGCAGACTTACTCAGGTTAGTGAAAAGAACAATTTGCTTCACCTCTTACAACAGCGATTTCGAAACCAACTATTATGAAACTGACTTAAAAGTATTTCCTTCATTCCTGGCTTATGTGAATGCCTTCAATGCAGTATGGCATTGTGGTCTTTTCTATCAGCGTTTCTCTCCTGCTCTTAAAGGAAAATGGTAGAGATTGATTCGTAATTCATTTCGAGATGTTCGGGCCTTGCTGTCCTCAACGGTCAGCTTTCAAAACCCTTCTCAGTAAACCACGGTCAGTGCATGGAAAAACGGTGTCTGCGTGTATATTCTTAGTCACGATAAATGACCTGTCTTTACTGGAGTCAACATAATCTGGAATACAAGTTGGCACCTTAAGAATCAGAAGTGTTCCACTCGTTGATGCTAATACCGTGTTATCTTATCATTTAAAGGCATGTGAATTTAGCTTGGCAACATTCATGTCTATGCATCCAAGTAGAGACTGCGATGCAATGTTAATAAAAGCAATACTTTCATATTTTCAAAGAAAAGAATTGTCGAAGGGAACGTATTCATGCTCGGATATATGCAGATTCCTATACTTTCGTCAAGAAAATATGCTCGTGCTACTCTCTTTTATGACCTTTCTAATATTTATTCAGTGAAAAGTTCTGGCGATAAAGGAAGATAGGTATTTTATTCCCTCGTTGGAAATGGCATATAAAAGGATGGTATAAATCCAGTTAATAATGCTAGCATCTGGTCAAACATAGTTTTGCCTGTAATGTTGTATGGATGCGAATTGTGGATAAATATGACTTAGTCCCATGTACATGACTTAGAAGTCTATGAAAGATAAGCTGCAGGAAGAATTATAGGTCTTGATCAGCGCTCACCTAAGAGACAACAGTAAGAAGTCTTGGATTGTGATCAATTGAAGGATATTTTGATAAAACCAAATTAATTTTATTCTTCTACAGACCTAAGGGTTCCTTGGTATGAAACACTCGTATTCAAAGGGCGATTTCTGTACATGCTGAGACACGAGAGTGACAGCATTGGTTTTGTAAAGATATAAACAGTGTTCAATGAGACTTTTTCCACCTATACGTGAACTCTTTATACTTTATGCCAAAATATGTCACTGTTTCGAAGAGAGTTTGTGGAGATCTAAACTGGAATGAAGACATGAACTTTTATATTATGCAACGGTCGATACTTATCATCAACCACTTGCTGTCATAAGGCTCGGAAAATGTTTTCCAGATAGATTTTGGTATTATGCAAATCTTGCTTATTTAACAATGTGATCAATTTCGTTCTAGCATGAGTAAAATTAAACTTTATAAGCGATTGGTTGCAGACAGAGCCCAGCATATGCTTCTTTGCTGTTAAGCCCTAAAAGATGAGCGCAGTATTATGTCTCAACAAATAATAGACATAATATGCATAACAGACTGACACTAGCTTTCATGTCAGGACAGTGACTATCTACATCACATCCTCTTGGGTAAGAGCGTGGGAAACGTTTCGTGTACGGATGATCTAACATGTCACAAATTCATGTGGTTGGTGGCAGAAGGAGTAGAATCACCGAACAGAAGAACAAATGAACTTGAACACAATAGCTGCCATTATGCTTGTGTATTATAGTAGGTCAATAGACTCACTTTGTTTTTGACTACTATCTATATTATTCACATCTATTTGATTCCTTGCGTTCCGAAGGAGTGCCAGGATTTAAGATGTATCATTCAAAATGTAAATAATTCTATTTATACCAAGAATTTTGCATTTTCTTTACCATGCTATTCTTGAAGGTTGTTCATTTTTTATATCATTTCTGGCTCGTGTGCTTTTATATTGTCTGTTTTTCTTAAGACTTTTGATTTTTATGCATTTTGTACCCCTTACCTATATATTTATATACTTTCACGCAAACATACAAATGTGAACACAAAATGTTAAACAAATATGTTAGAAAGGAATTCTTGTTTTGGGGCAATAATTCCTACCAAAAGGAAACAAAAGATTTTAATGCAGAGCGATAAAATTCAAATTGCCTTACGCAGCAGATAACAATTTGTTATATAATGCTGAGTTTATAGTGACTAAATATAATAATAGTAATAACCAGATAAAGAATTTATATTTCCAGCGCTATGGGGAGGCTGCATATGGTAATTTATCATCACAACATTTGCTACTGTACGTGGGAAATAATCATTAAAGCAAACATTCGAATGTTTGGAGATCTAAGCGAAATTAACATTATTTTTGAGATTAATTAATACATTTTGTGTAGGAAACTATGGGGCCCTATAAAAATGTAACATTAATAATGTCACTATGGCCCGGTGTGGGAATATTAACCGGAGAGATAGATTACCAAATATTCGTTTGAAAAACACAAAGAAAACACGCTTAAAATTCACTAATGTTATTCTGCGTACTCAGTGCCCTTTTCAATATTACAACATAGATACATTGTTACAAGTTATATATCTGTATTACTGTTGAAGTGGGACATTATTCACTGTTAGTGTTACAGAGAGAGAGAGAGAGAGAGAGAGAGAGAGGGATAGTGGAGCGGCTAGATTCCAGTCTGAGTGATCAATACGTATTTTGGTTCACCAACCACTATTGCCATGGTCCAGTCACTAATAAACACCGACTAGCCACTATTCCTTCCGTCCAATACATGTTTGTCACTGCCCATCACCTATTTTGAACGGGAAAACATCTTCTGTGATACGAACACAAGTTATAATGTAGTAAAATATATTCGTGACCAATGCCTATTCTGAGGGAGCTATACCTGTTTAACTCACTAATGCATATAATGTCGCACCATTGCCTATTTTGAATGACGATATTCTGATTAACCAATATTTATTGTGAGTATACTACACCTACTTGTGACTGAATTACACCTAATCTGATTTACCAATATTTAGTCTGTATGTCCAACATCTACTGGGACTATATACTACCAACTCGAGATAATGGTTTTCTATTCTGACTGAACAATTTCAATTCTGAGTGATCAACACCTTTTCTTTCTGACCGGTATTTATTTAGACTGGCCAAGACATATTTTGACAATGTAGAGGTATATCAATATGGAGTTCGCCAATATGTTGCAATCACGTTTTATTAGAAATTCTGAATCTGAATTGTATAAGTGATGTCTTGTTTCTATCTTTAGCAGTTAGTTGGAAATTACAATGGAAATTTCCATCCTGCTTTAGAACCAACGACATGAATGCAAATTTAAAAGAATTATGTGGCAGGAAATGGTGTTGACATTTGCGTATGTTTTATGAGATAAATTTGACTACATTAAATATACGCTTTAACACGTATGTTACACATGAGTGTAAGTGCGTATATATTTTTCATGTGAATGTAATGTGTCCACTGTGTAGACATACCTTTTGGGACAAATTACATTGACAACGAATAGTGGCATGATCAGGGTATTTCACACAAATGTGTCAAACTGCAGAAATAGCCCTTATAGGGATGTATGCAACTTTACTCAAACCATATGCATGTGCGAGAAGGTTGGCCCGTGTCAAAAATCCAAGTGAAATACGAATGCTCTACAGAAGTTCTCTTATCAGGGACTAACGTTCTAACTTGTACATACGGTATTAGGATTAAAAGAATATGTTTTAATGGCTTGCAAAAAATAATCCTTCTTAATAATCTTTCTTATCTAATCTATCTTATCTATCATGCTCATTTTCATGATATATTTGTTCTCGGAAAATGCTGTGCATATTTAAAACTATATCCAGAATGATCAAAAGGTATATTTTTCCTCACGCCACTTGATTCAGTGATTTGATCGGACAAGCAGTCAGTCATATGCGTTGATGTCAGATAGTGAAACCTCGTCTTGTGATTAGAATTCGTACGTAAGTAACTGAATAAATTCTTTTCTGTGTACAGTTTGCAATATTCCACACCAGTACTTATGCTGGATTATATCAACTCTCTGTACCACAGTGTGCATTAAATATAAATATGTTGTACACGTCTTACATTGCAATAGCATAGGAATAGTTATAGAGGCAAAATATGTACACATCCAACGGTTTCATGAAATTGTTTTATGTTAGGTACATACATACATATATATATATAGTGTTCTTAGTCTTTGTCCTGTTTGTCGGTAGACTTTTGGCATCCCAAACTTTGTCATTTTTTTTCAGATATTCACTAAAACTGAGTCCAAGGACACACATTGTTTACGACTTTGTTATGTTTTTAAAAGGGAAATATTCTTACACCATCACATTCAAGTTTCAGAATTCATTCGAGAAATTCAATATGTTTCAGGGACACGACTACCTCATATTTAAAGCTCCAATATAACTATTGAAGATAATTTAAGTTGATACATGCTTTGGCGGATAAAGAACCGAAACAAATAACCCAAAGATGAAACAGACATCATTATGATTACGGTGACACTGGACTTTGCCTGCTTATTATATTATATTATATGTCCACTACATTGCACGACCTAAGGTGGAATATGGACAGGTTATAAGTTGAAGAGCAAAAGCTCTGTGGAAAACAGGTTGCCACAGTCATCTCATAGCAGAGATACGTTTATCTTTTGTGGAGTCCAGATACAAGGAGTTGCAAATATCTGCATGTAGAATAACTAGGGGTTAGGATCAACATTATATATTTTAGGAGGAAGCAGGACAGGACAAATACGTGTGAATCTCCCCGACGTTTACAGATGAGGATGCCGTGTGAAGCACCGGGATTAGAGTCTGGTCACTCAATAGATTTCAAGAAAAGCAGGATGTTGATTGTACCAGGTAACCGTCATAATAAAGTAAAAAGAGGGCATAATAGATCTAGAGCAAAATTCAACGTATGATGGTCTCGCTGCTTTTAATCTGAATTAAATGATATAAAAACTTAAAATCGATGAAGGTTCTTAGATTCAGTTCTCGAATGTGTGAAACCAGACATACGATAAAGCTATTTGCAACACCTATCAGCTTCGATTGCTAGGTTTTGAGCCCAGAACCAGTCAGAGCTGTCCAGAGGTCAGATGAAAAACTGATTACGACAAGCCTGAACCACTTTCTCAACTAGCCCAAGAGATTAGGAACTTCTTCTTATGGCATACTCCACGGCACATACATAGGTTCAGGAGCATCTCTATCATGGCTAGTTCGTTCATGCCTTAAACAAAAACGAGTTAGAATGAAACTTTTAGCACGGAAAACCCAGAATGTTGGCAATATTCAACAAGTAGAGTTACAATTATCAGAGAATCAGAACCTAATATGTCTTATACAATGCCTGGCAAAAATTGAGGGGATGGTGTTATGCAAAGTCAAACAGCTGGCAAGAGACGCTGTCAAAAAGAAAAGTAGTTGATATCTTTGCTAGAACAAAGAACTCAAGGGGAAGGTGTGACAAACGACGGAAACATTTAGCAGAAAAGAATAATATCTTTGACAGTTAAGGAATCGTCTGACAATCCAAGAAGGAGGACTTATCTCAGGAGGATGACTTCAGTAACAAACCCAAAAGCGTTCCTGATATGATGCTGTATATGAAGGCAAATATTGCTAATGTTAAGTTTAAATGATTTGTTGACTATAGTTTGGCAATAACAATCCAGCATTCAAAGATATAGTAGACTATAAATGCTTTAGAGAGATACCATTGCAGGGACTTGAAAATGGCCGACGACAGGATTTGTAACCTTCTGAATCAACTGAATATCTTCTTCAGCAGATGCTGCAGATGCTACATGCAGAACATTGTGGCCTCAGAAGAAAGGAGAATTACAGCGTGTAATTGGTTATGTTTATGAGAAGATCTGCATCAGTTTCATACATGGCCACTTAGATAATGGGAGATGTATTTTATGGACACTTCGAAAGAACTGATGCTCGACTGGCCCACATAATTGCTTTGAATTAAAAACATATTTCTTCCTTTAAACTGTTTTGTTGAAATCAGCTGGGATGGTCTTCAATGATACAAGCCATGTTTGTAATATTCCTGCCAATTATTTAATTTGTAGTGTTTCTACTGCCAGATAGGAGTATGCAAGAGGCAACCGGTCGGACCCATAGTCTGGGAACCGTCGGTCCCATACTCTGGCAACCGGTCGGTCCTATACTCTGTCGGATGGATCACGATAGACTGACATAAGAAAAGCAAATACACATCAAATGGTGTATGCAGTGGATTTTGGTTAGACTGGGATGCAGAAGGCCCTTGATATGCTAAGGTCCCAACTTGATTTTCACATAAAAGATGTTTTAGCTTTGTCGTATTTTAAAGATGTTGATATTTGTCCAAAGAGCGACAAGGATACCAAATCCCGGAAATTCAATCCCACGATTTTGTGTTTGTAAAGGTATTGCAGAGCAGATTAATCTTACTTAACATAATTCAAGCAAGTAAAAAACTGCTGAAATTATAACCAAGTGATCTAAATGAAATCAAACTGTAATGGCATGAACATCTATGAAATATACATATATTTTTCCATTAAACAGTTTTTGCTAAAACTGAAAAAACGGGCTCTAAATGGATATTGCTTTAATGGAGTGAAAATTAATTCAGGATACATACTGATTAACACAAATATATTTTTCAAAAAATGTAAGATCTATGTAAACAAATTAAAAACCTATTGTATGAAAATTTAGTTAGCTTATTTCGATAGGGGCAAATTAAATTTGTCTACCTGAAGCGATTCTACTCAGAACATAGTTGCAAGTATTTTGTCCAAAGTTCATTCTTTTTCTCAGTATATTCTTCACAATGGATGGTACAAGCTAACTCCTGTCACAATATATATTTGAGGTTGTACTGACAATATCAGTTACTCAACTTGCACAAAGCACAGTTTAGAATTAAATCTAAAGTTATATATAAAAAGTCTAAAATACAAAGAGAACTGAAACAGCACATGATATACCATCTCATGCAAGCCATCCACAAACTTTGGTGGACGTACATGGTCAAGAATAAAAATTTCTGCACAGAAATCATTTTTCAGTAACAGTGACCTTGGACTGTGACTGTTCCAAAACTTAATAATCTCCTTTCATACCCTAAGTGAAAGCCATTCCAAAAATTAAGAGATAGATACATGGTCAAAAACTTATATATTTTTGAGCGGAAACCATTTATCACTTTCCAGCCACAGTGACCTTGCCCTGTGATCATTTGATCCAAAACTGAATAGGCTTCTGCTTTACTCAAATGTGCAAGCCAGCCACAAAGTTTAGCCCAGGTCTGTCATGTAGAATTAAAGTTATTATTTGGAAACCATTTTTCTTAATTCAGTCTTGACGACCTTATCCTTTGATAGTTGAACCCAACATTATTAGGCTTCTCCCACAAATAAGTGCAAGCCAGCTATAAGACAGGTCCAGGTCTGTGAAGTGTAATTAATTTTGTTTTGCCGAATCATTTCTCATCTTCAGCTACAGTGACATTTATCTCCAAATTCAGGGGCTTCGTCCTTACCCCAAATAAAAACTAATTATACGTTTTGGACATGGTTGATAGTGGAGAACTTGAGATATTGCGCAGAAACAAAATAGGGAAAGGACAGTGTTGATATCTTAACATGATATGCTCCACCTCAAACCACCGCTCCAGTGGCCTAGTGGTTAGAGTGTCCGCCACTGATGCAAGTGGTCGCGGCTTCGAACCCTGGCCGAGTCTTACCAAAGACTTATAAAAATGGTACTAACAGCTGCCTTACTAGGCGCTTAGCATTAACAGGTTAGTGTTAGGGCTGGTCAGCCTGGTGTCAGGATAATGTGACTTGGTGGAACATCATGCATCATTTCTGTCGTATGCTGTCCCACCCCATTCCAGCATGCAAACATATTTTGTTAAACAGTAGTTAAATTTTGTATTAGAGGCATCTGATTACGGGAAGTAATTGTTAAATGGCCACTGTTCACTCTTTTTGAAACATTTACAAGTTATGTCACGATATTGACACAAAGCTTTCTATGAGTACATTTTAAATGTTATAAATGTTTACTGATTCTTTTACTTTTCATTTAAGGAAACAATCTGAATATCTGTACATAAACTTTCTTATATTGTAAAAATGTGAGAGTCAGTCATATATATATGTTTACAAGAAATGCCAGAGATTGAATGACACTGTATGTTTATAAGAGTAGTTAGAGTTTTATACTTACAAGACATGCCTGGGATTCAGTTATACTGGCATGCTTACAAGACATGCCTGGGATTCAGTTATACTGGTATGCTTACATGACATGCCTGGGATTAAGTTATACTGTATGCTTACAACACATGCCTAGGATTAAGTTATCCTGATATGCTTACATGACATACCTGGAATTAAGGTATACTGGCATGCTTGCAAGACATGCCTGGGATTAAGTTATACTGGTATGCTTAAAAGACATGCCTGAAATTCAGTTCTACTGGCATGCTTACAAGACATTCCTGGGATTAAGTTATACTGGTATGCTTACAAGTCATACATGGGATTCAGTTACACTGGCATTCTTACAAGACATACATGAGATTCAGTTATAATGGCATACTTACAAGACATTCCTGGGATTAAGTTATACTGGTATGCTTACAAGTCATACATGGGATTCAGTTACACTGGCATTCTTACAAGACATACATGAGATTCAGTTATAATGGCATGCTTACAAGACATACCTGGGATTAAGTTATACTGGGATGCTTACATGATATACCTGGGATTAAGTTATACTTGCATGCTTACAAGACATACCTGGGATTAAGTTATACTGGTATGCTTACATGATATAACTGGGATTAGGTTACACTTGCATGCTTACAAGACATACCTGGGCTTAAGTTATACTGGTATGCTTAGATGACATGCCTGAGATTCAGTTATACTAGCATGCTTACAAGGCATGCCTGAGATTCAGTTATACGGCCATGCTTACAAGGAATGCCTGTGATTCAGTTACACTGGCATACTTACAAGGCATGCCTGGGATTAAGTTATACTTGCATGCTTACAAGACATACGTGGGATTAAGCTATACTGGCATGCTTACAAGACATACCTGGGATTAAGTTATACTGGCATGCTTACAAGGCATGCCTTGGATACAGTTATACTTGTATGCTTACAAGGCATGCCGGTGATTCAGTTACACTGGAATGCTTACAAGGAATGCCTGGGATTAAGTTCTACTGGTATGCTTACATGATATACCTGGGATTAAGTTATACAGGCATGCTTACAACGCATGCCTGAGAATAACTTATATGGAGATGCTTACAATGAATGCCTGAGATTCAGTTAATATGGCATACTTAGAAGACATGCCTGGGATTAAGTTATAATGGCATGCTTACAAGGCATGCCTGAGATTCAGTTATATGGCCATGCTTATAAAACATGCCTGAGAATCAGTTAAACTGTTATGTTTACAAGTTCTATACAGTAACTGATATCGCTCCTTGTCATTTCAAAAATAAAATTAAAAGCGAAAACACAAACTGAGATTCTTGGACTCGAGCATGCTAACGATAGTACTACTTTAAGTGTTCTACCTATAGGATGTAATTTTTTAAATTTCAAAATGAACCAAATTTTCAGACCACCATTACTATCAAAAGAGATCTGACAAGCATTCTGACCCTTTCCTATCTTATCGTTTGATAATAATGTTTGGAAAAATCCAGTGTAAGGCAACTCAATTAAAGTAAACAAATCTGCTGCCAGGGTTTGCATTCTCATTACCAAATTGCAAAGAAAATATCATATGAACGAAGATTTCTGAAAATCATGAATCATGGAAAGATGAAATATCATTTTTAGATATTTATCGAAAATGAATGAATACTGTTATTGACTGACTTCACTTTTATATTATTTATATGGAAATATGTACTTCAAGCTCCATTTTGTGAAGGCTATAATAACTCTATTTTATCAACATTTAGTTATAACTTCTCCTTTTGCTCTATGAAGGTCAAACAATCACCTATAATAAAAGAGAGTGAACTGTTCTTGAGTGAAACAAATCCTGTTAACATCATTGCTCTGTTGAAAAACACCTATTTCATCTTGACAATAACTCTAGTATTTAATAGCAGCTGTTCATTTTATATTATTATTTCAATACTAAATTTTATTGGTAACTGACAAGAAAGAGCTTTTCTACTCAAGAAAATGATTTCTCCATTGCATCTTGTGCTTGGAACACGTAATTGCAAATATGGTAAACTTGACGAATAGACCAATTATTCTTGTAGGTAAGCATTTCAATGATGACAAGATTAATAATTAGTTGCATTAAGTTAATAAATATGGTGAGATTTGGTGGTATGATTATTAAAATATTCACTGACACAACAAGCAAACAATTTGCCATAATTCAAATACTGGCAATATACTTCCGGAATCAAAAGGATGACAAACATTGATACAGGAGATAACTTTCCTTGGTAGTTTGTCTCTTGCATGAGTGACATAGGTATTACATAATTTGAATAGATGTATATATTATGGCAATAGTTGGTCCCTAACCAGGGAAGTAAAAAATGTCTACACATGATAAACAGATTTATGTTGTTTTAAAATAACTTAAAGTTGGAATACATGCAAGTTTATTAAAACGTGTGTAGATTTTGTAAATGGAATGCTGACAAGTGATGATGTTAATAAGAAAACTCTGGCACAAAAGTGATTTGCACTAGTCTGATGCCATATAAGATGAAGCAACACACTAAAACGTGTAGCTGGAGACTGGCAATTATGACTTTGTTCACTTTGCACCTAGTTGTCCATAAACACATGCATACACATCATTATCAATAAATGGGCCATCATTCAAGAGTTTGTGAGGAATAAGAGACATAATGGAGTACACTTGCAGGCCTCAATGTATCCACTGGAAGGCTTTAAAGAAAATACTAAACTATGTTTGAAATGTTTTAACTACTTCTGTAACAATAATTTATTAATTATTATTAGGGCTTTTCCAGTAAAACATATAACCCCCGGGGGGAAGGCACTTTCAAATTTAACCAACCCACAACAGAAGCAATTTAAACAAATTATGATCCACCGTCAGATATGTTTCAATCGAAAAAACACTGCCCCCTACAGAAGCATATTTTTTTAACATAATTTCTGGCTATGGGTTATTGGGTTGGGGACAGACGCGATTTAAATGACAGCTGGCTGGAGGTAATCTACTGAATTCTTATTGATCATATAATCTACTGCATATTTTTATTTGTATTCATTCATTATAATCAATCTTTTGTCCTTTTGTTTGTTTGTCTGTCAGCCAAGTATGTCTCTGATACTGTGAAATCACAAATTTTCATGGTGGCTTATTATTTGTAGATGTCATTGATCAGTCCCTTAATACCTACTAATTTAACATCCATGAATACAGATTTTATAATAGATATTTCTATTCTAATACAGAAATCATGAATTTGTATCCTTACTAAACTATTTAGTTTACTAAGGTGATGACTATGTCTTGCTAGTTTTCTTTGTTCTCAGGCATGCTGCTTTTGATTAGAAAAATAGTTAAAGCTTGTATTACTTTAAATGTGTGGTCAGATGCTATGATTCCTTGTTATTATGGTAAACTTATAATACATGAATTGTCAGAAAAAAAAGCTATTAATGCCTGTGGAAGTGATGTTGCATTATTTCTGTCTACTTTTACACCATATCATTTTATCTAAGAACATCTTTCTCAGTTACCGATGTCTTATTTTTATGCTTTGTTGCACGACTAATATAAAGTTATAAAAAATATAACCAAGTCAAACATTTTTATATCATACGTTAGATTTTAAAAAATGGATGAAAGTCAAGGAATAATTTTTCCCAGAGTACTCATAAAATCAATGTCATTGCAGTTAACTGTATTGTCAACAGCATCATCATCATCACTGATGGCCTAGCAGTAACATTCTGCACTTTCAATCCAGTTGTCACAGGTTCTATCTCCCACTTCTAGTCTTTCATATGAGACTTATACCTATGGCCTGAGGGGCTTTCATGGCAGAGTGGTATAAGATGCTTGTCTTGTGATACAGATCGGAGGGGCTTCCATCGCAGTGGTACAAGATGCTTGTCATGTTATTACTTGCCTACAATGTGTAAATGAGAATGTTGCCAGTTACTAGTGAAAGGTCAGTGGTTCTACATAAGTGGTGTTTGGTGTCTCAAAAGGACTTGGATTTTCTTCAGCAGTAAAACTGGCTGCCATATATAGATTCTCTTCATCTGAAAATGGTGTAAAGGCCATAATGATTTACAGAAACCCGACATCTCATGTCTAAATGACTTCGACTGTTGGAAATAAACGTCAAAATCAACAGAGGCTCCATGTGCCCAAGTGTACTAAGGTGCTTGCTTTTACATCACTTGCACATCTCACAGAGTGAGTTTGTGTCACAGTTCAACCAGTTTAGGTTGGAGGTCTTTCGGGGTTCTTCCTCCACCTAATACATTGTTAAAAAGTATAAAAAAAACAAATCAAACCAAACTAAATCAACCAACTAATCAACCGTGGCAACAGCAGCAAAGGTACTAGTCAATCATTTTTGCCACAGCTGTATGAGTTTATAACTTTTGACTCGAGTAATTTTTGTAGACCTTTGAATATCGTCAATTATGCCTTTCTGACAGTTACATAAAAGTCATCATCAGTTGGTACAAATGGATTTTTTATGGTGAGCTTATGAGATGGAAAAGTCTTGAGCAATCCTGCATCACACGTTGCCAAAAAGTTTACATTTTTTAGCTCACTTAAAATTTCTCTAACAATGTTCATTGTTCCAACTAGAACTGTTATAACGTATTCAAGCTATTTTCACCAATATCTGAAGATATGCATCTGTAATAAATATTTGTAACAAAGTATGAGAATGCATTAATGTTTTTCAATGACGCATTTGAATTGAACAACAACCACAATCAACAAACCAAGAAATAAAATTATTTACATCTCTCTGGCAGAAGTAGTGTATGATCATAATCTGCCAAAGATTTTTCAATTTTTAAATTTGTCAAATAGTTTTCTAACCACACTGATTCAGTGGATATATCACCAGAATGGACAGAAACAGACCAGAACAGATATAACCAGAAGGTTAAAATCGATTTGATACAACTTTTAAGTAGCTAAATTCATATTGGTTTAGTCAACTGTACACCTTTTATTGTCTTGCTTTTGATGAAATTTCTTACTGAAGCTAAGAAAATAATGTTGCACACATCAACAAAGAGGCACACTTCTACTCATTATTGTTTTTATTATGCTTCTCCATTCCAGCCTGTTCTTATGATCTTATCACCCCACATACTGTTTGTCTTGTTTATGATATGTATCTTAATTTCTCACTTACTTTTCCTACTACTATACAAATGTTCTGTGAATATGCATATCAGTGTGAAACGCAACGGGGAGACTAAACTAAAGACTGAAAACCTCTACATTTCTGGATGTATTCTGCTTGGATTCCATATTTCTGCACAAACCTCAAGAGTTCAGGAACCTGTATACTAATTCAGTTCCCACTGTAAACCTGTGAAAACACCATGATATTAAAATTCAATAATTTAAACTTTTATGTGCTCATGATCAGATTTGTATCAGTATAGACACATCTATGACGACAGCTTTTGTGAAAAGAAAACCATAACAGCCACACCATTTTCTGGATCTAAACAAATTCGAAATGCGTGCTTTCAATTCTGCACCAAAGAGGCAGCTGCTGATTTCAGTAATGAGTCGTCCAAGAGCTGTCATCTCTAGTTCAGTTGTATAGTGATTATTACTGTGATGTCATTGGGCATGGTCACGTGGTTGTCGTGGGGTCTTGGTTGGTATGGCAGAAAGACCATAGGCTTACTCCATATTTGACAGCTAATTACGATGTTGTCAAAAAGATTAAAAAATTTCTAACAATTCAGTTGGACTCGGATACTTGATTCATAATCAATGAATAGGTTCTAAAACTGATGTGTTTATTTTGGAGCTTTGTTCCTCCATCACATTCAAGATTTGGATATACCAAAGGTAAAAGTAGTACAGTTGCATCCTAAACTACTATCATGGCTACTTCAAATGTTATTTAATGTGAGACTTCAATGCAAGAGCTCATAGCTTCAGTGATTTTTAGGTTAAAAATAATAATTTCTTCTCAAACAATTCATTTGGTGCAGATTACATTTTTTAATGATACTGTGAGATTTTTTATGTGTAAAATTTGTGCAAGAAACGAACAACATCAGATCAGAATATTACTACCACTGGGAAAATACTGATAGGAATATATAGAAATAAAGCAGCAGGGGGGGCGAATCCGACATTTTGTCCAATCGTTATTTTGCTTAATTAATACTTCTGCACTCAGCGGATCCGGTGTAGTCAGCGCTAGTAAATAAAAAACGACGACGGTCCATCCTACACGACGGTGACGTCATTTGGTTTAATACACTTTTCTGCGAGCCGATCCCAGCGTCGTCAGCGTCCGGTAAACACAGCGACGACCGCGTCGATGTCATTTCCCCCCCTGCTGCTAAGAAGTTATTTACAATGAAAATTATTTACAACTAACCGAATATTTGGTCAAGTCCGATACGATATCGTGTCCGAGGATCATGTAAATTTATCGTTACAAATCCATGTGGGGTCGACTGAGCATGACTAAAAAAGTTTCGAAAACCATTAAAGTCCATGTCACCGCCACACCAAGTTTGCCAGATATTTCGTAGCGTGTGTGTATCAACGCCGTTGAATACAGCAAGAATATTACAGTTGTCTCTGATTACTTTTGGAATCTGAGTGTATCGTTGAGTGACATATATCACGTCGGTGTTTTTATGCCTGCCTCTGGAAAATATCCTAGCTGGGTTTTTTTGATTGTCTAACATAACATCATCGTACACGACTAGATTGTTAACGTCGCCATCAATATCATCAATACCTGGTGCATCATTGATATCTGTAATAAACCCAATAACATTTTTTCAGTGATCGCTGATGCATTCTCGTTAAAATCTTTCAACACCTCGTAGCATCGTTGATCATCTACGCTAGGGGCGATTAAATACAACTTATCCCACTTCATCCATCTCATTATTAAATTAAGTAATAATTGCGTCTTGCCGGATCCAGATGGTCCGATGATAATCATCCGGATCGAGTTTGGTAACGCTGCAACATGCTTAACTGGTTCTCTCGTTTTAGTCGCCGAAAAATCAATTATATTCATATCTCTATACATAAATTATGGATCTATATTGTGTGAAGTGTAGAGTGCGTACTGGCACAAATGATATGACAACCGTTACAACAAGAAATAACAGATCGGCGCTTACTGGTAAGTGTGTACAATGCGGTACAAAGAAATTTAGATTTATTTCTGCTAGACCAGGGGATGCTTTAAAAAAAAGCGAGGAGGTGATATTGCAGCCAAGTTATCAAAACTCCCCGGAACACCGTGGGCAAAGTATCCAGGAGAAAAGCACCTCCCAGGATATAGCTACTGTGGCCCCGGAACACGATTAGATATCAGACTCGATGATCAAAATCAGCCCAAACCCGGTGAGTATCCAATAAACGCTATCGACGAAGCATGTCGAATACATGATATAGCTTATCGTAGCGGTGATCTGCAACAGCGTCATATCGCGGATGTAAAATTAATTCACGCGTTAAATGCTATTCCTGATAAATCATTCAAAGAAAAATTGGCTTCATGGTTGGTAAAATCGGCTATGAAAGGCAAATTAATGATTGGAAGCGGAGCTTCTCGCGCTGGTAATTGAAAACGCTAGCGTTTATAATAACAACATGGAATCCAATTGGTAAACTCGCAAGCGCTGCAAAGGTAACAAAGGCCGTTGCGGCTAATTGGTTATCCAAACAGGCTATATGGCAAATTTATCTACCACCGCCTAAACAAATCAACTTTTCGCGCTTTGATGTTACCGTACCCAATGAAGTTCATCAAGCTGATATACTATTTCTGCCGCATGACAAAGGTTACAAATACGCGCTAACCGTAGTTGATGTTGCGAGTCGATACAAACAAGCGGAGCCGTTAAAAACAAAGTTAGCAACTGAAGTAGCCGATGCGTTTGAGCGGATTTACCGAAGGGATCCTCTGCGCTGGCCAAATCTATTACAAGTTGATCCTGGTAGTGAATTTCGCGGCGCTGTTTTATCAACGCTGAAACATCATAGCGTCGCGATACGACGAGGTCATACTGCGCTACATCGTGATCAGGCAATTGTTGAACGATTCAATCGGACTCTTGCTGAACGGTTATTTGGATATCAATACGCGAAGGAATTCATCCAAGAAAAACGATCTCGTGAATGGGTCAAAAGGTTGCCAGGCGTAATTGCAGCGTTAAATAACGAGATTACCCGAGCAATCAACATGAAGCCCAGCGACGCGATTAAAAAAAAGTATATACCCGGAAGATCAAAAATAGATAGCGTTTCCAAGCCGATTCTCGGCGATGTCACTGTTAGATATCTGTATGAACCAGGATAGCTTGAAGGCGGTAAAAAAAGAGCTACTGATCCTATTTGGAGTGTTACCACACATAACATATCAACGATAACACGATCAACTGGTAGACCACCGATCTATAGACTGGATTCAACTGCTCCTCAGCGCGGATTTACTCGCGAGCAACTACAAGTGATACCTGACGATACTCAATTGCCCCCGCGTGGTCTTAACTAGCTCCGTTGCGTCTATTGCACTCAAGACAGGTCAACCTCACATTGTTTTTGACATGACCGAGACTGTTATCGATCCTGTCCACGGTAAATTGGCGAGCGTCTTTATCCGAATAACGCCAGCGCATTACACAATTGCAACTCGCGCAGTGATTATTCTGTTGTTGTCGTAACGCAATTATTAATTCGGCATTAATATCAAAACGCCGCTGTTTTTTTTTATCCTGTTGGCGGTAACCAGAGAGTTTTCTATCAATGACGCTTGCATCGATGATGTCATCGTTGTCGCCGGCTTCGTCGGTGGCTTCGTCAATAACAATTCTTCGAAGCTGATTCATTCTCCGTACTCTGGACACTGCGAGATAGACTAGATTTGACCATTCGATGCGATTATCAACCATCCAAACAATTGTATCCGTGATAGTCAATCCCTGCGAGGAATGTATTGTCGTTGCGTATCCTAGCGTCCACGGGGATTTATTAGCACGTAGCGCGTCCTCGACGACGCTGATATCAACGAGTACAATATCATTCAGCACAAGAATTTGTTTTTTTGTCCCTGACGCTGTCGGGCCCGGGATTTCAACTTCAATGTTCTGCCGCCGTGTATCCGCGGGTCTATAACACAACGGCACTGGGCGCGTTGGAAACTTTTCCTTATGCAACGCAAACAACTTCCGCTGAAGTGTGTCTCTGACTATCTTTCTACTCGCTACAATCAAATCGTTTGGTCTCCATGTTTCCCAGAATTCATTTAACGGCGTTTCCGGAATCACCTCGCGGATTATTTCACATTGAACTCTATCCGGCTGTAATCTGATTAATTTTTTAACCTCGCGCAGTTGTTCATCAAGTGCTCGGTAATCAGTATCGGTTTCTTCATAATAGTCCACAAAATTCTTTAACCAATCATGTGGACCCTCGCCGACAAATGGTGGTGGTTGGCCATGGTCGCCACACATGATTACCGCTGTATTCGCGCGCAGCAACCACTCAAGAAACATTTGTAAAGTATCTAACGAAACAGTACATATCTCATCCCAGATGATAACCTCAGGAATAAATTTTTCCCCCATTCGATCAGGAGTCCACTCACCGCCGCTGTATCGAAAAAAGCTGTGATAAGTAACGGCGTCAACATTTCGTTGTTTTATCTCTCGCGCTAGTCTATGGGTCGGTGTAAGCACGATTATACTTGCCCGCGTTCGAAATAATTCAATTGCCCGAGTCGTCTTTCCTGACCCGCCACAGCCGCTTAAATAAACTGTTTTATATCTACAAATTGGATCAGAACACGGTGGTGCATTAGACCATTCTGATAAATTATCACCGCGTAAGTAATTGTTTTCAACGGTAACATTTGCTGACGGGGAATAATCGCGTCGTATTTCATTTTTAATTCTCCATATACCCCAACTCTCGTCCGGACTAGTAAACTCGGCTAAGTTTCCTTTGTACTTTACGTCTATATAAAATGAATCAACGGCTACTCTAACCGCGGTGTCGGGAAATCTATTTATCATTGAGAATAAATTGATAGCGGCGTAACCCAGCATAGACGCCCTCAAATGTGGATACGCGTGGCTGTCTCCATCGCTGTAGGAAACAACTGTACCCAACTTTGTTCCATTGGACAAGAAAGCTGTTTTGCAGTTCACGTATCTATTTTTTGCCACTGCGTCCTTGATTACGAAATCATATTCTGCGTCATCTATAATCAGCCGTGAGCAATATCGTTTGTAGTCGCAGTTTTTTCCACCTTGTGTGAACTTACCGATTATTCTTCTACCGAGATCTTTTGCCTCGCAGTTTCGTTGGTTGAATATCTTTTTGGACCATTCGATGATATATTCCTCGTCGGCATCAATGTGTTTTCTGGATTCGTCAATTATGCTATCTAGACGCTCTGGTTCTGGTAACCAGACTTCAGTCTGCGCCCGATATGATATAATCGCGTCACTGACAATCAACGATACAAGCATGCTACAATCAATCATATACCGTAGCAGCGCTATTGGCAGCCACTTCTTTTCAGCCATGTGTCTACCGATCCAAATATAACAACAGCGATGAAGTCCTGCCGCGAATTCAAATGATACTATGCGAGCGAATCCGGTTAAATCAAAATCAGGCAGTGGTCCATTAATAGCAACACGAGTCATTTCATGTCTGGGGTGTCCAAATCGTTTGAAGTACTCAGCGGCGGATCCATACCCGAGAAAACTCGCTGGATAACAGGCAACCATATCAACGGAAATCATGGCGTCGGGGTTGTATTCAGTGTTCCATAGTCCACCGTGATAATATTCCAAACAACTGGATTGTACATCCGGTAGAAATTCCTTGCGCGTTGGTCTCCACGCATTTTTCCTTGCTGCAACATGAGCCGCAACCGATGGAATCGTAAAACAATTTGTTAGCAGTTGTTCATCATGCTCTTCAAATTCCATGGCGGTTTTTTTCATCTTGTTGTGAAACGCTTCAGTGCGATATAATTCACCGTTTGGTCTTACAAACTGATCAAAGGTATCCATGTCGTTTTCAGCGCTGCGAAGTAACCACACTGATACAGGGTCATTTTTACACAAGCAAGCAATAGCATCAAATAGTTTCCTCTCCGCGAGAAAACTATCCTCTCCCAGGAATTCCCCGGGGATATACTTTACTGTTCTATCCCGTGGAAATATTGTGACCGCGGGCGTCCACGCGTGTTCGTTATGATCAATAATTTTGATTGGGGCTCCATTTGATTTATACTTTGATTCATATAATACTTCACCGGTTATTGTTGTAACGGTTATTGGAGATCTCAGCGACGTTTCTAATTTCGCTATGTCGCTGATGGTTGCTCCTCGCTCGCGCACTGTCTCCTCCCATTGGTTTATTTTGCTACGTCGTAAATCAGTCAATTTGTTTCCTCGACACGCATTTGTAAAATGCTCTATTACTCGTTCTGCTACACAATTATCCCCGTTGACTGTTTCATCGGCGCTAGTTTTCCGATATCAGGTTTCTTATTTAACGGGTATATTCCATAGACAACTGCTGTTTCACGATACGCTCGTTCATAGTATGGTCTGTCAATTCCGGTTAACAACCCCGGCTTGGAGTCGCGGCTAACAGTGACTGTTTTCTTGTCGCTGAGAACCGGTTCAAATTTATCACGTATGATCCAATTACCTGATTCCACCCGGTCAATGAATTTTACTCTGAAGAAATACTTGCTGGAGCCAAGTTGTGATATTATCGTTGCTGCGCGGTTGTCGTTCATGGTAGCATCAACAATACCATCAATTCGAAATGTTGACCAACTATGAGATGCACCATCACGCTTGAATTCATTGATACAATCGCGTATTTTATTCAACAGGGTTCTATCGTTTATTAACGCTTTTGGTGCGTCCTTGAGGGCTCTATCGAGATTGAACTTAATATTTTTCCAGGGCTTAATTGCTGCTAATCTCTCGAACTCATCCATATAATTAAAACAAGTATTTAAATGAAAGAATATAGTATAATGAATCACTGCAAATGGTTGATGATTGGGTCGACAACCCCGTGCAATAAATCATGTAGAGGTGAATTCTGCGGGTATCATTTACAAAGCGTTCGTAATGGTTCTCTTGGCCCCCTACCGTGCTTGGTTTGCCACGTTGGTGTAAGAGGAAAATCACAATTATGTATCAATTGTGGCGGAAAGCGATACAGAGAGTTAAAACGTTATTACGACAAGCGAATTAAAAACGCCGTCATTGACCCCACCGCTGACTCAGTCATCAAAACTCCTCAGGACTACATTGCAAGGTTTATAATTAAACCAAATAATGAATTAGACAAGTAGTATTATTATACAAATGAACCAAGAATTTCAGCCGCATCCCGTGCTCGTTAATTACGAGGCATCTCGCGACGGCGTTGTTAGAAATTGTAGACTGAAGAAGCCGGTTGGTACCGTAAATAATCGCGGATATTTGATGTTTACTGCGGGAGGAAAAAGCTATTATGTTCACAGGATTGTATTTGAAGTATTTAACGGATTAATCAAGAATGGGGTTGTGATTGATCATATTAATAATAATAAGACTGATAATTCTCTTATAAACTTGCAAGCTATCTCGCAAAGTCAGAATACCAAAAAAGGAGGAACCGGTAAATACTCAAAAAAAGCAAAACCCGTAAAGTCATTTGATACAATAACGCACGAAGAAAAAACTTTTCAGTCGATGAATGAAGCCAGTAGATATTTTGATATTTGTGTGCCCGCAGTACAATTTGTTGCAGAAGGAATACAAAATTCAGCGATCTCAAAAAAGACCGGGCGCAGAATTCGATTTTCATATGTAACATCAAAGGGGAATAACTCGTGATGGTATATCACCGAGTGACAAAGTTACCGACAGTGTGAACGCTACAGTCTATTACAATTAATAAATTGTTTCTTCCGGAAGAAAACTGATGGAATAAATTGTCTTTACAAACAACTGTAATATTCTGTTTTATGTTTCATCGAATGTTAACACACCTCGGGATTGATACGCGGGGTTCATTTTGTAAAATAATTTTTTTTTTGATATTAGAAATAAGATGTTTTATAAGAATATGAATATCGAAGACATCAATAATATATTAACCGAGATTTTAAAATTAAAAAATCAAGGAATTGAATTATCTGATAAGCTTGATAACCAAACAATATTGTCCGATTATGAAATTATTAACGAGCAATCAAAGAAAGGTCGATATACCTTGCCACGCGAGTATTCTTTTATAAAGCGATTACAATATACGATCAATGAAAACTTGTATGGCAATGACGTAAATGCATTTATTGGACTATTTACTGCCGTTGAGACAGTACGAAAAAAACTCGGACAGGCTTTTGAACGACGTAGAGAAATCTCTAATAAAATTAAAAACATTAGAAGGATTATAGACGAAAACTCCCTGGAGCCCCTGGGATATATCCCCCCCCCCCCCGCCACACTCGGCGGGAAATTAGAAACTACGGAGCAATTGCAATAATGGTAGGCGAATCACTTACTACTCGGCTAGCCAGAGAGCGCCTAGTAGCGCTTAAAAAGTTCATACCGTTACGAGACAGGGTCTGAAAACAACTTCAAACGCGGCAACAACTACAAACTGATTTTGCTGTTGGAAGCGAACAGCTCTTTGCTCCGGTAACTAAAGCGACCAAAGATGTTACGGCGGCAACTGTGTCCGTCCTCGGTGCGCTTGAAAAGATAGCGGCTCAGACCGAGCAAACAAAAAAGTCTCTGGAAACACTCCCTGCGAAAATAGCGGTTGCTACAACACGGAGGCCGCCACCACTCGCTATAACGGACCCACAAGAACCTTATGTTACAATAGCCGATGAAGAAGAACTAGGCGCCACCGCAAGAGAACCAGAAGAAGAAATACCGGAAGAAATACCGGAAGAAATACCGGAAGAAATAGAGAGAGAGGGGAATATACCCCGTAATGTTCTTAAAAAGAGCACAATAGATCAAATCAGAGCCTTCAGCGATGAAGAATTGATTGATTTTACTGCCATAAATTTTGATAAGGATTCACGAGAGATGCATATCAATAGCGATTACGAGAAAAATATAAGGTCGTTAAAGGACTGGACAAGAATAGTGTATTTGGCAAGTAAATATAAAAATGAATTACCACCGCGTGATAATAATTATATAATATTCCACAATAAAGTAAAAAGTAAAAGACCAAAACACGGAAAAGGATACTCTGTTGGTAAAGACGTTACTTGTCCTGGTAGTGTTCTCAGTGATATATCACGGCTAGAAATATTAATCGGAGGAAAACGAGCCGGAAATAACTCTCCGGAAATAATCAATGAGGCCGCTGATATTTGCAGGCGGTTATTTGCCGGTGGTATCATGGACATTAATGCATATCGAACACTCATTGACGAGTTAGTGGATGATTAAAAAAATTATAAAATTGTCGTTTTTTGTCAGTTTTTGGTCGTTTTTTGTCAGTTTTTGGTCGTTTTTGGTCGTTTTTTGGTCGTTTTTGGTTAGTTTTTACGGGTGAAAACCCCAGGAAATCATTTAGAGAAAATCGATGTTTTTTACCAAAAACCGGCAAAAACCGACCAAAAACTGACAAAAAACTGACAAAAAACGACAAAAATTGACAAAAATTGACAAAAAACGCGGATTTTTACCGCCGATGAAAACCCCAGGAAATCATTTAGAGAAAATCGATGTTTTTGACAAAATTTATGATTCGGTGGTGGGAAGGGGGGTGATCAACCACTAATTGGAAAACACTGGTGTTTTTTATAATAAAGATGATTATACACTACAACCATGATAAACCAGTCAGCGTCTACGTGGTAAACTCACGATTGCCCGTATACCGCGCGTGGTACGGAGACGGTCTCGGTAGCACCATTGCGGGGTTATTTACAAGAATGGCTCCAAAAGTGGCGCCGTTAGCTAAACAATTAGGAATGAAGGCTATTGATGTTATTCGTGATAAGGGAATCAGCGCTATTGGAGATGTTGCCGGAAGGGCGTTTTCTGCAGCACGAGATAAACTAATGTCGTTGGTGAGAAAAAGAAAACAGAAACAACCGGTGATGCCATCAACGACAGTGATGCCTGCAAATGTCAGTAAAATAATAAATAACGCCGTGGAAGAAAAACTAGCGTCGTTGGTAAACAATAATCAAGATGACATCGCAAACATAATAGCGGGAAGTGGTTTAAAACGACGACGATGATTTAGATGCATCAGCGTATTATTAAATAAAATGTTTAAACGAACAGCTGACCCGGCGTTTGATATGGACGCACCAGTGCACAAGGATGATTCTGTCCGTAATTATCAATTTTATTCCTATCATGCAGTACAACCCAACATACGATCGCGAATTGAACTTCAAGTCCATGATACCAGTAAATATTTTTTACCGTGTGAAGCGTTTATTGAAATCGAAGGAGAACTTGTAACAGAGGCCGATACTCCTGCTGTACCAGCACCGTATCCAGATGGTACCAAAGTTGGCTTAGTCAATAACGGCGTAATGGCGCTATTTGACAGCGCAAAATATCTCATTGACGGGCGAGAAATTGAATCAATAGAACCTGATGTTGATGTTGCTACAACAATAATCGGGTTAGCAAGATATTCCGACGATTATACAAGATCAGCGGGTCCATCTATGATGTTTGCAAAGGATACTAGAAACACTGCTGGAAACTCGCAATTTGTGGTAAGACGACCAAGAAATAATGCTAATAACGCTGATGCTGATGTTGAGAATATGATTATAAACAGCGATCCTAATTTTAACATCGGAGCTGCAACACGCATATCAATGTTAACAGGGCCGCGTAGATCTTTCTCATGCGCGATTCCACTGCATCATATATTTGGATTTTGTAGGAAAGTGCGAAAAGTTATCTACGGAGCAAAGCATACCGTGGTGCTTGTGCGAAAAGGTGATGATAGAAATGCAATTTGGAGAATTCCAGCGGATCTTGCGAATCCAAATAATGACTCTGGTAAAGTCGTTTTAACTAAAATATTATTGTGGATGCCAGTAATGACTCCATCCATTACCACAGAGGCACGATTGCTATCCTTTATGGAGCAAGGAGGAAAATCATTACTAAGTTGGCTAACAACAACAACAGATACTAAGCAATCAAATATCAATGGTATGTTTACATGGAACCTGGCATCACAACAAGGCATTTCGGCTCCGTGTCATATATTTGTTGCGTTGCAGGATATGACGAGAGTTGATAATCAACTATCCAGCCATATGATATTTGATCGATTAGGCGTTACTGACGTCTCGCTGAGAATAAACGCCAGCAGGAACCATCTGAGGATATACAACTTAATTACGGTCAAAACCATATTGCACGCGTGTACCATCGGTTGCTGTCGTATATGAGTCGTGATCAAAACGTCGACACTGGTTTGCAAATATCACAACATGATTTCAAAGAACTATATCCGATCTATTACTTTTCGCTGGAACATCTTGATTTAACAAGACAATCCGTCGTTGATATACACTTCAGAGCTAATGTAATTCGCGGTGTTATTGCCGATTATAGAGCGGTTGCTGTCATTCTCAGCGATAAATCAATGCTGTTGGAAGGCGTTGGTGGACGAATGAGAATCGTTGATGCACCAGTGGAAAACATGTAATTGAAAACATAAACGCGTTTACAATAAAAATGTCGTATAATGTTGTCGGCGTAGAGTTGACCGATGGTCAAGTCAAGAAATTACGATCAAAGTCGGCTAAACAATGTGGAACCACAATAACGTTAAAGCCGTCACAGATGGCAGGTGGTAATCATAAGATATCGTTGACGGCGCGTCAAATAAAACATTTCAATGATGCGATGAAGAATAAAAAGGGTGTTCAAATAGATTTTTCAGCCGCAGCGATTAAAAACATGGAAAAGACCGGTGGGATATTTCCGCTGTTAGCTGCGATTTCAGCGTTGATTGCCGCGGCGGCCCCAGCAGTGGCGAAGGCGGCGGCGTTGGGGGCCGTTGGTACCGCGGCGGGAATGGCATTGAAGAAGGCAACCGGGAAAGGCTATAAAAAAAAACGACCCGTAGCAGGAAAGGGTCTAAGACTACCGGGAACCCCGTATTCATGGTACTCGGGGAAGGGTCTAAGACTACCGGGAACCGTTTATTAACTCCTATGTCTAATTTTGATTTAATAGATGCCGCAAACGCGTTAGCGATAAAAAACTTCAGAGGTGTTTTTATGAGGGATCAATTACCGACAAAACCAAGGAATATTGAAACCGGTATAATTAACCTCGATAAATCCTCCGGAGCGGGGACTCATTGGGTTGCATACGCAATTGATCCGCGTGCGATCGTCTATTTTGATTCATACGGGTTAGCCCCGCCAAACGAGTTCATGCGGTATATCCGGGCGTGTTCAGCCCCGGTTTTTTATTCCACGCTGCCAACACAACAGTTAAGTGACCTACCGATATGCGGCCGTGAGGTATTGAACGTACTCGCGGCGATTTCATCATCGCGGAAACCACCTCATGTGGTTGTAAACGAATACACTAGTGGGGTCGTAGAGGCCCGGCGGGTTAATTAAAAACACTGGTTTTTTTTACAATAATAATGATTTATATCTGGGGACGACCGGTTTCGGCGCTGAAAAAATCCACGGAAACGCTCGCCACCGATGACATAAAAAAACTAATCGAGGATGAAATCGCTGATACGTTAAATTTAACCAGTGTTGACCCGGGCGAAATAGTTGTATTTCAAGACCGCCAGGGTAAATTGAAATCCAGTAATGTGTCGCTGAATGACGTTTTAATACGACAGCGTGATGCCGCCGAGAACACTATCGCGTTGTATACCGATGACGGACGACTTAAATCAGGTGAATCCATCTTGACGATAAATGGAAAAATAAGTACACTTGGCGACAATTATATATCCGTGTCGGATTCGTTAAAAAATTTGTATGATAAATTTAACGCGCAAGCAAATCAGTTCGAGGGGATACAAAAGTCTGTCACCGATATACAACTCACTACTGCTAGTTTTTTTGGAACCCCGACGGTAACCGAACCGAATCTTGTGGGGATAAAAAGTACTATTTCGGAGTTTACAACGCTGTCGGGCCAATTTTACACGTTACGAAAAAATTTTAACAGGGCTGATAACACCATTGATAAATTCTTTGGTAAAAAAAATACCAGACCGGATGAAATTACAATAACTATAAATGATATCACTGCGTATGGACAGGAAATAGGAAAAATCAAAACTGATGTTGCAACGATCAAAGCGGGGTTATACGTTCATATACAGGAAATAGGAACAATCAAAACTGATGTTGCAGCGAACAAAAATAATATAAACGCGCATACACAGGAAATAGAAACAATCAAAACTGATGTTGAAACGATCAAAAAGAGTGTAAACGCGCATGAAGTGCTCATAAAAGCATTCAGCGTTAATGTTGCAGCGAACAAAATGAGTGTAGACGCGCATACACAGGAAATAGGAACAATCAAAACTGATGTTACAGCGATTAAAGACAGACTACCGGAGGTGACAAAAATAAAAATCCCTCATGAAAACACCATCAACACAGTATACACGATTCATCATGGATCATTCGTTTGGACTCCTACACAGAATACAGTAAAAATCACCGTAACTGTTAAGGGTATTTATCGATTGACACTGGTTTCAATTATGCATTTTAATATATTATCGTCGAGTTCATCCGGGTTTAACAATATAATATCAACAATTATAGACAAGGACGCAACTGAACAGTTTACAATTTATGCCGCCGATAGACATTTAACCGAGGCAAACATTACATGGTATGTGGAATTTGTAACGGATCTAAGTAATTAAAAACACTAGCTCTTTTAAAATAAAAATGACCACCAAGGTAATTGAATCAGAGGTATCACCGACGTCACATCAATATCGATTCAATACCGTAAAAGAATTCTCCGCGAATTTGAAAACGCTTTCCGAACAATACCGTGTAAAAATAATAAAATACCGTCGAAAAATAACCACCATCGACGCGGTCGTGTACTCGGTGTCAGGTATAGTAGCCGGTACCGGTGTTATTTTATCCACGGTGACCATGATGGCCCCGATCGCTGTTCCAATCGCTATCTCCGCGGCGACAACAATTGCTGGAGTCGCCAACGCAATCACTAGAAAGATATCATCGTGTTCTCAGAAAAAACTCAACGAGTATACAGTAAAACATCAAATAGTATCCGACGCGTACTCGAAATTATCCGGGTTTATCTCGTTGGCGATAGATAATTCGTTTATATCCGATGCTGAATTCTCCACGATGGTCCAGTTGCATGACTCCGCGATGTCAAAAATCGAGGATTTTCAACTGGAAGCTGGAAACCAGGTGGCTGAAACCACTTCAATGGGCTTAAAACACTCTCCTGAAACCACTTCGATGGGCTTAAAACATCCTCCTGAAAACAAGCAGGTTGTTAATATTCGGTGTTGAAATTAAACAATAGAAACGACGAATAATAATAATGTCGCTGAACCCCTAAGGGTTGCAATTACTTCAACGGATCGCGGAGAACACCACTCCGGTACAAACAAATATGATATCGATAACATCAACGAAGCCAGAATTCAGTGTAAACTTCCCTTCTCCGATTCCAGTAAAGGAAATAGCGCTGGCAAAATTACGAGTATATCACAGTTGGCCTAATATCCGAGCGGAAGCATTTAACGGACAACAACCTAATAACTCGCTGGTTTTTGCATGGACAAATAAACCCGATGGGACCCCAGACTGGAATGAGGTTACAATACCAACTGGGTCATACCAAGTAGAACAAATCAATAAAGAATTTCAACGCAGGATAAAATCGATCACAGGAAAAGAATCAAAAATCGATATTACGGTTCATGAACCGACGTTATCGTCGACGATTGAAATAAGCACACCGGGGTATATGGTTGATATTTATAACAGTTCAATAAGAACCATACTAGGTTGGCCCGAGAATCCACCTAATGAAATCCACGCGGACTTGCACACGAATGCGCAATCGTATCATGAAATTAAGCCCAGTTATCAAGATAAATTGTCTATTATGAAAAACACGTTATTACCCAGTTGGTTTATATTTCAAAACAGGAATGCCATGCAGTGGTATTTTCGTATGACAAAACTCCTGAATCGATCGTCATATTAACAGTTATTTTAAATGATATCGATAGTTCTTTTATCGAGATTAATCGTAATTACCAATTGCAACTAGAACAACTACGGAAAACAAAAGCACGAAAACACGTTGAGGTGTTAAATCAACTTATATCAGACATGGAATATATTAATGAGCGAATCGTTAAAATAATATCCGATAACAACGATGATAATAAACAAAAATTCCTAACCGAGAATAATATCACAGAAGCCGATTTACCCGATTTCAAGTTTCCAGGATACAACGCGCCAGAACTAAGAAAGTCTCTTAATGATTTTCTCGGTTCATCAACTATCCTCAGACACGATAACGGAGATGGTGGTAGGCATATTGCTCCATACAACGTAAATATCGCATCGGTGATAGCAATCAATCTAGTGTGTGATGTTATCGAAGGGAGTTATCAGGTAGATACCAAGCAATCAAATCAAGCTCAACAGGGGTATATCCTTTATTCATTTTCGCCAACAGCCCCTCCAGGATTCTTAATCGTTGAGAGCCCGATTAATCCGGTCTATATGCGATGCCATAATCGGTTTTTAACGAGAATTAATTTTAGACTTACCGATCAGTCAAATAACCTAATTGATCTACAAGAGGAGGAGTTAGTGATCACTCTATTTGTGAGATCATTGTAAATAACTTCTTAGCAGCAGGGGGGGAAATGACATCGACGCGGTCGTCGCTGTGTTTACTGGACGCTGACGACGCTGGGATCGGCTCGCAGAAAATGTATTAAACCAAATGACGTCACCGTCGTGTAGGATGGACCGTCGTCGTTTTTTTTTTTACCAGCGCTGACTACACCGGATCCGCTGAGTGCAGAAAGTAATAATTAAGCAAAATAACGATTCGACAAAATGTCGGATTCGCCCCCCCCCCCCGCTGCTAATAATGATATTATTATTTAAATAGAATATGTGGTGACAATACGAGCGCTAGTTTGCAACATTGCAAAATACATCTTGTACAACTATTCTGTTGTTTCTAACAACACTGTAATATGAAAATAATTTCTGCCCACCTTTTACTTTAGTCCCTTGCTAATAGTAGTTTTAGATTTTACAATAATAAGCACATTTTACCTTTTGACCATAACACATCATTACAAATATTTAGATTGCAAGAAAATAGAAGTTATAATTTTATTAAAAGCACTGGTACCAGTAAGACTAAAGGAGATCTCACGCATCATCCAATGTTTCCAAATTCCATTTGAGCTATTATAATTAGTCCATTTGGGTCGGGTAAAACCCAGTTGTTGCTTAACCTAGTAATGAGGTGGCTCAAATTTACCAACTTTATTTAGTTGCGCCATCCGTGGATGACCAACGATGCTATGTTCCTAAGGAATTTAATGAATCTGCAGAGGCTGAAGACAATGTTATTGAATTTATCACAGACATCGATGAAGCGCCATCCGTTGAGAGATATTAACAATTTAGTGGTTTATGATGATGTCATGCTTGATAAACAAGCAAATCCAACCAGAATATTTTCACAGGCAGACATAAAAAACTGATGTTATTTAAGTTACTCCCAAAGTGATCAGAGATAATTGTAATTTTTTTTGGTTATTTTTTAACGGGGTTGATATGCATAAGCCTCGAAACAATCACCAGACATGGTTTTCCGGCGACATGGACATAAACAAATTTTAAAGTTTCTTCGCACATGCTCAGAAAAACCCGCATGGATACATTACGATAAATTTACATGATCCAGCGACACGCCATCAACTTGGTCTAGATAAATGTGTTGTTATAATGAACCAGGAAAATATTGGCGAGATTATTTCTACGATCGAACAATTGCAGCAAGAAGGTCGCGCGGTTCAACTCGATGTTGAAAACATCAACATTGATTTTGAGATGATACAACAGCGACGTGAAGAGAGCATATATACACTCGCGGTTGAGTACAAATTAATCCAATTACTCCAACGCAAAATGGAATTGTCGATGGTGGATTTACGCGAATGTGATATAGCTGAATTGATTCCATTTGCAAGTAACATTGAGAAAATACGATCAGACTTGTCCCGAGAATATGAAACTCGAGCGGCTGTAAGTGCATGTGCGAGACGGGCTAAAAAAAACTTGTACTGGAATATCTTAAGATTCCCGCAGAATGAGAAGCATTTCCTAAGGAGGAATAGCCCAAAAAAGAATTAACAACAAAAAAATTAACGACCACATGAAATATTTTTTTTATCCATATGCGTTATTTTTTTTTTTCATTATGGCCTGTCACTCACATACAAGAAAACGGTCAATTCTCCACCACATGTGTCTAATAAATTACCATTTTGGTCGGCTACACGAAAAGATGTTCGTGACTGCGATGGATTATGACATAGTGAATAAACAGGATTAGTTGGCACCGACACAATCAAATGACCCGGGGAGACATCTGAAGAAAACATGTCAAGAACATATCCCTGCTGGGCCTGCCGTGGTAATGCTTGCCCAGATGCGGTATAGCTACCTTCGACTGTGTCATAGAGTAGATTTACAGGAAGCGTTGATGTGATATTGACCAATCCCTGCGACACATGACGACCAACACCTGTTGGATTGTTGTCATGTCGGAGAATATCTGGATGGTCTTTTATTTTCTCACGTTCTGCAACATTCTTCGGAAGATATTCGCCAACTATTTTATTGATAGTCTGCTTCGTCTTATCAGAATCAAGCCCGTATTGTTTAAACGTATCCAAATGGTCTTTTTCAGTGAACTTAAAACAATCATAAAATAATTTTTGTTGAGCGGCCTCCTTCTCCCGTTTGGCTTCCGCATAAATATGTAATGCTAAACGTGAAGCATCACCATTCGGACCTCCTAGATGACTCAATATAATATTGATGCTTGATCTAATACATTCATTATGATATTCAAGTATATACTTCTCAAACCTCTCTCTTAGTTGTCACTGATATCTTTCGTACAACCTCGTGATCGCGTTGGCTATTTTTTCTCCTTGAAGAAGTTTATTATCAAGACATTAGAGATTCTCAAGCAGATCATCATACTATGTAGCTAACCAGTTACGAGGACGGTCTTCCGTTGAATAAAAATCACCTCGTTTTAGACGTTGTGGTTTAACAACAGCTGGTGCTGCCAGCATCCATCAGAGCACAGGTCTGATCGAAGATTTCCATATGTCAACGGCGTAATTGTTGTCGCAGAATGCGCCGCTGATATTTTTACGGTGGCACTCAACGTCGGATCGTGTTCTTTGATAGCTATCTTTGATACTTTTCATGTTTTTGATTTAATTGTACGTTGAAGTGCATCATTTGTTTGTTCCATTTTGTTATGATCCTGTTGGGATGGTAACTACTTCCCACATTCAAACTTGCTTGCCAGTTTCATCATCGGCAATTTTATTTGAAAATACCAGTGAATTATTAGCGTCTAATCTAGCAAATTATTTTTCTTAGATATTTGGCCAGCTATAATAAAGTCGTAATTGTGCCAGTGCAATCTCAAGTGAACGACCATTCGACGCTTTGATCTAAGTTGAAAAACCAATATCCAATTCCGGCTGTGCTGACGTTGCTGATATTGTAGTCGTTAGCGGCGTTGTGCTAGCGATGATCTGCTCTAGTCTTGTGGTTATTTCTATGGTCATTATTATCTATACGATGCATTCTAATTGTAGCGTTGGCAACGTCGGGAATGGTGTGTTGGAGTTCTTGTGCTGTCGATAATAAATATACATAATTGCATCAATTTCATTGTTTGATATTGCACCGTCGTTTACCACCGCTGACAGAATCGATGATATATTTATACACGCATATGCCGCAGCATAAGTTATTTATGTGTGCTCGTGCAATTTTTTACTGGCATATGTAGATATTTTTTGCGATAATATTGAGTATACCAGCAGCACCGACAACAACAGATACACCAATTCTAACCACAGGCGGTATTATATGCGTGGCTGACAAAGTGCCGATTAACGTCGTTGTTTCTGCGACCAGCTAGGAAACCACATATACAGCATTGTCGATGACAATTATTCATCTACGATATTTATTTTTGTCATATGCTCGTCGATGAATTTTTTCAGCGATGCCTTCCTTGCACATGCTTGATTATACCGAATGGATTGTGTAGGATTCATTATGTTATATAATAACCATTCAATTGAGGTGTTTCCGAGACAAATTCCAGAAACCACTCGTATGTTACTAAGGTTACGTATTTATCTTTGGGTTCCAGTATGAATGTTTTCTCGAAACCTTGATTTAACACGGCTGAGATGGTTCCAGAACAGTTGTCAATTGAACCTGTGGTAGATATCTTGAATTCCATACCTCTAAACAGTAACCCTAGCGGTATTTGTCATGGATTTTTTGTTTTTTTGCGGTGTCGTTGCTGTTTATTTATACCGCACCGTGTATACCATGCTGATGAGTGGAGTCGTCTGAATTAAACCATCAGCAATCTTTTTGATTTTATCGAGCTCAGTGTTTATCGAATTGATTGTTGAATTGATGTTGGTGAGCTCATTGTTAATAATTTCGATTGTTGTTTTACCGTTGACTAGATCAACAAGTTGTGTATGAATTTCAGACAGCATTGTGTTGGATTTCCACATAAAATATCCATGGTTCTATTTATGTTTGTATGAAAATTTGCAAACGCGGTTACATGACTAGTATATTCAGATCTGACAAGCATATTTGTGTGTTTAGCAGCAAAAATAACTTTTCTGACATTTCTGCAGAATCCAAATTTGCGAGACAGTGGAATCACACATCAAAATTCTCTGTTATTACCCATTAACATTGATTGCCGTCCTGCAGATCCCAGGTTGAATTCTGGATCAGTGTCGCAAAAGTAGCGGAAGGTTGTGGTTTCCTTCCAGCTATTGAAACATCGGAACTAGCGTGTGCTAATTGTACCATGAGATGCTGCTTATCGTCAGGGTGGTCAGTAATGTCCTTGATGAACATCAATGATGGACCGGCGGACCGTGAATAATCATCGGAATATCTTGCCAGATTTAGTATTGTGGCAACATCAACATTTTCAGACATGTTTCAATATTTTTTCATCGATCATATACGTGGCACTATTAAATAATGCCATACACCATTATTAGCAAAACCAACTCGAGCTTCAGCTGCATTATCTGTTTTCCAAAAATATCTGCTTGTATCCTGCACTTGTAGCTCGATTCGTTCATGTGTGTCAGGTACACGTACATCAAAAGAATAATACTGATAATCACTCACTGATTCATCTTTGAGGACTGGTGCATCCATGTCAAATGTTGGATCAGATACACGCTTGAACATTTTTATTTATATTCGTTCTTGTTGGTTTTGGTTCAACATGATTCCTCACTTCAGCGATTTCATCACGAGCTTGATAGATACCCTCTCTTGCTTGCTGTAATTCTTCTTGCAATTGTGGTTGAGCAGCAACTATTTCAGCTGGAAGCTCTTGGAGAAGATTTTGGGGTGTTTTAGTTCTTGTTGCTATTTTCTTCGGTTGATTTAGCGGTTTGTTTCAACGACGGAAGAAGATCTTTTGTGGCCTTTGTGACTCTTTTAAATAACTGTTCTTTACCCTCTCTAAGTCCCACATGAACATCCTGGCGTTGTTGCAGCTGTTGTTTGATAGAATCACGGACTGGAAGATACTTCTTAATTGCATCAAGTCGTTGTCGAGCTAATTGTGTTGTAGGAGATTCCATAGTAGGCACATAATCATTCATTATTATTATTACAACAACGATTTAATTACATATCACTAAGTCAGCAGATAAACAAGGGTTTACTATATTACAGTAACGTAACGTATTTTTTAAAAACTATAATGAATTGACTAATGTCAGTTATGCTCAAATTTTAGACATTGCCATGGTCACGCAGGGTTTCCACAACACGATCACGTGGTTGAATGCGCTTTAACTCGCTGGTTTTTACACGGTAAAAATTGATTATTGTACACTCTGTAGAGAAATATACCTGATACATTAAATATAAATACTTGATAAATAAATTATACGATCTAAATGCGTATGTATGTTTAATGTCTGTCTGTCTGTTCAATAAGCGCTTATGCTCATATAAACTATTGTATCATATATTCTTAACTGAGAATGTGGCCGAAGAGGTTAAAGCGTACAAACGTTCGATCGACCAGTGGAAACTACTTCATGGGTTCGAATCCAAGAAACGAAAAACGAGATAGACGTATTGTCAGCATCTGCAACATATGCTATTACAGTGTGGGGGGGGAGGGTACCCGCGATGCAATGGAAAAAGATGAAATATCATTAAATGGGTAATTGTAAACTTATCAAAATTAAACTAACCCTGGTGCAACTTGCCTGGGCCTCTCCGAAATTAGAAAAGTTGTTAATTCTAAAGCACACGGGGTTCATTTGGGGGAATAGGGGTCTGTGCTTGATTACAAATTAACAAACCAAAATCGCTCTTTATCACTTAGCCATCCAACAATTGCAATGAAAAAAAATATAACATTTACCCAGGATTTATCAGACATTCAGGGGGCCCCGAGTGGCCGAGTGGTCTAAAGCGCTCTCCGTTACGGATCACTGCCATCTCACCTCTGTCTGCGTGGGTTCGAGTCTAGGATTTGGCCAATTTTCTTGGCCATATTTTACGAAAAGGGGCCTCGATGTAGGGTTGCCACAAAAAATCGGCAGCCATTTTTTTCTTACCCCCTTCCCGCCACTCTCTCTCTCTCTCTCACTCTCTCTCACACACACACACACACACACACACAGCTGTTCTTCTAAATATAAGTTCTGATATGGATAGTCCACGTTATAATCGGGTGAAATACTATGAAAGTCTCAGTTTATTTGAAAGATCTCTTGATAATATTCACTTGTGAATAAGGTCCCAGATGAACTTTTAGACTCGTCCATGTTATTCTTGCTCAGAGAAAGAACCTATGTTGCTCCGAATAAAATGCCCATAGCACCGCTGAGAATGGGAGATAACTAATGGCTGACGACAAGAATTTATTCTCCAAAACACAATTTCATTTAGCACGATCCCTCGAAGCTCTAAAGCCTACATCATGGGAGAAGGTATACATATGTATTTACATTACAATTATGCATACAAGCTTATATTACAGTCTTTAATAGATGCAGTACGGCCCCGCCTATTTTCGTCACTCGTAGTCCTAGTCCTATAATGTAAGACATAGCACATGTTATTCTTGTTTCAATGCTATACAACATAAATATCAGCGTCGAGGTCTTACATGTAGGACTACATAACTTGGTGTTTATACTTCGTTCCTCATATTGCATTGTCAGGTTGAAAGGCTGAGCCTTTATATCCGCTCATCTTTAAAAAACTGGTTTAAATATTACTTGCATACGAGCTGTGTCGTCATAAAAATAAAAGATAAACATTTGTATGTATCTGATGTTTTAAAGAGGGTCATATGCGCTGCTATGTAATGTGCAAGTTAGGTTAAATATCGGGTTAAAAACATGCCAAGTTTGGAGCTAAGTGATCCCTGCATCAACCCCTGCTCAGAAAACATTGCTGGAATTGGCGTTGACTAGGTTGGATGGTAGGGAGTTCCACAGGCAGATTCCTGATGGAAAGAAGGAGTCCTTGTATCTGTTAATGTTAACGTAGCACAATGAATGAAATGGACATGACTCTGACCGAGCTGCATGTGTAATAAAAACTGAAGAGTTCTTAATTGTCCAGTGTGTAGTTATATTTTGGTTAACATTATATTTATGATGCTCAAGATCTGATTGACTAACAGCAGTGTCGAAGAATTTTGATTGAACAAAAATTATCAATGAAAAAATCATGTATTTTGATTGCAACTCAGATTACTAAAGTAAAACAATTCAACCTTTTTACATATATGCCATATAAATATTTCATATTCTTGCATGTAAGGGTTTTTATACATTTTTCTACAGCTTTGCTATGAAGCACAATATTTAGTGACACTACATATTAGCTAATTCAAATCATCCACATGGTCTTCCATACATCCACAGAAAGTATTTTGTAGGTTCTTGCTTTGTGGAAAGAATAATTCAATTCCTTGACAAGTGAAGCTAGAGATGGTTTAGATGAATTGAAATTTGATTTGTGATAACCTGTATTTTTCACAATTTAAGAGTGATCATTACAAAAAATACTTGGTTGCTGGTGAGTAAGTCCATCTGGGATGGTTTAGAAGTATGGTTTTGTCAGTATGCAATTTGGCAGTTTTTTGGTTGGTTTCTAACAGTAATTTGACCAGTACTATTAACTCACGTGGTCATAAGATCAATGAATGAATTGTGCATCACATGTCAGTTTATCAGCCATTGCTTGTCACCAGCATTTAGTCCATATCAACAAAATCTCAAACAAGTTTGATAATGTTCAACACATGTGCATATTAATGAGGTGATCTTGTAGCTGATTGGTTAACTCCTTACCACTATGGAGGTCATATATCATTAAGTTCTCTTATGATTTTGATAATGAGTGGGATCCACATGATGATCTTACAGATGATTCTGATGATAATATCAAACCCAGTCTAACATGGACAATATGACAGTTTTCCTTGAAATCTGATGAAACTGTTGACCAAGTGTAGAATTTTCATTGCAGCATCAATTCATGTCATTGTAATAGCTAATAAAGTTATCTATAATGGGCATGTTTTTTATATATATATTTGATGCTATATTAATGGAATCATTCCTTTATACTCATCAAAAGTAACAGATTTAATACGTCATTGGAAATAAGCATTGATCATACTGCGTGTCACGTGAAACCTCTCTTCTTTGTTGCAAAATACGGGTTATTAAAACTTCATGAATATGCGTGAAATTTTCAGGCCAATCAGAGGAGATATAAACATTCCGGTCAGTGGTTGTAGCACGTTCCTATGATATTCATACACAAAGAAATAATTGCTCAAACGTTACGTAGATTTGACCAAACGTTTGGCAATTTAAATAAATGCATCATATATCTTCAAAATTGGTATATTCCATGCTTTGTTTATATATCAGAAACGTTTATAAACCAACCGCAACGAGCATTGAATTTGTAAAACATTTGATTCTCCCAGTGTTGACATTGTCCGACATCTTTGAATTTGCTAACAGCTGATAGCGATGTCAACGTTTTAACAACTGATGTTCCAAAACTAAAATTATTATTAATTTCGTACAAATTGGTGTGACAGACGAACATGCTAAGATGACTTTTTTAATAGTTTTTATCGTTTTAATGCTTTTTTTACAGTTTAGATAGTGTACAGTCGCAAAATGAACACGCAAAGCATAGACTTTCAACCACTATAAATAGACTTAAGTTGTCGATGCTGTAAATATCTGAACTGACAAACGGTCAACGGTTTTAAAATATGTTCAAACTTATATTGATTATGTTATTACATTTGTTTAAATTTTGTAATGGGACATTGTCTGATGAAATAATGATTAAAAAAAGTCGCATCACTATCAGACAAATACAAAGTTTCAGTATGACAATTTTTTTTACTTTGTACTTTGACGAGCGTAGCAAAGTAACTACACGCACACTTAAAGTCGTTTCTTAAATTCCCAATGCATTGATAACATTTGATAGGATCAGTAATGTTTTCAAAATACAAAACAAAAAAATACAAAGTCTGAAAGTGATAAATTATTTTGCAGGTATATGATATTGAAACGTTAGTTCTAAGTGACAAATGGCTGCGTTCCCTGGTCCATTCTGCAAGGAGCTAAATATAACATCACGGGATTTAGAAGATAAAACCAACTTGAATCATATTCATTAAATTAGGTCTTGCAACATTGTTTCAATGATAATTATGAATAAACATTGCACTTCTGTTGTTTTCGAAGTTGTTTTGCATATATATGAACTATTGCTTATGAGATATATTTGAATTAAGTTAAATGTCATAAAAGTTGTGAAATGTTTATATGCTTTTCATTTATAAATCAAAATGTTGAAGTCGGACAACAGATTTAATAAGAGCAATGCATTCAATACGAAAAATGCAATCAGAATATCAAATTTCATAATAATATCTCAACAAAAAAGAAAATTATAACAAATGTTATGGAAAGAACATTTTGCTTTGGTTCCATGATTGCCACATAATCTGAATACATTTATATAAGACACAAATTCTAGAAATTTGTAAATATTTTGGAACTTAGAAGTCGTATAACTTTTTTTCTAATAGAGATATTTAAAAACAAATAAACTTTTGGAATGCTGTTAAGTGGATATATATGAAGAAATCAAATGTTTAAAGAAACATGATTGGGGTTGCTAATGATAAGCGTCTGGACGACATAATTTTGACCTAATTTTGATCAGACTTGATTTGTAGACTTATTTTGCATGTATACAATCAGTAATGAGATCCATGTATGTTAACGAGGTGATCTTGCATTTTACTGGCTGAACTTGGAGGGCTGATAAAATTTATTTGTCACCCATTTATCAAGGACAAGTGGTTTCTTAAACTAAACTTGTCCCACGTACATTTTCACTTGTCCAAAAATTCACTGCCTTACTTAGATTTATTGACATGTATGCATTTTATTCCATAAGAAAAAACAAAAGAAATATTGTGTAACAGATTTATTTCTTTAAATAGTTTAACTTTTTATTGTCAGGGTATCTTATTTACACTATTTCTTGCTCTGATATGGTTGCATCTGTACTTCTGTCAGCAAGAAATGTTGTTAGTGTGGGTGTAACAACATTTTTCAGCACACAATAGGCTATACATGGCAGTCAGTATAACTGGTGGAGGAAGAACAAAGAAAACCCTTGTAAGAACCATTTACCAATGGGAAGCTACAGGCAAGCTTTCTAACAGACCCACATTAGTAGAGCCCGAGACTCTACTAATGTAGGTATATAACAAAGCTTGTCCGTAGATTCCTGTTGGTGGATGGAGGTGATATTGTAGTGATCGATAATGGCGAGTGCTTTATTCGACTTGGCTACCCATGGCCCAAGAATTGAAATGAATTCACTGGAATTTAGACTTTCCCTAACTTTCTTTTCTCAAGACCTTATTGACAGAACAAAGTCTCTTGCCCCAAGTCTGTTCTTATAATTAGCACCAGTTGTTCTTCTCCTGGAGATCACAAAGCATCTCCGTATCAATGATTTTCCATATTGGTCTTGAGTGTAGGCTGTGTTAAGGAGAGCTCTCATTGTATTTTATTCTTTCATTTTAATTTATTTTAAAATGTCCTTTCCTAGTAGAGTTTTAGCAGCTCCAATTTAGGGATCTCCTGCATATGCTGGCTAGTGTCATGCATATACTATGCTGCACAGTTTTATGAGGTCCAAAACGGTATAGGAGGCATGATTGATTAAATCCTGAATTTGCCAGTGCCATTGACAAATACACTGGCTGAATATCCAACCCATGCCAGTTTAGGATATTGTTTGCAACTACTGCAAGATGTTGTTCTTTAAGAGTCTGTGAATTCAAGCCATGGATAATTATCAACCCAATGTGGCTGAAGTTTCTTTGTCTCTAAGCTGTGACATACTTTAAATTTTTACTGCCACAGTTTCTGGCTTATGCAGAGATGGCAATGTCATTAATAAAGTTGTCACCAAATAATTGCCAACCTCAAAATTTCGTCGCCAGTTTTCAAAAGAATGTCACCATTTTCATACTACAGTACTACCCATTTATCTTGATATCCCTGTTACCAAGGTAATATTGTTGACTGAAGTGGATGTAGAGGTAAGTGGGGGCAGGGCTACAAAAATACAATTTTTGAGAGGTGACCTGATATCATTGATTAGAATTTACTCTGAGAGAAAATAAACAATTGAAACTTTGATTAATTGATGACAAAGCTAATCTGAAATGCATGTGTATTGACAACTTACAGTTGTGTAGAAGAATTCATAATGCATAAAATACAGTACATGTATTTGAAAAACTCATAAATTAGAGTATGGATCACATGTTAGAAAATTGTTATATTATCCATATCATGTCAGAAAACACACATAACTCGCATGTAAATAAAAAACAAAGAACAAAAACATTTTAGTCCTTGTTTGATCTTTCCCACATTTAACAAACACATGTCACTAAAAAATTCAATGAGATATTCATGGTTGCCAGTATAACGTAGCTTTATAGTTGTTTATGTGCCACATGTACATGGCCTAAAATTTGGTCAGCTGTCTCCAGCTGACATGTTGCCGAGGCTACCAAGGGGATTAGGCTGTTAATAGGAAAATGAAAAGTGTGAACAAAATAAAAGTTGCACAAACATCCTTGCGACCAAATATGCATGATTTCCAAAGATTCTAAATTTAATTTGCTTTTTTGCCTCCTGTGTTAGCAATCGCAAATCAAAACATTTTTCCTTCAAAGTAGAAACTTTTGCGACACAATAAAAGTGTTCAAATCACTTTGAAAAATGCAACAATTGATCAGCTTCCTTTGCATTTATTTATGTTTGGTGCTGATTTCCTTTGATGAAAGGTGCTTTTGTTTTTATTGAAGATTGTAGTCAGCTTGCTTTGATGAAGGGTGCATTTGCAATTGAGGTACCTCTAAATGTAAACTTTTGAGGACCAAACAAATGCGGGTTTGTTATTGCAGCAGTAACATCAAATAATTTTAGTAAAGCATTGATTTAGACCGATTTTTCCTTAGCATTTATACAAAACAATCAGTGCTTCAGAGGTAATCAATTTTCTTTAACGTTTCAGAAAAAACTATTTTCTTGCTACATTAAAAAAACACAAAAAATCCTTCACTTTGTTGATTGCAGACATTCCTGTTCCTGTCTTCAGAGGTTAATTGATTGTAGCTAATCCGGCTGCATGACTATCTGAGTGTATCAGAGCTTACAATACCCAGGCCAAGCTCAAAGTACCCAGGCCAGGCTTACATTACCCAGGCCAGGAGTCTGCATAATCAGATTATAATGTAAAAATGACCTGTTAAGATGCATTTGTCACTATGAACATATGTTTCCCTTTACCCTCATTTGCACTTCAGAGACCACCAAACTGTTAATTTGACCCCCAGTTTTGATACCAAAGTTTGTTTTTTACTAAGTCTCATCCCCAGTTTTGACACCAAGGAAATTTTTGACTCTCAGTCTTGAACCCCTAGGGGATACACTGACAAATGATTTGTTTATGTAACAATAGATAGCTCCCAGTGAATTTTATATCCAAGTTTGACGCTTCCTTTCATGGTGCCTTTGAATTTCTTTACCTCAAACCAGATTGTATATACAAGTTTAAACAGCCCAAAAATTTGTAGCAAACAGATCACAAGATGGTACATTTTGTCACCAGTAAGTAAAAAAATCACAATTTGTGACATTGTCGAAGCCCAACACCATCCATGCTTATGTATTTTCACATAACTAATTACTTTAGACTGAGTTTCAGCCTTACATTTTATCTCTCAACTTCAGTGCGTATTTATCTTCTCTGAATCTTCCTTTTGATCACCTCACTGAAAATATTTAAAAAACATTTTATGGAAAATAAACAATATCACCATATTTGACAACTGCTTCTACTAAGGTGATTATGGTACAATATACAATACAGACACTGAATTAACATAATTGCTTCATATGCAATATTGCACATTGATTACAATATACAGTACAGACACTGAATTAACATAATTGTTTCAGATCTAATATTGCACATTGATTACAATATGCAGTACGGACACCGAATTAACATAATTGCTTCAGATGTAATATTGCAAATTGATTACAATGTACAGTACGGACACTGAATTAACATGAAAGCTTCCGATGTAATATTGCACATTGATTACAATATACAGTACGGACACTGAATTAACATGAAAGCTTCCGATGTAATATTGCACATTGATTACAATATACAGTAAGGACACTGTATTAACATAACTGCTTCAGATGTAATATTGCACATTGAATACAATATACAGTACAGACCCTGAATTAACATAATTGCTTCGGATCTAATATTACACTTTGATTACAATATACAGTACAGACACTGAATTAACATAATTGTTCCATATGTAATATTGCACATTGATTACAATATACAGTACAGACATTGAAGTAACATGATTGCTTCAGATGTAATATTGCACATTGATTACAATAAACAGTACGGACACTGAATTAACATTATTGCTTCATATGTAACATTTCGCATTTGATTGCAATATACAGTAAGGACACTGTATTAACATAACTGCTTCAGATGTAATATTGCACATTGAATACAATATACAGTACAGACCCTGAATTAACATAATTGCTTCGGATCTAATATTACACTTTGATTACAATATACAGTACAGACACTGAATTAACATAATTGTTCCATATGTAATATTGCACATTGATTACAATATACAGTACAGACATTGAAGTAACATGATTGCTTCAGATGTAATATTGCACATTGATTACAATAAACAGTACGGACACTGAATTAACATTATTGCTTCATATGTAACATTTCGCATTTGATTGCAATATACAGTACGGACACTGAATTAACATAAAAGCTTCCGGTGTAATATAGCACAGTGATTACAATATACAGTACAGACACTGAATTAACATAATTGCTTCAGATGTAATATTCCACATTGATTACAATAAACAGTACGGACACTGAATTAACATAATTGCTTCATATGTAATATTGCACATTGATTACAATATTCAGTACAGACACTGAATTAAAATAATTGCTTCAGATGTAATATTGCACATTGATTACAAAATACAGTACAGACACTGAATTAATATAATTGCTTCATATGTAATATTACACATTCATTACAATATACAGTACGGACACTGAATTAACATAATTGCTTCAGATGTAATATTGCACTTTGATTAATATACAGTACGGACACTGAATTAACATAATTGCTTCATATGTAATATTGCACATTTATTACAATATACAATACGGTCACTGAACTAACATAATTGCTTCATATGTAATATTGCAGATTGATTACAATATACAGTACGTACACTGAATTAACATAATTGCTTCATATGTAATATTGCACATTCAAGTTGATCCTCCATATAATGGTTTTAAAAAACATGAAAAACTCATTACTGTCATTTAATCCGTTCATAAAGGAGATTGACACTTATGTTGTTAAAATGACTTTCAATAATTTCATTGCATTGACTTGATTGATTGAAATCAAAGGGTAATCTACTTGCGAGTATCGGAGTTGAGTAGCCAATAATTTGTCGCTTAATCCAATATGCCGTTAAGCAGTAATAGAACTCCTGCACATGCAACAGTTATAAATGGCTACTGATCATAGTGTAACAGCTAAAGCCGTCAGAAGTTTAGGAAAAGTCAACTGGATACCCATCTATCCTAATGATCAGTTACCAGGTTACCCAGTCAAAGGGTAAAAACATTAAATGTGAACCTGAAGTGCTTTGTTGCATGTTATCCTATTTTTTGTACACAAAACTGCATGTTTTTCTTGTCAGATCCAATTATTTTTTGCACATAAAATGTTCTGCTGTAAAGATTTATGTTTGCCAATGTGATTCAAAATATTATCTGTTTCAGTTATACGACAAAGAATAACAATATATGTTACATGCCATAATTACAGAAAATAGTATGAAAATAACGTATTTATTTTTGCTACTTATCTGAATCTGCAGTTAGTTAAATTCTTGTTACAAATTGGCTATGAGGATTAATGAGGTTACAGACAGACACAAAACAAAATGATAAATTACTCATTCACAACAATGGTCGGTATCCATTAACAGCTCTAATAACAGTATGTGAATGAATAAATGAAGAGAAATAACATTCATACATCCACAATGTGGGGAGAGCATGCATGGACAAATAAAGGTCGAGAAAGTGATTAAAGTATAAAAATTAGCACTTGCCCGACTTGTTTTAAAATAGCGAAAATAGCACTTGCCCTGGACTAACGCTTTGATAAATTTTGCTTGTCCGACTTCAAAAACAAATAGCCCAGGATGTCAGCCCATGGGATTTGATCAGCCCTGCCTTGTTTCCAATCTTGAAGACATATGCTGGATCTCTTGGATTTATTAGGATCTTAACGGTTCTGAACATGACAGCGAGTCTGTCCATATTAATTATGCCTTTATCTTTAGAAGTCATTTTTTTTGTCCTGGGAAATTGTTGACATTTTACCAATGTCTGATATTCCAGGTGATGAAACTTTTGAGCCTGCTTCCTGCAGAAAATACCCAGGGTACACTTACTTTGGATCAGAGGGGTCAGGATGTTGTTGTTGCAGTTGGGATGTACTTCCTGAAGTCTGATCTACAGGCAACATTCATTATATGGCTTACAATAATGGATTTACAGTTTTAGAATTGACCAAAAAATGGATCAAGGCAACAATTGGTTAAAATCAGTTCTCATACTTTGTTCCCATTTTTCACTTTCTAGCTATGACATGAACAATAGGAGCAGAGTTGGAAGGTCTGATATTAATAATATTTTTATAACGTAAAGTGTTCATGTACAGTAAGACTTATTCTGCTTTGGCTGTTAAGGTAAGAATGAATAATTCTTAGGTAAACAAGGTTATACCCCTCTACTTTATCTAGGTTTCAATTAGCATTTTTCGAAAATACTTCATCAGCTTAATGAAAATTTCCATTCTAGAAGTTTCTGAGGTCAGATTCAGGACTGTATCTTTAACTCAATTTCAAATGAACATGTTTATCATTAATAATGATCTGAATATTTATTCCGCAATCACAGAGAAAATTTAGTTATGCATTATGTTGTTTACAAAATAAATGTCACAGGTCAGGTAGACCATGAACTTAACTTTGGACAAGGTCAAGTACAAAATACAGATATACATAACATATTATTACCAAGGAAAGCCAAAAGACAGTGCAAATTAAATTTACATACAACGTGGTGATATCATTAATATTAATGAAACCAAAAGCCACTAGTGAAAAAGATGAAGCAAAGGTATTGATATCTTGTCTTGTACTCTGCATTGACTTATATATGGATGAAAGAAGGGAAAATTACAGAATTAGTCAATTTTTCTTTTACTCTGCATTGACTTATATCCAGCAAATATGGTACTGGAATCATTTTCGTTAGAATAATGAACAGAATGATTTTCTTCAAAAGATGTCTTTCATGCAAAACAGGCTGAGGTGGCCCTCTATCACAACCATCATCTCAGGTGGTGAAGGAGGAAGAGATATGGTCTTGCAACAAGACAAGAAATAAAACTTATATTCCAGCCCGAGATTTGTGTCCCACCTTCAGACTCTGAGGATGCAAAAATTCTCTTCAGTTTTAAGATACTCTCCAGGGCAGCCCCTCTGCAAGATCTCCTCTTGCTTCTTCACTCAGCCATGATAAATGAGCCAGCTCAAAATATGTATAAAGGCTGGGAATTTGCTAGGCAGCATAGGGGGTGATCAATTTTCCCTACATATGTTGAGACCTCAGGTTTCTGTTGCAAGCTATAGGGTTCACACTCCTACCTGGCCAATTAAACTTTCCAATTTGTATGTGAGAATTATAAGTGGTTATTTCATTGGCGATCTGTGCTTTCTTTCCAGTAAAGCCATTGGATGCCTTAGAGTTAAAGACCAGGTTACTGGTCACCGTAGCCTCACATGCTGATCTTTTTTTTGACCACCTCCTTCAGCCTACTGAAGGAGGAAGGACTATAATTTTCTGCCACCTCGTGTACTTCAGTCGTTGCTGGAGGCAGTGGCCAAAACATCTCAACATGTCTTGTCCATGTCCTTGCATTATCTGCAGAGATTCTCAGCCTCTGCTGGGATGTTGCTTTGGACATTTGTAAGGTCTTTCTGGAGCATAGTGAAAACCTTATGTGGTTTGCTCCCCTGGAGGATGAGGCCCTCTTTGAAGGTCTCCTTCACTCCATGACTTCCTGAGACCTGAGGAATCAGCAACACTGGTCCCTTTCATGCACCCAAAAACCATCCAACAAGCAGGGTCACCCTGAGCACCCTCAGGAGCCTTCATTGAAGCTTTTCAAAAAGCAACCCAATTCAAATCTCCCTCTCAGTAGTTGTGCTCAGGAAGGGGTCACTGGGAAGCTAAAGGAGAAACTTTGCACAACCTTCTACCTTTTCTGAAAAGGGAAGAGGGGCAGCTGTAGGGACTCACTCCATCTACTGTGTTGTGTCCTCTTTGTACTTTACTGTTCAACCAAACCGCCGCAGATTGAGCTCTTACTAGAGTCTTTGGGAGTAAATATGGTCTACATAATTCACTGGAGCCTCCTATTCCTCTAGTATTTTGACAACTGTTTGGTCTTCAGTGGCTAGTTCAAGTCCATCAGACACAATGTGTCTCACTGTTGGTCCATAGTGACCTATCTGGGCCATTTGCTCAGCCTAGAGAAATCAGAGCTGGATCCATCTCAAGATTTTGTCAACAGTGGGATGAATTTTCTCATGAACAAAGGATTTACACCATTTAAAGAGTTATACAGGTGCATTGAGGAAGTTTTTCTCAGTAGTATTTTTCAGATGAGTTAATATGGTGTAAGGTGGTGTTATCAGCATATAAATCATTCTTAGTATTTCCTGTATGCCCATGTTGATGATTTCCAAAGATAATAAATAGTAGTCACCATAAAATAGATCCTTGAGGTACTCCACAAGTCACAAGTTTTTCAACTGATGTGACATTGTTAATGCAATCATTTATCTTCTTGCTTTCAAATATAACATAAACCAATTTAAAGAATTGTTACTGAGCTTGAACATTTTTAATTTTTCAAGTAAAACATCATGACCAGTTAAATCTGAAACTTTCCTAAAATCTACTAACACAATTCACTAGATCTCCATTATGCACTGGTCTGAGTCATATTTCTAGCAAGAGCAGTTTGACCTGAATGATTTAGTTGAAAGCCTGATTGTCTATTATACAACAGATTGTGTTTATCAAGAAAATTCATTAGGGAGTATTCTCTTTTCTTAAAAAAAAATTTTTCATATGATAGGAAGATTGAGTTGGTTCAACGCTTGTTTATTCCATCATGATTACCAGATTTATGAAGAAGTTTCACTTTCACCTCCTTCCCTTTATCAGAAAATTTCTTTTATGCCTAGATTACATATATCTGTTGTACTTCTGAACTAAAATGTGCTACTGTCTTTACTAATCTTGGTCCCATGAAGTCTACATCTGTGCATTTTGTTATTTATAAATTTTGTTAATATTTTAGTATTTTGTTGTCAGTTATGGAGAATATTTCATGGAAAGTACTGCCAGTAAATCTGTCAAAATTTTAGAAAATTTCTACCGGGTACCCTTACATCCTAATGATCAGTTACCTGGGAAATTCTATTAAATGTTTGCAAGCTGATGATGAGTCAACATTTTTTTACAGTTCACAGTATCCTATAACTATCACTACCTGATGTCATCTGGTACAAAGTCCAAGAATTCATCATCATTGTCTGATAAAATCCTGAAATCATCTCATATTCTCGTCATCGTAAATATCATCTGACTCCGTTTCCTTGGCCTCACTGCCATATATTTAGAGACTGAACTTGTGATTTGTATGTGTCTGTGTGATTTGGATTTTTAACGTAGCTTTAACAATTTTTCAGTTATATTGCTACGATGTCTGCAATGTGACAGTTTATAGTGATGTCTAGCACTGGTGCATCATGCCGCAGACATGTAGCATGATGTCCCACCCAGTCACATTATCCTGACACAAGGCCCACCAATCCTAACACTAACCTCTTAATGCTGAACGCCAAGTGAGGCAACTGTTAGTACCATTTTTGTAAGTCTTTGGTATGACTCGGCCGGCGATTGAACACACGACCTTCCGCTTCCGAGGCGGACACTCTAACCACTAGACCACCGGAGCGGTTTTGAGATTTGTAAGTAACACTTTAATCATATAATTTGTAAGCTCTGTTCAAGGTTGCAAATGAACACTTGTCAGTTGTGCAGCAAGATCAAATAACCACCCTCTGTTATTTGCCACTACCACTCTTGAGGCTCAATCAAAGAGATGTCACATGGGAAAACAATGTCACATGGGAAAACAATGTCACATGGGAAAACAATCTATGAGGTTATGGCCAATTATTTACTGGAATTGGCACTGAAAAAGTACATGTATTTGCAGCTAAGTCAAAATGATTGTCAACTTGAAAACAAAGTGAGTGCTGCCTTAACAAGCACTGGCATAAAACTTGTATACGGTAAATGGGTACCATTTATTATCCAGGTTATTATGAATAGGCGGTACCCAAGTACTTGGATACCTGTTGGCATCTTTAACTGTCAGGAATGTTTTATTTACAAGTGACTCTAACAAGTAATTGGTTCTTTAATATTGTCAGCAACATTAACAAAAAGTTATTAAAATTATTGGCAATATATTTATTTTTATTGATTCTATCAGAGCAATTATTACAATATGAATTGTGAGAATGACCTTTAGCAGCTCCTAATTCTTTAAATATTTTCCAAATGTTTCCAGCTTTTTGTTTTAATTCCTGAAGAAGTTGTTAGTAATGAGAACTTTTTTAACCTTATTAGCTTTACAACTTTATTTCTCCCTTTTTTATATTAGTCATTATTTCCCAGTGCTTTAAACTGGATCACATGTTTTAATTACTTGTATGATTTCTGGTATAATCCAGTGTGGTGGAATAACATATTTAACCTGGTGTTTTTTTTTCCAATGGAATATGTATGCCTATATTATCTATAAATCAACATTATCAAGCATTTGTATAATATCCCATGTAACATACTTTAATTCCTCTTAGAACTCCTTTCATTAAAATGTTTCAAAAATATATATAAAATTGTATGGTGAATGATTTAGGAATGAAAGCACTAGTATTGTGTGTTAGAAGTGTGAGATAATGGTCACTCAGTCCCATAGACAGGACATCAATAAAATGTACATTACATGAGGAATTGGAATAAATATGGTGAGAGTTTTACTTTTTTGAGGGACAACCCAAATTGATTCATTTGCCTGCTGTACCACTCCAAAAGAAGTCATGTAATTAACTCAGTAATTGGTGATTTGTGGATTTATTAAGTCCCTGTAATATTAATGTTGTCAAAGAGGAATAATTCCTTTCTTCATTTAGAACTACTCCAATTTGATCTTTTAATTCCATTTTACAGCAGAATTTGGATTCCTATAGAGGTAACTAACAGTAAAAGATTTGCTATTCTTATGTAAAACTTCTAACCACATGCTTATGAAATCTTTAACTTCCAAATCTTTCCTGCACTTGCATATAATAGTCATGTACACAGACCACCAAACCTCCAGATCTATAAGTTGTACCTTTTCGAAGATATTTAAAGTCTTCAATTAGAAAAGTCTGTGTTACAAGTCCATGCTCTTCAAATAAGTAACAGAAAAGAGTGAAAGACAACAAGCTTTGTAAATTCAATAAAGAATTTATTTCCCTAGAATACAAAGTAACAATGTAAAAAAAACTTACGGCATTGCAAATTAAATCCCAAAATAATCCAAGAACTACCGACACAAATCCTAATAATTTAAAGTCCTGAATAAAACGCAGTACAAGTCCAGAATAAATCCAAAAGCTGATGGAGATTATGGGTATGTTATAGTCTCTGGTGTGTTGATGTGTCAACAGTCTTTTGTTGAATCACATAAATGTAATTCCAGGTTTGAATGCACTTTAAATTCCAGTCAATGTCTCTATCAAAGAATTTTATCAGAAAACTTTGTATTGCCAGAGAAAATAATCACTTGAATTCAATAATTTGAAGAGAACAATTCCAGCTCAAAATAGAATAAAATACTGGAAATTCCAAAACCAATACCCAAATAAACATATTTACTTCTTGGATTTATAATAATAATACTGATTTTAAACCTGTACACACAGGGAATAATTTATCTATGTATTAGTTGTTTACAATGAATAAATAAAAAAGTCAGTTTGGGTGAAGCAGAAATAAACTCAATTTTGGACATGGTCAAGTCCAACATTCAGTGTTACATTACAATAACATCTATAAAAAAATAACTAACAAGCAAAGCAAATTAAATATACATAACACCTGTTTGTTCAGTCCCAAGTTTGCTTTCACTCAGGCAAAAGCATTTAGATATTATTTTCTTTACATAGTAACATAAGTTTAATTGGATCAGATTTAAGTTCTGTTCTGATTGTTCTACTGTCGATTATGCATACATTTACCTCTTAATTCTAGGTGCAACACACTACAAGTATTTTTGGGTCAGCAAGGGAGACAAATATGAATTGGATACACATGAGTCAAGTAAATCATCATCCTTTAGCAAAGTACTGTGTGTGATTTTTATTTATAACGTAGCTTTAACAATTTTTCAATAATATCACTACAATGTCTGCAGTGTGGCAGTTTATAGTGATGTCTAGCACTGGTGCATCATGCCGCAAACATGTAGCATGATGTCCCACCCAGTCACATTATCCTGACACCAGGTCGACCAGTCCTAACACTAACCTCTTAATGCTGAGCGCAAAGCGAGGCAGCTGTTAGTACCATTTTCGTAAGTCTTTGGTATGACTCGGCCTGGGATCAAACCCATGACCTCCAGCTTTATGAGGCAGACACTCTAACCACTAGGTCACCGGAGCAGTTAGCAGAGTACTATTTTTAATTGTATTTTTAGTATAGTCATTAATATTTACATTAACAATTGTAGATCTGTCATCTACACAGCTCTTGCACTTAGAATCAAACACTGTCTCATTTGCAAGAGAACGATTCGAGCCCGAAATAGAACAAAATACTGGAAATTCCAAAACCAATACTCAAATAAACATATTTACTTCTTGGATTTATAGTAATAATACTGATTTTAAACACGTACACATAGATAATAATTTAGCTATGTATTAGTTGTTTACAATGAATAAAATAAAAAAGTCAATTTGGGTCAAGCAGAAAAAAACTCAATTTTGGACATGATCAAGTCCAACACACAATGTTACATTACAATAACATCTATAAAAAAAAACATGGCTAACAAACAAAGCAAATTAAATATACATAACACCTGTTTGATCAGTCCCAAGTTTGCTTTCACTCAGGCAAAAGCATTTAGATATTATTTTCTTTAGACAGTAAGATAAGTTGGATCAAGTTTGAATGTTGTTCTGATTGTTCTACTGTCGATGACCAATAAGCATACCATTACCTCTTAATTCTAGGTGCAGCACACTGCACGTATTTTGGGTCAGCAAGGGAGGTACATATGAACTGGGTACACACAAGTCAAGTAAATCATCATCCTTTAGCAGAATAATATTTTTAATTGTATTTTTAGTGTAGTCATTACTATTTGCATTAACAATTGCTGATCTGTCATCTGCACAGCTCTTGCAGTCAGAATCAAACACTGTCTCATTTGCATGAGGGTTTCTGACAGCCATTAGACGTACACAGTTAGTCATTATCGCATTGCAATTTTTACATATATTGAGCAGGACTGAATATTTGTTGAATGTCATAATGATATGGCTTCTTGACCATAAACTTTACTGAATGTGGTAATGATATGGCTTCTTGCCCATAAACCTAATTGAATGTGGTAATGATATGGCTTCTTGACCATAAACCTAACTGAATGTGGTAATGATATGGTTTCTTGGCCATAAACCTAATTGAATGTGGTAATCGATATGGCTTCTTGACCATAAACCTAATTATGTCCATGGGACATGGATTGTTTGTGGCTCAGGAAATCCAAATGAGTGACATTTAAGTTGTTCATTTTGTTGGCAGTTGAAGGTAGAGGGATTTGTTTTTTTTTATCACACTTGAAGTACAACTTGTGATACTTTCCCACTTCCAGTGTTTCCCAACTAGAATTCTTACATTGTGGTTTATACTGCTCTGATCCATCTTGTAAAAGAACATAATTAGAAATTGTCAACCAACTTTGGTTTTGGGCTGCTTTAGTTGATAACATCTAGAAATCGGGTTTTGATCTACTACACAAAGTGAGAGGCAGATTCTGTCTCATTCAGTGTAGTGGAATATTGGGTTGCCCTCTTTCTTGTAAAAATGATTGACAATGTTCACAGAAGTCAGATCATTAGATTTGATTATTACCTGTTATTGTCTTTTTCATACATAATGATCTAACACAATTTCTATTCCATTTGTAGCACAAGGATCAGCTTCTGCCTTCTCTTCTGGGAGTGTTGAAAGCACTGCTAAAAGCAACATGTTTGGACAACCCCACGGGAATGATTAAGCATAGTAAGTAGAAGGTAAATATTAGTCATACATTTGGAATAATAGCTAGTCCCTATTTTTATATTTTTAGTTTTTCATATTTAACCTGCCATAAAAAAAGTTTGGGTTGTTTTATTTGATTTTTAGAGTAAAAGAAAAGTATTATGTATCTGTAATCAACCAGAATTAGTGCATAGAACAAAAGTACTCATATGTGTTGTGTTTGGAATGGTTACATAAAATCCTTTACAAAATCTCGGCATAGCCAGGTTATCATTAAAAAAAAGTTTCTAGTTCAGTTATATAACACAAGCTATTATCGGTATAAGTCGCTGGCTAGGAGTGTAAGAAAATGTCTTAGTATTGTTGACAACTTGGATATTTGATTCCTTCCCATTGATCATTTCTTAAATGAAAATGTTTAATCATCTTTGATTAATTTGGTTATTTTAGGTTGTAATGTGTACTTCAGGGCTACCTGCACCAGAGTGTTTAAGTTTCTCTCTCAACACAATACTCAGTGATGTGGCACACAGAGACGAGGCCAGTAGAGGAATGGTATGTCTGTCTGTCTGTCATATATATGTATTGTTGGGTCACTCCAAAGAATAATCAGGAAATAAATGTAAAATAATTACAACAAGAATATTTCATTAAATGTCTAAACCTTGTTTTTATACCCCTGCCTCTTTACTAATCTTATATTCATCTGTCAGTCCTTCTTTCCCCTGTAACTCATTAGTACAGCTAGTCCCACAATTTTTAATGGCTTGACATAAAACATGGTAAATATTAAGCAGTATATGACACAGTCTGTTAGTACCGCTAGTCCCACAATTTTTAATGAATTGACATAAAACATGGTAAATATTAAGCAGTACATGATACAGTAATGTTAGAACAGCTAGTCCCAGAATTGTCATTGTATTGACATAAAACATGGTACGTTTACAGCAGGACCCCAGACACTTTAAGCTGCACCTATTTGTTCATTCGAAGCGTTTGCATGATCACACTGTTGATAATATAATTGTTTTAATATGGCACCCAGAAAGCGATGCATGTTAAAGACGAAAGGGAAAATAAGCTTCTAGAAAAGTGTTAATAATCAACACAGAAGAATAAAAAGGAGTATTCAAGTTCTTGTGAATAAATGCTGAAAAGGACACAATTACGTTTATTGGACAGCACGTGCCAATTTGAGTATTTCTCGTGGCGGGAGATATGATTGCCATCGTCATGTGAAATGGAAAAAGAAATTCCAAGAATTACATCAAGCTGAGAGATAGCAAGAAGCAATTGAGTTGCATAGGGTTTGGAACTAAAGTTTGTGCATCTGTACTAGTGGTAAATAAAGTCTACGCGTACTTTGGAACATTTTCATTTGAATATAATGTTTATCGTCGCTGCGTCGAACTTTTAATTACGTTTTCCAGCTTTACAACGGCAGTTATTGATATTTTGTTACACCTTACTGAAAACTAGGCAATCTTACGGAAAAAAATCAATTGCCTTACTGAGATGGACTCGTCAGGATTGGCAGGTCTGAGTATATGACACAGACATGTTAGTACAACTAGTCCTAGAGTTTTTAATGGATTGACATGAAACATGGTAAATATTAGGCGGTATATGACAGTCTTGTTAGTACTACTAGTCCCACAGATTTAAGTCTACTGGTCATCATCCAGAAATAAAAGTTCAGTTTGTAACATCATCCTCATGGAGGGAGACGCCATGATTACGGACCAAACAGATGTGTATGAAATCTTCAATGAATTCTACACCAACATGCGCAAATCATAGATAACAGTACTACTGCCAGAGCAACAAATTATGAAAAGCCATGATACTAACAAATCTATATGTGTTGACAACATACCATCTAAATTGCTTAAATTAAGCGCATCTCTTTTATGGTCAAAATTTAGTAAACTTTTTAATACACTTTTTTATTGCCAAAAGGACATTTCTAGATTGTCTTTCATAACCACAGGTAACCCCAGTTTACATAAACTCTGATCCTGTGGATAAGGGCAAATACAGACCACTTACCATATAACTTTGCACCTCCAAAATATTTGAAAGGCTTCTATGTAATCAGATACAACTGCAATTCAAGAACATTTTTTATGGTTTTCTGTCCATCTTTAGAAAAGGGTATGGATGTCAAACCACTCTATATTGAAACTGATACAGGACTGGTGGGGCACACTGGATAATGGCTCCAATGTGGTTGCCATAGTAATGGACCTATCCAAGGCCTTCAACAGATTTCTGCACAACCTCATCGTCGAAAAAATAAAAGCCTACAACATTGACAAAATCTCGATCAAACTAATTGAAAACTATTTTTATAACTGAGAACAATGCATTAAAGTGGTATCCTCATATAGTAACTTTGATATAACCTCCAAATGCATACCACAAGGACCTCTGATATTTTAATATCTTTATATATGACATATTCAGCTTCACAAAATGAACACATCTTTAATTATGTTGATGACAATACCATATCTTAAATACATAAAGATCAAAATAATTTAATATCCATTCTACAAAATGAGAGCAAGTTACTGACTGACTCTGAAATTCCAGATATTGATGGGAAAAACGTGCAAAAAGCATCCAGTATCACTGTAGGAAACCAGGAAATACCATACGAGGGCTCTTTGGAACTCCATGGAGTTGATATGGATTCTCAACTAAATTTTAGCAACCACTTATCCAAGATCTGCCAAAAAGCGGCAAGACAATTAAAAATGTCTTCCAACGACTCAATCACTATTTGTTCCCTAGTACTAAGCTTCTAATCTAAGCTTTATTAGGTCAAATTTCAACTACTGCCCCGTCTTCTGGCATTTGTGTAGAAAACACAAGTCTGACAAAATGAAAAAAGTACAGTATGTGGCACAAAACTGGTGTTTAATGATTTTACTAACTCATGTGATTCTATGCTAAGTAAACCAAACCTTCCTACTCTTGACATTAGTATATTAAGATATATACCACCTGAAGTATACAAGATACATTACAAAAAAGTAATTGATCACATTCAAAAACTGCACAATTAATGCAATCTAAGAAAGCAAAATCTGGAAACATTACAACTACTAGGTATGGTAAGCTCGCTTTCAGATTTCAGATGCTGCCTGCCCAATGAGCTAAGAACAATCTATAATTTCAAAGAGTTCAAAAGGCTGATTCATACATGGTCCAGGACTGCACTGTAAATATGCATTATGTCTATCTATTTAGCGGTCAGTGTCACTTCAACTATCAGATTGTCTTCTTTACTGAGATAGTCTGATTTATATCCTTTTGCCATAATAACTATTCTATTTTAAGCTTTAGCACTCTCGTTTTTCCTGATCTCACTTTTCCTACCCAATGAACATTATTTGCTTCACGTGATATACTAAAGTGTTGACATTTAATGAGCTGTAATCACTGACATTGTGTATGCCTTTTTGAAAAATGTCATATTCCATATTTAAATTATTAAGTGTACTCCTTTCTTTGATGTGTTCATAAAAAAAAGAAAATGTGCATCTGCATGTTGTTTACTGCTGTACTGTGTTGTAATTTAATTATTTTGATGTTGTATGGTCTTTAATTTACTGTTGTATTGTCTTTTAATCTGCTGTTACCATTGGCACTGTAATGTCTACATGTGTACTATTACACTGGAAATCTGTATTATCTGTGTACCTTTCTCTTGAATTATGAAATGCTATTATTATGTCTGTGGAATAGCTCATACAGAGATAGTGTTTTATGTACTTTACTCGGACAAATGACGTAAAATAAAATTTCTTGTATCTTGTACCAGCATAAGTAGTTTATAAATTGATGGTGCAAGACCATATAGTGTTGTAGCATACAAACTGAGAGTGCTGAACTTTTGATATTTCAATTGGAGTCTTTACATGGGCAAGGGACTGCGGGATATATCATCTTAGGCTTGTTTGTGTCATATTTCTCAGAAAATAATCCACTCTTTGAAAACTCTTTGCAGATAATTGCAACCCAGATGGAAGTTATGCAAATCCTGACAGATATATGTAAAGGAAGTTTTCAGGTTTCCAATGGTAAAAGGATTTAAATGTTTTTACTGACAAATACATATCCCATCTGTAAAGCTTAGAACATGCTGAGGTATGTTTTGAGTTAACTAGACTCAGGGTTTTAAAATAGCTAAATCTGTAAATAAACTATCCTTGGGCAATGCTGTATGTGACATTGAAACCAGAGTATATTTTCATTCATATATAATTCTTAGACATTAAGTACACACAATTCCATGACAGTAGCAGAGTACATAATTTGTAGTGTTGTACAACTTCTTGTCGTAGATATATGGAATATTTCATTGCTCAAAAGTCTCAGGATCGGTCAGGGTTTGCAGCTGTTAATTGAAAAGGACAAATTACTGCATGCAAGCAGATCAGTGGATCAGTCATAATTTAGTGAAAAGTGTACTTGTTTTCATGTCATTTTGAATAAACTGTCCCATACTTATTGTGGAATTTTGGCACCAAAATATTAATATAAAATATAAAATAAAATAATAATTAATAAATTATTGTTACAGATGTAGTTAAAGCATTTCAAACATAGTTTAGTATTTTCTTTAAAGCCTTCCTGTGGACACATTGAGGCCTACAAGTGTACTCCATTATGTCTCTTATTCCTCATAAACTCTTGAATGACGGCCCATTTATTGATAGTGGTGTGTATACATGTGTTTATGGACAACTAGGTGCAAAGTGAACAAAGTCATAATTGCTAGTCTCCAGCTGCACTTTTTAGTGTGTTGCTTCATCTTACATGGTATCAGACTAGTGCAAATCACTTTTATGCATGGATTCAGAGTTTTCTAATTAACATCATCACTTGTCAGCATTCCATTTACAAAATCTACACACGTTTTAATAAACTTGTATGTAATCCAACTTTAAGTTATTTTAAAACAACATAAGTCTGTTTATTATCATGTGTAGACATTTTTTACTTCCCTGGTTAGGGACCAACTATTGCCATAATATATACATCTATTCAAATTATGTAATACCAATGTCACTCATGCAAGAGACAAACTACCAAGGAAAGTTATCTCCTGTATCAATGTTTGTCATCCTTTTGATTCCGGAAGTATATTGCCAGTATTTGAATTATGGCAAATTGTTTGCTTGTTGTGTCAGTGAATATTTTAATAATCATACCACCAAATCTCACCATATTTATTAACTTAATGCAACTAATTATTAATCTTGTCATCATTGAAATGCTTACCTACAAGAATAATTTGTCTATTCGTCAAGTTTACCATATTTGCAATTACGTGTTCCAAGCACAAGATGCAATGGAGAAATCATTTTCTTGAGTAGAAAAGCTCTTTCTTGTCAGTTACCAATAAAATTTAGTATTGAAATAATAATATAAAATGAACAGCTGCTATTAAATACTGGAGTTATTGTCAAGATGAAATAGGTGTTTTTCAACAGAGCAATGATGTTAATAGGATTTGCATCCCTCAAGAACAGTTTACTCTCACTTATTATAGGTGATTGTTTGACCTTCATAGAGCAAAAGGAGAAATTATAAATTTAAATGTTGATAAAATAGAGTTATAATAGCTTTACAAAATGTAGCTTGAAGTAAATATTTCCATATAAATAATATAAAAGTGAAGCCAGTCAATACCATTATTCATTCATTTTCGATAAATATCTGAAAATGATATTTCATCTTACCATGATTCATGATTTTCAGACATCTTAGTTCATATGATATTTTCTTTGAAATTTGGTAATGAAAATGCTAACCCTGGCAGCACATTTGTTTCCTTTACTTGAGTTGCCTTACACTGGATTTTTCCAAACATTAGTATCAAATGATAAGATAGGAAAGGGGCCAGCATGCTTCTCCCATCTCTTTTGATTGTAATCGTGGTCTAAAAATTTGGTTCATTTTGAAATTTTAAAAAATTGCATCCTATAGGTAGACCACTTAAATTAGTACAATCGTTAGCATGCTTGAGTCTAAAAATCTAAGTTTGTGTATTGGTTTTTTATTTTGTTTTTAAAATGGCAAGGAGTGATATTAATTACTGTATAGAACTTGTAAACATCACAGTTTAACAGATTCTCAGGCATGTCTTGTAAGCATACCAGTATAAATGAATCTCAGGTATGTCTTGTAAGCATAGCAGTATAACTGAATCCCAAGCATGTCTTGCGAGCATGCCAGTGTAACTAAATCCTAGGCATGTCTTGTATGCATACCAGTATAACTGAATCTCAGGCATGTCATGTAAGCATACCAGTATAACTTAATCCCAGGTATATCATCTAAGCATACCAGTATAACTTAATCCCAGGCATGTCTTGTAAGCTGACAGTATAAATGAATCCCAGGCATGTCTTGTAAGCATGCCAGCATAACTTAATCCCAGGCATGTCTTGTAAGTATGCAAGTGTAACTGAATCTCAGGCATGTGTTGTAAACCTACCAGTATAAATTAATCCCAGGTATATCATGTAAGCCTACCATTATAAATTAATCCCAGGCATGTCTTTTAAGCATGCCAGTATAACTGAATCCCAGGCATGTTTTGTAAGTATAAAACTCTAGCTACGCTTGTAAACATACCAGTGTCATTGAATCTCTGGCATTTTTTGTAAACATATATATATATATATATATATATATATATATATATATATATATATATATATATATATATGACTGACTCTCACACTTTTACAATATAAGAAAGTTTAAGTCCTTGAATGAAAAGTAAAAGAATCAGTAAACATTTAAAACATTTAAAATGTACTCATAGAACGTTTTGTGTCAATATATCGCCATAACTTGTAAACGTTTGAAAAAGAGTGAACTGTGGCCATTTTGCAATTACTTCCCGTAATCAGACGCCCCTAATACAAAATTTAACTACTGTTTAACAGGATATGTTTGCATGCTGGAATGGGGTGGGACAGCATACCACAGAAATGATGCATAATGCCCCACCAAGTCACATTATCCTGACACCAGGCTGACCAGCCCTTACACTATCCTCTTAATGCTGAGCGCCTAGTAAGGCAGCTGTTAGTACCATTTTTGTACGTCTTTGGTAAGACTCGGCCAGGGTTTGAAGCCGCGACCTCTTGCATCAGTGCGGACACTCTAACCACTAGGCCACTGGAACGGTGCTTTAAAGTGGAGCATATCATGTTAAGATATCAACACTGTCCTTTCCCTATTTTGTTTCTGCGCAATAATTCAAGTTCTCCACTATCAACCATGACCAAAATGTAGTCTTAGTTTTCATTTGGGGTAAGGAAGAAGCCTATGAATGTGGTGGTCAAAGTCACTGTAACTGAAGATGACAAATGATTCGGCAAAACAAAATTAATTACACTTCACAGACCTGGATCAGTCTTATAGCCGGTTTGCACATGGTTGAGGAAGAAGGCTAACAATTTTGGGTTCAAAGATCAAAGGTTAAGGTCATCAAGACTGAATTAAGAAAAATGGTTTCCAAATAATAACTTTAATTCTACATGACACACCTGGACTAAACTTTGTGGCTGGCTTGCACTTTTGAGTAAGACAGAAGCAAATTCAGTTTTGGATCAAATGATCACATGGCAAGGTCACTGTGGCTGTAAAGTGATAAGATTTTGACCATGTATCTTTCCCTTAATTTTTGGAATGGCTTTCACTTAGGTCATGAAAGGAGACTACTAATTTTTGGATCAGTCACAGTTCAAGGTCACTTTTACTGAAAAATGGTTTCTGCGCAGAAATTTTTATTCTTGACCATGTATGTCCACCAAAGTTTGTGGATGGCTTACATGAGATGGGTATATCATGTGCTGTTTCAGTTCTCTTTGTATTTTAGACTCTTTATATATAACTTTAGATTTAATGCTAAACTGTGCTTTGTGCAAGTTGAGTAACTGATATTGTCAGTACAACCTCAAATATATATTATGACAGCAGTTAGCTTGTACCATCCATTGTGAAGAATATACTGAGAAAAAGAATGAACTTTGGACAAAATATTTGCAACTATGTTCTGAGAAGAATCGTTTCAGGTAGATACATTTAATTTGCTCCTATCGAAATAAGCTGACTAAATTTTCATACAAATTGTTTTTAATTTGTTTAGATAGATTTTACATTTTTTGAAAATTATATTTGTGTTAATCAGTATGTATCCTGAATTAATTTACAGGCCGTTAAAGCAATGTCCAATTAGAGCCCGTTTTTTTTAAATTTTAGCAAAAGCTGTTTAAGGGAGAAATATATGTATATTTTATACATGCTCATGCCATTACAGTTTGGTTTCATTTAGATCACTTGGTTATAATTTCAGCAGTTTTTTTTTTGCTTGCTTGAATTATGTTAAGTAAGATTTATCTGCTCTACAAAACCTTTACAAACACAAAATCATGGGATTGAATTTCCGGGATTTGGTATCCTTGTCGCTCTTTTGGACAAATATCAACATCTTTAAAATACGACAAAGCTAAAACATCTTTTAGGTGAAAATCAAATCGGGACCTTAGCATATCAAGGGCCTTCTGCATCCCAGTCTAAGCAAAAGCGACTGCAATCACCATTTGATGTAGTTACTTTTCTTATGTCAGTCTATCGTGATCCATCCGCCAGAGTATAGGACCGACCAGTTGCCAGAGTATGGGACCGACCGGTTCCCAGAGTATGGGACCAACCGGTTGCCTCTTGCATACTTCTTTCTAGAGTCCATATATCTGGCAGTAGAAACACTACAAACTAAATAATTGGCAGGAATTTTACAAACATGGCTTGTATCATTGAAGACCATCCCAGCTGATTTCAACAAAACAGTTTAAAGGAAGAAATATTTTTTTAATTCAAAGCAATTATGTGGGCCAGTCGAGCATCAGTTCCTTCGAAGTGTCCATAAAATACATCTCCCATTATCTAAGTGGCCATGTATGAAACTGATGCAGATCTTCTCATAAACATAACCAATTACACGCTGTAATTCTCCATTCTTCTGAGGCCACAATGCGGTGCATGTAGCATCTGCTGAAGAAGATATTCAGTTGATTGAGAAGGTTACAAATCCTGTCGTCGGCCATTTTCAAGTCCCTGCAATGGTATCTCTCTAAAGCATTTATAGTCTACTATATATTTGAATGTTGGATTGTTATTGCCAACCTATAGTCAACAGATCATTTAAACTTAACATTAGTAATATTTGCAAAGATGTCAACTACTTTTCTTATTGACAGCTTCTTTTGCCAGCTGTTTGACTTTGCATAACACCATCCCCTCAATTTTTGCCAGGCATTGTATAATACATATTAGGTTCTGATTCTCTGATAATTGTAACCCTACTTGTTGAATATCGCCAACTTTCTGGGTTTTCCTTGCTAAAGGTTTCATTCTAACTCGTTATTATTTAAGGCATGAACGAACTAGCCACGATAGAGATGCTCCCGAGCCCATGTATGTGCCGTGGAGTATGGCATAAGAAGAAGTTCCTAATCTCTTGGGCTGGTTGATAAAGTGGTTCAGGCTTGTCGTAATCAGTTTTTCATCTGACCTCTGGACAATTCTGACTGGTTCTGAGCTCAAAACCTAGCAATCGAAACTGATAGGTGTTGCAAACAGCTTTATCGTATCTCTGGTTTCACACAATCGAGAACGCCGTGTTCCGAAGCCAAACTGAATCTAAGAACCGTCATCGATTTTAAGTTTTTATATAATTTAATTCAGATTAAGAGCAGCGAAACCATCATACGTTGAATTTTGCTCTAGATCTATTATGCCCTCTTTTTACTTTCTTATGACGGTTACCTGGTACAATCAACATCCTGCTTTACTTGAAATCTATTGAGTGACCAGACTCCAATCCCGGTAACAGTGCTTCACACGGCATTCTCATCTGTAAATGTCGGGGAGATTCACACGTATTTATCCTGTCCTGCTTCCTCCTAAAATATATAATGTTGATCCTAACCCCTAGTTATTCTACATGCAGATATTTGCAACTCCTTGTATCTGGACTCCACAACAGATAAACGTATCTCTGCTATGAGATGACTGTGGCAACCTGTTTTCCACAGCGCTTTTGCTCTTCAACTTATAACATGTCCATATTCCACCTTAGGACGTGCAATGTAGTGGACATATAATATAATATAATATAATATAATATAATAAGCAGGCAAAGTCCAGTGTCACCGTAATCATAATGATGTCTGTTTCATATTTGGGTTTTACGTTTCGGTTCTTTATCCGCCAAAGCATGTATCAATTTAAAGTATCTTCATTAGTTATATTGAAGCTTTAAATATGAGGTAGTCGTGTCCCTGAAACATATTGAATTTCTCGAATGAATTCTGAAACTTGAATGTGATGGTGCAAGAATATTTCGCTTTTAAAAACATAACAAAGTCGTAAACAATGTGAGTCCTTGAACTCAGTTTTAGTGGATATCTGGAAAAAAATGACAAAGGTTTGGGAAGCCAAAACTCCACTGACAAACAGGACGAAGACTAAGAACACTATATATATATATATATATATATATATATATATATATATATATATATATATATATATATGTATGTATGTATGTATGTATGTGTGTATGTATGTATGTACCTAACAAAAAACAATTTCACGAAACAGTTGGATGTGTACATATTTTGCCTCTATAACTATTCCTATGCTATTGCAATGTAAGACGTGTACAACATATTTCTATTTAATGCAAACAGTGGTACAGAGAGTTCATATATTCCAGCATAAGTACTAGTGTGGAATATTGCAAACTGTACACAGAAAAGAATTTATTCAGTTACTTACGTACGAATTCTAATCAGAAGACGAGGTTTCACTATCTGATATCAACGCATATCATTGACTGCTTGTCCGATCAAATCACTCAATCAAGTGGCGTGAGGAAAAATATACCTTTTGATCATTCTGGATATAGTTTTAAATATGCACAGTATTTTCTAAGAACAAATATATCATGAAAATGAGCATGAGAGGCATAAATTAGATTAGAAAGATTATCAAGAAGGATTATTTTTTGCATGCCATCAAAATATATTCTTTCAATTCTAATACCGTATGTACTAGCTATAACGTTAGTCTCTGATAAGAGAACTTCTGTAGAACATTTGTATTTCACATGGCTGTTTGACATGGGCCAACGTTCTCGCACATACATAGGGGTTTGAGAAAAGTTGTATACATCACTTTAAGGGCTATTTCTGCAGTTATAGACTTTGACACATTTGTGTGAAATACCCTGATCATGCCACTATTCGTTGTGAATATAATTTGTCCTAAAAGGTATGTCTACACAGTGGACGCATTACATTCACATGAAAATATATACGCACTTATACTCATGTGTAACAGACGTGTTAAAGCATATATTTAATGTAGGCAAATTTGTCACATAAAACATCCAAAAATTGTCAACACCATTTCCTGCCACATAATTCTGTTAAATTTGCATTGATGTCGTTGGCTCTAAAGCAGGATGGAAATTTTCGTTGTAATTTCCAACTAACTGCTAAAGATAGAAACAAGACGTTACTTATACAATTCAGATTCAGAATTTCTAATAAAACGTAAAACGATTGCAACATATTGGCGAACTCCATATTGATATACCTCTACATTGTCAATATATATCTTGGCCAATCTAAATAAATACCGGTCAGAAAGAAAAGGTGTTGATCCCTCAGAATTGAAATTGTTCAGTCAGAATAGAAAACCATTATCTCGAGTTGGTAGTATATAGTCCCAGTAGATATTGGTCAGACAGACTAAATATTGGTAAATCAGATTAGGTGTAATTCAGTCACAAGTAGCTTAGTATACTCTCAATAAATATTGGTTAATCAGAATATCGTCATTCAAAATAGGCAATGGTTTGACATTATATCCATTAGTCAGTTAAACAGGAATAGGTCACGCAGAATAGGCATTGGTCACAAATATATATTAGTACATGATAACGTGTTTTCGTTCGCCAGATGTTTTCCCGTTCAAAATAGGTGATGGGCAGTCACAAACATGTATTGGAGGGAATGAATAGAGGCTAGTCGGAGTTTATTAGTGACTGGACCGTGGCAATAGTGGTTGGTGAGCCAAAATACGTATTGATCACTCAGACTGGAATCTAGCCGCTCCCCTATCTCTCTTTCTCTCTCTCTCTCTCTCTCTCTCTCTCTCTCTCTCTGTAACAATAACAGCGGATAATGTCCCACTTCAACAATAATACAGATATCTAACTTGTAACAATGTATCTATATTGTGATATTGAAAAGGGGTCTGAGTACGCAGAAGAACATTAGTGACTTAATAGGGTGCTCTGTCTGTGTTTTTAAACGAATATTTGGTTATCTATCTCTCCTGTTAATATTCCCACAGCAGGCTTTAGTGACCTTATTAATGTTACATCTTTATAGAGCCCCATAGTTTTCTACACAAAATGTATTAATTAATCTCAAAAATAATGTTAATTTCGCATAGATCTCCATATATTCGAATGTTTGCTTTAATGATTTTTCCCACGTAGAGTAGCAAATGTTGTGATGATAAATTACCATATGCAGCCTCCCCATAGCGCTGGAAATATAAATTCTTTATCTGGTTATTACTATTATTTTATTTAATCACTATAAACTCTGCATTATATAACAAAAAGTTATCTGCTGCGTAAGGCAATGTGAATTTTAGTTTCAATTTTATATCTCTGCATTAAAATCTTTTTTTTCCTTTTGGTAGGAATTATTGCCCCAAAACAAGAATTCCTTTCTAACATATTTGTTTAACATTTTGTGTTCACATTTGTATGTTTGCGTGAAAGTATATAAATATATAGGTAAGGGGTACAAAATGCATAAAAATCGAACGTCTTAAGGAAAACAGACACTCTAAAAGCACATGAGCTAGAAATGAAATAAAAAAGGCACAACCATCAAGAATAACATGGTAAAGAAAATGCAAAATTCTTGGAATAAATAGAATTATTTACATTTGAATGATACATCTTAAATCCTGGCTCTCCTTCGGAACACGAGGAATCAGATAGATGTGAATAATATAGATAGTAGTCAAAAACAAAGCGAGTCTATTGACCTACTATAATACACAAGCGTAATGGCAGCTATTGTGTTCAAGTTCATTTGTTCTTCTGTTCTGTGATTCTACTCCTTCTGCCACCAAACACATGAATTTGTGACATGTTAGATCATCTGTACACGAAACGTTTCTCACGCTCTTACCCAGGAGGATGTGATGTAGATAGTCACTGTCCTGACATGAAAGCTAGTGTGAGTCTATTATGTATATTATGTGTATTATTTGCTGAGACATAATACTGCGCTCATCTTTTAGGGCTTAGCAGCAAAGAAGCATATACTGGGCTTTGTCTGCAGCCAATCGCTTATAAAGTTTACAGTTTTATTCATGCTAGAACGAAATTGAACACACTGTTAAATACGCAAGATTTGCAAAATACCAAAATCTATCGGGCAAACATTTTCCGAGCCTTATAACAGCAAATGGTTGATGATAAGTATCGACCGTTGCATAATATAAAAGTTCAGGTCTTCATTCCAGTTTAGATCTCTTCGAAACAGTGTCATATTTTGGCATAAAGTATAGAGCGTTCACGTATAGGTGGAAAAAGTCTCATTGAGCACTGTATAGATCTTCACAAAACCAATGCTGTCACTCTCGTGTCTCAGGAAATAAAGAAATCATCCTTTGAATACGAGTGTTTCATGCCAAGGAACCCTTAGGTCTGTAGAATAAGAAAATTAATTAGGTTTTATCAAGATATCCTTCTGTTGACCATAATCCAAGACTTCTTACTGTTGTCTCTTTAGGTGAGCGCTGATCAAGACCTATAATTCTTCTGCAGCTTATCTTTCATAGACTTCTAAGTCATGTATATGTCTACAATTTGCATCCATGCAACATTACAGGCAAAAATATGTTTGACCAGATGCTAGCATTATGAACTGGATTTATACCATCCTTTTCTATGCCATTTCCAACTAGGAAATAAAATACCTATGTTCCTTTATCGCCAGAACGTTTCACTGCATAAATATTAGAAAGGTCATAAAAGAGAGTAGCACGAGCTTATTTCCTTGACGAAACTATAGGAATCTGCATATATCCGAGCATGAATACGTTCCCTTCGACAATTCTTTTCTTTGAAAATATGATAGTATTGCTTTTATTAACATTGTATCGCAGTCTCTAATTGGATGCATATACACATAGTTATTCATGTCAAGCCTATCTTTTCCACTTTCGAAGATAGATATAACAGTTACACTTCTAAAATAGTCGGGGTAAATTCCAAGGAGATGATGCGACTATATATACACACTAAAAGGAACTAATTGATTGAACATCAAAGAAATGAATGTTCTGCATATTTTTTCATTACCACATTATTATTGTTCTTCAGCTCTCACTCAGCCTCTTCAGTGTCATTTTGCTTTATGGTATCACACCATTTATCGTATGTCCCCTCTTCAATATTTGAGTCCTCGATTTTCTTCATCGTGCCCCTAATTTCATCTGCAAACGATTTATTGAAATCAACATCAGATGTTTCAGTTCCTATATTTCCAAATGAAGACACCACGAATGATAAATCAAATGAGGGTGCGAATTTTCTAAACAACTTCTTTTGGCAGCACTGTATTGAATAAACCACAAATAATCGAATATCCTATCTGACCATACTCATCATAAAGGCATTCCACAGTTTCCATTACTTATACTCATCTAGAGGTGGAAGGAAACTACACACAGAACATGAACAATCTAACAGCGTAAACGAATTTCAATTGCAATAATTATGTCATTACCGACATTTTTATAGGACAGAACGGCAGTGAGTTTCGATAGAGAATTGCAAATCCTTTAAATCCGAAAGGACGTCCACATAGCCATGGACACATATGAATTTAGTTATCCGGTCTAGCAAAAGTATTAATTTTTTTTTGCATGCTTTGTAAAATGTGCAGTTGTTATGGCGATTGCAAATGCTCGTGTGTGCAAACAGTATCGAAATTATAGAGTAAATAATAAATATAGGACGTTGCTGAAATAATATCCTTTGCTTTCCAAGTTAATATGTTTAGAGTAGTCATGCAAATTATAACCAATCACTCAACCGCACGACGTGTGGGAACATGGAATCATTCATCAGTCATAAATTCCCTGGCTAACACAAACATAAGACTAACCACTCTTGTTTCAGGAACAGAAACACGAATCGTATAAGTTTTTCAGTTCATATTTGAATCCTTTTGTAGTATTCGAATGTTTGTAATATTCAATCCGAGATTCAATTCATGTCTGTACATTACATACTTTAGCTGCTCTGGGCCATAATATGCCTTAATACGAGATAACGAGATAACAACTGAAAGACATTTCGCTGAATCGTACATGTATTAGGTTAGATACAATATTTGTAGTATTCCACTGAAACGTTTTGACTGGGGCATTGCTATTTATCGATAGCTGATATTGATTTATTTTCTTATCTCCTGTTTTACCTTTTACTGTAGCTAAATAGTTATTTAGTGTGCTTGTGTGAAAGAGTTGATACACTCTGCCCACTGTAATCAGCTACCTTTTACTGTAGCTCGTATTCACCGTGTGCTGTCTTGTTTGGGGTATTTGATTCCGGAGATTGCAGCATTTCTGCAGTTATACTGCCCACTGTCTGAAGCCGATGTTTCCTTAATCCTTTTGGTCTGACACTTGATGATGATTATCGATTACACTTATAATCGGTGTTATGTTTGGTGCATTTGCTGAATTCGTAGATAGGCAAGAAAAACTGGTCATCTTTGCCTATCAGCAAGACAGCTGTATACAGTTTGTAAGTTGAAATTGAATTCCATGAATCTTTGCACTTACTGTTTCATTTTGCTTCTCGTTTTGGCGTGTAGCTTTCCAACAAACCATTGTTTGACTGTTACTACTGCCAATGCACGCAGGTCGGCCACCAAACGTATTTCCGACTCCCTTGCCTTGCCCATGCTAGATTCGAGTTTTCTTAACTTTCGCATCCTTATTTGGTATCATCTCTTTCAAAACGAGCACACTCATTTCTGCATTTTTCCATAACATTTGCAGAATTAACGTTTAGTGTATCCTTTACAAATTATTTAGATCAATAAACTTTTCATGTTGCAATATGGGAATGTTGATATCAGTTTTCTCACTTTGACTATTAACATCCAAAATCGTTTTTTTGTATTCTCTTTCAATTGATCCATATCAATATATTGTTCGATTTCTTGCAGAAACTGTATGCAGCTCAGACCATCGATTCTGCTCTATTTGCTTTTGCCATATCCAGTCATACAAGCTCTCACTTAACTAGTGTCAATATCACCCTCTAGAAAATGAAATATTGCATATATAACGGTTGCTGCGTTTTCTTTCACAGGAGACGAGAGCGATACCGTAGGTAGCTAAGCCTACCAATATCATGTAATGATTTACGAATATGGCGACGGGACGTTATATCAGGACTATTTTATAGTTCTTGCTTGAATGATTGTCTGTCTAATTTGCCATATTTTGCTCTTATACTATGTTGTTATTGAGAAGCGCACGCAACATCACTCTTTTGCATATTGGGTGCTAATTCTTATTCTTAGAATCTTGTAGCAACTGATGACCCCTAATTTTAAGGACATTTATCACACTTAATGCGCTTTTAAGGTAACCACGGAAGGCATTCACTAATATAGACTGTTACATGTTCATAAGAACATTGCGGAGGTTCTCAACGGATAATTAACTTCCTGAGCACGTACTATTGTGAAACAGGCAACGGGACCACTGGAGGAACGAGTGAACTCAGCTCAACTCGAGGAACATAAATGAATGACACTGAAAACAAAACGAATAGTTACATCCACACACACAGCTGGCACCATACATATTTAGTACAATATCTTAACATCTATTCAGCATCATATTGGATCAAATGTACACTTAAAAGAAATCACGATAGACAAGAAAGTCATCATAACTTGATGCATCGAAATGGCACGAACGCAGTATTGTAAAACCTTGAGATCACTGATATATAGGACTATCTAGCAGAGTCAATATTTAATATTCTTATTCTTACTAACTGGACTCGGGTTCTTTTACAACATTCTTAAAATCCAAGCTTTGAATTGTTTTTCGATAGAGTGTAGTAACTGCTTTTGCAATACAATGATGATGATAGTTCACATATAGTAGAATATGAAATCTCCTCTTACATCAAGGAACCTCCTTCATCTGGGAAGACTGATTGTAATAGTGCAAAGTTTAAAGCCACCTTATCCATTTGTTTAAACTGTCAATGTACTTGTAGAATGTACAGGTGGGCAGTGAAACTATCGGTACGAATCAACCGCTTGTGTATAAGAAGGTCTGAAAGACTCCATTTTGCCTAAGGGCACTTTATACTATGTAATACTGGCTACCAACATTAGCTATTTAGCTCATATCGTATCATTTTTTCAACAGAAACCGGAGGATTCTGACACAAATGGAGACGAAAAACAGACCATTCAAAAACTGAATTCTGAGATAACCAAGATCGACGTCACTTTGGACAATAAACTGATTGAACAGCATATTCTAGACTGTGAAAAAGTATAAATATTGACTCAACACTGTGATAAAATTAAAATTCTTCCTACATTTATAAATCTTTCCAGTACCTAAATAGGTATCCCATGCACTAGATTGTTAGATACATACAAGCAACATGATGAATTGTGTCTATTTAAAATGATTCTTGACTTGTAATACTTTATTATATGTTATAATCGATGATTTTTTAACAGTATAATCCTAACCATAATTGATGAACATCACTGAAGATGAATTAATATAGAGATTCACTGGAAACGAGGTATAATGCAACAACAGTGCCAGCAAGCTTTTTGTTATTAAAAGTGTCTTTCAATAGAATTCGGACAATTTTAAAATTCATGCTAAATAGTATACCATTGTGAATCGCGATAATCTTCATCACATATGTGAACTCTAGTAGTTATGCATAAATTTTCAAAATTTTTAAGCAATTTCCGTTCAATTCCAAAATATGTATGCAGACGTATTATTGTCTCCGATAAACATACATAATTTGATCCCTTCTTAGTGAAAGCAGACGTTTTATTTTACCTGATATTTTAGAATATGGTGACACTTACCAACAAATCTGTACACTACAAGCTTAGAGACTTTAATTTATTGGAATTAGAATGTCTGTTTAACATGTCTCATATTATAGGTCTTCGCTGACAATTTTGCGCATTCACGGAATCTAAAGCTAAAGTGAGATTATATCTCAACCACATTATCTGATCGAACAATATTTGTTTGAAATAATAATTATTATAAATATTTGATATACCAACGTTAGACATTATATATATGATATACATAAGCCTACGTGAATTCGAATTCGTAATCTTCTATATGTCATTGCTTTATTGATTCTGATATTTTGTCATCATATTTTAGATAACATGATTCCATTGTCGCTTCTTACATGGTTTTAATGTTCCACTTTGGTAGTTTAGGAATCGATTATTGGCTCTAGCTAATATTAGGAATTACCACAATATTATTTTGCAATTGATTTTGCAATTGTTACCAAATATCTTCTTGTGATCATTATAAACATGTTTGACTGTTATGGGACATTATTCACGCTTCCTATTTTGTATAATCAACATACTCAACACACAGGGGTACAAGATGGTCATTACCAATAACAATGGTAGAAAGAAGAGAATTGAAGCTGGCTACCTGCACAAAATGGATCATGCTCTCGTTGATTACGACTGTAAGGAAAAAGGAGAAAGGGTATGTTCCTAACTTTACTATCATTTCTTGAGCATCTTGGCCTACTATTCTAAATTTAGTCTTATTGGCATAAACTGCTAACTTTAACGCAGAAGCTGTCAAATTCAGTTATTTATGTTCGAATGCAAGATTCACAACAAATTGCAATGTATACCTGATATTTAATGTTTCTTTTAAAATTCACCATACCTAATATAAGTATCCATTAAAACCTACATAATCTAGAAAACTAAACGCAGAACAGTTAATGTTGTCCAAGGATTTTTAGTGTAATAATGCATTATCACCGAAAGCACACTGCTATTCAACGAGAAATCAAACATTCTTCCAAAGTGGGGATTTTAATTCTAGTATACCTCATATGTTTTATATTGCAGGATATTATAGTCTACAAGATAAAGCAGGACATAAAAGACAAAAATTTCCTATCCCAAGACGGCCCTGACAGCGTCTGCAAGAATCGGCCGATGTTTATGATTGTGCCCGTAGAAAAACGAAGCCCGACAGGTCCTCTATAGTAAGATCAGGATTTGTGTCATCGGATGCAAATCCAATCTAAACAGTAAAACTAGTATTACTCAGGTTGATTCTTTCTTGCGTTGAGTGCCATAAACTTACACTCGCTCTGAATTTAAAAGTAAATACCATCTAAGAGCCGTGGAACATGCGAATAATTAACTTGGAACGTATCTGAAAATGACTAATTGTGACAAATAAATGACATCTCAGAAAAAACGTAATTCACCTTTAGAAATCTTTTACGCGTACGAAATAGTCACGTTTTAGCTGCCCATGTTGACATTTGTAAATTCGTTGGTTTTGTTATCATCTACAAAACTAAGCTAAAATATATTAGAAAATGGCCAGACTCAGTGTAGAAAGAATTTAAATATTGTCTGAGTTGAATACAGAAAACTTTACGCAATTTGCTGCCACCATAGAAAGACCATGTTGCACATGCGAACTACATGTTAACACTTCGGTTTTATGCTCTTTTTACACGGGAAATATCACAAATTAATTTTGAAATCATTAAGAACTAAATTTTAATATTCATATTTAGTTTGGTCATTTTTGCCCGAGGATATCGGATTCTTTTCCATTGAATCTTTTCATGAAATTATTTCACAGGCACATACTAGAGCTGTTCTCGTATATTTTCTCTTTCGACCTCCTCGTGTACCATTACAATAACACTAGAATTTTAGGCTCTTGGTCGTGTTTGAGAAGAAATGTATTTCTTCTAACCCATATCTTTAGTTGTGTACCCTCCATGTGGTACATATCGATAACAAATAAAGTAATCTCTAGTTCTCCTTTCATCTCTTGTAACCGCATGTGAGCATTATTGAAAAATAGTTGTACAAATTTAAATGTAATGAGACATATTTTTACAATGTAAGGTTGTATGTCTATCAGTCCAGTTTATATTTCTTATCATACTCATGATGCTTTGACATGATCAAATTTGGAGTCTATTTTGTTATGTTACATACTACCACCATTACACATACATGAAGATAAAAAGCTAACATCCTCACAAAATTATATAATTATAGTGTTGTGTTTCAAACAATGTACATGTATCAGCTTATGTATATGTTATACAATCATGTGACCAGTTGTACATCATTTAAATACATTTTTCCTTCTTGGTAAATCAGATGACAACTGAGATTATATTTTTTTTTATTTCCAGACGCATCCAAAGATAAAAGATCTTGATCTCAGTATTGCTGCTCATGGGGTTGGTGGTGGGGCCGAAATACTTGCAAAGCTCAGTGCATGCAATGTTGAATAACTAAATAAAAGTGAACATTCACTTTGCATGCCTAATTCCAACAAATCTGCTGTAAGAAAATGAAAATCATTGTATATCCGAAGACAATAAAAGTCTTTTAGATTTGAGTATTGTGTATTTTATTATGCTAATATATCTACTTAGGAGAACATGTCCGAATAGTAACAAGAATACACATCATATGCATTCCATCAGTGGATGTACATTATTTAATGATAGATATTAAACAAAATTACATACAAAATGAAACCACTTGCCAAAATTGAATCTGCTGTTTGATTAGAATGTTCATAGTGAGCTAATATGTTTTCACCTGAAATTTATGAGATACATCAAAGAATATTATTCGGTCGGTAACTTCAATATAGCAAATGAAACCACGCCATCGTCATACAAGCACCTACTGGTAGGAACACGAATAGGTTTACGACATAAAATGCAAGGACAAAAAAAACCACAATAAATTATAAAAGATATAGAAAAGTCTGTCACATTAGCCCCACTTAATTTAAGGCTGATATACTTTAATAAAAGCCGATATTTCTATATAATTTTTTACGGAACAAATCTTTCCTGCAGCAATATATTCTGTATGGCTCAAATTATTCCTGGACAGTTGCAGTCATTCGCTAAATACAGTAAAGGTTCTAAAGTAAATACAATGAGTAGACGTTAGAGTTACAATAGTCAAAACAAATAAAAATATTGCTAGTCATGAGTAAAACTGTTTTTAGTAGCTTTCAGTCTAATAATGGTAATGGATTAACATAGTGAAACCTTTTATATTCCAAAACGAATAAATTCTTAATTTCAGAATCGAGTAGTCGGAAAGTATTAAATATGCATATGTATGACGTGATTTCTAAGCTACAAACACACACACAAAACACACAGAGACAACTTCAGCTATTGAAACCATAAACGTACCCTCTATCATCGACTGAAGGCTATGTCAAGACGAGGACTATACCTTAAAAATGTAAATTTAAACGTTTCTCCGAAGAAATGGACTGGTCATATGAACCATCTTATCACTACTTACACACATATACTTCACCGAGTATATTAATGATTCCTCTTACATATAGATACAAGCCGATATATAAAAAAGAAGACTAGAGAATGGATGGAAAAACCTGGAATGAAGTACACATATGGCAGTTGTCAGCATAAAACATATGGACCTTTTAGAACTAAACGAATACCATCAATGATGATAGAATTAAATGTGTGAAAAGATTGCAAACTTCCTCCATAAATTTGCACCCGAATTTATATTAAAGAATACGGTATAAAACTTGAGCGCAACAGAAGATACAATTCCGAATTACAAATATAAGCAAAACGAGAGAAACAAGCTAAATAGGAATTAGCAAAACCATTGCAAAAGAGAAGAAGAAAGTAAGAAGCGAGCGAGAAAAAAATACTGAATGTCTTAGAGTTTATAACTTACTTAAACTCTTAGGTTTGCTTGGCAATTCGAGTCCGGGATTCGCCCATTGTGGGTATGTGAAAAAGCTTGCCTGTAGCTTCTCGTGGGTCGGTGGATCTTTCCGGATTTTTCTAGGGTTCTTCCTCTACCGTTAATATTGGCTGCCATGTATACTATCATGTGCTGAAAAATTGTGTTTAACAACAATGACAATGACAATGCTTCACAATCAGTGATAGACTTAAGATTTTATAGACACACTAACAGTCATTTCACTTCATCCCACTCCAGCAACTCAGTGTAAGAATTTAATTATCCGAAACATTTACCAGAATTTTAAAAATGTGCTACACAGGAAACAACTAGTTTACATGCAAGACGCTAAATAGCTATGACAAGATCTTTTTAGGGATTACTTGATTGTCAGGTTGGAGTCCATGGTGTCATATGAAATTCTGTAAGAATTAACTAAATTTGGCAATATGTCAACATCTAGTTGCTTAATATCTTATTCGAATGTCAAGGATTACAGGCTATCAATGTTAATCAAGTATGAATACAATTCTCATTTTTACCTGAAATTAGAAAAAAATTTGTCTGAACTTGCAGCTGTATTATTTTACTTGAAGATCATTCCTTTAAGACAACCACGAAGGCATATCTGAAACAATATAACATAATGTGCAGTAGCTTTACGATTCCACAAGACGTAACTGCTTCTTTTATAATAGACAGGAAGAGCAATATAAAGTACACAGAGGTTTTGAGCGGCCTCGACCAAACTATAAGTTCAAGACATATACACGCTTAGACAGCTTTGCAGCAGTAACGTAAGGATACTGGTAACGATTTATGTCCCAGTCGAAGCTAATTCTGAAACCCCGATACTAGTATAGACCTAACAGAATAGACTGAATCAAATATGAGTCTCATGAGATATTAATCTTGGGTGCTCGGGTCAAGAACAATGTTTTTAACGAATGTATTATAAGCACAAAAGAAAACAAGTTGTTATAAGTGCCGTAGTAATCTTGTTAATTATCGCGACTTTCTCTTTAAACCTTTCTCTTTAAGAAGTTTGTGGTAATTATATAATGTTGTGTCGACTTCTGTTTATTCCTCGTGAATGGCTCTATTGGTTTCGTTGGTTCCATTTTGTTCTCGGAAGCTTTCATTTATGTGATTTTGTACAACAATAGTTTCATAAGTTTTGTAAGTCCTGCAGATAAGATTATTTCATGCTTGTTCCTGATCATACACATCTGAAATTCAATTACCACAGTAGTGGCTGCAGAGTTATGTGTCAACAGTTTATTTGGACCCACCGTTTTGGAACATTGCTTTGGGTTTTGCCTGTTTATTAGTAGTACAATGTGTTTATTCGGCTTTTGAATAAATCTTAATTAATACCTGCTTCCATTTGGTAAAGGAATTATGAAAGTTGTACATCGGCCACTTACTCAAAGCTACTAGAGTGAAGTAGCCAGAAAGAAAGGATCTCACACATTCTTTCAATTTATAAAAGATTACAATATATCTTTAAGGTGTTTTAATTGTCTTGCACGGCCCTTCGCAGTTTATTTTTAATTCCGAATGACAAATAAAGCAGAGGAAAATGATGTGACATTATTACAATAGTTCAGCTATGAATTAAACTTAACTACAAAGTGCATTATAAATTAGCCAATCACGTTGTAAGTAAACTGAAGCAGTTAGTAACCAAATAAAATGAAAAATAATCGTATTTCAACTTTGACTAACCCATCAAATGTTCTTATTTCTAAGAGGTCAAGGGCTCGGTCATGAACAGAAAGTTATACATTTGTTCGTTCAAACAAACCCCAGTTTTATACTATTATGGAGAATAATGAACCATTCATGTCGACAGTTTCTATATCACATATTAATCGTTCTGCCAAACATATATATATTAAAGGTTTAAGGGACACGGGAGCTCCTTAGAGTTTTTTATTATCCTTTCCTTCTTCCTTTATGAGAAGTCTTCTTTTAAGCGTTTTTATTCAGGGAGTATAGTACAATTTTTTCCCTCTCCATTGTGTAAATTTTTTTGTCATCAGACTTACTCTCAGGACTCGTGACAGTTGGAACAATTAAATTTCTGCCCATCGAGGGTATTCGTTTATTATCAGACACTGACCTAGCTTCAGAAACGTTTCTGGTTAATGCACATGTTACTGACAAGCCTTGTTGGGATCAGAAAGCCAATCCAATTGAAAATAAAATCCCTGATAATAACCCACATTTTGCAGTTACAGTACAAATAAAGCTATTGAGGATGATGCTGGTTAGAAAATTATTCCTTTAGATGACACATTTATTGGTCAGCCTTTTCATGAGGTCATTTTGCACATTGAATTGATCAGTCAATAGGTATTGGTCTCTCCGATCCTATTATTATTATTCATTTTTTTTCTATTCAGGGTGACAAACAATAATGTCTCATTGTCGAATAGGTACAATATCCTAAGATCTTCTATTTGTTTCTAAGGGTCATTAGAGAAACGTAAACCACACAAGTACCTGTGTTTGATTTTGTTGACATAGTTGTTGTTGTTGTTGTTGTTGTTGTAGGGTTTAACGCCATTTTTCAGCTATAGATAGGCTATACATGGCGGCCAGTATTAATGGTGGAGGAAGAACCCGGGAAAACCCCAGAAAGAACCACCGACCCACGAGAAGCTACTGGCAAGCTTTCTCAGATACCCACACTGGCCGAATCCGAGACTCGAACCCACGCAGACAGAAGTGAGATGGCAGTGATCCGCAACGGAGAGAGCTTTAGACCACTCGGCCACTCGGGGCCCCTTTTGTTGACATAGAGCCTCATGCGAAAATGGAGAACCACCTCAGGCACCCGCTGGTGACACCTGACCAGTGAGCTGTTACATTGTCGTCCCTAAGTCGTATCGACTTGAAATTCTTTGTCTAGCCCATGAAAGTCTATTGGGTAGTAAAACTGTTGACAAAGTCTTTTTTTAAAATATTTTATACAGTTTGGCTTCCCAAAATCTGGCCAATTTGATCAAGGGCCAATTATTATGTAAGGAATTTTTCAACAGGTTATGCCTGAAGTAGGCATCAATAATTTACATCTTCTGCGTATCAACCTGATACCTCCTAAAGTCTACACTTCCCTGTCTGTACAGCAGCATGCTCATTACGATGTAGTTAAGGAATGTATATTGAGCTGGTACCTGTGGCATATCGAGAAAGGTTTAGGAACTGTAGAAAATAAACTGGGCAGACAGTGTGTCGTATTTTCAAAAGAAAAAGAACAATGTAATAGGTGGTGCTGAGCCAAGAAAGTATATTAAGTTTATGATAACCTCAGACAGCTAATGATAGTTAAAGAGGCATGAATTGCCTACATTGTGAACCAGACACCTAACTGGATTGGCAAGGGATCAAATCTGTCGATAAAGCTGCTTATAATGATGATTCAATAACCCATAAAGCTTCATTTGTGAGTACGTCCTCCTCTTATTGAATGTTTGGTATAAATCCATCTCTGTCTTATATGAGAACTTCCAAATCTCGATCTAGCAGAACATTTAGATATCAATAATAAGACTGTTCACAAATCCTTATTTCTTTCTGCGCTCTCTTATCTTTATTTTGTTCCCCTCCATTCTGATACATTGTCATCAGACTTAGTCTCACGACTTATCTACACACTGAAGGCTTTCATTTATTAAGCAGTGCCCAAATTGGAAATAAGGTTGTGCTTAATCCACTTGTAATTGACAAGCCTTGCTTGGATCAAAATGTAGATGCTATTGAAATTTAGGTCTCTCATTTATTCCGTGTTTTTGCAGTTGCATTAACTATGGCATAAAAAAGTTTTGAGAATGATGGTGGTCAGAAAATTATTTCCTTACTTACCGTATTTAATGGACAGACTTTTGATTACTCTTGGTACTCATTAATCAAAAGGCACAACGATAAAAATTATACTACTAATCATCTTTAGCTTCATTAATGTGATTAAATTATTAACTCGCTGCTTGCAAGGAACAAGATCCTGAGATCTCCTTTTTGTTTCAGAGGGCTATTATAGCACCTGAAGCCATGCAAGTACCGATTCTGTTGTTTTGTGAAACATTGGGTCCTTGTGTGAAAATGGAGATAACCCGTGGTACCCACGGGTAAGGCGTGCTCAGTGTGCTGTCAAATAATTGGCATTCCTAAGTCATATTCACAGGGAATTCCTTTGACAAGAAATTGCTTTGATAAAGATTGTATAATAATATGGCCTTCCCAAATCTGTCTAATCTGTTCAGGGGTGAAATATTATGTCCAGAATTTTCAAACATGTTAGGCATCCAACAATTTAAATCTTCTGCCTATCGACTTGAAAGGTCGTGAAGTTCACAGTCAAGTCAGCATAGCACAATGCTAGCGACAAGGTGGTTAATGAATGTATGTTAAAGGGTTATGAGCTGGTACCTGTGGCATATCGACAAGAGATTAAGAATTATAGAAAATAAACTGGAACGACTTTTGTCAATTTTGCAAGGGAAAAAGAATTATGTGATAGGGAGTGCTCAGCAAAGAATGTTTTTCAAAAGTATGGTAATCTCCGACAGTTCATTTTAGTTAAAGAGTCCAAAAATTGAGTCCATTGTGACCTCCAGACCTATTTTGATGAGCAAGAGGTTGCAACGTTAGGAAGAAAAGCTGCTCACAATTTGTGAGTACGTCTTCCTCTCATCGAAGGTTTGGTAAAACTCATTTCTGATTCATATAAGTACTTTCAAATCTCAATCATGTTATTCCGATGGCTAGTCATTTGTGGATAAAAAAAAAGACTGATCAGAGTATCTTCAATAATTTGTATTGGCCGAAACTTATAAGTGATATTCGTAAATCTTTTTACACTTGTCAGATGGTATGAAAACCCAATCAGGAGATACCTAAGGTTCATTTGCAACCTATTCCTGCATTGAACAAACCATTTAGCAAGAAATAGTAGACTGCGTTTATCCTTAATGTGTGTTTCTACAAGATTTCCAGAGGAAATTCCTTTGAGGATTACCACAATTAGAACTGTATTAAAAGCGTTAATAAAGTTTAAAACAGTTTATGGTTTTTCTAAATCAATTGAATCTTACTAATTTCTGGAATTTTCCACCAAGTAATGCAAGAATAGGCACACAACAGCTTAAATCAACTGCCTATCACCCTGAAAGTCAATTGGCGTGGGAACGATTACAACACACTTTAACGAATATGTTCTGTTCGTTTTGCTTTCATAAGGAAAAGATTGAAAAAATGGTGTTCATTTGCTAACCTTGTTGGATTTTGCTACTCTTTTTACTTAGGTTGAGTCCCTAGAGTCGCATTAATCTCGTTTAATTTTATATCACAATGATATTAAATTTCAAATCAAATGAACATAAGAGGTTTAAATAAACGTGGTTTATCATTGTCAATTTTTGTCTGCAGTTCTTGGGTTTAAGAAAGCAGAGAATATATCTTTTAAACGTTTCATTTTTATGTTTGACATATTTACTATCTTCTGACCAGCACAATGCATTTTGGTTTATAATGAAGATCAAACCTCTGATTCATGGTCAAATTTTATCCAACCCTGTATTGTGAACGTCGATCCAACTATTATGATCATTCAACCTTACAATACTAACATCAATATAAATAATACTTGCTCCCATTAACTTACCGTGTTCAAACAATTCTTTCAACTAATGATATATTCATTTTATCCATTTCATTATTTTTTTATACTTTCATCTGTTTTGTTCTAACATCGAATGTTTCTACTGTTTACGATTTGTTTTATCATGTAACTCTCTTTAAAAGTTTTACTATTGTCCGATTCGTCAATGCTTCATTCCACCTTATCAATATCATGAACAATTACATTAGATAGATACATACGTACATACATGCATGCACAGATACATACATACATACACACACAAACATACATACATACATGCATAATTACATACATATATACATACATACATACGTGCATACATACATACATACATACATACATACATACATAATTACATACATTCATACATACAAACATACAAAAATAAATACATACATACACACAAAAATAAATACATACATACATACACAAACATACATACATACATAATTACATACATACATAATTACATACATACATACATACAAAATTAAATACATACATACAAAAATAAATACATACATATATACACACATACATACATACATACATACATACATACATACATACATACATACGTAAATGCATACATACATACATACATACATACATACATACATACATAATTACATACATATATGCATACATACATACATGCATGCATGCATGCATACATACATACATACATGAATGCATACATACATACATGCATACATACATACATACATACATGCATACATATACATACATACATACATACATACATACATACATACATACATACATACATACATACATACATACATACATACATACATACATACATACATGCATGCATGCATGCATGCATGCATACATACATACATACATACATACATGCATACATACATATATACATACATACATACATAGCCTGTCAAATGGAAAGATAGATATTAATGTCTATAAAATGTTTCATGCTAGCATTTGTTCACTTGTTCTCCATGTCTCTATGTATTTAACCTATAATTCTCCAAAGTCTTAGGAGCATAAGGAAGGACAAGTTTCTGCACAAAACCTTTATTAGCTACAACAGCTTTTCTATCAAATCTGCTCAGTTTTTAACACTACTGCTGTTCCAGTGTAAGGCATTGCTTAGTGTCTGTCCTAGTACATCGTCTTTCTTTTATTTTCATCTTTCTCTAACATTTAGAACTAATCACAGGGAAATCTTAAAGATACTTCTGTTACTTATTCAATGTGCATAGGCAAAGAAAATTTGCATTATATATTTTAATATGCAATTTGTAATTGATATATCTAGCATTACCATCGTACTGAATTTATGAAGGCCAGAGGAAAAACAGTTTAATCGATACGAAGTCTAAAATGGAGAGACAGAGAGAGAGAGTCATTGCAATATCTCTTTGTACTGTTCTGCTGATGAGAGAAACTTTACAATTTAATGCTCAGCAAACCGACTCTGATTCAGTAAGTGTATTTACATATCTCACAATATTAAAATTGTGCCTAGTGGGACAGAGTGGCCTCAAGCACTCCCCTCCTCGCATCATTGCCATCTCACCTCTATCCACGCGGGTTTGTGTCTCGCGATCGGACAGTCTTCATATGTGTGAAAGCTTGCCAGTAGCTTCCCTTAGGTCGGTTGTTCTTACTGAGGTTTCCCAGGATTTTCCTTCAGCAGTTGAAGAGAATGTAAATACAGTTACACGATCCTGTGTCTATCATTATATCCAAAAATCGAATGTCACATTTTGGGACGAAAATGATATCAGTATGAAACAGACTCCATGTATGGATGGATGGCTCTAAGTTTGAATGCATGTAATTTTATATGTATGTATGTATGTATGTATGTATGTATGTATGTACGTACGTACGTACGCATGCATGCATGCATGCATGCATGCATGCATGTATGTATGTATGTATGTATGTATGTATGTATGTATGTATGTATGTATGTATGTATGTATGAATGTGTGTGTGTGTGTATGTATGTATGTATGTATGTATGTATCTATGTATGTATGTGTGTGTATGTATGTGTGTGTATGTATGTATGTATGCATATATGTATGTACATATGCATGTATGTATATATGTATGTAATGTGGTATGTATGTATGTATGTATGTATGTATGTATGTATGGATGACTTCATTCCTCTTCAAACGAGATTTCATTTAGTTATTTTCATTATTATGTAATAGTAACAGGAACATCAAAGTGACATTAATGAATATACAGCACACAAAACTTGTAATATATGTACACAAGTACAATGATAGAACGCATCTCTGTGTATTACATGATTTTAACTCTTCTGGACCATAGTCTGCCTTTTTTTGAGATAACTAAAGCGATATTGTTTTGGTGCTTCTCTTCACTCCACTAAAAGTCATTTAGTTGATTCGTCCTTGTATTTGGTTAGATACAAAATATGTAGTAATTTTGTGACATGTTTTGCCGGTGGCATTTCTGGTGAGCAATAGCTCATTTTGAAATGCTGTCTCTCATTTATCTTCTCTTAACATGTTTTCCCTTTTTTGATGTTCGTATTACACGTTTTCTAGTACTTTTGAAATTTGATGCCGGAGATTGCAGAATGTCTGCAATTATATTAATTGGATTTTCCTCGCTGTGATGCCAGAAGTTGATTAATTATAGAATAAGTAGCAGATTAACAACATTCTAAAGGACGTTGTAGTAGAAAACGCACACATATTGTCATTAGTAAGCTTGGAAACTCATCGACCATTACAATGCAAGTTGAAGATGTTGTCATCAATGACAACGCTGAAAAGCGAAGCTTCACCGTCATTTATCAGATAAAGAAATTCGCGTGATGAAAGAAACAAATTTAACTTCACACAAAGAAGAACAAATTAATAATGTTTACGTCAGTAAAGTATAAGATGTTAGGCAGCTGTATGTCTTTAGGTTAATGGCACATTATCACAAGTCTGGCTTTTCTTTTGCTAACTGAAATTAACAATTAAAGTTCCCAAACAAGCCTTCCTTTCATCATTATTTAACGCCCACACAGTTACACATACATACATATATATGTGGCGTGTGTGTGTGTGTGTGTGTGTGTTGTGATATCTTACTACAATATCTCTGGTTCTTCGGTATCGCGGTGTTCCAAGTTTTCTTTATATTTTGCATAGTGACAGCTATCGTGTACTTATATATACTTGACGACCATCCGTTACTTGTTCTGCATGACGAGATGATTTCCGGAAAATGTTGGATATACATCTCTCTCTCTCTCTCTCTCTCTCTCTCTCTCTCTATATATATATATATATATATATATATATATATATATATATATATATATATATATATATATGTATGTATGTATGTATGTATGTATGTATGTATATATATATATATATATATATATATATATATATATATATATATATATATATATATATATATAAGTGTATTCCCCTGTTTGCATCCTTCATGTCTAGATAAGGTGTACTCCTGTTCCTAACTTTTGACGAGTTACGATTGGCTGCTTAACAGCTGATAGAATTATATTGCTTAAATCTTGTCACAATGTGCAATCTCAGCAATAACCTACTTCGACAAATCTTCTATTCTCAAATAACTTTGAAACAATGAAGAGTCGAAATGACTGTGACATATAGGTTTTGTTTTTGGCCCAAATTAGGAAAATAAATTTATCATGTTATCGATATTTCGATTCTGTCTATTCGGTTAGGGTTAGGGCTATATTAGTATCAAGTTTTTAACATTTGCTTCCACTCAGTCATTTGGAAGCTAAAATATATCTTTAGGTCTATTGAATCATTTTCCGTCTTGGACGCACCTTGCAGTGATGGTATGGTGGTGAAGAGGTCAGTGATGTTCGTTCATTCACTTTTTCATCTTCGTAGAGTGAATCATCTTCCTCGGCATTTGTCCTCGCAATGAAGTGTCGTTCTTAGAAGTCGTCTCCTTATTATACTGGGTGATATCAGCGTGTCCATAAGGTCAGGAGCGGTCTCCATCAGAAAACAGACTTCAGAGTAGGCATAGTCAGACTAGTAGGTATACTTCAATCTATGGAGAAGTGGCATTATGGGCTGCCAAGTGTGAGAGATATATTCTAGTTACCCTGTCAGACAACCAGGGAACATGCTACTCAACACTGTTTATTTTGTAACAAACACTCATGCAACATAAATATTAGGGTGGACGCCTTGCATTGTATTATTGGGATTAAGTGTACAAAAATCTCCACTACTTACAACCAAAATTTTACTGCCCTTTTTCTAACATGTGGGAAACCATACCATTCCTGGCACCAGAGACACTCATATTTGTTGTTTACAATTTACCGACAAATTATATATAATAACCCATATGTTATTTCGGTGCAGGATAAAATCCACACAAAGAAACGAACGATAGGACATAATCCCCTCCGCCAGAATAAGTTTTCTTTTAACCTTTTAAACCGTCAGAAATATGCTAGATTATGTTGAGATAGGATAGGTTATAAAAAAATCGGACATATAAATATTTTAATTAAGGAATTTCATGTTTATACAATTTTATTATAGCTCAGATTTTATGTACTTCACAAAATAATAATCAAATCAGTAAACTCAATTCTTAGTCCATATTTATCTTAGGAATCCTTTTTTCCAGCGGAAATGGTATACTTTAATTGGTAAGTCTTAAAATAAAGCTGAAGGATTAAATGTACTGGAATAAAAGTGTGTGTCATTAGACTTATAAAAGTGCTTAAAAAAGGAGTTGAAAACATGTGTATGCAATAAGTCCTTATATCATTAGGTTTCTTAATCTCCTTCTCTGTTATTTTTAAGATCTATCATCTAACACGGACACACAATTTTATTTATCTACTCTAAGGAGGCCCACACAAAGCTTCAGAACCAAATGGTCCTTGACGATACAAAAAACCTTGAATATATATATATATATATATATATATATATATATATATATATATATATATATATATATATATATTAAAATGTAAACATCTACGCATCCTTTTAAATAAAGTTGACTTCAACATAAGCTTTAACCTTATTACTATCTCATTTATATATGCATATCTCAAGTGGCTAATACACTTTTATTTTCACAGAAACAGTAGAAAATTTCGTTTGACCTTTGGACGACACTAGATACACCCTGACACTAGATACACCCTTTAGGCGACCTCGGTCCCCTAAAGGTTGATCGTATATCGACCAAGGGTCGCATGTTTGGCAATGTATATATATATATATATATATATATATATATATATATATATATATATATATATATATATATATATATATATAATTTTTGGGGCGTAGAATATATATATATATATATATATATATATATATATATATATTATTTTTGGGGCGTAGAATATATACGATTAAAGAGTTCACCCCTATTGGTATCCTTCATGTCTAGATAATGTGTACTCATATTCCTAACTTTTGACGAGTTACGATTGGCTGCTTAACAGCTGATAGCATTATATTGCTTAAATCTTGTCACAATGTGCTATCTCAGCAATAACCTAGTTCGACAAATCTTTTATTCTCATATAACTTTGAAACAACGAAGAGTCGAAAGCACTGTCAAGGGGGTTTTGTTTTTGACACGAGTTCCGAAAATAAATTTATCATGTTACCGATATTTAGATTCTGTCTATTCCGTTAGGGTTAGGGGTATACTAGTATCAAGTTTTCAAGATTTGCTTCCTCTCAGACTCAGGTTGTCTCCAGTACTCATAGGTTACTGCTTAACATCTGTTTTAGCGTTTAAAAGCCTTTAACGTATAGTCTGGTACAGCTGTACAAAACCTCAATGAACCTTTTATTGTTATTTATGTCTATCATCAAACAAAATGTTATATATTGTGGAATTATATTGTTATTGCACAGTATGTTACATTGTTTCACACTCGTAGTTCCACGTTCAGACAAAGATTTTCGTAATTTCAGGTAGATATGAGGACTATGCACACATTATTAACTTGGATAGCCTGTGTACTTTCACATTCGAATAAAACATTCGGCATCCAGTTATTTTCATACTGCCAAATTTAGTTAATTCTTACATTATTTCATATGACCGCCTGGTCTCCAACCTGATAATCGAGTAATCACTAAAAAGGTCTTAAGGTGTAGTTGTCAAAGCTGTTTAGCGTCTTGCATATGGACTAGTTGTTTCCTGTGTAGCAGATTTTTAAAATTCTGTTAAATATTTCGTATCATTAAATTATTATACTGAGTTGTTGGAGTTGGATCAAGTGAAATGATTGTTAATGAGTCTTTAAAATCTTAAGTCCATCACTAATTGTCAAGCATACCTTTGATTTTAACTAAATTATAAACTATAAGGCATTCAGTATTTTGTTTCTCGCTCGCTTCTTAGTTTCTTCTTCTCTCTTGCAATCGTTTCGCTAATTCCTATTTAGCTTGTTTCTCTCGTTTTGCTTATATTTGTAATTTTGAATTGTATCTTCTATTGCGTTCAAGTTTTATACCGTATATCTTTAATATATTTTTGGTGGAAATTTATGGAGGAAGTTTTCCATTTTATCAAATTTGATCCTGTCATCATTGATGGTATTCGTTTAGTTCTAAAAAGTCCTTATGTTGTATGCTGACAACTGTCATATGTGTACTTAACTCCACGTTTTCCCATCCATTCTCTACTCTACTATTTTATATATCAGCTGGTATTTATTTGTCAAACTAACCTTTAATATACTCGGTGAAGTATATGTAAGTAGCAGTCCTCACATTTTATGTCGAAAACCTATTCGTGTTCCTGCTAGTAGGTGCTTGTATGACGGTGTCGTGGTTTTATTTGCTATAATGAAGTTACCGACCGAATAATATTCTTTGATGTATCTCACAAATTTCAGGTGAAACATATTAGCTCACTGTGAGCATTCTAATCAAACAGCAGATTCAATTTTGGCAAGTGGTTTCATTTTGTATGTAATTTTGTTTAATATCTATCATTAAATAATGTACATCCACTGATGGAATGCGTATGATGTACATTCTTGTAACTCTTCAGACATGTTCTCCTAAGTAGATATATTAGCATAATAAAATACACAATAATCAAGTCTAAAAGACTTTTATTTTCTTTGGATATACAATGATTTTCATTTTCTTGCAGTAGATTTGTTGGAATTAGGCATGCAAAGTGAATGTTCACTTTTGTTTAGTTATTCAGCATTTCATGCACTGAGCTTTGCAAGTATTTCGGCCCCACCACCAGCCCCATGAGCAGCACTCCTGAGAACAAGATCTTTTATCCTTGGATGCGTCTGGAATAAATACAAAATATAATGTCATTTGTCATTTGATTTACCAACAAGCAAAAATTGATTTAACTGATGGACAACTGGTCATGTGATTGTAGAAAATGTATATAAGCTGATACATGTACATTGCTTGAAACACAACAATATAATTATATAATTTTGTGAGGACGTTAGCTTTTTATCTTCATGTAAGTGCAATGGTGGTAGTATGTGGCAAATTAAAAAGACTCCAAATCTAATCATGTCTAAGCATCCTGAGTATGATGGGAAATATAAACGGGACTGATAGTCATACAACCTTACGTTGTAAAAATATGTTTCATTTACATTTAAATTTGTACAACTATTTTTTAATAATGCTCATATGCGGTTGCAAGAGATGAAAGGAGAAATAGAGATTACTTTATTCGTTATCGATATGTACCAGATGGAGGGTACACAACTAAAGATATGGATTAGAAGAAACACTTTTCTACTCAAACACGACCAAGAGCCTAAAATTCTAGTGCTATTGTAATGGTACATGAGGAGGTCTAAAGAGGAAATATACGGGAACAACTCTGCTATGTGTCTGTGAAATAATTTCAAGAAAAAATTCAATGGAAAAGAATCCAATATCCTCGGGCACAAATTACCAAACTAAATATGAATATTAAAATTTAGATCTATATGATTTCGTGATTGATGTGTGATAGTTCCCGTAAATAAAGACCATAAAACCGAAGAATGTTAACATATAGCACGCATGTGCAACGTGGTCTTTCTATGATTGCGTAAAGATTCCTTTATTAAACTCAGACAATAATTAAATTCTTTCTACAGTGAGTCTGGCCATTTTCTAATATATTTTATCTTAGTTTTGTAGATGATAACAAAACCAACGAATTGACAAATGTCAACATGGGCAGATAAAACTTGACAATTTCGTACGCGTAAAAGATTTCTAATGGTGCGTTTCGATATTTCTGAGATATCATTTGTTTGCCACAATCAGGCATTTCCAAATGTGTTCGAAGGTAATTAATCGCATGTTCCATGGCTCTTAGGTAGTATTTACTTTTAAATTCGGAGCGAGTGTAAGTTAATGGCACTCAACGCAAAAAAGTATCAATCTGAGTAATACTAATGTTAGCGTTTAGATTGGAATTGTATTCGATGAAAAAAATCCTTATCTTGCTATAGAGGATCTTGAGGAATCTAATAAAACATGTTAATATTCTTGCCGTAAATATACATGTACCTGTTGGGCTTCGTTTTTCTACAGGCACAATCATAAACATCGGCCGATTCTTGCAGACGCTGTCAGGGCCGTCTTGGGATAGGAAATCTTTGTCCTTTATCTCCTGCTTTATCTTGTAGACTATACGATCCTGAAATATAAAACATATAAGGTTTACTAGACTTAAAATCCCCCCTTTGGAAGAATGTTTAATTTCTCGTTGAATAGCAGGGTGCTTTCGGTGATAATGCATTATTACACTAAAAATCCTTGGACAACATCAACTTTTCTGAGTTTAGTTTTCTTGATTATATAGATGTTGATGGATACTTATGTTAGATATGGTGAATTTTAAAGGAAACATTAAATATCAGGTATACATTGCAATTTGTAGGAAATGTTGCATTGGAACATAAATAACTGAAATTTGAGAGTTTCTGCATTAAAGTTAGCAGTGAATGCCAATATGAATATAATTTGTTTTGTAGGCAAATATGTTTGTATGTGTTTTCAGCAAGGCTAAAATTATAGTAACGTTAGATTCATACCCTTTCTCCCTTTTCCTTGCAGACAGAATCAAGGAGGTCTTGATCCATTTTGTGCAGGTAACAAGCTTCAGTTCTCTTACTTCTACCATTGTCATTGGTGATGATCATCTCGTACCCCTGTATGTTGAGTATGTTGAGTATGCAAAATAGGAAGCCAGATTCATGGTCCCATAACGGTCCAAACATGTTCATAATGATCACAAGAAGATATTTGGTAACAATTGCAAAATCAATTGTAAAATAATGTTGTGATAATTCTTAATATAAGGTAGAGTCAATAACCGATTCCTAAACTACAAACGTGGAACATTAAACCATGAAACAAGCGACAATATAATCATATTATCTAAAATTTGATGACAAAATGTCAGAATTAATAAACCAATGACATATAGAAGATTACGAATTCGAATTCACGTAAGCTTGTGTATCTCATATATATATATATATATATATATATATATATATATATATATATATAATATCAAACGTTGGTATATCAACTATTTATAATAATTATTATTTCCAACAAACATTGGTCGATCAGATAATGTGGTTGAGATATAATCTCACTTTAGCTTTAGATTCCGTGAATGTGAAAAATTGTCAGCGAAGACCTATAACATGAGACATGTTAAATAGAGACATTCTAATTACAACAAGTTAACGTCTCTAAGCTTGTATTGTACAGATTTGTTTGTATCACCATACTCTAAAAATTCCGGTAAAATGAAATGTCTGGCTTGGCAAACAATGGATCAAATTGTAAATTTTTACCCGTGATAATAATACAGCTGTCAACAGGGTTTGGAAAGCAATTGATATTGTATAGAAATTTTGAAAAGTTTTACATAACTACTAGAGTTCACATATGCGATGAAAATTATCGAAATTCACAATGGTATGCTATTTAGCATGACCTTTATAGTTGTCCGACTACTACTGAACATATCAAAACAAGGATTACCACTTTAATTATGCCAACATGAATTTATTCACAGATAATGCATAGAACTGTGCAAGACTGCAAGACAATTTTATTTATCTTAAGATACAAAAAGTAAATTAAAATGCAAAGTACAATTTTAATGATAAGAAGCTTGCTAGCACTGTTGTTGCATTACATCTAGTTTCCAGTGTCTCTCTATATTAATTCAACTTTAGTTATTATCCTTATCAGTTATGGTTAGAGTCCTTCGGATTGAACAACATCATCAAGTATAACATATAATAGAGTATTACAACTCCAGAATCATTTTAAATAGACCGAATTCATCATGTTGGTTGCTTTTATCTAAAGATTTATGACATTCACATTTACGTTCTGGAAAGATAGATAACTCTAGGAACATTTTTAATTTTATCACTGTGTTGAGTCAATATTTATACCTTTTCACAGTCTAGAATACGCTGCTCAATCAGTTTATTGTCCAAAGTGATGTCGATCTTGGTTATGCCAGAATTCAGTTTTTGAACGGTCAGTTTTTCGTCTCCATTTGTGTCAGAATCCTCAGGTTTCTGTTGAAAAATAATAAGATATGAGCTAAATAGCTAAATCTGGTACTCAGTATTACATAGTATAAATTGCTCTTAAGAAAAAGCGAGTCTTACGTGCATTATTGTATATAAGTGGTTTATTCTTACCGACAGCTTTAAGAAAAGAAAGAAAAGAAAGTACATACAGCAGACTAGCCTCACACTACCATCCTGAACATTTTACAATTACATTGACGGTTTAAACCAATGGACAAGCTGGTTTTAAACTGTCTACTATTACAATCAATATTCCCAGGTCAAAGAGGTTCCTTGATGTAAGAGGAGATTTCATATTCTACTGTATGTGAACTTTCATCATCATTTTATTTCAAAAGCAGTAACAGCACTCTATTGAAAAACAATTTGTCTCATACATATATATGATAAAACTATAAGGTGTGAGGTAATTAGCTAACGTTGGCTCTCAGTATTACATAGTGTAAAATTCTCTAAGGCAAAAGTGAGTCTCGCAGTCCTTCTTATACACAAGTGGTTAATTCTCACCCACAATTTTAAGATTATTCGTTACATGATTGCGGTAGTCATGCTTCTATTACAGTTATTTTCTAGATTTTGATGTTTATTGTCAAATAACTAATAATAATATAATATCAATAAAGTCGTGGAATAAATAATATCTTAAATTAATGAGAAATAAAAACGTACATACAGCCGACTTGCCTTAGACTTCCAAACTGTGCAGTTTGCAAATACATTGATAGTTAATGACCATACACAAGGTGGCTTCAAACTTAGTACTATTATATTCAATCGTCCTAAATGAATGGCGTTTCGTGATGTAAGAGGAGATTTCATATTCTACTGCATGTAATTATTCATCATAATTTCATTTCAAAAGAATAACAACACACTAACGTAAACAAGTCTTCTAGCACATATTGATGCAGTAGTGGCATGTTTTCATAGACATACATTTACTGAAATGACAAACTGAATATGAGGTTCCGAAAACCTTATGGCGAATATAAAGTGCTTGCTACAACGGAGCACTATGAAGAACTTCTGGGTCAAATAGATAACATACTCTTATTTTAAATATAATGATCATTAATTTGCATTCTATTAATCAATAATAATAATATTGACGATGATGATGATGATGTCGATGAGGCTGATAATGATGAGGGCGATCATAGTAATCTCATTAATCTCATTTCATTGTTATTTGTTATTCAATTCTCCAATCTCAGCAAGAATAAGGAGAATATTGCTGTTGCTGTACTACAATCGAATTTGAACAGTCTTCTGAGATAACATAGAAGCCACGACCAAGAATAGATGACATTGTAATTCCCATAACTAAATTAATTTTCCACCGAAATCCGAAACCTTGGAGATATATTGTACGTGCCTTGATACGTACCTGTGGTGCAGTCTCCCTCTGAGCCTCCTCAAGTCGGGCCAGAAGTCTTTCCTCAAGGAGATCTTCCAGGTTAATTTGTTCAATATCTCTGCCTTCGTCGATTGGACCACCCATAGCAAAGAGTAAACCGCAAGCAATCATAGTAAGACGAACCATAATAGAGGCCATCTGAAAAATAAATAATACCATACACATAACTAAGACAAAAGTTTAACACACAGATAGGCTTGTTTTACCAGTCAAACTGACTCAAGATTGTAGAGCATCGCTCTTTCAAAATCTGAAATTTTATTTATACTTTCACAACATTTCCCGTCAAATGAAATTTATTTTAATTGCCATTCTTTGTTTTCAAGCAATTTCATTTTCAATTTGAGAGGAAAAAATGAAAAGCAAGTTAGATTGGAAAATTTTCACAACAAGTTGAATTTTGGTTTAAAAAAATAGTACATTTTTGAAAATGATCAGCGTTTAATGATTCTTGTTTTTGTTTCAGTGCATAATGAGCCTTTTTCAAGTGTATCTACTGAGCTGAGAATATTTATGTCTGAGATGAGACCAATTTAATCAAAAAGAAGGGGAGTACGAATGTCGGTTCGCTTTCCCGCGCCTTAATTTTCTGCGCAATACGTTCGTCCATAAGGGCTTCAGGCGCACGAGAATTCGTTCTGTGTGCTGACTGTAGTCTAGTGATGAGACTATTTTAGTACTAGAGATTATCACAAAAGTCAGGGAATGACAAAAAAAATCCTTGTAATGAGATGAACCAAAATTAGTAATTATCTTAGACACCCACACACTTAATTTTTTTGAGAGAGAATAGCTAAATAAATGTGATGTTAACCTATATCTATGGAAAACGCAGTCAGTGAAAAAATGCATGTATTAGACGTACAAAGAACGTTCGTCAATTAGCATTGCTAGAGTATAAAACTGTTTCAAAATAACACGATCATATTCATACGGTATTTATAGGGAATGTGGTTAACGTGGTTCTTCCTTGCCAGAACTGCAAAATTGAAAAATATCTATTAAAAAAATAATAAAGTTTGATATCAAAGAATAAGGTTAAATCCTCCGAATATTACAATTTTTGTTGTGATATATATATATATATATATATATATATATATATATATATATATATATATATATATATATATGAAAACAATATTTTATCACTTACCATAATAACTTCGCCTTTACCAGAATTGCAAATGATTCTTTCACGTTTCCTCTTTCTCTCCACCCGATGCTTGGTGACACTGTTTGAAACCTCCCAATATATACAGTTCCTACTTCCTTATTGGGCTGGTCTTAGATAACGTACCACAGATACGATCAAACCGATGCTGTTGTTTGTAACATTCATGTCTGTTTTGATCTTATAAACCTTACAGACAACTGACATACCTCTATCTACTCATTTGTATAGAAACATCTTAAGGACTCAAAATTTACTATCAAAGTTTGCAAAGTCATCGCTTAGCTAAATGACACAACTTAGCACTCAATGGAGATTTATTGCAAGATAAATATATATTTACCGAGAACTGTTGTAGTTTCAGGGTGGAATCCTATAAATAGTATGCACGAACCGGCATAGAGATAAGTGGTATGGTCTAACATTCGTTTTGGAATGACCATCATTAATAGTGGAAAGATCAAGGGTGATTCCTCCTTTGAAATCCCTCGACCCGGTGATTAGTTGAGAAAAAATGTTTTGCGAGGCTATACATATTTTCCTTGATGGCTGGGGAACAAATCATTCAGCAGTGCTAGCATCTATCAAACATTGTATCTTTCTTAATTTTTATCTAAACTTGACTCTCAAAATTTATTTAAACTATTTTCGGTTGTTAACTGGATTATTTTCCCTTAAAGTTCGATGTTTGAAAATGGTCGGTCTCTAGAAAGAGTTAGGTAATATTAACTAGATATGATTGGTAAAGTTACGTTACCTAAGTTACATAACTTTATCAAACAGTTCAAGGTGCAAATCACACAAGAGAATAATAAATGTATATGTGCACTGATTACGAGGCCAATTAAACCCCCTCTGTATCTGATTAACAATGACAGTTGGTCAATAAGGTCTTTAAGCTTCAATTGCCAATCACCATAATCGGTAACGCTGATGTGTAACATTCATTTGGTAAGATTGGTATGATTTCAATAAATCTGTAACATGAACAATATTCACTCCGCACAATACATTAGTATCGATGTATTTCATAAAAATGACCTGGTGTATGCACGTAGTGAAAATTGGACAATGGAATCTTTGGAATAGATACAAACAGCAAAGCGTTACAGATTTTTGTCGAACCTGAATCACTGAAAATATTTCATCTGGTGTCAAGGAGACATGAAAAAGAGTCAAATGCACATGATCATGAACTGCCCGTGTCCTAAGTATTAATATAACAGTTAAATCAGATATACTCAGATTGTCAGCAGTTGTAGGGCCAGTAATGTGTGAACGTAGCTAGGCTCTGTGTTGTTATAAATATAATAATTTACATAAACTTTGTGTACATCGGATTGTTATATACGTTTTCTCTTTTTTCACTCTTCCAGTGATGGTCATAAAGAAAAATTAACTACAGTATGCCTCATACATCAAGACAACTCTGGACGAACTTAACAATTGAACATTGTGCTTCAAGATTTTAAAGAATAAAAAACAAATGCTGAAGATTATAGAGAGATTAATTATTTATTTTGAAACACTATAATAAATAAATATACAATTATTTAAATTGTTCAACAACAGAAATTAATTATATAGATCGTGCTAACCAATTAATCAAGAGTTTGTGGAAACTATTTAGACATTTGCTGATGAGAAAAAAACATATATATCCGCCTTTGATTCGTCTATCTTTCTTGATGTTAGTCAACATAGACAATCGGACAGTCTAGACTTCTTTGCATTGATAGATGCAAGTCTGTATTACCATAGTTAGACTGTCTGCGATAGAAAGCATTATTATTTCCCCACATCAAGTCCCTGATACAGGTATGGATGTGTGACTAGTACCATTTCTAGAACAGTCTCTTTCTTCCTCCTTTCCTTCATTTGCATAAATAAAGGTGCGTGCATTACGAAAAGAACTTGCTACGATGACGTACATTAGGCTGATTTTTTAACGGAGATGAATACTTTTCTAAAACTGTATTAGATCTTGCTTGAAGGTATATAAGACTAACGCCACATACATAAGTCTAATCGTAGTGCAAGGAAACAGTGATTTGTGCTTATTTGCTAATCAAATTCCTATGCTAAATAAACTTTCAAAGAATCCAGATTATTTCTTTAGGTCATATTAATTAACTTAATTGAAGAGTGTGTTAAGATTCTGAGGTATTTTCTCAAACTTGTTTTCGACCATGGCAAAAAGCGATATATCACCAAAGAAAAGTTCTTATACAAGTTTGCACAGAAAATAACTGCAGCATACAGCAATAATATAGTATGCTAGATATAGATGTAAGGTGCTTTTGAGAAGAAACAATGTGTCAGAAAAGATGAATATATGATTTAAAAATTCTAAAGGATGACACAAAAACGTCAGATAAACTTTCAAACTATGTGATTTTGTTTAACGATTTGGCGTATGCAGACAGTATGGAAAAGACAATAGCGATGTTTAGATTTAACCGATAACAGACAGAGGTCTTTAGAAAAGAGACATGTTTTGCTTAACATTATTGAAATTACGCTGACAAAGCTGTCAAGAAGATGACTTGGGATAAATCTCTTTCCAATGCATGCAGTGACTGTTTCAAAAGAAGGCAACATGTACATTTATCAGATGACAGAAATACGAATGCACAAACAAAATGCAACAATTATTATCTAAAATCTGATAATGTGTTTTACATTTTGAATCAGTCTATTGAGTTCCTAAAATATTTGCTTTAAAATTACGTATGATTAAACAGTGTTTCAAGACAATCCTCACGATTCATTGTCCTCAGAAGAATCAGAAAATGGAATCTGTTTATTGCCCAACGGTTTGTATATTACATTGTTAGTCTTGCTTTTTGTGGGTTTATCGCCAGTTTTTAGTACATGAGAGGCTCTAAATCGCCGGCACACACATTAAAAATAGCATGGGTTTTAAAGTGTAGGCATAAAGTAATTTGAAATACTAGTACTATTGGTGTATCAAATTGTGATCCGCCCATGGCGCAATAAAACGAATATATAAAGATTCTTTCAGGTCTATAAATCAATGATGAATTTCCACTCATTAATCATTAATGACGTATGAAAATAATAATAAAAAGTATAAAGAGTCCCCGTTTTCTAAACAAATTTAACATGGTAATCAATTTCAACGTAATCCTTTCTTATTTCCGTTCCCCTCTACTCCGTCATACATAAGGAACAAAAAAGATAAAATCTGGAATGACAGAGAAAAGCAATTTGGGCTGGATGAACCCGCTAAACTGAACTTGCACCAAACACCCTATATGGTTCGTCCTAACAAACGGTATGTTTACACTTTCCTTGGGATCTGTCTGCGGTGTTCAGAATATCAATGATGCAAAGTTGCAATAACCTGTCGACACTATACCTTAAATTTGCCAGCAACGAGACACACGTACCGTAACGTATTGAAAACTTGTTTTGTTGTTGTTGTCGTTGCTTTTCAAACCTATTATAATGTTCTTAAAATCGATTATTATGACTTAAATATGAAAATGTCCAAAAGGCCGCCTTCTTTCTAGATATGGTCGAAAATCCATGAGAATATGAGCGATGTGGATTTTCGGTTGCATCTTACGACGATGTCCTTTGACCTATGAATGATGGTACAGTTAAGCCAAACCGTTCAAAAGAAAAGCAGAGAGAGAGAGAGAGTGACAGACAGAGAGAGAGAGAGAGAGAGAGAGATGAATTGTAAACTCGGTAGTAATGTTCATTAAAGCAGAATTATGCTTTAGATCAACCGTAAATATGTTAACATATTGTAATTAGCTCTTCTTGGTTCGTCGTTTTGGTTATATTATATTCACACTAATTTCCATACACCAGTTCGTGAATGCCTAATCGTCCAGAGTACAAGAAGATAACCGTGTTTGTAGTGCTCTACATTCTACATAAAAATCAACTTTCATGTTTAAGTCGTATCTGTTTATTACATTGGTTTAATCAATGTGAATACAGATACACACACAAAAAGAAAACAATCAACGTATCGATTTGCAAAGGTGATTGTCAACAACAAGAAAAGGCATATAACTAAATTTTGTAGTGGACACACTCGGCAGGGATGTGAGGCGTTAATTAACTTGGTCAATACTCAGTTGTTCTGAGCATATAAATCCGCTCAAACGGCAAATATGTGTATTTATATGTGGTATAAATAAAATATATGTATGGTATGTACACTGTGTCAATGCTAAACCGCTCGTTGTATTGATTTTTAATCAAGAGGACACTCCGCAAGCCTCGTTCCCACGCACATACATATATATATTGTCTATATGTGTGTACGTTAAATAATAAGGAAACAAAAACGGCTTCTATTTTGAACTCGTTTCAGTTAACAGAATTTAGTCAGATTTATGACGATTTGCCCTTAAACTAATTGCACGCTGCTTCATGAAATCATTTACTATAATGATGTAATCCTCTATGTTATGCCATCCCGAGTTTTGTGCCTGAGTGAGACCTTGGGTAAGGCACTTATCTCAGATTTCCACAGCACGATAGAACCCCTACTGTTTAACAACTGTTGTTTAAACCATCAGAAACAACCATATCAACAAACCTCAAAGTTTCATTATTACCAGTAGTCACGATATCATTTCTTTATGAAGACAACAGGAAAACTAACTCTGGATTTTTTTTTCTTCTATTAGTGTTTTGGAGGAAACATAAAAATCATGCTGTGAAAGAATTTATCCAAGAAATATCACAATAAGCTATATTTGCATTTTACAAAGAAGTGAGAAACAATCAAAATCATTTAAAAACCTTGTGCTTTGAATAGGTTTTGTGTAATAATGAGCTATATGAAATGGTAATGTCCAGTTTTGTCTGATTCTGTCATTAATGTAGGTGATTATTCTGAAAATTTCACTGTAAATTTGTTCCAAAATAAGCAACTTTCATGATAATAATCAAGATTGAAACCGATATATATATATATATATATATATATATATATATATATATATATATATCACATTAGAATTTAAAAAGTATATGCTTCTGATTGTTTCAAACGTTCCAATCTATAGTTAAGAAACTACCATAAACTCGAGAAGATATCATGTAGTCCGATATTATTACTGAAATAAAGGATATAGAGCGAGCGAGGCGTTCAACGGAAATATCTTCCTCGTTATTAGTTAAAACAGTCCATCGGACATAGTACAACTTTCTTAAGTGATATATCCGTGTATTGTTGACTGCAGTTAGAGAGTCTGCGATTGTAAGCGTAATTATCTCCCTGCAACTGATCCCTGTAAGAAAAAATATATGAGTAGTTGTGTTTCTGTCTCAGTCTCTCTATTTTTATCTTACCCGTATTCTCATAATCAATGTGCTTGTATACAAATATTAGGTTTACTGATATGTCGTAAATTAGGATGATCTGTTAACGAACATGAACGTTTTTGCTAATGCTGTATTAGATCTTGACTGTGGGTAGACACGACTCACGCGACATACAAAAAGATAACCTTGAAAACATTTTACAAGACGAAAATGTTGATGTTTCCTTTCTTTGTAAGTAAAACAACAAGAAAACAATGTTGTCAAATATAGAGGACATAATACCATATTTTGAAATATTAAGCTAATAAAACGTTCAAAAATATCCAAATCATTTCCGTAGATGATGTTAAATAATTTAACTGAAGAGTGCGTTAAAATGATTCAGATAGTTTGTACTCGTAGTTGCGACCATCTCAAAAAGCGATATATCATGAAATTAAAATTCTTATACAAGTTTGCATAAAAAATAACTGCAGCACACAGTAATGATATCACTTTCTAAATACAGATGTAAGGTGTTTTTGAGTTGAAACAATGTGCCAGAAAAAACGGATATCTGATTTAAAATGCTCGCGGCTTAAACAAGTGCATTCGCTCAAATTTCAAAATATTTGAATCTTTTTTAACCATTAAGCGTACGTAGACAATAGAGAGAAAACAATAGCGATGTTTAGATTAAACCGATAACACAAATATTTAGAAAAGAGTCAAATTCGCTTAACGTTATTCAGGGTATGCCGACAAATCTATCAACAAGATGACTTGCAATAATAATGAAAAAAAGTTTCTTTTTGGAACTCTAGTTTCATTTAGCAGAATTTAGTCAGACTTATAATAATGTGCCGTTAAATGTATTACACGCGGTTACAAAGCATCACTTACTTTACTGATGTAAGCCGTTATATCAAGCCATCCTGAGTCGTCTACCTTGGGTTGTCCTTGGTAAAGGCATTTAGTTTCCATTTTACACAGCCTTAAAGGGCCTATACTGTGTAGTAATCGTTGTTGAATAGAAAAGAAACAATCAAATATGTAAGAATACAAGCTTAATTATTACGAGTAGTCATGAAATCATTTATCAAGACAGTTGGCAAGTTTGTTTACATACAAGTTTGTTTACCAAATGGCATAAATACCAATACACAAACGTGATTCAATATTTATTATCTAACATCTGACTATGTTCGTTTTGCTTTGACACCGTCTGTTGAATTACTGAAATGTTTGCTGTCAATTTTGTTTATTTAAACCTGGCATTGCAAGAAAATAAAACAAACATGATTCATTGCATTGTCTTTCGAGAAAGCAGAAAATGTACTCTGTTTTACAAATGTTTCATACATGATATTCATTATGATACACATTGCATGTAATGCTCAAAATATCTTCATCATATGCTCTAGATTGATTGTTATATATCTGTCTATCTAGACTTGTTTCTATCTATCTATCTAGACTAGTTTCTATCTATCTAGACTAGTTTCTATCTATCTAGTTTCTATCTATCTATCTATCTAGACTAGTTTCTATCTATCTAGACTAGTTTCTATCTATCTATCTATCTATCTAGTTTCTATCTATCTATCTAGACTAGTTTCTATCTATCTAGATTAGTTTCTATCTATCTAGACTAGTTTCTATCTATCTAGACTAGTTTCTATCTATCTAGACTAGTTTCTATCTATCTATCTAGACTAGTTTCTATCTATCTAGACTAGTTTCTATCTATCTATCTATCTAGACTAGATTCTATCTATCTAGACTAGTTTCTATCTATATATCTATCTATCTAGACTAGTTTATATCTATCTAGACTAGTTTCTATCTATCTATCTAGACTAGTTTCTATCTATCTAGACTAGTTTCTATCTATCTAGACTAGTTTCTATCTATCTAGACTAGTTTCTATCTATCTAGACTAGTTTCTATCTATCTATCTATCTAGACTTGTTTTTATCTAGACTAGTTTCTATCTATCTAGACTATTTTCTATCCATCTATCTATACTAGTTTCTATCTATCTATATATCTATCTAGACTAGTTTCTATCTATCTATCTATCTAGACTAGTTTCTATCTATCTAGACTAGTTTCTATCTATCTAGACTAGTTTCTATCTATCTAGACTAGTTTCTATCTATCTATCTAGACTAGTTTCTATCTATCTAGACTAGTTTCTATCTATCTAGACTAGTTTCTATCTATCTATCTATCTAGACTAGATTCTATCTATCTAGACTAGTTTCTATCTATATATCTATCTATCTAGACTAGTTTCTATCTATCTAGACTAGTTTCTATCTATCTATCTAGACTAGTTTCTATCTATCTAGACTAGTTTCTATCTATCTAGACTAGTTTCTATCTATCTAGACTAGTTTCTATATATCTATCTATCTAGACTTGTTTTTATCTAGACTAGTTTCTATCTATCGAGACTATTTTCTATCCATCTATCTATACTAGTTTCTATCTATCTATATATCTATCTAGACTAGTTTCTATCTATCTAGACTAGTTTCTGTCTATCTAGACTAGTTTCTATCTATCTCTCTATCTAGACTAGTTTCTATCTATATATCTATCTATCTAGACTAGTTTCTATCTATCTAGACTAGTTTCTATCTATCTATCTAGACTAGTTTTTATCTATCTATCTATCTAGACTAGTTTCTAGATAGATAGATAGAAAGATAGATAGATAGGTGTTCTTTGCTCCATGTTTAAATGCATATAATTTCTAGTTTCAACGCTTAACACTTGTGGACAATTCCAGATGGCAAACCGTTAACGGACTTGTTACAGTAATAGCAATCGTAAGAGGATATAGATTATATCTGAGAACACGGGGAACAGCCATTATTTAGAAAGAATGACCTTGAATTATAATTGGTTACCAGTTTTGCATACATCACATTGTCAAACATTTGATTATACAAATTGTATAAGACGCATTCAGAATTTAAGACTTTGCGATATTTCCTGTCATACACAAGAGTTTCTCTATTTCAATACACGACTGGTACACTACAGACTTCTAAGAAAGTATTTCATAATATATTTGTCCATATGCTCATGGGCATTCTTGTCTATTAGCAATAAATATTTTTCAAGCTGTATATAATCCCTGTATGAATAACAGAACAGGGCCCGTAAAAATGAAAAATAAAATTAACTCCATTAAGCGCACGTCAGTCCACTAAACATTCGCAAAGTTCATTGCTCAGGTCTTCAGTATTCGTAAGGCACCGACCGTTATCATTTTGTTTTGTGTCCAGTCACAAATTTAATAGGAGCATAATGTGTTTGTATGTTCCAGCGTTGGGTTGTTTTGCGTTTCGACCAGTTTGCAAGCACAGATGTGAGGCATTTGTGTTCTATTATTTCGCTGATTATTTTTTAAAAAATTATTCCCTTTTTAGCGATTACATCTAACCACAACTTACCTTGGAACTATTCGTTGTGCAACAGTCCAGTCTGGAGTTGGAGATGGCTTCAGATCTGGGCTCTTATATCTGACATATCCAGGACGTTTAGATTATCTAATGTCTGGGACATGGCAAGCCAATCAAGTATACACGGAAGATTTTAAAACTCGTTGACCTTGGTTTGGTCGTATTTCAGTATCTGACTTTCTTCTTTCTTTCCTTCTCCATAAACTTTCTTACTCAAAGCCAAGAGGCTTGACTATATATTTTAATTATTTACTTATATCCAGTTTTGCATATATCAATTTCAAAAGACCAAATTATTTACTTATATCCAGTTTTGCATATATCAATTTCAAAAGACCTTTCATTCTGAACCAGTTTAATATGCACATAATGACTGAATTACGGAAGAAGCCCAAGGTAGCATATTGCTTACTCTAATCTTATAAAACAAAAATGTTTGAACAAATAATAATTCGAAATAAGGTGAGATGCGGTTTAAAACAGAGCAGATCACTACTGCTTCAGTCGTAGGATGACTGATTTGGTTTAAATTGGTTTCCCTTCTGTACAAGATTCCAGTTTTTTGTACATATTCTTTTTTCATACATACACCATCCTTGTCCATGTTATAGTTCTAAATTCAATGCACAAGTTTGTTTTTCCCCAAGCCCGTTCATTATTTGTAAATCTGGAGCCTTTTGTTGACATTACATTTCTCTATAATAATATGATTTAAGTTCTAAATATTGGACAAGCATTGTTTGTTTTTTCAAAGATAGATTTAAAGATTTGCCCTTATTCGCTAAGCATATTTGAGACGAATTATTTCTCTTACGCATTAAAAACATAGTCCTTTTTACCAGTACGTATTCGCTTGAGAGGCTTCATACGCTGATGTATGGTTTCAGCGTGGTCATACTGAGTTAAAGTGGTTCGTTTTAGAAAACTGTCAAAGTTAAATTGGTAAAGCGTTGAACTCGTAATTAAGGGTCGTGAGCGTGATTACCTGCCCCGGTCAGTCCGGATTAGTTAACTAGCAATGTTCTTTGCAAAAGCACTAAGCACAGATTTCTTACAAACAACGTATTGAAAATGCCGATACAACCAGTGTCGGATTAAGGTGGTGGCGCAGCGGGGCACGTCAACTGTGCCTCTCTCCCCCGCCCCCAGGTCATGCCTCCTCCACTTAGTTGCAGTGGATAAAAATTACACGTGCTTAAATAAACTGTAGCAGCAGAGAGGGTGAACAGACCACTTAGGGGAATGGTCACCCTTGTGTTTTACCAAAAAAAATAGTGACCACTCATAGAGGTCAATTACCACGTCTACGATTATTGTTTGTCCCAAACAGAATTGTAGACGCCAATCTCTGCTGCTATCAATATTGGGAATCATCATCTGAATCATGGGAATCTTCATCTGTTTCATCTTCATCTGAATCTTCGGAATTTGTTCTATGTTTCAAGTAATATTCAAGTTCTGATGGTGGTTTTTCTATTTTTGGATTTATGTTCTTTCTTTTTCTGTAATAGTTCATCAAACTTCGATATCGATCTCCACCGCAATTTTTGCAAATCTGATATAATCCTCTAACGCCGTTGTTACATCCAACACAACCTCGTGGACCAGCATGAAGGTTTTTCTTTATAAGATAATTATGTTTCTTGCAATATTCTCCACGGCACCTTTTGTTGCATTTATCTGTTGTTCCTTGACGCAGCCACGCACAGTTGTTCATTATATTAATGATATCTGTTTAATTAAATTTAATTTTATCATCACCCCTGTTACCCAAATATTTTATCAATACCCACACGATATCTTGTTCTTGGATCATGTAAATTTATTGTTATAAATCCATGCGGGGTAGCTTGCGCTCGTGAGAAGAAATTTTTGAATTTAATTATATCCATGTCACCACCACACCAAGTTTGATGAATATTTCGCAACGTGTGTGTGTCTACGCCATTAAACAAAACTAAAATGTTGCAGTTGTCTCTGATCACCTTCGGAATTTGTGTATATCGTTGAGTAACATAGATCACGTCTGTATTTTTATGTCTCCCTCGGGAAAATATTCTGGCTGGATTTGATTGTTTATCTAGCATCACATCGTCGTATACAACTAAATTATTAATAAATCCGTCTATGGAATCTACGGATGGTGCTTCATCAATATCGGTTATAAACTCTATAACATCATTATCTTCATCCAGTAATCGTGCGTTTTCATTGAAATCTTTAAGTACATCATAACATCGTTGATCATCAACGGATGGTGCTACTAAATACAACTTATCCCATTTCAACCATCTCATTATCAGATTAAGTAATAACTGCGTCTTACCCGATCCAGATGGTCCTATGATAATCATTCTGATGGAGTTCGGTAGCGCAGGATGATGCTTAACTGGCTCTCGTTGCCGAGTTGCTGAGAAATCAATTATATCCATATATATTATAACATGAATTTATATTGTTTACGCTGTAGAGTTAAAACTCCAACTACTGATTTAGCCACGGTTATAACAAAAAATAAAAAAATAGCGTACGATGGAAAATGTTCTATATGCGGTAGAAAGAAATTTTCGTTTTTACCTAATAAGCGCGGTGGTGATATTGCTAATTTGATGTCAAAGTTTCCAGGTGCTCCATGGGCTAAATATAGTGGAGAAAAACATCTACCAGGATATAATTATTGCGGTCCTGGTACCAGACTTGATATCAGGCTCGATGATCAAGATCAACCAAAACCAGGCGAGGAACCAATAAACGCTATTGATCGAGCTTGTCATGCTCATGATGTAGCTTATAAAAGTCAAAATCTACAAGATAGGCATATTGCAGATGTAAAATTAATTCATTCATTAAATTCTATAAAAAATAAAAATATTAGAGAATCATTAGCTAATTGGTTAGTAAGATCCTCGATGAAAGGTAAATTAGCGATTGGAGCTGGTAATTAATAATGGAATCAATTTATTATTCGCCGAGAGGATACTGGAGAGGCAAAGCAGCAATTGGTAAACTTGCTGATGCAGCGGCGGTTAAACATTCTACTGCTAAAACGTGGTTATCTAAACAAGCAATATGGCAAATTTATCTACCACGTCCTAAACAAATTCAGTACGCGTATTTCGATGTCAGTGTTCCTAATGAAGTTCATCAAGCTGATATTCTGTTTTTACCGCATGATACTGTGCGTGGAAAAACGTACAAATACGCGCTAACCGTAGTTGATGTTGCAAGTAGATATAAAGAAGCAGAGCCGCTATCAGCGAAAACATCATCTGAAGTAGCCGATGCGTTTGAACGAATTTATCAACGAGGACTCGGACCACAAGGTGGTCTACGATGGCCGCAGCTACTACAGGTTGATCCTGGTAAGGAATTTCTTGGTCCAGTATCATCGTTGATGAAACAACATAATACCAAAATACGACGAGGTCATACTGCAATTCACCGTGATCAAGCAATTGTTGAGCGATTTAATCGAACACTTGCCGAGCGGTTATTTGGATATCAATACGCGAGGGAATTTATTCAGGATAAAAGATCTCGCGAATGGGTGGCAAGATTACCAGGCGTGATAGCTGCATTAAATAATGAAATCACACGAACAACCAACATGAAACCCACTAGCGTGGTCACAAAAAAAAATATACCAACACAACGAAAAGATGCTGGAAAACAAAAAATATTAGGTGATGTCACAGTCAGATATTTATATGAGCCTGGTGAACTTGAAGGTGGTAAAGCGAGAGCAACTGATCCTATTTGGAGTGTTACCACACACAAAATATCTACCGTGACAAGATCCACTGGAAGAAATGTAGGCGTTTCCAGACCCGCAATCTACAGATTAGATTCGGCCGCTCCTCAACGTGGATTTACACGTGAACAACTACAAATAATTCCCGCGGATACACAACTACCACCGCGATCACTCCGGTGATTTCGATCACTTAACTAGCACTAGTGCCAGCGCTAAGGGTGCCTGCACTCAAGGCGCTGGCGCCTCTACGTCGATTACACTCAAGACAGGTTAACATGGTATTTTCTCGTGTATGACCGCGACTATTATCTTTTCTATCTACGGTAAATTGTCTTGAACCATTACTCGAATACCGCCATAACATTATACAATTACAACAGGTGCAATGATTATTCTGCTGCTGTTTTAACTCAATAATAAATTCAACATCAAGATCAAAGTCGCGTTTATTTTTTTTGTCAGATTGTTTGTATCCGATTAATTTTTTTCTTATTATATCATCATCGATGATGTTAAATTTATCAACGATTTCAGGAATTATAATTCTACGTAATTGAGATATATTTCTGACCCTCGATACCGCTAAATAAACTAAATTTGACCACTCGATGCGATCGTCTACAATCCAGACTCGTGTATCAGAAATAGTTAATCCCTGAGACGAGTGGATTGTCATGGCGTATCCCAACACCCATGGAGATTTGTCAGCGCGTAATGCATCTTCGACCACACTGATATCAACGGCGACAATATCATTTAATACGAGAATCTGTTTCCTTGACTCTGTCAAGGGTCCTGGAATATCAACATTAATATTCTGTTTTCGTGTATCTGATGGTCTATAACATAACGGAACAGGCAATTCTGAATATTGTTCTTTATGTAGTTGAAATAACTGTTGTTGTAAAGCGTCTCTGATTATTTTTCTACTTGCTACGATCAAATCGGTGGGTCTCCATGAGTTCAAAAAATCACTCATTGATGTCTCTGAGATCACTCCACGTATTATTTCACACTGAATTTTGTTTGATTGTAATCTGATTAATTTTTTAAACTCCTTCAAATTTGCATCAAGAGCTCTATGATCATCATCTATTTCTTCGTAATAATCAACGAAATTTTTTAACCAATCATGTGGAGATGGTCCAACAAAAGGCGGCGGTTGACCATGATCGCCACACATTATTATGGCGGTATTTTTCGTCAACAACCAATCAAGAAACGTTTTTAATGTATCCAATGAGACCGTACATATCTCATCCCAAATAATTATTTTAGGTATATATTTTTCTCCCATCCGTTCAGGAGTCCATGTATCTCCGCGCCACCGAAAGAAACTATGATACGTACACGATTGTACTTGCCGCTGTTTCATCTCACGTGCAAGTCTATGTGTGGGTGTCAGCACGATTATATCTGAATTTCTAAAAACATTAATCGTTCGAGTTGTTTTGCCGCATCCACCAGGTCCATTGAGATATACTGTCTTATATCTAGTTATTGGATCACTTAACGATGGTGCCTTCGACATTTCTGATATTTTATTACCCTCACGATAAAAATCTCTCACTGGAACATCTGCTGATTCTACATAATTGTGTAATAGTTCCTTTTTTATTCTCCACGAACCCCATCGTTCATCATTACTTGTAAATTTCATAACAGATTCTAAATATTTACTTGAAATATAAAACGAGTCCGTTGCGACTCTGACTGCGGTCTCAGGAAATCTATTAATCATCGATAATAAATTTATAGAAACATAAGCCAACATGGAAGATCTTAGATGAGTATATTGCGGGGATACGTCATTTATGTAACTAACGATCGTACCTAATTTTGTTCCGTCGGATAAATAAACACTCTCTCGATTTACAAACGTATTTTTCGCCGTTGTATCAGCGATTATAAAATCGTACTCGGCATCATCTAGAATTAATCGTGCGTGATGTCTTTTATAATCATATGCACCACCTTGAGTAAATTTACCTATAATTTTTCTACCGAGATCTTTTGCGGTTTTGAGTTTATTAGGAATATCATCTTCGGAAATATCAGGATATTTTTCCTTAAACTCGCTAATAACTTCAGAATCTGACATGGGCAACCAAACTTTGGTCTGTGCATGATATGATATAATTGCCTCACTGACCACCAACGATGTCAGTATCGCACAATCTAGCATATATCGCAACAAAACTATAGGTGCCCAACGTTTTTCACAAAAATGTCTACCAAACCAAACATAACAAATCTTGTGAAGATTTTCGTTAAACTCGAATGATTCAATACAGGCGAATCCAGTCAGATCAAAATCAGGTAATGGTCCATTAATTGCCACTCGCGTCATCTCGTTTGTAGGGTGACCAAATCTTTCAAAGTACGTAGAACAATCTCCGTATCCCAGAAAACTTCCTGGATAACATGCAACCATATCAACCGAAATAACATCATTGTAATTGTATTTGGTATTCCATAATCCGCCATGTCCATATTCGACGCAACTTGCGCGTACGTCCTCGAGTAAATCAAATCGTGTTGGTTTCCATGAATTTCGTTCTCTGGCGAAATGAGCCGCAACAGATGGAACGGTAAAACAATTAGTTAGTAATTTGTCAGTATTTTCCGCGTGCTTGCACTGTAAAAACGTCGCAAGATTTTTCATCTCGTCATGGAGGGATTCTGTGCGATATATTTCACCGTTCGGTTTGACAAACTGATCAAATTCACCCTCCTCATTACTTTTAAATAACCATACCGATACAGGATCGGTTTTACTTATTTCGTTGATAAAATCAAACATACTATCTGCCCCAGAATTATCTGCCCCCATATCTGGGGAGTAAAATCTAACAGTTCGATCACGTGGAAATATTGTTACTGCGTTAGTCCATGCGTGCGCGTTATGATCGATAATATTTATTGGAGCTCCCTTCGATTTATATTTCGACTGGTACAGTACTTCTCCCGTTATTGTCGCCACAGTTATTGGAAATTTTAATATTTTTCCTAACCCAGCAACATCTTTTATTGTAGCACCGGTATCCTTAACTGAATCAGCCCACGAGTTTATTTTTTTACGTCTTAAATCAGTTAATCCATTTCCACGCATCGCGTTTGTAAAGTGTTCTATTACTCGTTCAGCCACACAATTTAACCTTGAAAATTTCATCGGCGCTAGTTTATCAACGTTAGGTTTTTTATTTATCTCATAGAGTCCATAAATAACTGCTGTTACAGGATATGCTCGCTCATAATACGGTTTGTCAATACCCGTCAGTAGACCCGGTCTGGAATTTTTACTTAATATGATAGTTTTATTATTACCAAGGACAGGATCATATTTGTCACGGATAATCCAACTATCTGTTTCTGTTAATACAATAAATTTTACTCTGAAGAAATATTTTTGATTGCCCTCGTATTCAGCGATGTAGTTAATGATAGTTGCCGCTCGCTTGTCGTTCATTGTAGCGTCCGTGACTTTGTCGACACTGACTTTGCCAGCTTTCTTGACTACGTCAGTGCGTATAATCTTGAACGTTGACCATGTATGAGATGCACCATCCGTGTAAAATTCTTTCTTGGCGTCGTGAATTTTCGAGATCAAACTTTTATTTTTCGGATCAACCAGATCTCGTACTGGCAAGTCAGAAGATAATCTGTCAAGGTTGAATTTATATTTAACAGGCCTAGTTTGGGATAATCTCTCAAACTCGTTCATATAATTAAAACAAATATTTAAATAAAGAAAATTATATATATATACAATGTCCCAATGCAGATGGTTGATGATCGGCTCGGTAAATCGATGCAACAAATCCTGTAGAAAGGAATTTTGTTGGATGCACTCACAAAACATACGACGAGGAAGTCTAGGACCAATACCATGTCTACGGTGTGGTATTGGAGTGCGAGGAAAGACAGAATTATGTGGGAAGTGCGGCGGGAAACGGTTCAGAGAGCTTAAAAGATATTATGACAAAAAAAATAATAGCGGTGAAAACGCTATAAAATCCGTGAGGGATTATATATCAAGATTTCAGACAAACAATGATTTAAACATATAATATTATTATAATGGAGCAAAATATATTTGTCCCACATCCTGTCATAACAAACTATGAATCAAATATTAATGGTATCATCAGACACTGCAAGTTGAAGAAACAAGTTGGTTATATTACTAATGTTGGTTATCTAATGTTCACATGCGGGGGGGAAAAGAAACATTATCTGTGTCATAGATTTACGTATGAATGTTTCTTCGGAGTGATCAATGACGGTCTTGTTATTGATCATATTGACGGGGACATTCAAAACAATAATTTATCCAATTTACAAGCTATCTCTCACAGCGAGAATAATACACGCGGTAATACAGGAAGATGTAAGACAATCGGAAAGAGGGCGGTAATTTCCACAAGCATAGAAACTGGCAAAGTAATTATGTTTCAGTCTATGAACGCGGCTGCGAAATATTTTGATATTCACTCGCAATCAGTACAAAAAGTAGCAGAAAATATATATAAAACCACTTTCTCGAAAAAATATAAGCAGAAAATTATCTTTAAGTATCAATAACTATCATCACCACATTATTAACTATCATCACCACATTATTAACTATCATCACCACATTGAATTAATTTTTTTAATTTATGTCACAGTAGGTCCTCCATACACTACTGAATTTTTGATTATATAAGGGGAGATTACTTTGTAATATATAGTTTTCTTCGTAGATGGTTGGTTTTTTATGATCGTAATTAGTCAGTTTAACTAATTACATCGTAACTAATTACTCGTAGAAGTATTATTTATGTTTTTTAAATATTTCCCCATCATACAACATTACGAGAGATCATGATAATGTTATTGATCCGTAGGAAGCTGTGTGTGAAACAGAAACCGTTTGTCATTGTAATCGACCTGCAGTTGTGTGTTCATGCCACTGTTATTATTGATTCTCAGTCTGCTTAGGAAACCCGCTACAAATACAGAAACTGTTGTTATTGATTCTCAGTCTACTTGGGAAACCCGCTACAAATACAGAAACTATTATTCAGAAACCCGCTACAAATACAGAAACTGTTATTATTCAGAAACCGCTACAAATACAGAAACTGTTACTATTCAGAAACCGCTACAAATACAGAAACTGTTAAATACAGAAACTGTTATTATTCAGAAACCGCTGTTTAGTGTAAATATTGGTTCCTTAGCTATATAGCTAGCTATATATTAACTTCCGAAACATATGTTCGTAACAATGTTTGATAGCTCGATCAGTATGGTATTGGACTGTGACGCTCGCGGTCCAGGATCGAATCCCCATGGCTGACAATTTGTCGGTGGTGTACGCATAATTGCGATTTTTATAATAGTGGGGGGAACCGCAAAAAACCCCCCGCTCAGCAAAATTCCCAACCACAATATTGACTTGTGGTTGATACATATTTTCGTATCACCCACTGGATTAATTATTGTGGGTGGGATTTTGCTGAGCGTACATGTTTGTACTGTCCTTAGTTAGTGCCGTTTCATTCATAATCTGAGCTCGCTAATACACTCGATAGGGGCTCTTCATTCATTGTATATAACCATTTCATTGTATATATGTTATATGTATATCCTCTAAACTTGGTAGATTGCGGTGGCAAGCTACGAGTTTAATGAGGATTGTGCTGTCCTTGTGCTGTCCTTAGTTAGTTATATGTTATGTGTATATCCTATAAACTTGGTAGATTGCGGTGGCAAGCTACGAGTTTAATGAGGACTGTGCTGTCCTTGTGCCGTCCTTAGCTAGTTATATGTATATCCTCTAAACTTGGTAGTTTGCGGTGGCAAGCTACGAGTTTAATGAGGATTGTGCTGTCCTTAGTTAGTTATATGTTATGTGTATATCCTGTAAACTTGGTAGATTGCGGTGGCAAGCTACGAGTTTAATGAGGATTGTGCTGTCCTTAGTTAGTTATATGTTATATGTATATCCTATAAACTTGGTAGATTGCGGTGGCAAGCTGCGAGTTTAATGAGGATTGTGCTGTCCTTGTGCCGTCCTTAGTTAGTTATATGTTATATGTATATCCTGTAAACTTGGTAGATTGCGGTGGCAAGCTACGAGTTTAATGAGGATTGTGCTGTCCTCCCTCTTGGGCCTCTAGACCGTTGTTTGGCGGGTTAGGGGCTCTCGTAGAGGGAATATTTGCCTAATGAACTTGGTAGATTGCGGTGGCAAGCTACGAGTTCTTGGTTGTGCTGTCCCTGAAACATCCCGACGAACTCGCTAATACACTCGATAGGTGTTCTGGGATATTTTTTTTATTTTAAAGATTTATATATTATATAATGAACCATGAAAATATCAATGATGTAATTGTCGCTATTAAAAAATTGAAAAAAGATGGAATTAATATATCTGATGAACTTAATCCTGAAAAAATAGTTTCAGAATTTGAGATTTTACAAGAACGTAAAACCATGGGTACACACACACTATCATCTGAATACAGGCTCATGAAACGGATTCAATCGGCAATGTTTCAGTCGCTAGCTACCGTAGAAGATGATCATGTGAAGGAGTTCGTTCCTCTTTCTACCGCCGTAGAAAGAATTAAGTCGTTATTATCCCACGAGTATGAGGCAAAGAAAACGATTAGTACTCGCATAAGACTATTAAGAAAAATAATGTCAGAAGGTAACCTCGTTACTGGTGAAACGATCCAGAGTAGCCTCGTTACTGGTGAAACGATCCAGAGTAACCTCATTACTGGTGATAATGAAAATGAAAGTTTTGGTAACTGGGGTCCATGTCAACGCTGACCACGTGTATTGGTAGTCAAAATCAAGAAAGTTCTAACCTTGTCAAATTGTTCCTAATAAATTTTATTTATTATAAATTTTATTTATTAATAATATTATTTTTACTGAGGATTTATTTTTTTTTAACTAAAATCAAGAAAAATGCACGAATTACTTGATTCTGACGGGGTAGTTGGTAGTCAAAATCAAAGAAAAATGCACGAATTACTTGATTTCTGACGGGGTAGTTGGTAGTCAAAATCAGGAAAATTGAGCAATTTCGTTGTATTTTAGTAAAAAAAAAATAAAAATCTCAGTAAAAATAATATTATTAATAAATAAAATTAATTTATAATAAATAAAATTTGTTAGGAACAATTTGACAAGGTTAGAATTTCTTATTTCTGACGGGGTAGTTGGTAGTCAAAATCAAGTAATTCGTGCATTTTTATGTTTCTGAGGGGGTAGTTGGTAGTCAAAATCAAGTAATTCGTGCATTTTTATGTTTCTGAGGGGGTAGTTGGTAGTCAAAATCAAGTAATTTGTACAATTTCAGTAAAAATCAGGAAAATTAATAAATATTATTTTTTTTGTGATAGAAATTTTAATTTTACTTTCATCGACTAGCTTTTTTAGTTGCCTGGGCCGATTAATTTGCACCAAACACAAATTTGTGCTAGTAATAATAAAATATTTTTTTATTTATTTTTTTCAGTTGATCGAATTTGATTCTGAAGATCTACAACAAAAGTCCTTAGACAGAAATCCTTACGACGGAAGTCCTTAGGACAGAAATCCTTAAGACAAAAGTCTTAGGACTTTACATACAGATTTATTACAAGCTCTTCTTCACGTATGTCAATTAAGCGATTAAGGTGGTCTGTGAGTTTAAAATTGATTCGTGTTAACATATTATTGTGACACCGCAAATACACGGGATTAGTTGGTTCTTGCACGATTAAACTTCCAGGGGGAACTTGTGGTGTGAACGTGTACAGGATGTATCCTTGTTGAGCTTGATTTGATCTTCCGAGATCTATTTGATAGCTGCCATCGATTACGTCACAAACCAGATTGACCGCGACCGTCGGTGTTATATTAACGATCCGCGGAGATACGTGTCTTCCGCCGCCGTGTGGATCATTATCATATCTGAGAACGGTTGGAGGTAGTGCTAGTTTTTTCCACGCATCGAGTATTTTAGGGAAGTTTTCGTTGATAAGATCGTTTAATAATTTTACTAGTTCTCCAGCATCAATCCCCGGTATTACAAATGTTGGTAATTGTTGTTCAGTTATTTTGTAATGATTGAGAAACCATGGTCTAGCTTCATAATTATCAATATTTTCATCACCGTGTCTAACCATATTCACAATGATAGTTTTATTAACGTATCTAATATCTGATATGACCTGATTTAGATGTTTTATCGTCTCAATGATTTTTTGTTTTACGTCATCGCTGTAGCTATCAGTAAAGAAATTTCGTAGTTTGTTGATTGATTGTTTAAATTCAAAATTAACAGGATCAGAATATGATTTAATAAATTCTTCATCTACGAGTGGATATAATCTATCATCTGAATGAACACTACGCATATTATTTATTATTTTAGGAACGTCACCATCAGGAGTAATTGTAAAATATGAACCCCCCCTCCATCTCCATGGATATTTATCTCTATATTCAGGAACTGTCATAAATTTTCTTTCATCTGTGATAAAATCACCCCTCGTTGGTTCTGGTGGTCCTTCATGCACCGGGGGAATTTCAGGCCATCCTAGCACGGATCTGATTGAAGATTTATAAATATCAACGGCATAATCAGGCGAGTTTATTTCAACCGTCGAGGACAGGGTGGGTTCATGAACATTAATTGATATTTTTGATTCTTTTCCCGTTATTGATTTTATTCTACGCGCAAATTCCTCACTGATCTCTTCAATCTCGTAACTGCCGGTTGGTATTCCAACAACAACCCAGTCAGGTGTTCCATCGGGTTTGTTCTTGTTAGTAAATACGAGCGAATTATTTGCTGGTGTACCATTAAATGATTTTGATCTGATATTTGGCCGGCTGTAATATACTCGTAATTGTGCTAGTGCTATTTCTTTTACTGGAATTGCAGTGGGAAAATTAACACTAAATTCAGGATTAATTGAACTTACCGAGATCATCGTTATCTTTGGCGGAGTTGTGTTGGTCACGATCTGCTGAGTAATTCTGTCATTATTGATACTTGTATCTTTAATACCTTCATCGTATATTTTGGTTATCATTGAAAATTCGAAATCAGATATAATTCCATCACTGAGACTCGCTGATAACAACGAGGATAATTTCGAGTATGCTACCGTCGCTGTATGTAATTTTATTTTGTAATCGGATAACTTTTCGTTCGTACAAGTACATATTTTTTTTGTGATGATACCAAGCACACCTGCAATAGTTGTTGCTGCTGAAATACAGATAGTTACAGCTACTGGTGCCATCGTTGTCAACGCTGATAATATGACACCAGTTCCAGCAACAACAGCGGATACTGAATAAACAATCACATCAACGATAACCAATCGTCGTCGATATTTTTTTACTTTTACTGTATATTGATCGACTTGATCTTTTAGCGCCGCCTGCCATTCACGCGCTTGATTGTATCTGTATTGTGCACCGTCCATATATATTTTTATGCAGTAACCAATTGAGGTGTTTCAGCTACAAATTCCAAACACCACCAGAAGGATGTTGCGGTTAATTTCTTATCATCTGCTTCCAGAATAAATATTTCCTCGGCTCCGATATTTAATATAACAGATACAACCCCGGAAAACCTGTCGGTGGAATGACGCCATGGAAACGTTGTAAATATTTCAAATTTTGCAGCACTAAACACAGATAGCCTGTACATGCCAGTGACTGTTGCGGTATATTTGATAGTATTATTTTGCTGCGACCATGTTGCAAATCCCGATGATACCGTGCATACGATGTTTGTGATATGCCCGGGAGTTATTGCAGCTGAAATTTTAATCAAATTTGTTTTGTTGACAATCTCAGGAATTCCCGCTACGATGTTTTGCTGTCTTTGTTTGATCGTGTCTAGGTCAGTTTTGATATCAACGAGTTTCATGTCAATGACGGAAGGAGTTCCAAAGAACTTATTTATGGCATCATCGATTTTCTGAAAATTTCTTCGAAGCCTTATAAAACCGGTTACGTGAACATCATATTCGGCCCGTAGCGTGGATAGTTTTCCATCCACGTCGTCGACGTATAGTTTGTTTGCGACGTCGTTGTCAGATTTTGGAGCTGTTACAGCTACTATTTTGTTCCCGTTCATGCTAAGTTCACCTGTCATTGTGTCACCGGTGTTTCTCACGCGATTAGCAACACTTTTTGCAATTTCATCTCTGATGGTTTTAAGTGACATACTTGAATCTCTGATTCTACCACCGTCAGTAAACACGGGAATATTATCTGCAACTGCACCGAGTACTCGCCGGACTATATCATTCCATTTGATATTGCTGGTTTTTAGTTTACCATATCGATCTTGAAAAATAACAACTTCATCTGGGTCAACTCCAGCCAGGTTCATAATATCAGCGAGGTCATCCCTGGTCGCATACTTTGACAGATCAACGTCGGATTTTATTTTCTTACTAGTAGAAGATCTTCCGTAAATGTCAACCATTATAATAAGATCCGTTGTTTAAAATGCTTTACGCGCAACAAATCGGTTGCTTGTATAATCGTGCACGACTTTATGTGGCGGCTTGGATGATTTTGATATAGCGTCGAGTACATTAATTACTTCACGGCCGCATATTGGCGGATCTGTCATTGTTTGTGTGGGTAGCGTTGAATACCAAACTTTGGAACCTCTAGTTGTTGCATGGAGTGGTGCGACATACTTGATAAATTCAACAGGTGGAGCTAACCCGTACGAATCAAAATAAACAATTCCACGCGGATCAACCGCGTATGATACCCAATGAGTACCGGGTCCGGAACGTTTGTCAAGATTAATAATACCTGTTTCAAGTTTGTTTGGTTGTTTCGGTAATTGATCTCGCATAAAAACACCTCTAAAGGCAGATATTTTTAATTTTTTAGCGGCATTAAGTAAATCAAAATTTGATGCTGGAACGTCTAACGAAATGATCCTGGAAGCCTTAGGCCTCTCCCCCAACGAGATCCTGGCAATCTTAGACCGCGTCCCTTTTTTTTGTATCCCTTTCCTGTTGCTTTCTTTAGTGCCATTCCAGCGGCTGTTCCAACAGCACCTAACGCGGCCGCTTTTGCTACGGCTGGAGCAGCCGCAGCTATTAATGCCGGAATGGCCGCAAGTAGTGGAAATATACCACCCGTTTTAACCATGTCTTTGATGGCGCTCGGGGAGAGATGGAATTGAACTCCAGTTTTTGATTCTACGGCTTTATTGAAATGTTTAATCTGATTATTTGTCAACGATAATTTGTTGGACCACCACTAATATGATCTCGTTTTAGTGATATTTTAGTTCCGCATTTGTTGGCGGTTTTTGATTGAAGCTTTTTTACCTGACCAGGAGTCAGAGTAACATTAACATGACTATACGACATTTTTATATAAATAATATTTTTCTAAATAACACGATTAAATATTTTCCACCGGTGCATCAACGACCCTCATTCGACCACTGCCACCTTCAAGTAACATGGCCTTGTCGCTAAGTATGACCGCGATCGCTCTGTAATCAACACCACCGGTATTTAATGTTGCTTTGAGATGTATATCAACGACAGATTGTTTTGATAGATCAAGATGTTCTAATGAAAAATAATAAATCGGGTACAATTTTTTAAAATCTAGTTGTGATATTTGCAACCCGGTATCAACATTTTGATCACGTCCCATAAATGACATCAAACGATGATATGCACGTCCTATGTGATTTAATGCATAATTTAGTTGTACATTTTCTGTTGGTTCCTGTTGTCCGTTTATCCGTAAGGAAATATCTGTGAGACCTAGTTGGTCAAATATCATATGAGAGTGAATTTGTGAGTTTAAACGATTAGTTCTCTGAAAAGCAATAAAAATATGTCGTGGTGCAGAAACACCCTGTTGTGATGCTATATGCCATGTAAACTGACCGTTAACGTTAGTTTGCATACTGTCTGTGCTTGTTGTTAACCATGACAACAAGGATTTACCACCTGCATCCATAAAAGAAATTAATCGCTGTTCTTCTGCGATCGTTGGAGTCATTACCGGCATCCACAGTGAAAGTTTCGATAATATTACTTTACCAGCGTCACCAACGGGTCTCCACAGAGCATCATTATCATCGTTTTTTCTTACAAGAACAACCGTGTGTCTAGCTCCAAAAATAACCTTTTTAACATTCCTGCAAAATCCAAAAATATGCGATAGTGGAATTGTACATGAAAAACCTCTATTGCCTCCTAGCAACATATTTCTACGTGCTGCAAATCCCAAGTTGAAATTTTCATTAGAACCATGAACTACTGGCCACACAAGAGCATCAGCGGTATCGGTTTCGTTTCTTGGTCGTCTTATATTATACGGATCATTTTCAGGGTTATCGGAGTTATCTTTCACAAACATCATTGTGGGACCTGCTGATCTTGTATAATCATCAGAATATCTCGCCAGACCAATTATTGTTGTAGCAACGTCGACATCATTCTGAATTGATTCAATATTTTTTCCATCAATCATATATGTGGCGCCACTAAATAATGCCATGATCCCGTTGTTGACAAAACCAATTTTTACTGGATCTAAGTAATTAGTATCATCCGTTTTTATAATTGTACCTTCTACCTCAAGAAAGGCATCAGCGGGTAAAAAGTATCTACTTGTATCATGAACTTGTAGTTCAATTCTTCCACGTTGATCTGGTTGTTTTGCGTCATAGGAATAAAATTGATAATCACGTACAGATTCATCCTTAAGGACGGGTGCTTCCATGTCAAATGCTGTGTCGGACACGCGCTTGAACATTTTATTATAATTATTTTTCGTCTAACACGTTGATCACCGCCTTCGGGAAATTCCACCTCGGAAAGTTCCACCTCGGGAAGTTCCACTTCCTGATATCAAACTTGAGATATTATTTCCAGATTCACCGAGTCCTTGATCTGCTAACGCCGTTAGTTTTTGATTTGCAGCCTGATTTATTATTTTACTTACGTCTGCAGGCATCACCTCAGTACTTGCCAGTTTCACCGGTGGTTGTTGTTTTCGTCGCAATAATCGTGCTAGTCTTTCTTTGATCGCCGAGAACGCCTTACCAGCAACATTGACAATTGCACCAGGAGCTTTATCACGAACAATATCAATAGCCTTCATCGATAATTGTTTTGCAACAGGTGCTACTTTTGGAGCTATCCTCGTGAATAATCCTCGAATGACATCACCAAGTCCATTTCCGTAAATAACACTATAGATTGGTAATCGTGAGTTTACCGCTCTGACCTGTGTGGGTTTACGATGATTATCATGCACAATCATCTTATTTTATTTACCATTTATCTAACAACTAGTCATCAACGAGCTCATCAATAAGTTCTCGGTAAACGCCAATATCCATGATACCACCTTGAAATAGTCGCCGACAAATATCAGCTGCTTCATTGGTTATTTCTGGTGAATTATTTCCAGCTCGTTTTCCTCCTATGAGAACTTCTAACCGTGATACGTCATTGATGATATTATCAGGACATAAACCACGTCCTGTTTTAGGTTCATCTTGAGGTGTTTTAAATACTGGTGGTTGCATTACCGGAGTAAGTACTTCAGTGGTGTCGGGGGGTGAGTCACTTTCTCGAAATCCATGTGGTGAACCTGTCGGTGTAAATGTTACAACCGGTGAAGAAATTTTCTTCGAGGGGAGTAATTTAATTAGCTCTTTAGTCCTTTTAATTTCCGACTTCAACCTTTGCTGTGGCGAAGAAGATTGCTGTTGTTCTATTTGTTGCAGAGGTGGAGGAAGCTGATACTGGGAGAATTCTTCTTGTTCTAGTTGTTCCCATCTCTCTCTATAAAGTCTTTTTACTTCTTCTTTAAGTCTTTCGTATTCTAGACCTCTAGCTTGTTTTTTGTTGTAATATACGCGATATATCCATTTAATGAAATTATCATCATTTGTTTTTTCATGACGGGGTTTTAAAATACAAGATTTATTAGATATATTATCTAATATCATCTCAGGTAATCTCTCTCTTTCAGTTTTTCTAATTTCCTCAACAACTCCTTCGTTAAATTTTGCAATTAATTCTACGTTTTCTCCTGCTGGTTTGGATTTAGATGCAAGTTTTTTTCTCACATCGGCGACTTCAGTACGAAGTTCTCCAATACCTTCAAGTATTTCCTCACCAACAGGTGGAGGCTGAGTTGCAGCTATGTCAGTTGGAAGGTCTCGTAAAATCTTCTTTGTCTGTTTAGTTCTTCTTGCTATTTTTTCAGCCTGCGCCGCAGTTTGTTCTAATACCGGAAAAATACCCTTTTTCCTCTTCTCATCTTCCTCTTTAATATCTCCCCATATAGTTTTTTCAACAGCCGCTGCAGCTTTCTTAGTAGCTGCAGTGACGGGTTTAAATAGTTTTTTAGTGTCTTCTTCGTACTCAACTTTTGATTCTTGCTGCGCTTGTAGATTTTTTCTAAATGAGTCTCTGACAGGAAGAAATTTTTTAATTGTTTCTAATCGTTCTCGTGCTGTTCTTGCAGTATGAGATTCTGGATGTATCATTTTATTATAACATAATAATTTAATTAATATCAGCAGAAGAGGAATACAGAAGTTTGATGATATATTATAAACACAGAAAGAACATAAATCCAAAAATAGAAAAACCACCATCAGAACTTGAATATTACTTGAAACATAGAACAAATTCCGAAGATTCAGATGAAGATGAAACAGATGAAGATTCCCATGATTCAGATGATGATTCCCAATATTGATAGCAGCAGAGAGGGGCGTCTACAATTCTGTTTGGGACAAACAATAATCGTAGACGTGGTAATTGACCTCTATGAGTGGTCACTATTTTTTTTGGTAAAACACAAGGGTGACCATTCCCCTAAGTGGTCTGTTCACCCTCTCTGCTGCTACTGTTTATGGATCTAAAACGTCTAATACTTACCCTAATATAGTTATAAGAATAATTATGCAGTTTGAGCCAGAATTCATGGTGTATTCACTGTATTGGTTGATCTTAATCTTAACTGTCCCATCCGCCACACCCAATCCGCCTCTGCAAACCAGAGAACATTGCTTTCGTGAGATGTTAAAAGAAGAGATTTCTTATATGACTGGACAGTTTATGTGACGTTGTACACACTCAAACGTCGAAATTGCGCTTGGTATTTTAATCACATCTTTCCATTTTTTTAAACACTCCTTTCTCGACTATGTTAATATAGTACATAATTTATAAACACTGTTAATGATTTTCTAATCTAGAACAACGATCATGCATGGCTTTTGAACTCTTGGGCCCCACACCTTTGATAAGGCATCTGATAAAGTTTAAACACTTGGGTTCCAAACCGTTCGTAATGCATTCGATAAACTTTGAACCGTTCCAGATCCTTTCCTAATTGCTGGTCAGATCTCGCAAACTATATGTGTAATCTCAAGATCAATAGAATCAAACACTGGTTGTTTAGACTGACAAACACTCGTTTTTACTCAATAGCACTTGTTCTTAAAATCCACACACACATACAATCTATCGCACAGGAACAGGGGATGTGTTATTTGGGTGTGTTATTAACAAACACACATTTACAAACATATATACTTATATTTACTATTCATCATACCATCACAAAAACAAAAAGGAAGGAATGTAAAGCATATTTTTCAAAATATGTTTTTTCTTGCAGAAAACTATCACACATAAAGTGAGGGGGCATAATACACACGCACACCCATCATCATACTAAATAGAGAGGCGTTACATACAAAAACACACACATACACACAGACGGTCAAAGGGAAGGGGTAGAATATATATTTTGTTTAAACAAGAAAGAATCACACATACAAAGGTATGGCTATTTTGTATGCTCATACCCACACACATATAATCTTAAATACAAAGTCGGCCGAGTCATACCAAAGACATAAAAATGGTACTAACAGTTGCCTCGCTTGGCGCTCAGCATTAAGAGGTTGGTGTTTGGACTGGTTGGCCTGGTGTCAGGATAATGTGACTAGGTGGGACATCATGCTACATGTCTGCAGCATGATGCTCCAGTACTAGACATCACTACAAACTGTCACACTGCAGACATCGTAGCGATATGACTAAAAAAATTAAAGCTACGTTAAAAATCTAATTCACACACACACACGCACATTCAAATACAAAGTTTATGTAAGGTATATATTGCTGTATACACGCAAATTCACAAAAGAAAGGGAGTATTCAATGACAGCCGACTCACATATTTACAATCCTGCACCCACATATACAATCATTGAGGATACGTGGTATGTTAATATTGGATAACTAACACGTATTCATGCATGCCAACACATATCCTTAACTGCACACGATCACTCTCCGCCAAAATCCATGTTTAAGGACGAGAAGAAGGGGCGTGATATTGTATAATGACTAACACGCGTACTTACAGGCAGACACCCATACTTATCTACCAATGTTTAGGGGAAAAATTGTATGATATTGTATGATGACTAACGCACATGATTACAGTCCAATACAAGTTCTTACGAACACAATAATAAGGAAAGAAAAGGGGCGTGGAAAAACTAACACTAGTTCTTTCCATCCAGTACCCAAACTTAAAACTACACACACACACACACACTCACGCGCGCGCGCACTCATATGGGACATGGGACGGATAATGATATGATAGGATGACTAAGACAACCTCATATTTAAAAACAAACATACATTCTTACAAGCAAACGCCTACTAGTTAATGGTATATGATATGGTGTAATGACCAACATGTTCCCTTACAAATCAATACACGTCTTTGCATTCCAAATGCAGGGGTAAATGTGTGTATTATCTTATGAAAACAATATTTACTCTTACAGACAACGACTTGTCCATTTCAGACACGATCCCATCAATACAATCCAATATCCATTCGTGCAAACCAATAAATAGTGGAGAGAAGGGGTAGGTATTAGGTATGCTGACTAAAACTAGTTTTACACACTGACACTTATTCTTCAAATCCAACTCACACGTATATACCTATAAACTAATGCCTGTGGACAGGAGAGATGTTATGCTGGTGTGTTATGGTATAATAACTAACACACACATTTACAGGCACACTGATAAAAGATATGGAACTAGCTATGATATGGTATGATAACTAAGACAGACGCATACATACAGACCAACATACGTCAAACTAATTTAATTAATTTAATTTGACCAACATGCATACCTACGCATACTTACAGACCAACAAATCATGGCCTGGTGCGTATGAATGTGTGGTATGGTTTGATGACTACCCTTCAGACCAACATCCGTCCTTAAAATCCAAAGTCAATGAGGTATGGGTGTATGCCATGTTATTATAACAGCAAACACTCTTAAAATAAATGCTCGTTCCTTATATAACACCACTGACGTCACACGGGAATTGCCACTGGAGATACAATTGTAACGTCTCTCTTAGTAAGATTGGTGGTTAATTGGAAATGGCTGGCATTATCGAGGGAAAGGACTACCTCGATTGTATAGCCGGTGGGAGTAGAAAGACAGAATATCAACAGAGAACTGAGTAAGACTATTGGGAAGAAATAATGCAATACGAGCCCCCTTAGACAAGAAAAACAAACAAAATTTAATAATAACAATTAATTGAGGCAACTCCAATTCAATCTAAGTTATGTCAACAGAATTTAATAGCAGTGTCTAATTTGGATGTATTTCATCACAATAACGAGTGGTGAAAAGAGCGCAATGTCCATCACATTCCTCTTTTGATCGTGTATCAACGTCTTCCTATTTCTTCGAGCCTTCCTATTTCCGTATGCATCATCCCTTTCTGGACTTCCTAATCCTTTGTTCTTAACTCCGCACTTCTTTTCTCGGATTTCCGTCTCGGACTTTCCCATCTCTCCTCAGAAAGCTGTTCCTTAAAGGAAAAAATTACCCTGAAATCTCTGTGTACCACTTTCTACACGTACGTAAATTCCCTTATTTATCCACACTGCATAAATTCTGAACTAATCCGATAGAATATCACCCTTGCCACACAGTGACCGGCCATAAATTAACACGTTAGCGGTATATCTAATGTTACCGTATCTCTTTACCTACGCTACTACATGCTCGATTACCATTACCTAAAATTCACGAAATTCTAGCAATCCCTAACTTAAAAGATTATTTAAACATAACAAAATCAGATATAAAGATGCAATTATCATTAACTCGAGATAATCAATATCGTCCCAACAGACCAAGAAAAGTATTTCATATAACCCTATAAAATCCTACACATATAAAAACTTGGATAGCATGCAATCGTCAATTCTATCAATGAACTAGTAACAGTAAAATTAAAGAGATAAATTGCATAACAACTAGAGCATCACAGATTTCCATGATATTGTAAAGAAGATACATAATATGGATCCTGGTCATATCAAACACATTTGCACAAAACAAACAATCAAAAATAGAAAATTACGTAGCAAATTAAAATTGCGTACCTTAATGCAGTTCTCTTTCAAATATTGTGCGTCCTAGCACTAAAACCTGTCCTTTCTTATGAGTGTTACGTATATCTGATTTATTTTATATTCGATTTAATTTAATTGTTTGTAAGTTTTATTTTTAATCTCATTACATGTCAAAATAATGTAGTTTTGTTTGCTAGGAAAAAGTTTTACCTTGACTCTTCGGTCGTAAACACCTAAAGCTGACCTAGTTCCTGACCTTTATTTAGAAATCAGTTAGAGAAGTAAACAACTTTTTATTTTTATCCTATTCTTAGAGTAAACTTAATGGCTTTTGTCAAGGTCATACGTGCTTTTAGAAGTAAATACTTCTCGAAAATTCTGAAGAGTTGATCCTTATCCTAGAATCTGTTATGCTTTTCAAGTTACTGTATAACCTTTGTTTGTATACATTTCTCAGTTGGGGCTGTTTCTTTACTCTGGAAAATGTGTGTTTGTGACCAGTTTGTGAATTACATTTTAATTTGTATTCAAATTATTTCGATTCTAAAAAATGAATTCTTTTTCCTGGAAATATTTGAGTGCTAATAAAGAATTCTTCCACAAGGACATTTATTTAAATTTTATTTTCAAATTCAAACACCGGAATATTGTTTAGTATGTGGATTTAAAAAGGACGGCACATATCAGCTCTATACTGACTACATTATACATCATCGCTTGGATTATTTTCGGATTTGATTCTTAAAAACCATAAGTTCTTATTTTTTCACTTTTACGGTGTTTTTCCAGGGAAATAAATTATTTGTTAAATTTGTTAAAGCTTATTGTTTACACTGTTTCACTTGTTACTGTTTATTAGAGCCTAAACACGTAGCATAATACAAGACCGCCACCTGGTCCCCTTTACTTATTAAACGAGGAAAGTGCTATTCTTTTTAGGCTTCCTCGGAGTCAAACTACTCTCTCTCTCTCTCTCTCTCTCAGGATTTCAGACTAAAGAATTCCGACCAAGTTTGTCACTTTAAATTCACATTACATCTAAAGTGTACGCCTTAATTTGCTCTGGCCAACCGTAAGCAGTGGTTCCTAAATTATCCCAAGATAATCATTTATTTCGTCAAATTTTATACAGCATAGAATCTGACATGGGTTCCTATCAAGTAGTTATGATTGGTGGCTCAAATGTTTACTTTCTCAGGACATTGTTGCAATGCCCTGGTCAATCTCACTGAGTCATATTTGCTAGAATTTCAAGTTTTAGCACTGACAAAACGGGGGGGGGGGGGGGAGTGTTGAGGGAGGAAGGTCGAAGTGACACTCCACAAAGACTTTTTGGCTTAAATGTGATAAAATTGCTCAATGCATTGAACTTTAAGGTTCAATACAATTAAAAATTCGACACTTTACTTCAGTGTTCATAAAAAGACGTGGAGTCAAATTGTTTATCGATTATGAAAGACAATTGTTCTTTGAATAATAATTTGTGAAAAAATACAACCTTTGAATATTACTAGCTATCGAATTGTGCATTATTGATTGGAGTCGCATCTGGGACTATTTTGTCATGCTCAAAAATTGAAAAGTGCAGTTCATTAGCCGGAAGGTAATGAATTGCAAAGGATCATATATTCTTCTTTCGATCCTGTCTCTTTCCACTAAAATAAAAGCTATGTGATAAACGGGATCTCAAATGAATAAGGCATTAGTATTACATCGCAAAATCTGGAAACTGTTTGGATCATTTCATGGATTCAACATTAAAGCGTTGCCCATTTGAGAACTCTATCTACATATGATATCGTATTATATCAAAGCCCCTTCCCCTTCAGTTAGTTTTTGATTTATCAGTGTGTATTTTTGTAAAAAAATTGTAGTGTTTTTTGTATGGTACTATTTCATAAACTTTACACCTTAAACATTATTGTCTAAAGATGAGTACTGGATTGTTAAGTATGTAAGAGACTCTACAGGGCTATCTTATGCCTAGATCTTCTTCCTAATTTGCATATGGTCAGTCGAAAAGAGGAGGCTTAGGGAGTCAGACAGGGGAGTGTACCCTGTAGCTAGATTCAGAAACTTGAGGTCACAATGTTGGATGGAGGAGGGTGCACACACTGACCACCCCTTTAGCTGCCTAGCAAACCTTTGGACATTACAAAACCTATGAGAAAGTTTCCTGACCATAGCTAAATTTGGAAACAGAAGACATAGGTGTGAGGTAGAAGCCACTGGAGAGAAATTACATGATGCAGTTTTCTTGTCCTCCAGACCCGAGTGCTATGCACACAAATCCCATGGTATAATGCTGTAAAATGCCTTATCAAATGAGCAGATCTCTCCCTCCTCTTCTGAGTCAATTGGTGTGAGGGGGAAAGGGACTATAATGGAAGAAGACGCTGTCTTACTTGAAAATCATTTGAGTCCATTATGACTAGCAGTGCATCTTCGTCCTGCTCTCGTTCCTGGGACGCGGCACTTGGTGACCCGGTGCCTCTCTGATGCAAGGGAAACATGGAAGATAGAGGGACCTCATCCCATTAACTCTTCAACATGGAGCGATATAATTGTCCCTTGTGACAAACACATCAGGGGTATGAGAATGCTTTTTGTCCTTCCTTAAGCATCTTTGGTGCGGGACCAGCCTTCCTCCTTATTTTTGTCTCTACGTTTTGTTGCGGTGCAATATGCAACATCAACCCTGCTATTAGACCAAGCCTCTGACGTCCATGGCAGCATGCATGTAAATGGGAAGGAAACGTAACTGAAATGGGTGCCCCCACATTATGTCCAAGCTCTGCAACATATTGCTGCCAAAGAAATCTTTGAAAACAAGGAAAAATAACAAAAATGATTAGTGGCCGTCCATTTAGTACATACGCATGGAGGTGGAGGGGGATTAACCCAAATGCATACGCTTGCGTATGGGGGGTCAACTGACAATGTACGTACGCATAGGAAACAGGGGCAGGTGAAACCTCGATAATAATTTGTCTAATACGTAACCTGTTCGAGTGGGTTCAGTCAGCGTTTGAATTTTAGCGGACACTACACAAACTTTTTAAAGTTAAGCAGCTTATTTCTTTGATGCAGCCAGACATTCTGTTTTATTAAACACATTAATATTATTAATCCTTGATCGTTTCTGCATGGATTTAATATAGGCCTTTCTAAAGAATTCGGGATGGGTGGGTGCGTCAAGCGTACGTATGCAGGTGGTGGGGGTTAAAACAGTACGCAAGTGTACAGGGAGGGAGGAGGGCGTCAAGCTTTGCCAGATTTGTGTGTAGGTACTAAATGGATGGCCCCATATAATATTTAGAAAAGGTGCAAGACCTTAAGTCAAATGAAATGTAACGCAAATACCTCACCTGCATCATATGATATTAATCATCATGAGTGATTTGAGACCACTGGTCAAACACTATCAAACCTCAGCAATACTTAACCGGAATATTGATGACAATAAATGTAGTTAAACCAGGAACACACAATACAGTATAATGAATACATATAAAAAAATTTAAAAAATTAAAAAAATATAAAGGTAATGCAATTCTAACTCATTCTAGATAATAATGAATGATGTGCTACATGTGGTCAAACATGAACTAAAGTCAGCAATACTTGAGTACTGGGGACAATGAATTGAGTAAAACCAGCAAATGCAATATGATGTACAAAAAGAGTTCAATCTCAAATCACAGTAACTTAAATAGCGCGTGACCACCTGAACACGCTACGATAATGATGGTGTGCAACCCCCTTCTGTGAGTCTAAAAATTAAACCTAAGAAGCCAGTCAATGGATCATCAAACCAAAGTTCACTAAAGAAATGCAGACTGAAACAGAGATCACCAGCAAATCAGAGCAGATAAATGGGGACACAGTACCCAAACATCCACACACAAAAAGAACTGGAAACAATTACTGATTACCCTAACGAGTAAAATGGCACAGCTGTTAAATGTGACAACAAATTCCTAAAACTTGCAACAGTGCTAAAACTGTTATCAAATATGTACTGGACAGAGGGCAAAACCTATCTAGGAATATACAAACCATATTTAGATGAGAGACGTCTGAACAGCGTTCCTAAATTTAACCAATCCAATGTAATCCAGATGACCGACCCGGTGGCCTAGTGGTTAGAACGTCCACCTCGGATTTGGGAGGTCGCGGGTTCCAACCCAGGCTGAGTCATACCAAGGACTTATAAAAATGGTACTAGCTTTTAGGCGCTCAGCATTATGATGTTAGTGTTAAGAATGGTCAGCCTGGTGTCAGCATAATGTAACTGGGTGGGACATGATGCTACATGGCTGTGGCATGATGCCCCAGTGCTAGTTCTTGTCGTAGGGTTTAACGCCATTTTTCACCACACGATAGGCTATACATGGTGGCCAGTATTAATGGTGGAGGAAGAACCCGGGAAAACCCCGGAAAGAATAAACCGACCCACGAGAAGCTACTGGCAAGCTTTCTCACATACCCACATTCGCTGAATCCGAGACTCGAACCTACGCAGACAGACGTGAGATGGCAGTGATCTGGGAAACATAATTTAGACAATCAGGTGAGTATGAACTTCAAATTGATGTATTTTTTATTTGCTGTTATTGTAATGAATTATTTTTAATTCTCACTATTGTTCATAGTGGGATTAAATGGGATATCCCCATGCACTCTGGCCTCCAATTTCCCAAAGTATTTTTTATTTGCTGCTATTGTAATGAAGTATTTTTAATTCTCACTACTATTCATAGTGGGATTAAATGGGATATCCCCATGCACTCTCGCCTCCAATTTCCCAATGGATTTTTTTTGGGGGGGGAGACGACGTGCTCTGCCTGTAGAAGGGGAGAATACCCTAGTAAGACTTGATTTTTAAACAGTTGGACTTGGGTTATGGCAGGCAATGATTGAAGAAACGAACAAAGTATTATATATTGGTACAAATATGAATAGTATTAAAAAAAAAACCAAACAAGTTCCATAGGAGCCAGTCTAGATGGTTTCTATTGGGTTCCTGAGAATCATTTTCAGCTAGAAAGAGGGGAGAGGGTACTAGATCCCACGTAAAATAGGGACGAGTATGCCCACAGCACCATTCCAATTTTCAGATCTTTTAAATAGCTCCAGTCTAATGCCTGTACATGTGAATATGATAATAACCAACAATCTTTCATACTTGAATTGGTTCATTAAGAAATTCTAAAATTTTAAACACTTGACTTGTCAACAAATAGCACGTGTATTTTCAATAAACAGAATAAGTCAAAGAAACTGCCTTTTTATGCATGCATCAGTTATTCACACTACAGTAAGCGAATGAAACTGAGAATGTAGAACTATGTGTGTAAATATTATTTCTGTATCTGTATGCATAGCCCAACTAGTGTACTCCCAGTTAACAGAAAAAAGGAACATTTCATTGTAATAAGGTTAAAGATAGGCATAACAACAATGAAACGTGTTTGAATATCATTAAAAGTATCATGAATGGTACATCAAAAACTTGCGTATTATGATACATATTGTATATGAAGTGACCAGATGAGACCCAGGTGTAGTATCTTCAGTATCATGATTAAATCTGAAATACAGATCATTTTAATGTGATAAAAGCCAGTCAAATTTTTGTTTGCTATGAGCAACCATTCAATATTCTGATAGCACTACAATGAACACATGATTACTGTTGGCGCTACAATGAACATGATACAAAAACACTGCTGGTACTACAATGAACATGATAGAAAAACACTGCTAACATTACAGTGTACATGATACAAATACACTGCTAGCACTACAATAAACATGATACAAATACACTGCTAGCACTACAATAAAACATGATACAAAATCATTACGAGCACTACAATGAATATGATATAAAAACACTGCTAGCACTACAATAAACATGATACAAAATCATTACGAGCACTACAATGAATATGATACAAATACACTGCTAGCACTACTATAAAACATGATACAATGACACTGCTAGCACTATAATAAACATCATACAAACACCATGAAACTATTTCCAATTACATGTATGAAGAATACAGTAGTCCCCCTCTTGAACGAACCCCCTGACCAGCGGCCACCCGCTCCTTACGGCCAGAATCCGTTGGCACCGACGAGTTTGTGTTCAAAAGTACCCCTCGCGAAAGGCCATCCGGCTAACGCGACCAGCGGCCAGCATATTAGTGCAAAATTATAAAATTTACCCCTCACAAGCGGCCGCATTTTATTTGAATATGTATTTAGAACCAGAATTGTATTCATGTGTTAAGTAATCCGATTTCTGTTTCCCGATGTCAGGTTTTCGTTACTGAAAGAAGTGTTGAGTAAAGTACATTTACCACTAAGGTTAATATTGTATCATTTACGCCTCACGAGAAGCCAAATTTATTCCATAAAAACCGAGAAAGACTCAAATTTTAATCATTACAAAAGGGTACGTACATGTAATCCAATTAGCCTTACTGCTGTGTTATCATAAGATGTCCGGTTTAGTCACTCTGATAATTGTTAAGATTACAATTATCGAACAGTAGTAACAGCTGAGAAGTGGCAGTATCGATGTACAATACCCAAGCCAGCAGGAAAATGGTTTAACAGCCTGTATGGCTTCCCTTAGTAAGATGTTGAGCTTGTTCACTTTGGTAATCAGTGGCTATTACTACTGACAATAATTGTCAAAATTACGAATCCTAGCGGCCGCGAGGTCAAATCTGCATGATGTTAATGGTACATATCGAAGCCGTTTTGGCGTCTCTCACTTAGTGTAAAGAAATGTATAATAACAGTAGGGTACCAGACTGCGACTAACGAATCACGTGACAAGATCACTTCCTTTAAAAACACACGGCAATTTGTTTAGATGCATACAAAATTGTTTTATCAGTATTGTAGTTGGTAACATGAATAACTTAATGCAAAAAGATCAATATGTCATCGAGGAAAATAAAAATTCTCAGTTTAGAGGAGAACGTGAAAGTAATTCAACTGACGCGGGGGGGGGGGGGGGGGATCGTCGAGGATCCTTGCAGAAAACTAACGTCGGGAAGACTAAGATAAACAATATCGTGAAAGATAATGAAACAATTCTGCAGAAGTGGAAAGGTGAAATGGACGGAGAAAGGAAGATTGTTTGAGCCAGGAGACGTTTGTATCCTGATTTGAAAGACGAGAAAAAGCAAAAATTTTGTCAGTTGAATTGGGATATGACGACTTTACCGCAAGTAACGGATGGTTGCACAGATTTCAAGTGCGACACAATATCGAGTGTTCTGTCATTAGCGGCGAATCAGCTGATGTTAATAATGAAGTCGTCAAAGATTGGAACAAAAGACTAAACGATATATGCAGGGGATATGACAGCAAGGATATTTTTAATGTGACGAGACTGGTTTGTTTTTTTAGACTGTTACCAACAAAGTGACAGATGATGTGAACTGTAGCATAATTATAAAGACAGTTTTAAAACTATATCAATGGTTATTCATAGCATTCTTTTGCAAATGATGACAAAGTTTGTTTTACATTTATTTCACATCATGCATGTGATTTTTTAATTAAAATATTAAATATTTAAAATTAAATGTACTTGTGACTTTTTTAATATGTATTTACTATTTGCATTTGTCATCCCCCTCTAGAAAGGCCACCCGCATTATAAGGCCACTTCCCTGCTGCATTAGGGGTGGCCTTATAAGAGGGGGACTACTGTACTGGCGATCTGAAGGGTTAACAAAATCCATGAGAAACATAAATTGATAATTATTTGATAATCGTGCTCCTTTAATGACCTTTAGGAGAAATAAATGTTCCTCTAAAAGAACATGATCTGAAATGTGGATATTTAAATCTTTTCTTTTCTGCTAAAAAAGAAATGATTAGAACAAAAAAAGTACAAAGAAAATATTTAAGAATTAGCAGTATGAACATTTTCTACTGAAATAAATATACACAGATGTTGTCAAATAATATCAAGATGGATGGTAAGCTTTTCCTCTTGGTATTAAAAGCTGAGTTATGGTATGGCCAAACTGCAAACCATGAAACAGAATGACCTAACTTTGGCTGATGACTGTAGTGCAAACCATGAAACAGACTGACCTAACTTTGGCTGATGACTGTAGTGCAAACCATGAAACAGAATGACAACTTTGGCTGATGACTGTAGCACTCTCCATGAAACAGTCACATACAACGTCATGTGACTTTACAAGTGATACTGTCTGTCTGAGAAAATGACCCTAACAGAGACTCGAACTTCAGTACAGTATTTATTCCAGAGAAACAGACATCTTCAATCTCTAAACAATACTTGCCATGCAATCCAACCAAACATTGCTCCATAACAATAAAATTTTGAAAGCCCATCTTAAAAATACTGTAGTATAGTCCTTAACCTGTTTGCAGATGAATTGAGAAAAATAATAATAAACAAAAGTCGAAGGCCAACATCTGATTTTTCTTCTTTTCTTCTAATATCAATATTTCTATTTCTACTTCAAACTTAGATACTATACTTGCATGGTTAAGTTTGATAGGCCATTTTAGGTTGTTTACAGCAAGCAGAAAATGTTCCATTTTAAACCATTAAGCAGCAAGTGACTTCTGCTCCTATTGTAGCGAAAATGTACCAAAAACTAACGTTATTTAGGAGTTCATAATTTTATACCACATGTTCTGAAAAGCAATACACCCAAAACTAACTGGCACATCTGACACCCAATAATTATCTTTCTTTCCAAATTAATCATCAAGAATAATACATTTCTGTACAATGAAAGATACACAAAAAGTACAAAGCATCTTGTGTATTGGTACAAGGATTGCAATGATATAAAAATGATATGAAAATTATATGAAAATGATATGAAAATCTGTTTACATATTAATTAATAAGGATAATATACCTGCAAATATACCTGTATCTATATTTTGTTAATACAAATATAGCTGGATGAAAATTTATCATGATTCAATACAAGTGTCTGTATATACATAAATATCAATACAATAATAGCCAAATATATGTATAAAACACACATCACATACTTGTGTCCAATGAAAAACATGCAATATTTCAAAATTTGTGAGAAAGAGTTGGTGTGGCTTCTGCAAGACTAGAAAATTATCCTGAAAATAATGCAGTTTCCATTATTCAAGCTATCTAACTGTTAAGAGAGCTAGTTTTGCAACTTTTGATTTTTTGTTTAGTCAATCATGACAATATACAACAAGAGGCCTAAACTGGCCCAATACCACTCACCTGGTTCAAACAAGAAATGATTAATATATGCAGATGCTGCTCATGCTCATTCCAAATCCTGATGGCGATACAAGCTTAAAACAAAACTGGATTAAAATCGGATCAGAAATATACCTCTAGAGTAGTTACAAACATGAATCTCAGCATCCTTCAAATTATGCAGAATTCAAACAAATAATCAAGAGTTGTAGTTTTGTGGGGTTTAATGCCATTTTACAGTGCATGATAGACTATACATGGCAGCAAGTATATCGGGTGGAGGCAGAACCTGGGAAGAACCACCTATCTGTGAAAAGCCACTGGCAAACTTTCTCACATGCCCACACTTAGTCAAGCCAAATCCAGTGAAACAAATCAGTATGCTAAATGCAAGATCACATCATTAATATGTCTCGATTTTGCTCAATGACAAACCTGTCTGTATGCTTTATAATCTCGCTTAATGAAAAAACCTGTCTGCAAGCTTTATAATCTTGCTCATTGACAAAACCTGTATGTAGGCTTTATGATCTCGCTCACTGACAAACCTGTCTGCAAGCTTTATGAACTTGCTCATTGTCAAACTTGTCCAGAAACTTAGTGATATCAGATTGTAAAACAAGTATGATTAAAATCTGATATAAACCTTTCCTCCTGAGTGGAAACATTGTATGGAAGTTCACTTAATTATTATGCATGGATGGTTTCCATCAATACACTTATCTAAAGTAATCAGCAATTATACAACATATGATGTAATTCTTTCTGAAAAACTAAAGCCTTTAAAGTGGTTACAAAAATCATTTCATCAAAATGCATAAGTTCTGCTTATTATCAAACTTATCTTAGGCCCCCAAGAAATTATCAAACTTGTCCAATATCCCAAGGAAATTATCAAACCTGTCTATGATCCCAAAGAATTTATCAAACTTGTCCAATATCCCAATGAAGTTATCAAACCTATCCAAGAACCCAAATAAATTATCAAACTTGTCCAACATCCCAAGGAAGTTATCAAACTTGTCCAATATCCCCCAAAATTAGTTTACATACCATGTTTGATCAAAATCATATCAAAATTGCATGATCACTTCATTAATATGCATGTTTGTTGCTTATAATCAAACTTATCCATGACCTTAATGGTATAAGCCTGCATACCAACCATGACAAACATCTGATCAGAAATAAAGCTTCTCAGGTGTTCAAACATTCAAAAATCACAGCAAGGACATTTCATTATTATGTGGGAATCTTGCTCATAATCAAACTTCTCAGAGATCAGGATGATATGAACATTATCAGCCAATCAGATACAAGACTATCTCAATAATATGCAGAGTGGTAACAAACTCAGCCAATCAGATACATGACCAACTCATTAATATGCAGAGTGGTAACAAGCTCAGCCAATCAGATGCAAGACCATCTGATTAATGCGTGGCAGTCACCCATAATCCAACCTGTCTTAAATCTTGATATGAGCCTACATGCCAAGTGTGATCAAAACCTCATACATAATGAAGCCTCAAGAACAGGCATGGGCAACATTCTCCAGGGCACAGGCCATATAAGTCATATTAAAAATCATATCATATGATACAAATTAACATATAAAATTAGGTTGTTTGCCCACCCTGCACTAGAATGTCTCTCTGCAAATACATGCCAAGTGTGATCAAGCCTCAAACATAATAAAGCCTCTAGAATGTTTCTGTATAAGTACTGATGGAGAGACTCTGGCCACAGGACCATGCTATAAACTCTCTGGGGCTTTTTGGCCAGGTGAGCTAAAAACCTACAAGAAAAAATAAATCTTGACTTTCTCTTTATACATACATACATACATACATACATAAAATAATAATAAGTATGTAGTTTTTAAAAAATAGGTGTGCAATTATATTTCACACATCAAAATTTGTGACATTTTCAAAAAGATATTATATTTATGTTATCAATCTATCTTAAGATAAAGCCACAGGTATATCAAATCCAAAATTTATATTGGATATTGAATTGCAGCAAAGATAAAGTTGACTGTTTACAAACTATGAATAGTTTACAATGATAGTAGATTTTTTACATGCATCTCTGTTTCCCCAAATCTTTACTATAGTATACAGCAGATAGATTGAATTATTCTGACAACGTACAAAATTTATTGGGGACCACCCATCAGAATAAATATAAATAGAGAGATCATCATAAATACTGCAACTATCAAATCATCTGAGCATTTTTTTTAGTTCCTATTTCAAAGAGAGTTGCATACAACTATTTTATCCCAAGAAGAAATAAATAATAAACAATGAAAAGTCATAAGTCACACATAGCCGAGTTTGTTACTCCAATGTAATATACTCTTGTGGAACAGTGTAGCCGAGTTTGTTACTCCAATGTAATGTACTCTTGTGGAAAAGTATAGCCAAATTTATTATTTCGACATAATGTACCCTTGTGGAACAGTGTAGCCAAGTTTGTTACTGCAATGTAATGTACTCTTGTAGAATAGTGTAGCCAAGTTTATTATTTCAACATAATGTACTCTTATGGAGTAGTGTAGCCAAGTTTGTTACTCCAATGTATTGTACTCTTGTGGAGCAGTGGAGCCAAGTTTGTTACTGCAATGTAATGTACTCTTGTAGAATAGTGTAGCCAAGTTTATTATTTTGGCATAATGTATTCTTGTGGAGTAGTGTAGCCAAGTTTGTTACTCCAATGTATTGCACTCTTGTGGAGCAGTGGAGCCAAGTTTGTTACTGCAATATAATGTACTTTTGTAGAACAGTGTAGCAGAGTTTGTTACTCAGATGTAATGTACTCTAATGAGCAGTGTAGCCACATTAGTTACTGCAACATAATGTACTCTTGTGTTAAAGTGTAGCCAAGTTTGTTACTGCAATGTAATGTACTCTTATGGAGCAGTGTAGCCAAGTTTGTTACTGCAATGTAATGTACTCTTGTGGAGCAGTGTAGCCAAGTTTGTTACTGCAATGTAATGTACTTTTGTAGAACAGTGTAGCCACATTTGTTACTGCAATGTATTGTACTCTTGTGGAACAGTGTAGCCAAGTTTGTTAATGCAATGTATTGTACTCTTGTTGAGCAGTGTAGCCAAGTTTGTTACTGCAGTGTAATGTACTCTTGTTAAGCAGTGTAGCCAAGTTTGTTACTGCAGTGTAATGTATTCTTGCAGAACAGTATAGCCACATTTGTTACTGCAATGTAATGTACTCTTGTGGAATCATGTAATGATGGTTGGTTTGATACTTTACAGCAAGTAGTATATTTAGCGCCAAGGTAATTGGAGTCAAGTGCTTTGTCCAAGTGCCTATTACTTTACCCAACAAGGGCTAATCTGATGGTAGGATTTGAACCTGCACCCCTTCTGTCACTAGTCTTTTATTGGTAACCACTGAGCCACCATGACTCTACAGTTTAAAGATAGATGATAAATGGAATTTAAACCATGCAGATTCATTTCATCTCTTCTCTGAGCATAAAAATGGATTAATAATTATTTTCAACAACTTGTGATGGGATTAACAGAATCCATCACATAAAATGGTATGAAAAAGAGCACTCCCATCTGTGGGTAAGAATTTCTGAGTAGGAATGATTAAAGTTCTTGTGAAGGATTTAGTCAAGTTCCTGGCCAAAAATTCTGATCCCAAAGGTGGGATTTCCTTTTACCACAAATTTTTATCCTAAAGGTGGGATTTCTCATTGCCCCAAATTCTGATCCTAAAGATGGGATTATGCTTTTCCACAAATTCGGGTCCTAAATATTGGATTTCCCTTTACCAAAAATTCTGATCCCAAAGGTGGAATTTCCCTTTTCCACAAATTCTGATCCTAAAGGTGGGATTTCCCTTTTCCACAAATTCTGATCCCAAGAGTAGGATTCCCCTATTGCACATCAGCAAATATGATGCATATGTGGTTTTTCATTGTTTAAATAAATAGTGTTTGAGGAAGAAACTTCAGTATCATTTGTATTGATGTGGCTTTGGAATTTCCATATTTTCTAAAAATAATTTTGTCTCATCCATTAGAATCATAAAATGTTTAGTTCACAATAAAGAAATTTGTTGTTAAAAACAAGGATTACTGTTTACATGCCATCAAATGTGTCTTTTCAAAACTAAAAATGCAAAGAAGCACTCCAAATGCTCATGACACTGTAAGCAAAATGGCATCATCTGCAGCACTGAGTTCACTTGTTTGGGATAGGTGCATCCCACATACCTTTATCACATGGGTAATCTGTACTACACATATACAGGAATGAAAGCAGTGCTTTTCCTTATAACTTGATTGGTTTATTTGTACATTAACTCTTTATAAAATGATATCAGTAATTTATTCAGTCTATTTCATAAGACTTCATCTACAATAAAAGAAAACTATGACCCAGCATCAACATACTGAAAAGGTAATTAGGTCATTTCCATGCTGCTTGGGATGAGCCGTAATAGCAAGACTTTCAGCATGGCCATTGTAGTGGCCATAATGGATATCAGATCAACACCATTTTCATTTAGGACCAATTATACATCTTATGTCATTTGTTGAAAATCCCATGTTGATACTGTCACCCATTTTGGTTGAAAATTCCATATTGATACTGTCACCCATTTTGGTTGAAAACCACATGTTGATATTGTCACCCATTTTGGTTGAAAATCCCATGTTGATACTGTCACCCATTTTGGTTGAAAATCCCATGTTGATATTGTCACCCATTTTGGTTGAAAACCCCATGTTGATACTGTCACCCATTTTGGTTGAAAACCACATGTTGATATTGTCACCCATTCAGGTTGAAAACCCCATTCTGATATGGTCAACCATTCAGGAGTTACAGTGACAAAAAAAAAGTATAGTTGCCATGGCTGCCATACTATGACAGGTTGGTGCCATTTTCATTAAGGACCAGCTAGATATGATAAGTCTTCTGGAGGAAACCTTTTATTGATATATCTTTCTGTTCAGGAGGAACAAGATTTTCAAGATGGCAAACCCTTTGGATACCAGATCAGCACTAGTTTAATTTTGGACCAACTAGACATCAAAAAAAGCCTTTTAGGAAAACAATCCATCTTCATACGACCATCCATGCAAGAGGAACTGTAATAAGAATTTCAAACATTTAGGGCCAACAAGATGTAGGGACGATCACATGCAAAGTTTCATGGCAATCCTCAAAGTATGTTAACAGCCATAGGGATGGACACTGAACAAGTATAACCCCAGACAAGCAAGAATCTGCTGGTAAGTATCAATTTTGAAACAGAAACCTGTCTAAACAAAACTGGATGGATAATGGACAACAAAAGTTTTGGTACAATAGTGAGATGTACAAGTTTGTGGACTGTTCTTTACAATCTCTAATCTTGTATGTAGCTTTTATCCGTACAAATGCAAGGTAACTGAAATTTCATATGACTTCTTACTGAATCAAATTACACAACATTTATAAACAAAAGAAATACAAGCTGGTATGCACATAGTCTTTGAAAACTGGCTTCCAAATGTTCATGGAAAATGATATTAGCTGAAGGAACTTTAATAAAAGTAACAAGCAACAATACATAACAAGACTGACCTGGATTCCATCTATGAAATAATGAATATCAATGACGAAATGAAATTGGTTTCTACATACACAGACTACATCAACAAACTGATGAGCTAGTGCGACACCGATTTAAATTTTTAAATGTAGGTGCACCCATCTGAACCCTCATTGTAACTGTTGAACCAAGACACAACTTGGATGGAGCCAATGCACCCCCTGGTAGTTGAAACATCACAGTTCCGACAGCAGCTATGCCGTCATCCAGAGGTGCGATAGCAATGAGAATTGTTTCTACAGAGCTTGATTTCTGAATTTAGTGGTAAATGGGGTTTGGCACAAAGTTTGCTTTCTGTACTGATTGGTAAACATTGTCTGGTATACTTGGCAAGAGGTGGGTTTTTGGTGACCCCATGTGAGCCTTACTATGTGGTTGTGTTGGTGGGGTCACCGAGGTCAAAGAGGAGTGTTCAATTAGTACTAGAACGTTTGCAAATGGTCTTGAAGCCATATGCTGCATCTCCCTTGCTCTTTGTTGTCAACTTCTCCTCGAGTCAAAGACCTGCTTTGTTTTCCAGAGCAATGCACACATTGCAAGGAAAAGAAAAAAGCATGAAAAGAATACAGAAAAGAAAACAAAAAGATCTATATGAGGTTGGTCCTGGCGAAAGTACAAACTTCCATAAGTTTCATTCTGATCATCTGCTCCCCAGCTCACAAACACGATGTAAAATCGTGATGTTCGTAAATCAAGCTTCTCTTTGGGCAAAGTGATGACCAAATGCTACTGCACATCCCTTATGATGAGGATTGTTCCAGGAACAGAGACAGTGTTGAAAGTATTCATATCTTTAGCTTGAATTTCATTCAAATAATAAAACAGGCTTGAAGATGCATTTGCACCCCGCTTGTGAATTTCATGCTCTATGCTCCGACGCTTTTGTTTTCTCACATCCAATAAGTCCTCACTGTAAATGCTGCTGTCAAGTCTTACATAGTGAACACCAGTCCTTTAATCAATGTCCACCACAAAAGTCATCTCTCTAGGAGAAAAGTAAACATCTATTCCTCCAAGACAAAAGATGACATGAGTAGCATGTACAGTAGACATGATATTGACATAAGTAACATCTACAATGCAATTGATACTGATATGAGTATCATGTACAATGAATATCATACTGACATGAGTAACATGTACAATGGTCAAGATACTGCATAAGTAACATGTACAATGCAATTGATACTGACTTGAGTATCATGTACAATGGACATGATACTGACATGAGTAACATGTACAATGCAATTGATACTGACATGAGTATCATGTACAATGGACATGATACTGACATAAGTAACATGTACAATGCAATTTATACTGACATGAGCATCATGTACAATGGACATGATATTGACATAACTAACATGTACAATGCAATTTATACTAACATAGAGTATCGTATACAATGCACATGATACTGACATGAGTAACATGTACAATTGCAATTTATGCTGACATGAGTAGCATGTACAATGAATATGATACTGACATGAGTAACATGTACAATGGACATGATAATGACATAAGTAACATGCACAATGCAATTTATACTGACATGAGTAATATGTACAATAGACATGATACTGACATCAGTAACATCTACAATGCAATTGATACTGACATGAGCATAATGTACAATGGACATGATATTGACATAAGAAACATGTACAATGCTATCTATACTGACATGAGCATCATGTACAATGGACATGATAATGACATGAGTAACATGTACAATGCAATTTATACTGACATGGGTATCATGTACAATATCATACTGACATGAGTAACATGTACAATGGTCATGATACTGACATAAGTAACACGTACAATGCATTTATACTGACATGAGTATCATGTGAAATGGACATGATACTGACATGAGCAATATGTACAATGCAATTTATACTGACATGAGTAACATGTACAAAGAATATGATACTGATATGAGTATCATGTACAATGGACATGATACTGACATAAGTAGCATGTACAATGCAATTTATACTGACATGAGTATCATGTACAATTGACATGATATTGACATAAGTAACATGTACAATGCAATTTATACTGACATGAGTATCATGTACAATGAATATGATACTGACATGAGTATCATGTACAATGAATATGATACTGACATGAGTAACATGTACGATGGTCATGATATGACATAAGTAACACGTCCAATGCAATTTATACTGATATGAATAATATGTACAATGGACATAATACTGACATGAGCAACATGTACAATGCAATTTATACTGACATGAGTATCATGTACAATGGACATGATACTGACATGAGTAACATGTACAAAGCAATTGATACTGACATGAGCATCATGTACAATGGACATGATATTGACATAACTAACATGTACAATGCAATTTATACTAACATGAGCATCATGTACAATGGACATGATACTGACATGAGTAACATGTACAATGGTCAGAAAACTGACATAAGTAACATGTACAATGCAATTTATACTGACATGAGTAATATGTACAATGGACATGATACTGACATGAGCAACATGTACAATGCAATTTATAATGACATGAGTATCATGTACAATGGACATGATACTGACATGAGTAACATGTACAATGCAATTTATACTGACATGAGCAGCATGTACAACGGACATGATACTGACATAAGAAACATGTACAATGCAATTTATACTGACATGAGTAATATGTACAATGGACATGATACTCACATGAGTAACATGTACAAAGCAATTGATACTGACATGAGTAACATGTACAAACCAATTGATACTGACATGAGCATCATGTACAATGGACATGATATTGACATAAGTAACATGTACAATGCAATTTATACTAACATGACTATCATGTACAATGGACATGATACTGACATGAGTAACATGTACAATGCAATTGATACTGACATGGGTATCATGTACAATGAATATGATACTGACATGAGTAACATGTACAATGGTCATGATACTAAGTAACATGTATAATGCAATTTATACTGACATGAATAATATGTAAAATGGACATGACACTGACATGAGCAACATGTACAATGCAATTTATACTGACATGAGTATCATGTACAATGGACATGATACTGACATAAGTAACATGTACAATGCAATTTATACTGACATGAGTAATATGTACAATGGACATGATACTGACATGAGCAACATGTACAATGCAGTTTATACTGACATGAGTATCATGTACAATGGACATGATATTGACATAAGTAACATATACAATGCAATTTATACTGACATGAGTATCATGTACAACGGACATGATACTGACATAAGTAATATGTACAATGGAATTTATGCTGACATGAGTATCATGTACAATGAATATGATACTGACATGAGTAACATGTACAATGGTCATGATATTGACATAAGCAACATGTACAATGCAATTTATACTGACATGAGTAATATGTACAATGGACATGATACTGACATAAGTAACATGTACAATGCAATTTATACTGACATGAGTAATATGTACAATGGACATGATACTGACATGAGTAACATGTACAAATTACATGTCTGAAATTATTATATTTTACAGTTGAGAACATTTATGTTCACAGCAATAAGGGTCAATTGGCTGGACATGTCTAGTATATATAAAAGTTTCTGGAGGACTGGTCTACATCTACACTGGTCACTGTCTCATCATTAATAGTCAGATGGACATATAGATTTGAAAATGTCATCAACGGCTTCCCAGATTAACCAGCACTGACCTAAATATTTAGACACTGAAAGATAATTCCATTTCCCTCTTTCTAAATAATTTGTGTACCATAAAAATTATCTATTTTCCAAACTATTTTGTTTGGAAAATAAAATCAATGCACCTGCCAATTTCTTCATTGCTGGTTGGAAGTGGTCTAGTTAGGAAAATGAGGCTGCATTACATCCTTACTTGCCAGTAAAGATCACTTTTATAATATATGATAAGTGTTTTTAAAAAAATACAAATTCTGGTGTAAAACTGCTGGTGATAACATGTAACTTGTCTATATTATGACTCATTTCTAATAAAGCTTCATAAAGAAATGATTGTCTTTCACAACAAAATTATGTTGATGGCTGCCAATAATACATAATGGAGCCAATTCACTTAGGCTAATTCAGAAATTTTAACTGTGGAATATTTTTTCTACTCCAATTAAAGGTATTAAGACCCAATTGACACCATCTGAAATAACGTTATCATATGGACACAGACAACAATTAATTTTACTGTATGTTCTCTACATTTGTTTCTCAGTACTTACCTTTCCACTGTGTGACAACCAATACAAATCATATGTTAATCTAAAATACCTTCAAAGATCACTTCACGGTAAAATTCTCGTCAAAGGTTGACCAGCTCTTTTTTGAGATGCTGGACTGCCAACACAGCAGCATGTAAACAGAACACAGATTTTACTTCCCGATCATCACCAAGGCTTTATTACTCACTGTGCACTGTCGCCGAAATACACATAGACAACAACACCCTGAGCTCATATTATCAAGAATAAACAGTTACCTTTAAATCCCTACCAAAAATACATAAATAAAACTCTTCTATCACCACCAAAATGAGAGAGGAATATGGGGAAATATGCCACTGAAAAATAATTAGACAACAAGAACATGTGAGACTCGAGTGGTGTTGATGTTGACTGCCTGATCACAAATTAATGTAAATCCAGTCTAGTTTACTCAGAAAACAAAGATAATGACCTGCATATTTGAATAATTTATATCAGACGAGTTAATTCAAGTTAGTGACAGCAGGAAATTATGCACATGATTGTTATGTTTCCCTGTGTATGCTCTCCAATGAAAAATATAAAAAGGCTAGTATTATTCAGAACTACCTAAGATCAATAATTTACAGAAAAAGCATACATTTTGTTCATCACAAATTCCTCCACAAATAAAGAAATTCAAACTATTTGGATCATCTCTGCTGTTTCTATGGTTGGAATGACTACAGTGCTGTCAGAGAGGTTACCAATTAAAAAAATTAGTTTTATCTCTGGTAATCCTTGTTTCGTAAACATTTATAGTCCAAATATGAATGTACATTTGTGATATCATCCATATTTTGGACCTTGAAGTTGTGAATTGCCAGCAATCTCAAGTCAACTTGATGTAATTCTGATGACCACTCACCCTACCATTATTAAAAAGTGGTTCATTAATTCTACCAACCATCTCCAGATGAGAAGTTGTGTTATCATTACCTTCAACAAGCTCACAGCGTGCTATGTTTATTGCTGCAGATTGACCTTCTGTTTAAATTGCTTTCTTTCTTTTTAATTACTTCTCAACAGAAGAAAACCAATCTTGTCCTAGTGTTTTACAGCATGATATAGTTCTTTACATCATAAAACTGGCATGACTTTATGCTTGGCATGCTCAATTTTTAAATACACCTTAAAGTTAGAAAAAGCCTGTGGCAAGACAACTTTAATAAAAATGGATCACCATATCACTGCTATATGTTCAGTACACTTGCACACTCAGAAATGCCTATACTTAAGTCAAAATCATAAAGCTAGGAGGTGTTCAATAATGGCGGCTATAGGTGGAAGCTAGTAAAGTGGGCTCTGTAGATTTTGGCAGTTATAAGTGGTTATTTTTACAGTGAAATGGTTCATACTTGTTGGGATTATGTGTGAATATTCAAGGAATGCAGGACATACAACATTATTGGTAGATCTTAATCAATTTTGAAACAAAAATGTGTTTCTCCACTCAAAATTCAAATATGATGGAATAGAGATGAAAGTTTAGTGGTGCAGTTTTGAGACATTCCCTACCTGATCTGTTTGACTCGTTTACTTACTTCAGTGTAGTTTGCCTTCAATTGTAAGAATTGTTTGGCACATGGTGAGTAATAAATGTCAGTGTCACAACTGAGTAGTGAGAAAAAATTAGTCCAAACAAGATTATCTACAAGTATGAGTGGAAAGAAAGATCAAGGCAAGCAACAAATAAAAACCAGATTACAAAGTGGCACCCTAATGGAGACATCTGACACAAGTATGAGTGAATCAACTTTGAGTACAATTCAGCTGGACTTGGATGAAATAAAGCAAAGTCTCAGAGGGAGCATTTCAAAAGCAGATTTTACATCTGCTATTGCCAACTTGGTGAAAAAAGACGACCTAACAGAAATTGTTACAACTATTGTGAGGAAATTGTTAGAGAATGTGAAGGAAGATCTGAGAAAGGAGATAGTAGCAGAAAGTGAAAGGGTAGTAAAGGAGAGGGCAGGAGAGTTGATGGATAGGGTGGATTCACTGGAATTTGAAAACCACCAATTGCTAGAAAAATTACAAGAAGCAAAGAAGGAAAATGATAAAATGAGGATTGATATGAAAGATTATGAGAGGAGATCAGAGCAAGCAAGTGCAGCTTCAAACCAATTTGAACAATATTCAAGGAAGCTGAACATAAAAGTTTTAGGGCTGGAGGAGGAGGAAAATGAAAATCTGAGAGAGAGAATTCCGAAATTGGTGAAGGAAGTTACAAAAATTAATTCAGATAACAGGGACATAGTGGCTGTGCATAGGATCCCAGGTTGACAGGGACAACCAAGGCCAGTGATTGTCAAATTTTGGAGTCTGGATTGTAAACTTCCAATTATCAAGAAGCGGAAGGATTTTCTGCAGTACAAAGGAATTAGACTGGTAGAGGATGTAACCAGGCTGAATACTGAACTTGTCAATAAATTATCTAGGCATCAAGAAATTGACAGTGCATGGTACTTTAATGGATCTGTGTATGGTAAAACCAAATCAGGAAAAAGGATAAAATTTGACATCTATGATGAAATTGATGAGAAAATTAGATTATAAGTGTAATATGCAATTCGGTGAACTTATGAAATTGACTGAATAGGTATGTGAACTTTCGTTTTTATACTCTTTTTTTCTACTCTAATTGTTTTAATATTTTATTTATAAGACATTTCTTTCCCTCACCAATTTTATCCTTAATTAATATGTTTGTTTATTCACTGGTCCACTGTTATACCTCTCCCTAATAAATTCTCTCACTAGTTTATAAATCATCTTTCAGTCTTATAGTTCTCATATACACATTTACTCAGTTGTTTACTCACTTTTCTCAACATTACTCTTCCACGATAAATCTCTGTCTCACATTTTTTGCTCATACATTCAATCATCCACCACTTCCATGTATGCGCTCTTTCACCCTTTCTTTTTCTTCCCTTTTACCCCTTCTTTCATTCATTAAGTTGTAATTTATATTCTTTTTAATCTGTGCCGTTTGGTTTACAAAACTGTCTTAGCTCCGGAAAGGTCTGTCAGAGGTGCATAAGAGTTATCGCAAATGGAGTTGTTTCACTTGTTGTCCATAGCATACTGTATCAATGTTAAACGCAGCCAAAGCTACAGCATTTACTGTAACACCATGGATGATTTTATTATGGATGTTTGTATTCTGTGTGAGTGTGAGTGTGAAAGCCATGCATATGATAAATTCAAGGTGATAATTACTTCATACATTCCTGTACAAGAATATGTATGTGTAAAATTTCTGCTATTTTCATGGATAATAACATAAAAATTTTATCTATTAATGTTAGAGGCCTGCAAGGTTCATTCTTAAAACGAAGGGATATTTTCCACTGGGTAAAACAAAAGAATGTATCTATAATATGCTTGCAAGAAACTCATAGTACAAAGAACGATTAAATATATTGGGCAGCTGAATGGGGATACAAATGTATATTTAGCCACTGCTCTAGTAAGAGTGCTGGGGTTGCAATATTTTTTAGAAATACTTTCGAATTTATAATTCATAGAGAAAGATGTGACAGTCAAGGGAGATTTATTATTTTAGATATTACAATTAATGGCAACAGAATAACCCTCGTGAATTTGTATGGTTATAATGATGATAATCCTAACTTTTTTAGAAAGTTAAAGGAGAAGACTTTATTTTTTGAGAACTCATCAATTATAATGTGCGGAGACTGGAATACTGTTCAAGACTTAGATTTGGATACTTATAATATTTTACATGACAAACACCAACAGTCTAGGGCAGTGATTCAAGACCTGAAAAACGAATTGGAATTAATTGATCCCTGGCAAAATTCCAACCAAGACTTAAAGATGTATACCTGGAGGCAAAAATCTCCCTTGAAACAAAGTAGACTAGATTACTTTCTTGTATCGGATGACATTCATATGAATACAGCTGATGCATGTATCTTACCAGGGTACAAGACTGATCATTCAGCTATTGTTTTGAGTGTGGCGTTTTCAACGTTTCCAAGGGGAAAAGGATATTGGAAATTTAATACCCAACTGTTGAGGAATATTGAGTATACTGATTTGGTCAAAAAGTGTATAATTGACACTGTAAATGAATATTATGTAGGGGGAAATAAAGATGACCCTTTCCATGTTTCTCTTTCCTGTAACGACCAAATGTTCTTTGAAATATTTAAAATGAAAATAAGATCTGAAACTATATGTTATTCTATTAGGAAATCAAAAGAGAAACGGGAAAAATTAAAGAAAATTGAGCAGGAAATAATAGAAATTCAGGGGGGACTGTCGAATAACATAAATGGGGAAATTCTGGAAAATTTAGAGAGAAAAAAAGCAGAATTAGAGGAATCTAGGAAAAAATACATAGAAGGTGTTATATTAAGATCTAAAGCTAGATGGTATGAATTTGGGGAAAAAAGCACAAAGTACTTTTTAAATCTTGAAAAAAGAAACTATGTTAATAAGACAGTAAATGAAATTATTTTAGATGATGGAACAAATATATCTGACCAAATAGATATTTTAGAAGCACAAAAATAGTTTTATATGGAATTGTTCAAAAGTAGAATTGCTCAGCTTGATGACGAGGCTACTCAAGAAACTCGAAATAGATTTTTTAATCACAATATTAAACTTAGTCGAGAGGAAAGAGAATCATGCAAGGGTTTGCTTACAATGAATGAATTCGGTATGTCTCTAAAACGGATGGAAAATGGAAAAAGTCCTGGCTCGGATGGATTCACTGTAGAGTTCTATAAATTCTTTTGGAAGTCTCTGGGGGGGATTTATATGTAGATCAATAAATTACGGATATACTGTAGGAAAACTTTAAGATTTTCAGACTCAAGGAGTCATCACATGTCTACCAAAGGAGGAAAAAGACAGAAGATATTTTAAAAACTGGAGACCTATATCACTTTTAAATACTGATTATAAGATTGCTTCAGGAGCAATTGCAGCTAGGATTAAAAAGGTTTTTCCATCAATAATCAGCGATACTCAGAAAGGATATATGAAGGGTAGATTCATTGGAGAAAACACCAGACTATTATATGATATCATGGACCAACTTGAGAATGAAAACATATATGGTTTATTATTGTTAATAGATTTCGAAAAAGCCTTTGACTCAATTAACTGGATCTTTGTGGAAGAAGCTCTACAATCTTTTAATTTTGGTGATTCCATTTTAAGTGGTTTAAACTGTTTTGTAATGACTCTAATAGTTGTGTTATAAATAATGGGCATATGTCGTCTTTTTTAGACTTGAAAGAGGATGTCGTCAAGGAGATCCCCTTGCACCTTATTTGTTTATCATTGGGGTTGAGATTTTAGCTATAACTTTAAAGCAAAACGTGGATGTACGGGGAGTAATCTTTGACGCCAGTGAATATAAATGGGGTCAGTATGCTGATGACGCTTTTATTCTTCTTGATGGATCTAGTTTTTCTCTTGAAGCAACTATGAATATCTTGCAAGGTTTCTCTCTATTATCAGGACTTAAATGTAACATAACAAAAACAAAAGCTATTTGGATTGGAAACAGGAAATTTTCTAATGAAAGAATATGTCCCGAGATGGACCTAATTTGGTCCTCTTCTAACTTTACACTCCTTGGCATAGAATTTTCTCCAGATTTACAACAGATGGTGGAAATTAATTATATGAAGAAACTAACAAAAGCAAAACGAATACTGGCAAGCTGGAGTCAAAGACATCTGTCAATAGTTGGTAAAGTAATTGTTGTAAAGACTCTTGTTCTGCCCATATTCATACATCTTTTTTCAGCACTTCCTAACCCATCAGCAAAAGTTGAAGCAGAACTAAATCGCACGTTATTTAAATTTGTATGGGGTGGAAAAGTAGAGAGAATAAAACATGATATACTAGTTTCCCCAGAAAACGAGGGAGGACTAAATATGATACACATATTTTCATTCATTAGGTATATTAAGATAAGATGGGTTAAAAGATTGCTGGAAAAGGAAGATGGAACGTGGCAGAACTTAGTCAATACAACTATACTCAGAAATAAAAAGTATATTTGGAATTTAGGGAGAAGGAAATTAGAAGAATTTAGTAAGTTCATTAAAAACAGTTTTTGGAGAGATGTAATTTTGGCAGTATCCAATTGGAAAGAGGAACCGCAATGTCCTAACAAGTATCTATCCATGAGTATTTTAAATTTTGTGCCCCCTAAAATGATTTATCAATACAAATCCTGGACAGAAGCTGGTTTTGAAATTCTGAACGATCTAATAGATGATCACTGTAATTTAATACCTTTTGAGATAATAAAACAAAAAACTGGAAGAAATGATTTCTTGAAATACTTCTCCTTAATATCCAGAATTCCTAAAGCATGGAAAGATGCCATAAAAAACCACCTAGTACATAATAATTTTGATAAGCAGGAGGATAAAATAACGAACTTGCGAAAACAAGATCACTCAAGTTTGTTTACAAAGATCTTTTACAGGAAACTAAAAGGCATCACACTGCGAAGCAAGAAACTTGGATGCAAGTATTTAATAAAAATATAAGTAATGAGGAGTGGTCTGATATATATAGCCGGGCAAAATGCTGTACCAAGGATACCAAGTTGATCTCTTTTAACTTTAAATTAATCCATAGAATAATCGCTACTAATGATTTTCTTAAAAGAATTAACATATTTGATGACAACAAATGTACTCTCTGTAAGAGTGAAACTGAAAGTATTGAGCATCTCTTTTATGACTGCAGTATTACTTCACAGTTTTGGTACCGTTTTATTGAAGTTTTTGCACCTTTTTGCCCAAATATTGTACATCTGTCCAAAAAAGAAACATTTTTAGGAAGTGAACAACTGGACAGTTTGGGTAATTTTCTGCTTATTTTGGCAAAATATTATATTTATACTTGCAGATTCAATATGAAAAATCCTTTTATTTTTGCTTTTAAGCAAATAGTTGCAATGCATAAGAACATTGAAAAATACACTGCTAAGGTAAATAAAAAAGAGGACCAATTTCTTCAAAAATGGACCTCAACAATGAACATTTAACTTGTCTCTGACTTGATGGTAAACAGGAACAAAATATTGTAATATCACAAAGGCCATGTCACCTAGATTGTGTGCCATATGCATGGGTATATGCGTGTGTGTGTGTGTGTTTTCCTTTTTACTTTCTCTGTAGATTATATTTATTATCCCTAGATTATCTGATAACCAGAAATGTTTGATTGTAAGGTGATCCTGGGATGGTTCCCCGACCCATTGGTCAACCTATTACGGGGTTAATAAAAAAAAAAATTAAAAAAAAAGTAGCATAAAAAAAAAATCATAAAGCTCACAGAAACCTGACTTTTTATTAAAAGGATGGCCATACTATGAAGTTTAAAAATATGCACTACTTACCCAACAGTTGGGACTTACTTTACCTACCATGCCTACCATAAAATGTTACAAAACTTATGTAAAGGACCTGTGCCTGACTATGAAATTCTGCCTAAACACAGGGATCTGTGGTCTTGGTGAGGCAGAAATATCCAGGTTCACACTCTTAACATTGTTTGCCCTTGGTATGATGCTGACAATTGAAACACATGGCATTGTTCTCTTCAGGGCCTCTAGGCTCAATAAGACTCAACTACAGTTCATTCAAATTACAGAGTATGTAGGGGCTGGTCTTAATTCTGGTGGGTGGAGCTATTAAGTTTTCATGGATCTTATCAATATCCGAATTTGCATTATAACGGGCGCGTCATAGCGAGGTTGCACTGTACCTTAAATGCTTCAATGAAAGAATTTATGTAATAGACACTATTCTCATGCTACTTAAAACACTACTAAGCTAACTGCCTGACCTATGAGGTCAATAAAAAAAAGTATTTTAAAAACATTGGGGATGAACAAGTTTAATAGAAAGTTTGAACATAAAATACAAAAAAAGTTAAATGTGGGAGTTTATATATAAGATTTACTACAAATATGGAAACAGTGCTACTGCTGAACTGTCTTGATTACTAAAATAAATAGATCTAAAAGTGTAAGTTGAGAGTATCTCACCCATGCCAAACTAGAAAAGATGCCAAAACAGATATCTCACCAGCAGGATGCAATTTAATGATAGAGTTTTAAGTCAATCAGGGACCACAACTTAGCAAAAATATGGAAACTGTGGCAATCAAGCAACCTAGGTTTTCTTGATTTAAAGGCTCAAACAACATTTGGTTTCATTCCATTAAGACCTTCAAAAATGACTGTCAATGGGAATGAAATCCACAACAGATATGACAAAACTTGGCGTGACATGACAGAATGGATAGATGCTGATACTGTAACATGCTATGCCCTCTCCTAAGATAGAAAGAGATAACGTGTTATAAAACTGAGACAGAAGTGACATATCTTGACAATATGACAGGATGGACAGACATGGGTACTCTCCATGGATATGGCAGTGACAACATTTGATAAAATGTTACAGAACAGACATGACATGACATAATAGGATGGACAGACATCTGATAATATTACCTCCTCTCCAAAGATATAGCAGTGATAACATGTGATAAAACTGACAAAAGTGACATTACATGGCATGACAGGATAGCCAGACATCTAGTAACACTATATGCCACCTCCCTACATATAGCAGTGATAACATGTGATAAAACTGACAGAAGTGACATGACATGATATGACAAGACATGATGGGATAGACAAGACATCTAGTAACACTAATGCCCAATGCCCCCTCCCTATATATGCCAGTGACAACATGTGATAAAACTGACATGACATGACATGATGGGAAAGATATTACATGGGTGACAGTATATGCCCCCACCATATTTATGGGAGTGAAAACATATAATAAACATGTATGGAAGGTACACATCTTGACATGATACAAGAGGATGGATAGACATTGGTAATAGTGCATGTCTTATATATATATATATATATATATATATATATATATATATATATATATATATACATACATACACACATAGCTTAATAAACAAAGAAGACTTGTAAATCTAGAGAACTACTCAGATCATAATAACTACCTGATCTGCAAGACTCACCTCAGCCAAAAATTCTTTTGTCCTGGTGTAGTTGTATTTTTCCAGTAAAAGTTGAATAAGAGACCATTTATCATTGCTCCATAAAAAAAAAAACAGAAGTCTGTGTGGTTGTTACAGTACTTATTACAGGATTTGCAGGGAATGGGGGTGCTGAGGGACAGATTTCCAACAAACAGAGGCTTGCATTCCCGACAGTATAAACCCTGAGAGAAGAAAAACAAAAGGATGTAATATCATTCTGCTGTTGCTTAATGCACTGGCAGATCTGGGTCAATGCAGTTTGTCAGGAACAATGAGTAAACAAAATATATAGACCCTAATCTGCCAATGCAATATGAAATGCCAAATCAGGTTCTATGTCCTTTGCAGTTGGATTCAACTTATAGGCAAGTATATAACTATGCTTTTGTCTCTTTTTACCTAAAAAGTATGTCATAATGAAAGTCCCACTTTTCCTGCCTCTCAATACAAATTCTTCCCTGGAATATTGCTACATGCAGAATATTAAATTTTGACATCTGGGTGTTGTTCATACACTGTAAACAATCATCAGTCTCTTTTTCAATTTTACAGTTGCTGTTTTCATTGCATCTACACTTGACTGAGCAGTCATCCTTGACATAACCAAAGTGACACTGACATTTATCTGGACTAATGCATGTTCAAAGGACACCCCCCTGCTGGCATTCAGACTTACATTGGTTCCCTCTAGGGGTACAAAAAGAGTAAAATGCATTACATTACATGCAGAATGAAAGAAAAAATATACAACTACAGACAAATTTTAAAAGCCTTAACTAATCAATGAATGTAGTATCTAACAGGGAGTTTTCCCCGAAGTTGGTGCTATGAAAACCTGCTTAAAATGGCTGATGTTTACAGCAGGTGTCAAAAGGCACATGTATGCAAATTGGGTAGAGGCATCCAAAGGTGCTTGTATGACATAAGGGTTAACTAATCAAACCTTAAGTCTCCAAATTCTATGTTCATCCCAGCCATGTCCCCCAAACATTTCAAAATGATTTTTTTAAAATTTCATCATGCTCTACAGTAGTGGACTTAATCCCCTCCACTTTCACTTCATGATAACACTTTGCAGTGGAGACATAAATGCCCACAAATTGCCACTGTATCTTGCAAGGCATGCTTATGCAAACTCCACAGTGGAAGGTCTACTCAACATTACTGACTGACATTTGAACAGCCAATGCATGAAGACTACACGTGGAAAGACTGAGATGTCAACAGTGATTTACACTATAATATAATGAAATTTGAGAAATCAGTCATCTTTGTCTCAATCATACATCTGAACAATAAAAAATAATTTCAGAAGTCTTTTTATATTCACTGCATGTTATTTAGAAATTGCTGATCAACTTTTTTTACAATAATTTTGCAATTTACCTGTATCCTTAACAAGTTTGTGCACTGACTTGAGAAGAGGCACACCTTCTTCAGCTTCTCTTTAACAACATAAATTTATCCCAATATTACAAAGGAAATAAAATCCTCTGAGATAAGGACAATGCAATTCCAAATGACAACTATTTCTGTTTAAAAATAAACAGAAAGCACTGAATCTATATTAGTCCTAAAGCAATAATGGCACAGTAACAAGGCTAGAATATATACAACCTTGAACTTGTTCAATTCTGACTTATTGTTTAGTTTAAGGCATTGACCATTTAATTAATGGGGTTAGAGAGTTCTTTATAACTGGAACATTTTTTTGTTTTTCTTTCATCACAAGATAAATTTGTCTGAAGTAAAATAAAGAATGGAATAATGTCTTTTTTTATGCTACAAAAATCAAAGCAAGACAACTGTTTTCAAGCAATTAACACCACATTCTCCATTATTCCAAAATAGAATAGCTTCAATTAAAGATATGAAATCTCAATAATGCTGTCCCATTAAGACACATATGAGACAACATGCACATATACAGTGCCACTGCTCATGCACAAAGATCTGTTATTAAGTGCAAAAATACATATTATTTTCTTAATATCCTATAGAAATTCAGTATGAGAATGAACTAAACTTCGTCACTGTCATTATATTTAAGGAATAGTACATTGTCAGTTAACTTTTAGCAATCACTTCTTTTTGTATGTTCATGCAGAAACTAACAAAACGCCTCACATTTTAATTACACCTCTATAATCTTATGATTGAATTTCAGAAGAGATCATAGATTATGCTAATGAGAACTCATGGATATGGTAACCATCAGAACTTGAGTGAGTTTGTTTCACTTCAATCTGGCATAAATACAGTTTTGCTTGATGTTTATATTTCTTTTCACTGCAGAGAGTACAAAACCACTGATTTTAATATAATCGTTAAAAAAATATATTGCTGAAATAAGGACATGAATGCATCTGCAGATTCCAATAGTACAGTACTGAATTAATAAAATAGAATTTGATTCACTGCACAAAATGGTGTATTAATAGTTTGTGAGACTTCATTAATATTATTAAATATTAAATTTGATCAAGCATTATGAATTGTACATTATCTTCATTAGAACTTGCAAATGTTTATAACGGAATGAATGATCCAATTTTGCACAGTATGAAGAAGAAAACTGCTCTGAAAGCGATGTAGAAAACCTGGTGCCTACTCTCTCTCTGAATCTCTTTTAAGCATGCTCACCCAAAGTTTATAAGGTCCTCAAGTTATTGCACACAAAGCAAAGTTGTGAAGTAAATTACATTTCTCCATGAATACTTAACATCTGGGATATAATCCTGCTACCTCCCAAATCCGGCCTCACAAAAAGATGAAAATTTGTCATTTTTGTCACAGAGACAAAGGACAATAAATCTTGACCATTACCTCCCCTTAACACCACTAGGTGTCACCAATTTTTAAGCTGAGTGAGTTACCAACAAAGATATCCGCATAGCAGAGTGGATGGGAGGGTCTTTAAGTAACGTAATCAGGCAAATATTCTCAGAGAAACAAAATTTAGTAGAAAACATTTGCTTTCTCCTTTGAAATAGTTGCCCAACCAAGTGCTGCATCTAGAATTTGGTAAGTGTGGGCACTTGCCCCCACTGAATCTGAAGAAAGGGGAGTCAACAGAGAGACAAGAGGGGACATCATAGTATGGTGTAAAAAACAAATAACTGATTCAAACAGTGCAATAGCAGGTATGATAATACAGTCACATCATATGTTCAGTATATTACACTTGGGAAAAAATTCTACATATGCTGAATGTATAGACGAGTCATTTTTACAAACACTTCCCTTTTAGATCTATTTTTATTTTTAAGGTCGAAAGGGTAATTGAGGTTTGAAGCATTTTAAAATCCTAATGATTAGTTTTCCACAAGTTTTAATGTTATTACTGTGTTAAGTGCCTAAAAAGTTATACTGAGTATCAATATGCATTCTATTTAGAATTTAAACAAGTAAATAAATGGTCCAGTACAATCTGCTAGATGGAATAAAACATTTTATCTGTTTACAGAGAGCTGCCATTTTTTGCTATTACACTAGTGTAAAGGAAACCTGCTCTTAACATATTACAACCTGGATTATAACAAGCTCGATTTTCACATGAATCTATTTATTTTTAAAATAAGGTCATAACAGTTCATGTGTTGTCTAAAAAGGTTTGAGCAGTTCTTGAACTCACTTTCACATAGCTTTGGAATTACTGTGATCGCACTAAAAGTTTTGACAAGTGGAAACTGATCTTTATGTATTATACCCTTGGGTTTTTTAATAAATATTATGGTCATAACAAATAACAGCAATTTCTAAATAATTTAAAAATAACAGTAAATTGGTTATATATGCTAAATATATGTGATAAATTGAAAATTCCAAAATTAGTTAAACTGTTTTTAGCTGCATTTTAAGTGCCAGTCTTTGTGTAAATAAATGCACAAATATCTCATGAATGCTTCTTTCTGGAACTTAATCATCTGATGCACACAAAACAACAACAGCCCAACTTTAGGTTAAAATAAAGCATCCAGACAACAAAATATGAGTACAATTGAGAGTTACATCCTTTCCTTTTAGCATTATTAAGGTGGCACTCTACAGTTTTGTATTTTGCATAGGGTTAGAATTTAAAGAAAAATAATTTCCCCGGCTTTCCTCACTAGTTATACTGTATTATTTAAACAAGACCTTGTATATCTTAGGTACAATTCAAAGAACCTTTACTTCCTTTATTTTGGTGTATGATTGATGGGTGTAATATGGGTTATAGAGTATACAGCTTGTCCTTACTCCAGATGTGCATCTTACAAAAAAGTGCTAGCTCCACTTGGTCATTTTCACTTCCTGAACTTCAGAGGTAAATTGTATAAAAAAGAGCTGATAACTTTTTTTACATTTTATATATTGGGTAATTCATTCATTGTACTTTCAGAAGCTTGTAATGTCTAGTCTGGCAAAATTCATTTTCCTTATTTTAATAGCGCTATGGATAGTGTACTTTGGACTAATTCTGGCTGATTTTTTAGCACAAGGGAGCAGTCAGTTTAGTTAGCAGTGTGCTTAATCATGTACAATTTCCAAAAGTACAATATCCAAAGAAATATCATCCACATTACATTAATGTAGCATAGAGGTATGCCAACATTTTCTCCACTGTGCATGTTTTAAATGCAAACAACTTCACCTTACATATGTCACTCTCTCAAAAGAACATAATAACTGGTGAGTGGCCCCCTTAAAGAGAACATAGGTATTATTATTGTATGATTTAATTTTGAGTGTATGGCTGAAACATTTAAGTCTCAAGCATCAAAACAGTCCTTCTGAATAATTCTCCTGTATTTCCCCCCCGAGAACAGTATGAGTGTCAGAGTCTGTAACAAGTCCAGCCCCAATCCCGTATGATAAAAAGTGAGCTATTTTAAAAATGCACATTACATTTTGTAAACATAGCAACCAATGTTATGCTGAATGACAGGAACATGAAACTAGCCAGAATTATTTCTGAGATATCAACAATGAATTTTATAGTTTGAAAAGGGATGGAACAGATCAGGTTCATAAAGATCAAAGGACAAAGTGTAAAATATTTGTCTATTGCTTAATATGGAAGAAGCGAATTCGCTTTCTCATCATTTATTATTTTATTTCATTGCAGATAAATGAAAAGAAACATTTTCACTATATATTTCTTTTACTTCTTGCAACAGTTTTAAATTTAAGTTGACTCTATTTCTATATTCTAAGACTACTAATTTCCCCATAATTAAGGTCACTACTCACACAAACATGACTCATGGCAAATTATGCAAGCAAGAGCAAAATTAATATAATTAGCTTATTTTCATGCTTAACATCAATATGAATGTACCATTTTATTCAGAATATCATACATAATGATATGAAAATAAAAAAGATAAAAAAGACCTTGTATATCTTAGATATAATTCAAAGAACCTTTAATTCCCTTTTTTTGGTGTATGATTGATGGGTGTAATATGGGTTATAGAGTATACAGCTTGTCCTTACTCCAGATGTGCATCTTACAAAAAAGTGCTAGCTCCACTTGGTCATTTTCACTTCCTGAACTTCAGAGGTAAATTGCATAAAAAAGAGCTGATAACTTTTTTACATTTTATATATTTGGTAATTCATTCATTACACTTTCAGAAGCTGGTATTGTCTAGTCTGGCAAAATTCATTTTCCCTGTTTTAATAGCTGTTATGGATATTGTACTTTAGACCAATTCAGGTTGATTTTTTAGCACAAGGGAGCAGTCATTTTAGTTAGCAGTGTATTTAGATAATGTACAATTTCCTAAAGTACAATATCCAAAGAAATATCATCCACATTGCATTAATGTAGCATAAAGGTATGCCAACATTCTCCCTATTGTGCATGTTTTAAATGCAAACAACTTCACCTTACATACATCACTCTCTCAAATGTACATAATAACTGGTGAACAACCCCTAAACCATGGGCTGCAATTAGTTTCACTCCTCTGTCAATTCTTGTATCCTGTGTCAGGTAGTTCCTGTGTGTCACATCACAGATGGCATGCATGTAGTTTTCAACATTTTCAAATCTTGAACTGCATGTTTGTGAGTTGGTAATAATCAATGTGACTGTCAACCGTTGATGTCCTGAAATAAAGAGATATTGGGGCAGTTGTGTGCAATCAACTGTTGAAGCATTTTTCATCATCAAGGGCCTGTCTTTCAACTGGGGTTAATCTCCTGACCGATCTTTTTCCCAAAGACTGACCTGTCTGATAACTCTTTTGTGAAGATGTTCAAGGCCTATAATTTAATCAAATCCTGCACATTATCACTACTGAATGTCTCCATCTGCAACTTAAGCTGTTCCAGCCGATTACTGTTTGGATCTTTAACATTACTGCAGCAGTCACAATTTAATGTCTCTTCCATCTTGGCCATATGATCCTCCAGTTTTCAAATTTTCCTCCTTAACCTACAAACTTCATCCTCTAATAATTTTACTTTTCTGCTGTCTGGTCTGAAAGAAAGGTCAAGTTAGTTAATTACAGATAATCTCTGATCTACATTGTTTTTAGCTTTTAGCACATTATCATTGTATCCCACTTTATTTACTGGAACAATTATGATCCAACTCGAAAATTATTTAATCCCTTAAATACAATACACAACTTACTGTGCATTTATATTATTGCCGAATTTTGTCACTAGTTTTATATTAATTGAAGCTGTCTAGTCATAGGTATAGTCACATGAGTCGGATGTTTTAATCAATAAAATATGACCTATTTTTTTGACAACATCATTACACTAAAAAACGTTATATGTGTGTGTGTGTGTGCGTGTGTATATATATATATATATATATATATATATATATATATATATATATATATATATTACAGATAACAGTTATTTCGTGCTTTCAAATATTTTCGCCATTTTTTATTGATGAAACGTCAGATTTGTGTGGTATAGGCCCTTGGTATGTCACTAATGTATCCACTCCGACTCCACATGTTGCATATAGCAGCTTCCGGTTTCATCACGTTGTTATTTGCACCTGTATTGTGTAGTTTCACACATATTTTTTGTCTTTTTTTTATTTATTTTTTTTTTTAAAATTACCAAATTACATTAGATTATGGAAATAGTGATGTCATGTAAAAGAAAATGATCTCGAACATCACAATTCCTATCGTCGATGTCGTACCGCGTCTGGTATCGATATCTAAGGGGAGTGGAATGATAATGTTTAGTGATTTTCAAAACTTCGATGAACAAGTTTAAATTAGGTCTGAACAAAATCGTGTATCATTAGCTTGGTTATAACTAATATGACGACACATAAAAACCAATATATCCATATAACTTTCACTGAAATAATCACGAATGACCAAGAAAAAGATAACGTAATTTTGATCATCAAGGCTGGATCGCTTTGCCGCCTAATTTTGCTCTCACCAAATCATTTCCTTCACAGTCTTCATAATCGCTTCTCTGCACTTCTGCTTACTTAAAAAAATTATATTGAAAATATTCTTATTCCAGTCCATTCCACGGAGTCCACGATTTTTGTTCAAAGTTTTTGCCCAACCGTCTGCGTGCTCTTTCGTTTCTGGGGAAAAGGATGCTCAACTGTTGAAATCTCGCACGTATATTGACCAATCATATCAAGTCTTCTTTCACAGTTATCCAATCAGGATAATCGTTGTTTACATATTTTGGTTTTTACGGCAAATTGGCAACCAGTGACTAAGTCAATAGAATATGCAATTTATTACAGTAATGGACAAAAACTTTAGAACAAAGTCATTGAAAGATTTTTAAAGCAAATACATTTTGTTCATGCTGGCAAGAAAATATTTTCCCATATTAATTCAGCACTACTCAGGTTAAGTACACAAGTATTGAATTAAAGATCTGTATGAACATTTATACCTGATATCATTTAAAAAAAGAAACAAACATTCACCTTTATTTAAATTTCACTAATATTGTGAGAAGTTTATATGATGAATTTTCATGAACATTTTATGAATATAATGATATAGATATTTAATATACATTTTTTTAGAAATATGTTGGTGGTGCATCAAAGTACTTGAATTGTTCATGAACCAAGTTCATGACATTTCAGGAACTTCAAAGATATTATAATAGTTCATAAAAGTTCATCAGTGTGTTCATGAACTTCTAGTACATGATTCATCAAAATTCCTAAAGTGTTCATGAACTTAGTTGTTGAACTTTCATGAACATTTGTTCATGAACTCAAATGATGAACTGATCATGAACATTTCAAGAACGTTCATGAACATTCATGAACAGTTCATGATTGTTCATGAAGTCATGAATTTGTTTTCGTAGGGGTGACTTTGCCTGCATGGAACTGAAGATTATGCAGGAAATCTTAAATTTTGGGGTGATTATCGTGATCACATGTACTAGATGCAACACTGATGATCACACTAACATTATAATAGGTAACGGGATGAGGGAATGCTGAACATCTTATCTATACCTCAGGTATCCTTCTAGGGAAAAATATTTTATTCATCTGTCAATGATAAAACTGCTCTCCTGCTTAAAGCAACACAGCCTAAGTTCAGGTGAACTGTGAGCACTCAACTGGGTTAAGATGATTATTGAAATCATCATAATTGACTGGAAAATCCAGTGAAGCTAAGCATTGCAGCCACAAGACCCAACATATTCAGGGCTTTATTCTCTGCAGAGATAAATCCCTGAGATCAAACTGGAGAAGGTTGACTCTTCATGCCAGTCAACAGCGTCTTTGACATCTCGAGTCAGAATGTTAATTTCCAACACAAGGCTCGCCATGATTACTCTAATTTCATGAGCTGAAATCCTCATGAGGAGACTGATCTTTTGAGACATCAGATCATGCCAACCATACAACCCACTTTAGCCCCGAAGGTCTTGCTTGGGAGCTTATAATCCTGCTCCTCCTAAGGACAAGAGGAACATATGATGACTCTCTGATTGACAGCAACCGATTCTCGGCTACAAAGCCAGTATGTGTTATGAGGCTCATGAAATCATGGTCTGAACTCCAAAAGTAGTTTCTGTCAACTGCAAGGGCATGTAGCTCACTCACCTGAAGCTAAAGTTATCAGGAAAAAGGTTTGGAATGACAACAGCTTCAGTGAGGTTAGGCTAAATGGCACAATTTATCTGAATTGAGCAATGTTATGACTCAGGACAAGTTCCATTTTGGGAACAGGGTGAAGGATTTTGGTCTATTCCAATAAAAATGGTTAGTAAATCTGGGAAATGTTTTCAAAGAAGGATATTTTTCTCATTTCAATCACACTCACCTCAATGTACAGAAGCATATAATACTGTCATGTATTGTACTGAAGACCATTTCAGTCACACTCACCCCGACCATTTAAGTTTTTTAACCTCAGAATAAGAAGTGTTCTTCCATAGTAGTGAATGGAGAATGCCTAGGGACAATGGGATTTTAACATGTAAATAGGTGGGTTGTAACCTGGGGACTATGGAAATTTAACATGAGGAATAGTAAGTTGGCATTCTGGGGACAATAGAAATTTAACATGGTGGGATGGGACTGTCTAGGGACAATGGGAATTTGAACAGGGGAGATTTATGTAATATAGACAAGACTTACATTATACATAGACAACATTTTTAATAAAAAAACAAAAAAAAACAAATGAGGCATGAAAGTTAATTTCTTTTCGAGGCATAGGATTGGCCCTGAAAAGGTCCTTTGGTTTTATGTTAACATACCATAGTGTTAACCTAGAGGGCACCGCTTAGGTCTCCTTCTTTTCCTTAAACTCTGTCTCACTTCTGATCCGTAAATCAAAACCCTCTTTAAACAGCCTTGTCTTTCTACGTAGATTCTTCTTTTCCACACACATGTATCCGTCATCTTGACAATAGTCCACGAGGATCGGACATACATGAGTAAGTCCATTCTAAACATCATTGAAGAGACGAGAGTAGATGATTCCACGTCGGTCCACATCTTGGTGACCAGAACAGATGAAGGAATGCAGCGAACTGCGGTTATTTATAGGGAAAGGAGGACCGAAACGGATTGAGTTCATTGACCAATCCAAACACGCGTTACAAAATTCAGTCACCATTCGTTCAATCGGAAGAGAGCAGTCCGTGACGTCACGTATCCTATATAGAGACACTAGCATTTGTGCGCAGTCAATCCATGTGACACAGTTAGCATAAACGTGACGGAAACACAGAAGACAATGAATTGGGGTGCACAGGCATTGGAGACTACCCAAGTGAACCCGGACTTACTTCCAGAAGAGGTGAATTGGGATTTTGTGGATTTTCTTTCGCAAGAATTTGTTCCGGAACCAGTACATTCGTCTCCTTCTCCTTCTTTACCACACGTTGAAATCAAAAGCCCACAAAGCGTAGCCTCCTGCATACTCCTAGTACGTAATGTCGAGGCTGGTGTTGGTCTCTAGCTGGACGGTAGCTTCGTACATGGACAAGTACGATCTCATGTAATTCTTCTGCTCAAAGTCACGTTTAAAAGGTCTGGTACCCAAGGTTTTGCCATCGCGACTGCGTTCGATAATGAACACGTCAAACTGTGCTGAAAGTCGAAAAGATTTTTCTAGTAGGTTCCATTGAAGGCTGAATTCTCAACGATGCCAAAGAGTAATCGCTTGGGTAACCGTCCTTGGAACAGATGGTCTTCGATCATGGATGGATCGCTATCCAGTGGCAATGGTAAAAGTTTTTACTTCCACTTGTCGTATCGGATAACTGGCGGTCGTTCTGCTCTATGTGTGACTGATGTCGTTTCCCACTTTAGGTAACACTTCCACGTGGCCTACGAAGAGTCTGGCTTCTTAAATGTTGGTTTTGTAATAAGCATCATCAGCCAATATATCGAAAGCGGTACTACTGAGATTCAGTCTCAGGTGGACATCAACTCCGTTCAGCAAATACTTCTCTTGCAACCACATGTCCAAATGAAAACGATCCATCAGTTCTAAAATGTTGTATCTTCGGGCGTTGAATCAAACACTGTAGTTGTGTTCTTTCTCTGTAATCAAATCGGTATCGTGAAACTATCCTGACGTATCAGGTTTCCATACCAAGCAAGCATCCAGATGAGTGTTCTTGGCTTCTTTTCCGTATGTCAAGAGATTTTCCAGGTACTCTCGGTAAGGGTAAGTATTCATGCTGCTGATGACCAGTTTGTTATTCAAGTACAAATCCACTTAGCTGAACAAGGAAGGCATAAAACTGTTGACGGGGGCTACTTTATAGTCGTCCTTTAGATTGGGACCGTTGGTCGATGTGTCGATCACTTTCACTGTCAAATACAAGTAACTGATATTCAAATCGATGTAATCTTCGGACTGTCCATTGATTTCAAACTCGATGGGAGCTGAATCGGTCAACGAGGAGACGGGATGAAATTCTACCCATTGGGATACTTGCATCGTCATCATGGTGGTTGGCATGACAAATAGATCCAGTTCCGACTTGGAACAGGCGCCAGACTCGGTGCATCATTGTCTTTATTTCTCTCTGTGATTTAATAATCAAAACCGTCTAAGTCTCGGACGGCTCTTCTTCTTTTCTTGTTCGTCTTTCTAGCTCTGTGGTGCGATGACTTCTGCAGAGGTATTTTCGTCGTCTATTTCTGCCTTATCCTTGTTGTGGCGTCAGGGAATGCCTGACTCGCCAGCGTCCAAAGCATTTATAGGAGTTTCTCGCCGACCCAAAACGTCTTTGACAGTTTGAAACAAGACATTTTTGCCTGCTCGCAATGAAACTTCTTTAGGGTTTTGTTTGTCGATGATAATATTTTGGAGAAATTCTTATCCTTGCGTTAAAGTGGCATCTTTCAAGGCGTTCAGTCCTCATGTCGCGCCATGGGTATCAGCACGCGGGCCACCGAATTAAACGGCGATTTAAATACATCTCCTAAACCATGTCCTCGCTGTTGAGCGAATCCTGGATACATGACTTACAAGCGTTAGAGAATCGTGTTCGAAAATGACTTTCCATTTGGTGAATGGAATAGTTTTATAATATCTCCATTTATAGCAATGTTAAGTGTGTCATAATACGATTTACTGACGGGCAACTATTAAGGATGTACACATTAACGGTGAATGTAATAGGTGTTTCCATCTTCCTCGTCAGCGCTTAGGCAGAGTCCACTTTGAAAGGAATGGCACTCAGTAACGGTACGGAAGTGTGTCCCACCACGCTGTACTCCACCGTGAGCTATTTTATGGTACTCAAGGGTGACAGGATTTTTTTGTCCAAGACTTTCCTAAGCAGCACAGTGAACTTGGTAGCAATCGCTTTCACCAGATGTTGACCGAATATGCAACCTATATGTGTATTTTTTAAATTGGCTGGTCGGTGGATCTGTCTTAGGGTCAGCTGCAGTTACAACAGATTTGTGATTGTCCAAGCAGTCTTGCACTTATTCGTCATAAAACTTCGTCATCAAAAAAGTTTTGATTTTCCACGATGTTTACGATTTTTGTAGGGTGAATGATTTCCACAAAAGCCACTTCCCAATGGGCTTCGTGATCCAATTGGATGGCATGGGGTAATTTGGCCGTCAAAGAGCATAATGTGTTAATGGGAAACACCTCATGGAACTGTCACTGTGTAACGTTAAGTAAAATTGGTTATTGTTATTCGTGATTCCAGTTATGTTGTCCATAGGATAACTCGAAGTGAGAGGAGTGTCTAAAAGAGAGGTATTGTGGTGGTTGTTGTTGGGGTGGTGACTGTTGGGAGGGTGACTGACGTTGGACGCAAGACTCCCGTTGTGACCGTTCGAGGAATATTTAAGAGACGGACTGGGAAGAATGTAACCGATGCAGCTGCTCAGTAAAATGGTCCACAATTATTTGTCTCCTTGTTGCAAACTCATATTGGCGATGGCAGCTCCGATGACACAATACATCACAAAGATTTGGCAGAAAAAAGATGATTTGCGTTTTAGGCACACGTTCTCCACTACACACCCACACAGGTTGTTTTTGTAGATCTTGAAGAGAAGAACTCGGTGAAGCAGTGGTCACTGTGGTAGTGGTTGAGGCTGTGTTGAAGGGCATGATGGTCACTTGTTTATAGTCGATAACTTGTGAAGCGTCGATCCAAGAGTCAAAACTTGGCGGGTATCCTTTCCAATGTACTTTGACTTCTTTGATACGACGTTCTTCCACTTTTCGGGTTCTTCAATCGAGAATGTTTTCGATGTAGTACGCTTCATCTTCTTTTCTTGTTTGGTCACACGTTGTAACTCGGGCAAATAAAACGTTCTTTTTAACACTTCCCCGTTTATGTCTACCAATTTATAGACGGTAGGATGACGACCACGCTCTCGTCCAATAACACAAAACAATTCGTTGGTCCTGCTGGGTAAGTAACCTTTGTTAAAAGTGTGTTTGGTTTGGCCAATGCGCACCCGATCTCCTGCTGCCAACACTTCACCTTTCTTGGGGACAATCACAGGCGCTCGAAGTCGATAATTTCGTTGTCGGGAATCACTTTCTGGGAGTGTACATCTGATGCTCTGATGGTAAGATTGGTTGTATGCTTGGACCAGGTGAGGTAGTACTTGAGAATGTGTTGATGCATAAAATATTTCCACATGTGTTCTTTCAAGGTGCGTTGAAAGCGTTCCACGATGCTGGCTTTGGTTTTTGGATTCTCAGTGATGAAGAAATTAATGTGTCGTCTGGTCAATTCTTTTTGGAAAGCTTGTTTCAGAAATTCGCTACCTTTGTCGGTTTGCCATTGAAGAGGGTGACGACCACATTTTTTCAACACCCGTTTGATGGCACGCAATTACTCACTGCTCGATTTATAAGTCAATGGCACGACCTAGGCATCTTTGGAAAAGACGTCGATGACACAAAACAAATATCTGTAGCCACGATTGTAAGAGCCCAAATGAGAGACATCGGCTAAATCGGCTTGTCATTTATGATCGATGCCCTCCACTCGGGTGCGACTTCTGGAAAATTTTCGTCGAATAGGTTTGTGTAAGGTGTAAGTGGCTTGTTGTTGTAACCATTGTTGCACTCGAGGTAAACGGAGACTTTTCAATCGAGTTTTTGCAGCACAATACAATTTCTGAACTCCTCCCTATTCAGCATGATGAGCTGTATCGTGGTAAATAATGGCTAGCACCTTCTCCATTTTTGTTAATAAGTTACCCACTCTTCACTGATGAAACTTTGGATGGGGCAAGGGGGTAGTTTACAAATGGCTTTACGTGTCAGATGTGTCACGGGAGTAGAAGTCGAGGGTGGCACTGGTGGTGGTAGCGGTGGTAATGGGGTGGCTTTGGTTTTGATTTGTTTTTTTTTTCTCAGTTCTGGTATCCCTTCTTTCGTTTTCACTTCTGTCGAAGGATGAGTGGACATCATATTTTTAACACAAGCGTTGAGTTCTTCTCGTTGGGGTGTAGGGGTAGAGGTCAACAAGGATGCTGCAATCTTAATAAGGATGGGAGATACTGACGGCGTTTGAAAGATTTCTCGTGCCTCTTCTTCGTCAAGCATCAGTGGGGCTGCATCTGTCTTGATCACTGGGGGTGGGGTGGTATTGTTGATGGACTTTTCATTAGTGTCTTAAAATCTTTCATAGCTGTCTGAGATGTTTCATCTACAGCTTTCTGGGGAAAGAGTTACAGTCGATGCAACACTTGGCCATACCGTTGCAATTTTTCCATTTCTGACAAATCGCTGCGATCCACCAACCATTGCAATTCATGTTGTAACTGGGACATCTCGGTCAAATTAGGATTGGGAGGTAAATGCGGAGTCCGTTGTTCTTGGTATCCTTGCTGTTCTAACTTCAAGCGCCGCTGAAAAGTGACCTGGTACAAATCTTCCATGGTACGTTGTAAAAACTCATTTTAGTGCCACGTTTAGGCTAACAGAAGGGACATCCGTGAAACAAGCACCAGTTAAACTCGTACACAATCTGGGGGTTCTCTAAGTCCCAGTTATCCACTGAATAACTTCTGATGGTCTTTTCGCCTCCTCGGTTGGGGGTGAGCTGAATCCATTTGTCTTCTTTGTCGCACAAGTAATGTAGCCAGCGTAGAGTTTTGACCGAGAATTGAAGTGTGACAAAATTGGTTATTTGAGGCCTTATGACAGCTAGGGTCTTCTCAAACACTAAGGAACACTCTTTGGCAATGGTTCAGGCTTCTTTGAAAGGCATTGTCGTTTCAGTGTGGTTAACAAAGAATCACACACGTCGGTGATGAACACTTCTGCATTCTCGGGTGGTACGTCGGACTTGAAATCTTGTAGGCTGTGGTTCTAAATCTTCTAGAGGAGCGTTTGTCTGTCTCTCGAATCTGGTAGTACTTGTCATGGTTTACCGGTGGCAGACTTTGGTTTGGTGTAGTCTCTCTGGGTCTGGATTCTGGTTCACTCATGTCATCTTTAAAATCGCTGGCATGAATTTGAGCCAATAATTCAGCTACTGTGCGAGGCGATAAGTCACGTTGCTGCCTCTTATTTTCTTCTCCTTTCTCCACTATGTGATGCTATTGTTTCATATTAAGCGCAAAAGTCAAATGACTACATTTGAAACGCTATGATCCCCTATATAGTCATGTCAGACCAGTGTCTAGCCTATATAAAGGGTCAGTGTCTTCCCTCCATGTATTCATTACACTCTCAATCCTACCAGAAAGATGGAAGAGCCAACACAGATGGAATTCTGATCAGAGCTTTGCGAGGTTTCATACGAAGGTTTTCTTCTGAGAAGCCGACGGATTACTCTCCCTCCTTTCGGGATAAAAGTCAAGATACTTGCTATATCTGTCAGAAGAAAAGACATTGGTCTTCATAATGTCCACAACGTCAAAAAAGCAAGACAAACGAAAGAAGAGATAAAAGTCAAGATACCTGTTATCATTGAAAGGAAGTTGGTATCCAGACTGCCCTAAGAAACAACAGGAGTAGGAGGCAAAGAAGGACTCCAAACAGGAAGAAGAGGTACCCTCCGAAAAGGAAGAACATAGACACGATCAAAAAGGGAAGAAAAGAAGACAAGTAGAAAGTGAGGACGAAAAGGGAAGAAGTAAAACCTGTGACAGTGAATAAATTCAAGAAAAGGATAGAATGAAAAGACACAGAAGCTAATGAACTTTTTAAAGTTGTGTTGTGTTGTGACATTAAACTGTACATTTGTACCAGAATAGAACAGAAATAAGAACGTAAATATCTCTTAGTTTTTTTTTTTTTTTTTTTTTTATAATGATAAGGACCTACACTAACGCACTCACACACGTACGTCATGGGAAAAGAGATTTTGAGTTTTAATTGATTTTGGCAATTGGAATACTATCTCTTATAGCGAGAAGTGGGTGGACCTGAAAAGCATCGTTGTTTTTTTTTTTGGGGGGGGGGGGTTGGGGGGGTGTGTTAAAAAAGCTCAGAAAGGGGGAAGTAATCAGCTTTAACTGCCTTATCCCTTTGCCACGACCTGCTCTTGTCGACGATTTGGTAGAAATCACTAGTTTTTGGCATCTCAGGCTTAGCAGGTGTGTACGGGGCTGGGTTGTTTGGCACGGGAAGGTCTTTTTCTCTTGGGTCGAATTAAAAAAGTATGATACATTTGTTTCAGACTCCTTAACTCTGCCAAAATGTCTAATAGTACAGACACCGTTAGTAGTGAAGTGGGATACTATAGGGTCTATGGGACTTATCATTAAAAACACCCCTGGGACAATATAGGGTCTATGTAAATTTAACATGGAGAAAAATCGTGGGACAATATAGGGTCTATGGGAATTAACATGGCCAAAAACCCCTGGGACTGTATAGGGTCTATGTAAATTTAACATGGCCAAAAACCCTTGGGACTGTATAGGGTCTATGTAAAATTGAAACAGGGAGGGTCTCTATTTTTTAAAAAAATAAAAAACAAAATAAAAAAGGGTAGGCAATGGAAAGGCTATCTCTTTTCGAGATATATGGCTGGCCCTGAAAAGGGCCTTTGGGTTTATGTTAATGTATTCATTAACATAAAGGGCACCGCATTGGTCTTCTTCTTGTCCTTAGGCTGCGTCTCACTGTTGGCCCGTAAATTAGCACTCTTTTCAGGCATCCTTGTCTTTCAACGTAGATCCTACGTATCCACAGGCTGGTGTTTGTCCTGTGGACAACGGTCCACTTGGATCGGACATACATGAGCATGTCTGTCCTAAACATCATGGAAGACACAAGGGTGGATGACTCAACTGTGGTCCACATCTTGAAGCGACGAGAACAGGTGAATCAATGCACTGAACTGCGCTTATTTATAGGCAGAGGTAGGATTGAAACGGATTGAGTTCATTCACCAATCCGAACACGCGTTACAGAATTCAGTCAGCCCGCATCCAATCCGAAGAGAGCAGTCTGTGACGTCACGTAGTCTATATAGATTCGCTAGCGCTTGTGTGCAGTCAATCTATGCGACAGTGATTCAACATGACGGAAACTCAGAAAACGATCCAATGGGGTGCACCAGCAGGGGAGACCGCCCAAGGGAACCCGGACTTACTTTCAGAAGAGGTGAATTGGGATTTTGTGGATTTTCTCTCCTCGCAAGAATTTGTTCCGGAACCTTCGTTACCTTCTTCATTACCGCAAGTGGAGAATTTTAGACAGAGACAGAAAGAAGAATTGGAGAAATTTATACAACGACAAAAGGAAGCGGAACAGGCTTTTCTCCTACAGCAACAGCAACAAGAAGAAGAGGTAAGAAAAAAACAACAGCAACAACAGCAAGAAGAAGTAGCAGCAAAGAAACAAGAGGGTGAAAATCAAACAGTCACGGTACTGTTGGACATTTTAGCGGAGTTAAGAAGTCTGAAACAAATGTATCAGACTTCTTTATCACGACCGAAGAGAATACGACCTTCCCGAGCTAAACACGTCAACCCTGTGACTAAGCCTACCGTACCACCCTTAGTGATTTCAACCCAATCATTATCATCATCAACATTACGCAGTCCAGAAGTAGGCCTTGGCCGTGGCAAAGGCATAAGGCAGTTAAAGTTGATTGCTTAAACTCACCCCTACATCATAAAGAGAAAAAGGCCCTTTTCAGGGCCACCCACATTTCTCGAAAAGAAATACAATTTCAATTTGCCAATAACTCAAAAATAAACCCCACCCATTTTACCCTTATAGTACGTGTCTGTGTATGAGTACGTGAGTGTACGTTCTTATTTTAAAATCAGAACTAAAAGACTCTTACCTTATATCATTAATTTATTCTTTTATCCATTTTTTACAATCCAATTCACAATTCACAACACAACACTTTAATAAAAAGTTCATTGACTTCTTCTTTCTCCTTGTTTAGTCTCTCTGTTTTTTGAATTTCTTCACCGTCTTTTCCTCATTTTCTTCCCTTCTTCTTTTCTTCTTCTCCTGTTTCTTTGCCTCTTGTAAATAGAATTGTCTTTTTTCTTCCTCTTCTTCCTCTGAAGAATCTCTCTCTTCTTCCGAAGAATCCCTCTCTTCTTCTGAAGAATCCCTCTTTTCTTCTGACTCCTCTTGTTTCTTTTTTGGGCAATCTGGAGACCAATGTCCTTTTTCTTTACAATAATAACAGGTATCTTGACTTTTGTCTTTTTTAGTCCCTGTTTTTTGTTCTTTTTTGACGGTCTGGACACTCTGAAGACCAATGCCCTTTCTTCTGACAGATATAGCAAGTATCTTGACTTTTATCTCGAAAGGAAGGAGAGTAGTCCGTAGGCTGGTCTGAAGAGAATTTTCTAATGACCCCTCGCAAAGCTCTGACGAAACGTTCCATCTGGTTAGTCTCTTCCATCGTTGTGCTCGGCTTGAGAGTGAAATGAATAGTGAAAGGATAAGACACACACCCTTTTATATACGCTGGTCTGCTATGACTATAAAGTAGCTCATGGTGTTTGAACTTGAGTCATTTGACTTTTTGCTTTCAAGATGAAACGATCTAATTCATTCGAGAAGAAAGAAGAAGAAAGTAAGAGGCAGAAACGTGATCTATCGCCTCGAACCAGGGCTGAAATCTTGGCACAAATTCATGCCAGTGATTTTGAAGAGGACATGAGTGAACCAGAATTTGAAACCTCTAAACCAAGTTCACCACCCTTAGTCAACCCTGAAAAATACTATTCCATTCGAGAGACGGAAAAGCGCTCCTCTAGAAAATTTAGAACCACGGCTTACAAATACACGGTGAAGTTTAAAGATTTCAAGTCCGAAGTACCGTTAGAGAAAGCAGAAGGGTTCATCACCGGAGTGTGGGATTCTCTGCTCACTGCACTCAAGCGACAATGTCAACCCAAAGAAGACGATCGCTTGAGACTTTCCATACAATACGACGGTTTGAAATCCCCTGTTTGGATCGAGTTTAGCACCCCTGCAGAATTGACCGCTTCCAAAGTCATGGACAAGATTCAACACGTGCAACAATCTAATGACCAGTTTGACATCACCGATGGAAAAGCCACATTGGACATGACCCACGTCTCTCCTCCTCAAGGGACCGGACGCAAAAAGATGTTATTGGTGAACGACCTTCGCAGCATTAAGCGTAGCCTTGTCCAAATTCACAATCCTCATGACCAGATGTGTTTAGCCCGTGCCATCGTGGTGGGACGAACCTATGCCAACAAGAACGACACGGTAGAATGGAAAAGAGACTGGGAGAACATTCGACAATCGGACCGAGCCAAACAACGAAGTGAAGCAGAACTCCTGTTACGACAAGCTGGCCTGTCCAAAGACACACCCTGTGGCATTCCTGAGATGCAAAAATTGCAAGATGCCCTAGCTCCACGATACACCTTGAAAGTGCACCCTCAAGAAGTGCGCGGGTCTTTGTTGTTTCGAGGGCAAGACTTTAAGGACGGAAAATACATTCATGTTTATCATCACGATGAACATTTCGATACCATTACCAGTATCACTGGATTCCTAGGATACGGTTATTATTGTGAGAAATGTGATTATGGTTATAACAATCGAGAGCAACACAAGCATTGTGGATCGAAATGCCCAGGATGTTTGGCCTCTTCACCCTGTCTGAGCGAAGAACCAGTGCCTTGTTCGACTTGTCTGCGTACGTTTGTCAGCCCTGCCTGTTACCAGCAACATTTGAAGACGCAAGGTTCACAGCAGAAATGTGCTTGTCAACTCCTGAGATTGTGCTCTACGTGTGGACAAGGCATACTTACCAACAATGCCAAGGCACACGTATGTCGAGGAAAGAAAAAATGTCACATTTGTCACCACATCGTTAACTTGGAACACGAATGTTACGTGCAAAAATACCAACCCCCGCCAGAGAAAGAGGACGGTCACAAGAAGAAAGGCAATTTCATCTTTTTCGATTTCGAATGCATGCAAGAGACTGGCATTCACATCCCTAATTTCTGCGTGGCTCATCGAGCGTGCGAGAAGTGCATTCAAGAACCTATCTTCAGTCATTGCCCTCACTGCAGCAAGATTCCCGGAGGGCGTGAAAAAATCTTTCGGGGACCAAACACGTTAGCCGATTTTGCCCAATGGGTCTTAGACCCCGTCGACAAGACGTGGAGCCAAGAGGACATCGAACGTTACGGAGATTGTCATCGTCATGCCACAGTGATGGCTCACAATTTGTCCGGATACGATGGACAGTTTCTTCTCAGATACTATACGGAACAAGGTACCGAGCGTCCTAAAGTGACTTTGAACGGAGCCAAAATCATTTTCATGCAAGTGGGACAAGTGCAGTTTAAAGATTCGATGAGCTATTTGGCCATGCCTTTGAGTCGAATGCCTAAAACGTTTGGAATGACAGAAATGGCTAAAGGGTACTTTCCACACTTTTTCAATACGGAAGCCAATCAACACGTCGTTCTACCCCATTTGCCTGAGGCTCACTATTACGACCCCGACAACATGCGTACCGAACAACGAGAAGCTTTCTACGCTTGGTACCAGATTCACGCCTCGGACCCTTTCGACTTTCAGGAAGAAATGCTAAAGTATTGTCGTTCCGACGTGGACATTTTACGGCGTTGCTGTGGAAAATTTCGAGAACTGTTCATGGAACACGGAGGGGTCGATCCTTTGAAAGAATCTTGCACCATTGCCAAAGCGTGTTCCCTAGTGTATCGACAACGATTCATGCCTGAAAACACCGTGGCTGTCATCAGCCCTCAAACGACCCACTTTGTCAAACGTCAATACTCGGTCAAAGCCCTACGTTGGTTACATTACTTGTGCGACAAGGAAAACAAGTGGATTTAGCATGCCCGCAACGGAGGGGGCGAAAAGACCATCGGAACGTATTCGGTCGATGGCTGGGACTTAGAAAACCCCAAGATCGTGTACGAGTTTAACGGTTGCTTATTTCACGGATGTCCCGTCTGCTACCCTGACCGTGACACTAAAAATCAGTTTTTACAACGGACCATGGAAGACCTGTACCAGGACACTTGTCAGCGACGCCTAAAGTTAGAACAGCAAGGATACCAAGTGGTGGAAATGTGGGAACACGAATACGATCACCGTATGAAAACCGATCCCGAGTTTAAACGCCTCGTGGAAAGTTACCAGTTCATGGACCCGCTGAACCCGAGGGATAGTTTGTACGGAGGAAGGACCAATGCCACCTGTTTGCTGTACCAAGCCGACGAAGAGAAAGGAGAAGAAATCAAATACTTGGACGTGTGTTCGCTGTATCCCTACGTGTGCAAATATTGTCGCTTTCCTGTAGGGCACCCACAATTTCTGACGGAACACATCGACCTGAAAAACATTCGACAATACGAAGGCTTGATCAAGTGTAAAGTTTTGCCTCCCACGAACCTATACCATCCCGTCTTACCTCACCATTGTCAAGGCAAACTGATGTTTCCCTTGTGCCGTACTTGTGCCGAAACGTGCAACCAAGACCAAGCTTGTCAGCACAGCCAGGAAGAACGGGCCTTGACGGGAACCTGGGTCAGCGTAGAATTGTTCAAAGCTTTGGACATGGGATACCAACTGTTAGAAGTGTACGAAATTTGTCACTTTCCCAAGACACAACAATACCACAAGGGTGACCCCAGTCAGAAAGGCATTTTCGCCGACTACGTGGATGCCTTTTTGAAACTGAAGCAAGAAGCCAGCGGCTATCCTTCCTGGTGTCACACTCCCGAAGACCAAATACAATTCAAAGAGAAATACTACGAACAAGAAGGCATCACTTTAGACCACATCGAGAAAAACGAAGGCAGGCGGTCGTTTGCCAAAGTGATGTTAAATTGCTTGTGGGGTAAAATGGCACAACGACCGTGTTTACCCAAGACGGAATATTTGACAGAACCTTCCCGCTACTTCCAGATGATTCACGACAAAACCAAATACATGAAACACGTGGACGTCGTTCGAGAGAATTTGATCTTGGTCAATTACGAAGAAGATCTGGACTTTGTACAAGACGACCCTTTTGGAAATGTCATCATTGCGGCTTACGTGACAGCCCATGCTCGCTTAAAATTGTACGAAGCTTTAGAACTGTTAGAAGAACGCGTCCTGTACTTTGACACGGACAGTTGCATTTACATCCATCACCCGATTCAACATCACCCTAACATCGAAGGAGACCGTTTAGGAGCCTGGACAGACGAGCATCCCGACGACAAGATTCTAAGTTTCGTCAGTGGTGGTCCCAAAAATTACGGCTACGAATACCGTGACAAACAAGGAGAAGTGCACACGACGTGCAAAGTGAAAGGACTGACTCTGAATTATCGTACCAGTCGTGTGGTCAACTTTGGGGTATTGAAAGAAGCCTTGCAATCGGGAGAGGATGGAAACTTTAAAGTGACCACCTATCAACCTAACAAAATTGTACGTTTACCCACTCACCACATCGTCAGTCGACCCTTGGAAAAAGTCTATCAAATTGTATACCAGAAGCGAGTTCGACTTCCCAATCATTTCACCTTACCGTACGGTCACGTCGGTATTGGTCTGTATATAAAAAGGAACCCTAGGCAAGATCGATAGTTCATTGTGACTACCAAGACCGAGCGAACAAGATGAATACTTTTAAAGAGACATCGTTCCAGTTTGGGGATTGTGAAAAAGCTGTATCTTTCTCTAGTGTGACTAATACTGGATGGATAAGACCCAGGCATTGCGACGGAAAATGTCCGGAAGGAAACTGCGATTGTCCATGTGGTTACCATTGTAATTGCGTAACGGAGTTTGCAGACGAGTGCGATTGTGAGCCTTGCGATGGGACCGATGCTGTACGTTGTGACCTGAGCGATGCCGTAAAGCATCATGGGAACTTTAGTGCCCCTACCCCTATCATGGAAAGTGATGCTGTGCGTGTCAAACCTGTGGGATGCGAAAGCGATGCTGCTCGTCCTCTTGGACATTTTACTGGGTTTCGTTTTAAAGGGGAATGTTCACCTTCACGTCTACCCCCCCCCCCCCACGGATGTCATCCAGCCCTGAGCAAACTCCTGCCCATGTCACTCAACCCTCATCGAAACGAACCTGTGAAAGACGAATATTCGTTTCCTGTGCGTTTGTCGGAATACTGCGACTTTGAAAATCGTCTTCAATCGTTCAAAGGAAAATGGCCTAAGTATCTGGGAGGACCGACCCCTGAAGAATTAGCCAGAGCCGGATTTTTCTACTTGGGCGAAGGAGATAAAGTCAAGTGCTTCAGTTGCAGTGTGTCACTTCATCACTGGGAACCGCAAGATTCGGCCTACGTAGAACATGCTCGATGGTCACCGAATTGTCATTACTTACCCTTAGTGGGACCGAGACATTGAAGTAACTTCTTACCATAATAATCTGTTCATGGATACTTTACAAGAGAACATTCGTGCTTTGCCTGTGGAGTTGAGAGAACGCATTTATCGAGAACTAGTTAAAATACAAGTGAAACGTAAAGAACAATTGCATCCGTTACGTCACCGGTGTTTGAACCACTGGCACCTGAAGGCGATACAAGGACTGATTCAATTGAAAGTGTTCCATCGGACGGACATTGATCAACGATCCTCTAGTTTTAAAAAGGATTGGTTTGGTATGGACGATTCTACCTACATCATTGTAAACGTACTGCATCGAATTCCAGAGGAAGAGTTAACGAATTACCAACATCTTAAACACAATGTCAACTTGGTGAAAGAGGAAACTTCTGAACGAATTGTAATGTGCAAATTAGTGACTCAACGATTTAAATTCGACACTGAAGTGAAACCATGTTTGTGCAAAGAGTACATTTCTTGTGTCAGACCAAAGAGGATTTAGTATGACCTATTCATGGATACTTTGCTAGAGAACATTCGTGCCTTGCCTGTGGAATTGAGAGAATGCATTTACCGAGAACTGATCAAAATACAAGTGAAACGTAAAGAACAATTGCATCCGTTACGTCACCAGATCTTTAAGCACTGGTACCTGAATGGTATAAGAGAACTGATTCGTCAGAAATTGTTTCAGTGGTCAGACCTTGTTCAATACTTCCAGGCCCCCGATGATCCACGTGTTGATCATTTTGGTTACTTCGAGATTCACCTAGAGCAACGCATTGAGGAAGACGAGGTAAAGGATTACCAACATTTGTTACGTGGAATCTACTTAGCGGAAGAGGAAACTTCTAATCGAAATCTGAAATTCAGGTTACAGTATGCAAGATTTACATTCCCAACTGGAAAACGAACATCACTGGCTAGAAAGTACGTGTATTGCATCCGATAAAAAGAGAATATAAAAACAGGCTGCTATGCCACGACTTATGTCGTATGTAATCCAACAGATTCCGTGGAAGGAACTCAATGACCATATTCAAACCGTGGATCATTACCATCAATTATTACAAGAATTTTATCCATTCAATTTGGGACGACAAGTGGTGTGTGTCTTAGTGACTTGTTTTCTGGGATTTCATTTACCAGCCGATTCTTTGTGGACTCTTTACGATCAGTACTTACCACCTCCATGGCCTTAAATGGTCACGAAAAACTCCTTTTGCTCAAAGCCTTGCGTTTTCATCTGGATACTTCTCGACCTCAACAGGAAAAAAAGATTCGTCAACTTTTAGCTACCCAAGACGTGTATGACGATGTGTGTGTAGCTTGTGACTTACATCCCCATTGGACAGATGTCCGTGCCTGGAAAGAATGGGGTTTTGAGGCTTGGACCCAAGAAGTGGCCCAGTATGCACGAGAGTTGTTCAAGGAAAAAAGTTACTTTTCAACCCGTGTTAGTGACGGTGCCAGAAGAACCCGTCACCCAGGACAGGACTGTCGTGGACAGGCCTGAAAGACCCTTTCGGGAGGACACTTGTGTGACCTTACCCCCTACTGTAGAACTGGTTAGAACATTACCCAAAACATGTTGTACAGACACTTGTGTTTATTCCACGTTCATCGTTATCATGTGCCTTTTATCCTTGTACTTAAGCCTTTGGCTTTAATGTATTTTTGTCTTTCGTATTCATGTTTGAAAAAAAACATTCAATAAACGTGTTCTGAAAAAGTATCTAAACTCTTGTCTTGTTTGTTCTGGTGTCACAAGTGACATTTCTCACACCATGGCTACCTCTATTGTCTCTGCTCCCTCTTCCTCTACTGTCAAAGTCATCGACGAACACTTAGATCGTGCCAGTTGGGAGGCTTTGTATCTTCGCCATCCCTTTAACATGCTCATTGCTGGACCTAGCGGTTCAGGCAAAACCGAATTCGTCAAACGTTTGATCGAACATAAACATCATTTGATCGATCGACCCCCTCAGCGAATCGTGTGGTGTTACAAAGAGTGGCAATCGGCGTACAGCCTCTTGCGAGAAAGTCAAGGCGATTCCATCGTGTTTGTGGAAGGCATTCCTAAAGAAGACGACGGCATCGTCTCTGACTCCCATCAAACCCATTTAGTCATTTTCGACGACATGTTAGGAGAAGACGAAGAAGAAATTAAATTGTGGTTCACGCGCAAAGGGCATCACCGTAATGCCAGTGTCGTTTACATCACCCAAAATTTGTTTCAACAAAGTAAAGCCCATCGCACCATCAGTCTCAATGCGCATTACGTGGTCTTGTTTAATAGCCCTCGAGATAAATCGCAAGTGCAAGTCTTAGCCAAACAGTTAGGAACGCCTTGGCTGACTCAGGCGTACGACGATGCCACTCAAACGCCACACGCCTATTAACTCGTCGATTTGAAACCTACGACCCCCGAGGATTTGCGATTTCGTACCCACTTGTTTCACCACTGGTGCCAAGACGGAGGGTCTGTTCTGTACACGTCTCCGTCCTCGACTTCATTTCACTCCCCATGAAAAAAATCTATAAAAACCTCAGACCCTTTTTCGTCTGTCTCACTCACAGTGTGAACATGACGTCCCTTCAGTCGCATCTTCCCGTCAAATTGATTCGTGCCTTGTATGGCATCAGTCGAGAAAAAGATCCACAAACACGAGCTCGTGTCTTAGAAGCTAGTCTCAAAGAAGTCTTACGATGGTTCACGGTGACAGCACGTCAATTACTCCAAGGAATCATTCAGATTCCTCATCAAACCCAACGCTTTTTCGATCGAAACAAAGTTGCTTTGGTCCAACTGGCCGATCCCCTCATCGACACTCAAACCAAAAAACAAATCATTTTGAAACCTGGAGGGAGCGGTACTCTAGGAGGGGTCATCATTCGCTCTCTCTTAAGATGGGATCCTAATGCCCCCAAAGTTATCCCCAAGACAAAAGTCCAACGAAGCCCCAAGAAGAAAAAGAAAAAGACCAGGTCCCCAAGAAGAATAACTTCTCCAGTGGCAGGACCCTCCTCTTACCAAACAGCACCCCGGAAAAAGAAAAAAAGCCCCCAGAAAAAGAAACAGAGAAAAAGTCCTCAGAAAAAGAAAAGTCCACAGAAGAAAACTAGTCGCAAGAGACGCACTTCGGCCAGGACGCAACCTTACACTCGCAAACCACGACCTGCCACAGCGGTGACTGCGTCTCCGGCAGCCTCACGTTTATCCACTTCTCCGTTGATGTCACCAGGAACTGAAGAGTACTTGGAGACGTTGATCACACCAAGAACTTCTCCGTTGATGACCCCCAAAAGAACTTCCCCAGTGGCAGGACCTTCCAATTTAGCGGCAGTGGCTGCTGCTCACAAAGTACCTTCTCCCAAAATCAAAGTCCATGAAAGATCGGGCATGTTACAAAGTTTACTGGATTTGTCCAAGCAAGAACTGGCTCGATTTAGTCCGTTACGTACCCCTGCACGACGTGTCATGCCTGTCCTCAAACTAATACGCCGTAAAGACAATCAGTGGCGACGCGTTCCAGTATAAAAAAGGCCTGTGACCGAGTAGGGTATCAGTGTTTTTTAGGTGCTCCTAAAGACTCAAAGATGTCACCCTCCAGAAAACCCCAAGGAAAGAAAAGGAAAGGACTGCCACCACGTTTAGCCAAACATGGGGACCTGTTATCTGTCCTGTCCAAAGCTTCTCCACCCCTACGAAAAAAACTCATTCAAACGGCCTCCAAAGAGGTCATCGATACCGTGTGCGAATGTTGTTTGAACGTTTTGAAAGGCACGATCCCTTTATCCAAACACCAGAAACAATGCTTAGGCACACATCGTCACGTTCTTCGGAAAATGGTTCAAAAGAAAATTCCCATTCGTCAAAAAAAGAAGATGTTGGTCCAACGTGGAGGCATTTTACCTCTCTTGTTAGGCCCCATACTGAAAGGAGTCTTGGGAACCATGTTGGGAGGACTGGTGGGAGCAAGATAAAAAGGCCTTCGGAAGTCCCATGATCTCAGAATCGACCCCTGACAACCCCATGGAAGGACGAAAACTAGCTTTAGTGCCTTACAAACGATGGATCGAATACCATCGGTGGCAAGAACAACGCACCCCGCATTTACCTCCCAATCCCAATTTGAGCGAGATGTCCCAGTTACAACACGAATTGCAGTCCTTGATGGATCGCCAAGATTTGTCCGAAACAGAAAAATCGCAAAAGTACGGTCAACTCTTGCAACGACTGCAACTCTTTCACCAGAAAGCTTTAGACGAAACAGCTCTACCCACTTTGAAAGATTTTAAGACCTTGATGAAAAGTCCAGCACCATCACCAGTACCAGTACCAGTACCACCAGTACCCGTGACCAAGACAGAAAAAGGAGAAGAAGAGGAAGGGTTTCAAACTCCACCAGAAAAAGTACGCAAGTTAACAACACCACCTACCTCCAGAATTGGATGGATTAAAAAGATGATGGCCACCCCTTCTTCATCACAAGAGAAAAAGAAAGTGAAGACAGAAGTGAAGACAGAAGTGAAACAAGAACCGATATCCCCTGCTCAGACATCCTCCTCCTCTTCGACACCTATTGCCGGTCGCACACGCAAAGCCTTGCAATCCAAGAAAATACCCCAAGAGAAAAAGAGTAGCCTCTTCCAAGAGTGGGTGCCTTATTAAGACACCAATCAACACAAAAAAATGGAAAAAGTCTTAGCCAGCATTTACTACGATCCCTCCCATCCTGCAGGTTACGCAGGAGTTCAAAAATTGTATCGTGCTGCCAAAACGCGACTGAAAAGTCTCCGTTTACCTCAAGTGCAACGATGGTTACAAGAACAAGCTACCTACACTTTGCACAAACCCATTCGACGCAAGTTTGCCAGAAGTCGCACCCGAGTGGAAGGCATCGATCATCAATGGCAAGCCGATTTAGCCGATGTCTCTCATTTGGCCAGCTACAATCGTGGCTACAAATATTTGTTTTGTGTCATCGACGTCTTTTCCAAATTTGCCTGGGTCGTGCCCTTGACTTCCAAATCGAGCAGCGAGTTAGTGCGAGCCCTGCAACGGGTGTTGAAACAAAGCGGTCGTCACCCTCTTCGATGGCAAACGGACAAAGGCACCGAATTTCTGAACCAAGCTTTCCAAAAAGAATTAAAGAAACGTGACATTCATTTTTTTACCACCGAGAATCCCGAAACCAAAGCCAGCATCGCGGAACGTTTTCAACGCACTTTGAAAGAACGCATGTGGAAATATTTTACGCATCACCACACTCTGAAGTACATCGACATCTTACCGCACCTAGTGCAAGCGTACAACCAATCTTACCATCGAAGCATCGGACGTGCCCCGCAAGACGTGACTCCCGACAACGAAGTGTTGGTGTTTGAGCGCCTGTTTGGTACGTCCCCGACGAGGGCTGTCCCCAAGAAAAGTGGAGAGTTGGCCGTAGGAAATTGGGTGCGCATTGGCAAAACCAAGCGCACTTTCGACAAAGGTTACTTACCTAACTGGACGACCGAATTGTTTCGCGTCACTGGACGAGTGCATGGCCGTCATCCTGCCGTCTATAAATTGGAAGACATGAACGGAGAAGTACTCAAAGGAACGTTTTATTTGCCCGAGTTACAACGTGTCACCAAAAAAGAAGACGACGTGTACGACATCGAAAGCATTCTCGAACGCAGAACCCGTAAAGTGGGCAAACGACGTGTCAAAGAAGTCAAAGTACGTTGGAAAGGATATCCACCCAGTTTCGATTCTTGGATCGACGCTTCGCAAGTCATCGACTATAAAAAGAAGAAGTGACCATCATGCCCTTTCACACAGCAGACGCAGCTACGTCGACCAGTCCTTCTTCCCCTAGTTCTTCTGTGCAAGATTTACAAAAACAACCCTTGTGGGTGTGGTGTGGAGAACGTGTGCCTAAAACGCAAATCGTCTTTTTCTGCCAAATCTTCGTGGTGTATTGTGTCATCGGGGCAGCCATTGCCAATTTGAGTTTGCAACAAGGAGACAAACAATTGTGGACCATTTTATTGAGCAGTTGCATCGGTTACCTGCTTCCCAATCCCTCCCTGAAATTCTCCTCGAACGGGAACCCCGGGAACCTTGTGTCCAGTGCCAGTGTCAGTCACCACTGCAACAACCACAACCAGAACCCCATTTTGGGCGGAGACACGCCTCTGACGTCCACTAACCCCTCGGACAGCCACAGAACTCTGGAATTATGAGTCACCAAAACCAATTTTACTTAACCTTACCCAGTGACAGTTCCATGGAGGTGTTTCCCAACAACACGTTGTGCTGTTACACGGCCAAATTACCTCAAGCCATCCCCTTAGATCACGAAGCCCATTGGGAAGTGGCTTTGGTAGAAATGATTCACCCGACCCAAGTCCTCAATGTCCTTCCCAATCAAAATTATTTTACGGTGGAAGTTCATGACTCACATTTGCAACAAGAGTTGGATAAGATTGGCACATATAGCAATAAAACCTATAATGACAAAACTAAAACGTGGACCTACAACGTGCTGATTCCCGCAGGCTATTATTTCAGCGGTCAACATTTGGTCAACACCATAGCCACCAAGTTTAATGGTGTGTTTGGGGAAGCTTTTAAGAAGGATAATGTCAATGTCAAGAACAAAAGTGTCACCATGGAGTACCACAAAGTAGCTCGTCGCTTCTTGATGAAATTTGAACGGCCTAAAATCGTAACCATTGTATTTTGTCATGGATTGTTTGACATGTTGGGCGGAGACATGGAGCTGAGGAAGCAAGTAGAACAAAAAACACCACCCGAATCATCAGGCATTTTCGACAACGATTCTTTTGTCAAGTATTTTCGTACCCCGGTAGAACTGAACCAAGGACTGAATTTGATGTTCGTGTACTCCGATGTAGTGGAATACAACGTGGTGGGACACACCTCCGTACCATTACTGCGTGTCATTCCTTTCAAAGTGGATTCTGCCGCAAACGCTGACGAGGAAGGTGGAAACACTTACCACGTCCACCGCGAATTTGTCCATCATCACTATTTGCCGTTCAGCAAGTCGTATTTGGACACGGTCAACATTACTATAAAAGGAGATTTGGGACAAGATATTCCATTCACCAAAGGAAAAGTCACGGTGAAACTCCATTTTCGAAAACGGTTCTCTCACGACTCGTAAGTAAGTAAGTCATGTATCCAGTGTACCGAGGGGTTGCACGACAGCGAGGACACGGTTTAGGAGACATGTTAAAATCGGCCTTTCGTTCGGTGGCCCCGGTGTTGAAACCGATGGTGACACGCGGATTGCACGCCTTGAAAGATGCGGCACTGACGCAAGGCAAAGAATTTCTCCAAAATGTCATCATCGACAAACAAAACCCTAAAGAAGCCTTCATGAGGGCTGGCAAAAATGTCTTGCTGCAAACGGGCAAAGACATTTTAGGCCGACGAGACACACCTATAAATGCCCTGCACGCTACCGAGTCAGGCATTCAGCAAGGACAAGGCAGAAAGAGACGACGAAGAAAACACCCTTTCACCAGACTTCAAGCGAGAAAGGCCAAGAAAAGAAGAACCGTTCGAGACTTAGACGTTTTCGATTATTGAGAAAGAGAAAAAAATGATGCACCGAGAGTCTTGCGCTTGTTCCAAGACGGAACTGGATCTGTTTGCCATGCCCCCCCACCATGATGACCATGCAAGAATCCCAGTGGGTGGAATTTAATCCCGTCTCCTCATTGACCGATTCCGCTCCCATCGAGTTTGAAATCAAAGGACAGCCCGAAGATTACATCGATTTGAATAGCAGTTACTTGTACTTGAAAGTCCAAGTTCTAAAAAAGGATGATAAAGGAGTAGAAGACGATGATAATATAGCTCCCGTCAACAATTTCATGCATTCCTTGTTCAGCTCAGTGGATTTGTACTTGAATAACAAACTGGTCAGCAGCAGCATGGATACTTACCCTTACCGTGCCTACCTGGAAAATCTCTTGACGTACGGAACAGATGCCAAGGATAGTCATCTCAATGCCTGTGTGCTGTGGGAACCTGACACAGCGACCAAGTTCGACGAAATAGATCCAAGCAATTCCGGCTTTGAGGCAAGAGAAGACAAAATCCTAGGTAAAAAGAGTTTAGAACTGATGGATCGTTTGCATTTGGACATGTGGTTGCAAGAGAAATATTTGCTGAACGGGGTCAATGTTCGCTTGAGACTGAATCGCAGCAGTCCCGCTTTCCATTTGCAGGCTAATGATTTTACTAAGGGTCCTAAAAGCATAATCCATGAGGCCAAACTCTACGTACGACGTGTGGAAGTGTTACCCAAAGTGGGTAACGACATCAGTCAAACGTTGAGCAGAACGACCGCCAAGTATCCCATACGACGCGTGGAAGTGAAAACGTTCACCATTCCCGCTCAACATCATTCCATGATCGAAGATCATCTGTTTCAAGGACAGTTACCCAAGCGTTTAATCCTTGATATGGTCCTGAATTCAGCCTTCAACGGAGCCATCAAAGAAAATCCTTTCAACTTTCAACACTTCGACGTGAAGAAAATCGAAGTCAGTCGCGATGGCAAGACCTTGTGTACCCGACCTTTCGAACCTGACTTTGCCAACAAAAATTACTTGAGGTCGTACTTGTCCCTGTACGAAGCCACCGGCCAGTTAGGAATCAACACCAGTCACGGCATTGAGTACAACGATTACGCAGGAGGCTACGCTTTGTGGGCTTTCGATTTCACTCCAGACCAAGGCAGCGACGAGGGACATTTCCACCCTATAAAATCTGGCCAGATTCGTGTGGAACTTCAGTTTGCAAATCCTCTGCCAGCGACAGTGAACGTCATCCTGTATGCAGAATTCGATAATACGATAGGAATAAACAGTTTGAGAGAAGTCATCCTAGATTATTAGAAGCTATGGAAGACTGTTATCCCTCTTTACCTAGTGGAGAAACTTTGGACATGGAATGTGAGGAGACCGTGGAAGGAGAAGAATCTCAAGACAAAAACGAAGAAGATATCATAATGAAGTCGAGATGGCCAGAACAAGAAGCCCATTTAGTCTCCTGTTTTGCCAAACACTTGGTGGAAAAAATGACGGAACTGATCAAGAAAAATTGTTATGGATGTCAAAACGATCATCCCAGTCAAATTCAACACGATAAATGCCTGATGTTAAGTCAAGAAGAAAAATTGGACGAGTATCTGGACGAAGCTTGGAGTCTCATCTCGAACAAAGACGTGTTGCATCAGTGGTGTAAAGACTTGCGTGAACATTCTTGTCCACCATTAACCACTCAAGAGATCCATCGTATCGAAGCTCTCCTGAATCAGAGTGAGGAAACAGAACGAATAACCGTTTATTCGTCAGACATTTTCAAGCAAAAAGTCAGGATCGAATTGACAACGTATTATTACCTGTGAAGAAAAAAAACACACAAATCAATGGATACCTGGGAACTTTATTACCTTTTGAACCACAGTTCGTATACGGCTTCTTGGAATCCTGTCGTCTGTGCTAAAGATGAACTCCCTCATCGCAAACCTAAAGACCATCAAGCTTACGTGATCAACACGGACGACAGTCATCTCCCAGGAACCCACTGGGTAGCCGTCTACTTTCCTCAAGAAGGATGTGTGGAATATTTCGATTCGTACGGATTGCCCCCTTTGGAAGACGATATCATCGACTTTATGAGAAGAAATGCTCAAACCACCCGATTCAATAACGTGAAATTACAAGGCACAGATTCTTTGGTGTGTGGACAGTACTGTGTGTATTTTCTGCATCATCGCAGCCTGGGCTATTCCTTAGAACATTTAGTGACTCATTTTGATCCTCGTTCTTCTGCTAGAAACGATGTGAAAGTAGATCGATGGTTTTGTGACCATTATGCTTATCTTTTGTCTCAAGCTAGGAAACGTAGTGTCCATCAATGGCCTAATGATTTCCAACAGTGGAAATCACAATTTCATTCACAACGTTGTCAGCCCTGTTCAAAGTAGATTGTCCATTGAGAAAAAAAATGTTTGTGATTTGAAAAAAAATTGTTTGATGTTATAGTGTTGGATTATTGTTAAAAAATGTTGTTGTTTAGTGTTAAGTGATTTTTGAATAAAAAATGTTGTGTTTCGAAAAAAAATGCCTTTGTCTTTTGTTTAGCTATAAGAATGTTGGATTGATGCTCTTTGATTTCTTACTATCCCTCTCATGACACTCACTAAACGTTGAGGCTCGAAAACCGTGTGGGGGATGTTTTCCTTCACGTCCGCGCTTTGACTTTAAGAACCGGGGTTGTTTCCAGTCTAACCATCCATTGTCGACTCATCCTCCTACGAAGATGTGCTCCAAACTAGCTAAGCTCAACGAAGCCTACGTGAATTTGCATAGGGTCAGACACAGTCTGATACCGAAGCCAGAAGAAATAGAGAATGTGAGAATGTTAAAAATCACTGAAGACCTGATAGAAGAGCTCTTCAGAGAAGAAATGAACAGGGAAAAAGAAGAATGGACAGAGAAGTACAGACTTCAGAGACAGCAGCAACAGCAGCAACAACAGCAACAGCAGCAGCAGCAACCTGAACCTGACAGAGGCTTTGTCGATTGTCGTATCGACACCAAAGAGTTCTTCTTCTCTTTCCGAAGAAGCAGACCTATCGCCAGAAAGTCTATCCTCAGAGGACATCGCATTCTTAGAAACTAAAAAAAGAATGCCATAGCAAAACAAAAAAAACAGCCCTTTTCAGGGCTACCCAATACTCTAGAAAAGAAATAACGATCGATTTGCCAATGTGTGTAGGTAGAGTAGTGTGAAAATAAACACTAACTCTTTATTAAAAAAATGTGAGGGTATGTGTTTGTGTGTTTGTGTGTTTGTGTTTGTAAGTGATAAAGTAGGTTGGTGTGGATAGTAGATTAAAATGATGTTTGTTTTTTTGGGCTGTTTGAGGTGTATATTTGGGGTTAGATTGGATTGCTTTGCGTATGTGGATAGTCTATTGAAGTGATTTATAAAAAATTTTACAATAGTGATGGGTAGCATAAAAAAGTGAGTGTTTCTTTTAGGTCCGCGCGTTGTTGTTGTTTTTTGGTCATGATCTAGGTAAGATCAATTTTATGTTATTAGGGGGATGTTTTCCATCACGTCCGCGCTTTCACTATAAATTGAAAGTCGCTGGGTAGTCTAGCTACCCTTGTTGATTGATCAACACAGCCAGAAGAATGAATAGCAGAATAGTGAAACTGTTAGAACTCCAGATGCACCTGGAATATGCCAGGCGCATAGTAAACGAACTATCAGCGGAGGCTATAGTAGAAGAAGCAAGAGTAAAGAAGGAAGAGGAGGAGAGAAGAGAGAGGGAAGAAGAGGAAAAGAAAATAGAAGAGAGGATGTCGTTCAATATTCCCGAGACAGAGGATTGGGGTGTTGAAGCGAATCATCCTCCCTCTGCGCTCCCCAGAAGAAAGGTGAAAGAAGACTGGGGAAGAAGATGCGTGTGTGGCGCCAGGCCAGGAAGGTGCAACCATTAGATAGGTGCATCAGGAGTTAAAAAAAAACAGCCCTTTTCAGGGCTACCCAATACTCTAGAAAAGAAATAACTATTAATTTGCCAATGCGTGTAGGTAGAGTAGTGTGAATATAAACACTAACTCTTTTTTTAAAAAATGTGAGGGTATGTGTTTGTGTGATTGTGTGTTTGTGTTTGTAAGAGCTCAGGTATGTTTGTGTGAATAGTAGATGATGGGTTTCTTAGCGTATGTGAAGAGTATAGTTGGGGTTATATTATATGAAATGAAAAAGTAGGGGGATGTTTTCCTTCACGTACGCGCGTTGTTCGGTCATGATCTAGGTAAGATGAATTTTATGTTTTTAGAGGATGTTTTCCATCACGTACGCGCTTTCAGTATAAAACTAACAGTGTTGGCCATTGGAACCCATTCTACGGAATAAGCAAACAAGAAGATGCCAGCAGCTTCAGCTTTATACAACGATCTTATGGGAAGTTGGTATTGGATGGTGGATGGATTGAGTGTAGTAGAAAGGGTTGAACAGGAATGGAGGTATGCAGTGACAAAAGACTTCGTCTCAAGACAAGTAACCAGCCTCCACTTATCCGTAAATATTGTAAAAGAAATGATAGAGGATGAGGAGAAGAGAATCAGAGGTTTAATTAACCCACCGTATGTCAAAGTGGGTAAGTTAAAAGAAGCGATAGATCATGTGACGAGTGCAAGGTTCTTTCTAGAAGACATTGTAGAATGGACAGATTGGTGTTTCGCGAAGTGGGGGTTAGAAAAACTTAAGAAAGCTGAAGAACTAATGAGGAATGTGCTGACCAAAGAGGTCAAGAAGATCAAAGAAAAGTGGTCCAATGAAAGAAAAGAAGAAGAAAATAGAAAAAAAAGGATGAATTCGAAAAACTGAACACAAACTGGATGAAAATCCAAGAGAAGTTCCGGGCCATGGGCCACCCGGACTGGCTGCCGGAAACAGAAAAGAAAAAGAAGAAAGGAATGATGGACAAAATAAGAGGATGGTGGAAGAAGTTAAGAAGTTAAAAGAAGAAGAAGAAAAACCCAAAGGCCCTTTTCAGGGCCAGCCATATATCTCGAAAAGAGATAGCCTTTCCATTGCCTACCCTTTTTTATTTTGTTTTTTATTTTTTTTTAAAATAGAGACCCTCCCTGTTTCAATTTTACATAGACCCTATACAGTCCCAAGGGTTTTTGGCCATGTTAAATTTACATAGACCCTATACAGTCCCAGGGGTTTTTGGCCTTGTTAATTCCCATAGACCCTATATTGTCCCACGATTTTTCTCCATGTTAAATTTACATAGACCCTATATTGTCCCAGGGGTGTTTTTAATGATAAGTCCCATAGACCCTATAGTATCCCACTTCACTACTACCGTTAAACCTTTACCATCCTCCTTCTCTCTTAGACCTTGTTTCTTCTCTGCTTTTTCTTCTTGTCGTTTTCTTTTTGCCTCTTCTTCTTCTTTTCGCTGTTGCTGTTGAATGAGAAAAGCATGTTCCGCTTCTTTCTGCTGTTGCGAAAATTGCTCCAACTCTTCCTTTCTGTCTCTCTTTAAAATCCTGAACTTGTGGTAAAGATGGAGAAGGTGGCGAAGATGCTGTTACTGGAACAAATTCTTGCGAAGAAGAGACAAAGTACACTAAATCCCAATTAAAATCGGTCTCTTCTGGAAGTAGAAGCGTGTTGACTTTGGTAGCCGCTACTATGCCACCACTTCTCGTCTCCACGGCCGGTGCACATAATTCATTGTCTTCTGAGTTTCCGTCATGCTCTAACTCTGATGTATGGATTCACTTCACACAGACGCCACTGCATCTATATAGGGAATGTGACGTCACAGGTAGCTCTCTTCGGATTGGAAGACAGACTCCGCCCTGTGACTGAATTTTTGTAACGCGTGTTTGGATTGGTGAAATAACTCAATCCGTTTCGATTCGCTCTTCTACTATAAACAACAGCAGTTCACTTCATTACCTTCACCTGTTCTCGTCACAAGATATCGACAAACGTAGAATCGTCTATCCCCGTATCGTCGATGCTATTCCACTCGGACTATCCCATGTATGTCAGATCATCATGGACAATCCCCCGAATGAATGATACAGCCCTTTGGAAAAGAAAAGATCTATGTGGAGAGCCAAGGCTGTCTGAAGAGAGTCTTATCTATAGTCCAGAGGTCAGACGAAGTTTGAGGAAGTGAAGATCTGTGAGATGCCCTCTATGTTAACGGAATGGTGTTAACATAAAAACCCAAAAGTCCTATTCAGGTCCACTCCATTGCCTCGAAAAGATAGCTCTTCTCTTTTTGCCATTTTTTCTGTATGTGTATGTGTCTTCGTTTTGTGTTCATAGCTACAAATTGTAGTTGTACATACAATTCTGTTTTACCCGATTGAGGTCAGCCCCTAGCCACATTGTTGTTAATGTTCAGTACTACGACGCCACCCCCATCGTTCCATTCCTATTGTCCCTATACAGACCCATTCTTTTTTTTAGGCTATATTTGATATACCCATTTTTAACATGAAGTCCTGTGTGAGGCTATACATTTTGAGGCTATATTTGATATACCCCTTTTTAACATTAAGGTCTACGTGATTGCTAAAGTGGCCCACTTACTACTCACGTAGAGCCAGAAAATGCCGCGGCTAATATCCTTTCCTCAACACAGAAGCTGACATCCAGGTTCCATCTATACTGATAAATATAGGTTTGATCATGAGCACTCAGAAATTTAAAGTTATTGAATTTTTTAATTTCATGGTGTTTGCATAGGTTTACTATAGGAACTGAATTAGTACCGTGAGTCCTAAAGGTCATTCCAAAAACGTCAACTTAAAATGATAAGCAATTATATTAAAGATAGCAGAATAGAACATTAAAAATACTGGGTAGCATAGGCGGTAAATAAGACATTTAACATATAAATAATATTAAGTATACTATTTAAAAATCTCTGAATGAATGAATAAATAGGTCGCGCACATTTAAGGCCAATTTGTATCAGTTGTTCCTTTTCTCTCTAAAAGATGGTGAAGAGTTTTGGCACTCTAATTTATTGTAATTGATTCAGTAATTTACTAAGTGAACGTTCTGCGAGAACAATGTTCCCACGAATAATTTTTTTTTACATTTTTACCTAGGATGACCGACCTCATTTTAATCAAAGGGATAGAGGATGAAATCATATTATACAATGAACCGGATTTGCTTCATAGAAACGTACTCCAAGAATCAGCAGAATCAATTAAAGTATATAGGAAATGTTTGAAACTGAATAACTAGCGTATTAGTAAATCAGTCTACCTATGACTCAGACCACATGATCCATCGAGTAAACAAATTATCCTTCTTCCAAGTATAAACAGAGGTCCCTCAAAGTGTTTAAATGTAGGAAAATGAAAAGCCTATGCTAATGCTTGAGTAAAATTTATCTTAACTTAGTCCCATTTATTAAGACGGAAGCGAGTGAGTAAAGGAATTCATTAAAGATTTGTCAATTTAAAGTAAAGGAAATCAACCATAATTACCTCAAGAATTATTTATATGTTCTGTCGAACTTTTAGATTCTCGGTGAGTGAGGGTGTGTAGACTTAACGTCAGTGCAAAACATCGAAAATATAAGCATAATTTATCCAAATGTTAAGGAAATGTTAGACAAATCCAAAACATCAGACAAACATGATTATAACACCGTAAAGGTGACTAATATGTTTCATATTTTCATTAACCAAGGGTTGTCAAAAATGAACAAAGTTCTGTGTTATTACATTATGTATTTAATCTCGCCAACAAAAGTTCTTTTAGCTTATCGTTTTTCTTAATTTACAAATATGGTGAAGCATCCAACAGTACAGTATAATCTCTTCTCTCCGACACAAATTCAGCGTTGAATAAAGGTGATCATAGGATAATTGGCACAGGCTGTGAATATTTATAACTAACCTCTTGCCGTTGTGTCGTCAAAAAGCAACGGATGACCAATCAATGGAGGTTGGATAAACGAAACCTTACTTTACATGATTTCAAACGTAGTATCTACATTCACTATTCATCAATGATATATATGCTAAAATAAATGCTGACAATGTCAGATTAAGCAGTATTTTTTGCGAAGTCAAGCAAAGGAAAATGAACGAGTGATAAGAGTGAAGGATACTTCCAAACTTTTTCATTGTACATTTTCCAACAGTAACCCATCATTCTCAACCAGATTATTTCTTTAATGCACAGATTGCCGTGAATATTGCAAATATGTTCTTAAATTACATTTTCTACTTTTTCAGTCAGCAATCTTGTCATAGGTGAAAAATTTGGATCATTTTTGTAGTTAAAAAGTCTTCAAGGTGCAACTTTGAAGAGAAATGCAACATAAAAGTGAATGCTTTTAATGGTTTCATTATGAAAAACAATCAAAAAAACCTGTATGCTTATTTTAAACCGTTAATGCTTGTTATTTTTTATTACTAAGGGGAAGTTTCTACTCTGCTAAAGACTTTCAGCAGACTTCCACCTTAACTCCAGTTGCGATGCATTCCCGTACACACATCTCTCTTTCTCTATCTCTCGCTATCTCTCTCTCTCTCTCTCTCGTAGAGTTTCAGTATAAAGTTAACGCAAACTTTTCTTTAAGCATATCCAACGCCACGAAGTCACTCTCTCGATCCGTTATGTAAATTTGTAACAGCAAAGACTTCTCAGTTAAAACAAATTCTCACAGTTCTTTCCAGAGGCAAGTAATTATTTGTAATTAAAACAATAATGAGTTGTGTTAAGAGGGATAATGCAGATGTATCACTTTTAACTTTACAGAAGTTACCACCGTCACACTTCATCGATAAATACGTGACTATTATTTTATAATTTCGTTCATAACGTTTAGAAAAGTATCACTTCAATCAGAATATCTCGAAACGTTTATATGCTCGAATCTTTTATAGATTTTCCACAATCCAATAAAGTATTAATAGTTAAAATGACAATACATGTATATGTTGAAATATTGCTTCCAGAACTATAAGACAACAGCAAATATATATTAGGTCCGTGATTTTCTCGGTATCCTTCCCACCACAACCACGGCCCAGTATTCACCAGGAAAGAACGTTGATCCGTTAAAGTACAAGATTTGAAATATAGTTTTGTGCTTAGAGGACTCACGGTACTAATTCCACTCCAATGGTAAACATATGGAAACACTGTCATATTCAAAATTCAATAACTTAAAATTTATGGGTGCTGATAATGACACCTATAATTTTTCGTGCACATCTAACCTTGGTGCAAGCTTATGTGTGGAGAACACCATATGACCCGCGGCAATTTGTTTACATACATGTGCATGAAACACGTGTTATTGATTCTGCACCAAATGAATCAGGTGCTACTTTCAGTATTGAGTACTCCTGAGTCAAGCCTGTAAAAATGCTAAAATTGCATCAGTAGAAATTTGTCAATATTTTTTTTACATTACATATAGGACAAGCTCTCAAAAGATATTTTTCCTAAAATTTTAATTTTCATTATTAACCAATTATGGACCACCAAACCTGTAAATACTCTATCATTTCTTCACCCATTTCTAGACTGGTTCACAGTTCTTCCGTATAATTAGTACCGTGTGTCCTAGAAGGCTGAATCAGCAACCGGAACTTTAAATGTGTCATGATGCACTGTGCATCAAGTCTTGTCTGAGTTGCACAACGAACGATCGAACGATAAACTTCAACGACTATCACATTTAATACAACTCAGTCTTCTCTTACAACTATAGATTAAGACATTTCTTTAAGTCAACTAATTGGTAGATTATAGTGTGTACAAGAAATACATATACTAAATGAGCATTTATTAGTATGCATGAAGCAAAACTATAGCCGATTACAGAAATCGTTACAAAATAGCCCATGAAAGATACTTGACTAAAATAAAATTATACACTATGAACACAAACAATACTAAACCGTCACTGCTAAATATCAGCATAGAGGTGCTAATTGTTAGCATAAAAAGTATAAGTAATTAGTTTGATTTGTTTAACAATAATTATTTCAAGATAAATATATATATAGCAAGTTTGTGTGTATGTTATATGAACTGGAAAGCAAATACAATAACAATGGTTTAGATTATTTACAAATTCAATGTATTAATTTTAAACTGTTTTTAATAAACTCAAATTTGGATTGACACCTTGAAAAGTAGGACATTTTGTTACCAATTTTCAAAATTCACATTCACATAAACTCATTACGATATTATTTTTAAAATATTGTATTGTCATTTTATTAGATAACTTAGGATTAGATATAAGTTGCTTACCTCTTATATGCGCTTTTCTAAAACATACAAAACTTAACCAAAGATGGCATTCATTTTACAAACATTTAAGTATATGGTCAAAATTTCATATCTAAAAAGACAAGTAAAATTTCGAAGAAAAATAGAAGAAAAAAAATGATTTGTTAAGTAAATAAACAATTATTCAGAGAAACAGAGGAAGGAAGAGAGAGAAGAAGGGGGAGAAACAACATTGCGCTGGTTACAGGCACTGTTTTCCGATTTGTTATTGTTTAGCTTCATTGCTAAAAATACATATGTAGGCATTAAAGCGCCCTCCTTCCTGAATATATTTCTGAACAGTAAGGAATATTGCAGACCTTATTTGATTACTTATTTCGACCTCACAGTTCAATAATACATCTATATCACACAAGTAGTTTGCTCCAACCTAAAGCGACAGAGATGGTATTTTTGGGGTGTTGAATAATGGGCAAAACAAACAGTGTTCAACATTTTTTTTTATCGTAACTACACGTACACGTGAAAGAGTTAGCTATATTCACTCGGAAAAAGACGCTTTACAAGGGACAATAGGCGTATATAAGTTTAGTATGTAGACAATTAAGGAGTTGTCTACTAATATCATAACAGGGTGGCGGTCCGTTAGATTTCATCTTCACATATTCAGCATGAGCTACTGTTTTCTGCTCCCAACAGTTTTCCAACACTGTGTATTTAACATTTCCATTCTTAAATCGTTTTTATCGGTTACTTTTTCTACCTTAATTATTCCTTCTTCAGGTACCATCATTTTAATGTTCTCCTGAATACTAGGACTTGTCTTCTTCGTAGTCTGTTTCTTGCATGACAACTTACTTTGCATATGTGTTCTGGTATAATATCAATCTCCCTGTAAAAGTCTGGGAATTTCTCATTATTGTTTTATGTTGTGGTGATTATATTCTATCGGCATGATGTTAAACATTGCCTTGTAAACAGCATTTTATCTGAAATTCGAAGCCTGAATTATATAGGCACCTGTCTTACTGACCAATAAATTATCAGCAACATACTTTTTTGTACTTAACATTTAATTGTGAAAGTTGGGCATAAAAATACTGTATCATCTGTTTTGAAAAGGGCTCGACATGTTCTCTATAATTTCGTTATACAATTGGAGCAATCTAACTACTAATGCAAAGATTTATAAGTACTGTTAAAATATCAACCAAGCTAGGGTGTGCAGGGCACACGGGAGGGTTCCGCAGTCTTGCACGATACTACTTTGTGATATTATTATGAAGTACAAACTATTACTCATCATGACACTACTCCAGAACTTAAGGAGCATGATGATGGTCTGCAACAACAGTTATTGCATCTTTTGCATTCAACTTCAGTCGACCTTTGCAGTCTTATTTGACTCATTTCCATGACGTACTCCAGTTTGAATTAACACGATCTTCACGAAACCGATACCCATCATGTAAACTTTGGTCTTTTTGTCTGTGATTTGGTTATTTCTACGACTGCGCAATATTTTGTGATGTTTATACAGTTTCGGGTACGCAAGTAGCTTCGAAAAATGACTCCTCAAATAGCAGTTGGAACTTATAAATTTTCGCCCGTATCATATCTGCGTGTAATCTTCGTCTTTTTGTCTTTGAGCGATTTTGTCGGGGGTTTTACGCTGCTTTCTTTTGTCTCTCGCTTTTGTCAGGATACCATTTTAATGCATCAGTTTTGTACCAAGTATTCCGGTTAGAGACTTAACATATAAATACCTTGCAAAATTTTCGACATATAAGGTTACAATTCATTGCTTATTAATTCGATTGATTGGCATTACTATAACTATTCATAGGGGCACTTTGTACAACATAATGCCAATTAGTATGGTATATATGACGGAAGAGCTTCTTTGTGTCTGTATATTTCCATACCGGAGAAAACCAGATTATTGATACATATTACAGTTCCGATGGTTAATCCATAGAGACACATATCTCGTCTGTATTTATTAGAAACATTTTTCACTTATTGACACAATAATCCGTTGCCACTGATATTAATTTCAAAACGATGATCTGTATCAATTGCTTAGAATCTAAACAGTCTTTTCGAAAATTTTTCATCGAAGTATTAAATACTTAAAGAAAGTGTATCAGGTATACGTCTGTGCGTTGATCTCATTTCACATTTTAAAAGGCCCTGACAACAGTTAAGTAAAACGTATTCTATCTTTGTTACAAATTTCATGGCGGGCAGACAGAGTGTATGAACGAAGATTGCTCTCAGCTCAAATGCTTTTGTTTTTAGAAAGAAAAAAAAAATTCTTTCCTTCGATAAAAATATGTTCTAATCCAGTGTAAATATTTCTCCAAATTGACATGTTTATGTCAGCCATCAAAGTCGTCTTTCTAGCTTCTGCAGGTATTTTGCATCACGCGGCTAAAAGAACTAATAGCATGAGCTGTGGGTAGCTGTTACCACTCTATGATCTTAAAAATCAGGAAAGAGTGAAAAGAAACAAGTTTGGTAAAATTCAACATACAATTTATTTCTCTAGAATGCAAAGTGAAAATGTAAAACAAGGAACTTATGGTATTGCTAATTAAATCCCAAATAATTCTCGAATTACAAACACAAGGACTAATAATTAAAGTTCTGAATAAACTTTAGTGAAAATCCAAATTAAAAGCAACGCTGAAGGCGTCGATGAGCCTGTGGTGGCCTGCATGGTTGTGTTGTACCAACAGACTATTGTTGAATCATTAATATAATTTTAGGTTTCAATTCACTATAAATCCCAGCGAAAGTCTCAAGTAAACTTAATTTTGGACAAAGTTAAGTCCAACATACAATGTTACATTACAATATCATATAATGAAATAAAAACAAATTAAAACCTAACTAACAAACATTGCAAATTAAATATACATAACAGCAGCTGACTAGTGTCATCAAAAGCCCTGGCTACTGTCATATGGTCGTTCTCCGCAGATGATTTGTATGAATCACGCTTTGTTGACAGTAAAAGCCAAATGATAAACAGCCATTTTCAAGAAAAGAAGAAACTGCATCTATCATATTGTTACCATCTTTATCATCACTTTGCCACTATTCTTTCGGCAAGAATGGTTCGAGAGCTTAATTTCGTCGTAATGACTCAAACCAATTGTACTAAACCGTTTGTTTTTTATATGGCGCGAACGCTTGACCAGCAGTATTAGACACACGGCGAAGCCAGAGTTAACTCCAGGTCGCGGACCTGGAGCGGCATCCGGAAGACTATGTGGAATGCCTTCTGCGAACTCGCAGCTGGGAAGATACGTTTTCGCCGAGACTGTGGAAAGCGCGTGCAAGTGTCTCCATGTCCTCCAGTTGGGACGATTCATAGACAATATCACGCATTTTTGTCATGAACGACGGCACGTGCGTCTGTCTATGGCGTTTGACTGGAACAGCCACAGGAAATATGACGCCGTCCTCGTTGGTCAGCTTGAGTAGGCCAGGAAGAGCGTTTTCACGCGACTTACAAGTTCCTCCACTTTGTCGGGGCAACCGGACGCGCTCCATAACGCAAACCCAGATAGGCCTTTAATCATGCGTGGCTGCTTTTCTTATTCCCAAATTTAGCCACATTTCCCCCACCTCGTGCAAACAACGTTACACTCCGACGGCGAGCTCTCTCTCATGCGTTTTCGAATTGTATTTCTATTATTTCTATTAGGAGAAATTGCAGTATTTCTGAAAGATGTATATATGGTATTTTTATAGAATAAAAACGAGAAGACATCATGTATCTTTCACAAATATGATATTTACATAAATAGAAATTATAGATGCGGTTATCAACTCTGAGAACATCAGAGTTAATAATCGCATTATTAATTTATATTTATATAAATGTCATATTAAGCATGCTTTGTGCATTAACGTATTCAGATTAAGCCAGAGATCAAATAATGAAGTTAATATATCCCCAAAATGAATTTTTTATACTTTGCAAACTTAAATTCTGCTCTACTTTATCGACTTCTATTGTCGATATTTACGACAAACATTTTGCGGCAGTAGTGTTCGTTTGTCGTGGCAGTTTAACAAACAGACAAGGATAATCAATATATATTGTTTGTATTGAACGTCGACTTCAGACTATCATTTCTACCTGCGCATGTATCAGTAAAACCTGATCTATCAATATGTGAATATCACAGACTACGGCCGTCAGATAAAAATAACATGCCCTAAAAGTCAAATATTTTCACCATATCTCATGAAGAACTAAACAAAGGGATCAAGGACTCATCATTCCCATAATGCTATACCAAGCCCAATGGTGGCCGGACATATTATAAAAAAAGTGTTTTGATTTTCAGTGATGGTTTTGATAAGTCACGTTGCTACCTCTTACTTTCTTCTTCTTTCTCCACGTCATGATACGATCGTTTCATCCTATGCGCAAAAAGTCAAATGACTACTTTTTAAACGCCATAGTCCCCTATATATCCATGTTAGGCCAGTGTTTTGCAGATATAAGGGGTCAGTGTCTTCCCTCCAAGTATTCATTTTACTCGCAATCCTACCAGAAATATGGAAGAGCCAACACAGATGGAACTTCTGATCGGAGCTTTGCGAGGTGTCATAAAAAGGTTTTCTTCAGAGAAGCCGACGGACAACTCCCCCCTCCTTTCGAGATAGAAATCAAGATACATGCTATATTTAAGGAAGAAAGGACATTGGTCTTCAGAATGTCCAGACCGTCAAAAAGCAATACATGTTATCATTGTCAAGAGAAAGGACATTGGTCTTCAGACTGCCTTAAGAAACAACAGGAGCAGGAGGTAGAAAAGGTACTATCAAAAAAGGAAGAACCCAAACACGTCGAGAATGAAAAGAAAAGAACACGGGAAGAAAGCAAGGAAGAGGAAGAGAAAAAACTTGTGAAAGTGAAGACATCCAACCAAAAATAAAAGCAGAGACAGTGAACAGACAGAAGAAGCTAATGAACTTTTTAAAGTGATGTGTTGTGACATTGAATTGTAAATTTGTACCAGAATAGACCAGAAAGAAAAACGTGTGTCTTAGTTTTGATTTTATGATAAGGACTTAAACTCACGCACTCATACACACACTTAAATACTTTTAATTGATTTTGGCAATTTAAATACTATCTATTTTCGAGATAGGTGGGTGGCCAGGAAAAGGACCATTGAGTGTTTGTTTGTTTCTTTTTTAAAAAACAAACTCAGGAACGGAAAGTAATCAGCTTTAACTTCCTTATCCCTTTGCAACGGCCAAGGCCTTCTTCTGGACCGGCTCCTGTCGATGATTTGGTAGAAATCACTGGGGTGGGTATCTCAGGTGTAGCAGGTGTGTGGACGGGGTTGGACTGTTTGGCCCGAGAAGGTCTTGTTCTCTTGGGTCGTATTAAATAAGTCTGATACATTTCTTTCAGACACATTAACTCTGCCAAAATGTATATGAGTACCGTCACCGTCTAACTTTCACCGTTCTCCTTCTTTCCTATACCTTGTTTCTCTCTGCTTCTTCTTCTTGTCGTTCCTTCTTGGCTCTTCTTCTTCTTCTCACTGTTGTTGTTGGAGGAGAAAAACTTGTTCTGCTTCTTTCTGCTATTGCAAAAATTTCTCCAATTTTTTCTGTCTGTTTACAATCCTCGCCGTTCGGTTGGGAAGGACAAGGTGTTGGTACAGGAACAAATTCTTGTGAAGGAAGTAGAAAGAAAATCCAGTATATCTAAATTAAAATCGGTCTCTTCTGGAAGGACTGTGTTAATTTTGGTATCCGCTGCTATGCCATCACTTCTCGTCTCCACGGCCAGTGCACCCTAATTCGTTGTCTTCTTAGTTGTCGTCATGTTCTGTCTGTGCGCATAGATGCTAGCGCATCTATATAGGGAATGTGAGGTCACAGGTAGCTCTCTTCGGATTGGAAGACAGACTCCGCAGTGTGACTGAATTTTGTAACGCGTGTTTGGATTGGTGAAATAACTCAATCGTTTCGATCCGCTCATCTACTATAAATAACCGCGGTTCCCTTCATTCCCTTCACCTGTTCTCGTCACAAGATATGGACTAACATAGAATCGTCTACCCTCATATCGTCGATGCTGTTCAATCGGGACTATCCCGTGTATGTCAAATCATCATGGACTATCACCCAGATGACTGATTCAACCCTTTGGAAAATAATGAGCTATGTGGAGAGGCAATTATGTCTGAATCTACGGTCCAGAGGTCAGAGAAAGTTCGAGGAAGAGAAGAAGATCTGTTAGATGCCTTCTATGTAAGTGGAATGGTGTTAACAAAAGAAAAATAACATTTTCAGGGCCACGCCATTGCTTTGAAAAGATAGTTCTTCTCTTTGTCATAGTTGTGTATGTGTTTGTGTCTTTGTTTCTTTGTTCGCTATGTTTGTGTTTTAAGTACATGTCTCTGTCTATTATGAAGTTCTATGTTCCATCCCACCAAGCGTTATCGCTTTTTTCCAGCTGTCCCTGTTACACCCGATGGAAGTCAGCCACTTGCAACATTGCTGCTAATGTCCAGTACAGTGACGTCACCCCACCTGTTCGACTTTCCCTTGTCGCTATATTTGATATATCCTATTTTAACATTAAGTCCCCATTGTCGCTCTATATTTTGTCGTTACAGTGGTCCAAGACCTTTTTGACGATTTCCATTGTCGATAAAGTGGCCCACTTCACTACTAAATAGCTTTCCTTCACATAGTTCACCACAGTGCAAATATGCCTGTATATAGGCCAAGCACTTAATTGGAAGAAGAAGAAGACTGATAGATTTATAAATGTAAATGAATATTCTGGATGCATTTTTATTATAAATACGTTATTGTTATATCTTGAGTGATTTTAATTTTAAATAATCATATCTTCATTACATGCACACATTATAAGCAATATAATAATAATACTGCTGATATATCTTGTAAAAACTAATAATAATTACTGATATATCTTGTCTGACTTTTATTTTTTAGTAAAACATACAACGAAATATCAATGTTATGTTGTGTCTGTATGACTGTCTGAAATTGTTTATGAAATGTGTGCATTTTTTGTCATTTGAAATCGAACGCTATGTTTACTACTACGTGTATTGGCCGTTTGGATTTCAACCAGAGGGCGTTCATGTTAATATTTTCTAAGAATTATTCCATATTTGGTAATATTTGTGTGAATTTCCCATATGTGTTCCCAAAACCTAGAACAGGGGTGAGATCAGCAGTTCTGGCAGTTGTGGTTCTCCTGGATCGCAGTGAAGTTCTAATGGCCAAACAAGAAACAAACAAAAATCTCTATCTCATCTCGACAGTTACAACTTCTTCTAGCATAATAGAGAGGCAGACTAGTTACTACCGACACATTAAATTATTAAAAGTGTATTAGACCTTGATTCTTATAGTAAATCTTAATTCTGACCGTTCGATCTGATTGTCTTTACCATGGTGTTTCATTGGTCATTTTCATGGACGCCCGCACATAGGGAAAAAAAGGATAAAGCACTTGCCACCCCGTCCAGGATTTCACTTCGAAACATGTTTTGGCCTATATCCGTAAAACTTAATAGCTGACAACTACATGTTCCCCCCTCCCCGAAAAAATATGCGAGCTCCCCTGGTCATTTTCCAATACAAACGTTTTCGTTCAGACTAACTGCTAATAATGGTCATAGCACATCTCCTAAACTATATTCAATGTATATTTCCCTCGTCATATCAGATAAAAGTATCAAAAGAGGGATTAGATGATAATGTGTCATCAACACAGTCTTCTGTTATCTAATGAAAAATCTACATTGACATATTCAGTTACATATATTACTTTGAAATCGCAAATTTCCATCTATTTTGTAGTTTTTATGTCATTTTGGCTGCTAAAATAATCTACACATTAAAATTACTGTGTTGCATCCAACCCATGCGACGCACTCTTGACATTCATTTCCAGACTGAAATATATTTACCATTTAGCTGTAAAACACAAACCCAAGTCAGGTTCTGAACCTTCATTTAACTCACCAAATAACTACCACTTAGGAACGTCAAATTAACAAAGTTTAGTAACCATTAACTTTTTTAACTGTGCAATATTAGTTTGGGAATAATGATTATTTGAATTACAGATTATGTGAATCACGACCAATTGAGCATTTGAACTGATTTTTACCGGCTATTTAAACACTACTAACTTTTTTGTCATCTCAACATGCTTTGATTACATTATTACACCTGTTATATGCATCATTCTAGACATTAACACATATCTAATTGCGCCATTTTGAACATGAACATTAAACTTTATGTAAGAAAACACATATAAGCCTGGCAACAATATAATAAACTATTTACTATTGACTATAAAATTTGTGCTGTGCTTGTAAAATCTAGATAATATATTATGTGGTGAAAGTATCAAATTTTGGTACTTAAATACTCCAGAGAGATCTAGTCAGTGAATATGGTTTGATCTGTCCATCTGTTCCATTTTATTTGACCTTCACCAAGCCACGTTACCATATGACGTTACAATATGACCATCCATTCAGGAGTAGATACTACAATATTTTCAAGATGGTCGCTGTTGTGGCCACATTGTGTATTAAATCGACACTATTTCATGTAGGACCAACTATACATCATAAGAAGTCCTCTGGTGAAAACCTCATGGCAATATTACTTTTCTCTCAGGCGTAATAGCAATAAACAAAGTTTCGAAGATGGTCACTGCGACAGATATATCAGATACCAGATGGTATTATTTTCATTTAAGACCAATCAGATATCATAAAAGTCTTCTGGTGAGAACCCCATAACAATATTGCCTTTCTTTATGGAGAAGTAGCGATATAAAGATTTTCAAGGTGGATAATGTGGCAGCCACAACGGACATCAGATCATCCCCATTTTCATTTTGGACCAACTAGATATCATGAAAACTCTTTAAATGAAAACCGTATGCTGATGTGACCATTCACTCATCAAGAGTAACAAGAACAAGAATGTCAAGGTGGTCGTTCATGCGTCCATATTGGCCATTACATAATGCGTTTTTGTGCATACCGCTGTGTCAAGATATTCAATTTGACATCATACTCCTTTAGATTGGAGGGTTGTCATGCTTGAGCGATTTCTCCACCACTGGGTGTGAGAACTGATTTGAAACTCTGGGTTGGCATGAAAGAAACACCTGTTATCGCTGATGCTTGAGCAGATGAATGAATATTTCAATTTTTCTGTGAATTCTGGTGCCAGATTTATGAGGTCTTTGATTCAAAATGTTTCCCATTTTATTGCAGCATCAGGTTGAGGCAACACTTCGATTCTCTTGCTTTCTATAACACCTTCGGAACCATAGGCATTGTAGCGTAAGTGTATACGTCCAATACGTTTCAATCCATTGAAAGAGTATCGACTGAACAGGCTTTCGGATCTGGGACAGTTGAGACAAATTTGGCAATCCACCTTGTCGCGAACAGAGCCACCACTGGTCGATCGCATCGGGCACATATTGGGTCCAAACCAAGGGATGAAGAGAAGAGACCATTCCGCTTGTATTAATTGATTCCTCCGGGACAACGAGTCCGCTAATGCATTTAGCTGGCCTGAAACATTGATTTGTCGTTGAAGACACCACTTTAAAAATTTCAAATAAGAATACAAAGATTTCGGGACTTGGTTCCACCTTACCGTTTGAGATACGTTCACCACATTGAAGTTGACGAACAGAATGAGAACTCCGTTTCCATGAAATTTTTTTTTTTGCCATCAATTAAAAGATTTCAACCTGGCTTTCATCTCGAGATGACGATCCGGTGGGGAACACATTTCACTGGCATCCCAAAATTAAGGAAAGCGGCGTGCCTCTGCCCAACCCAGTCATCGCTGCTTGCATCCGTACACAGTGTTAATTCCTGAGGTTGTACTTGCAGAGGTATCCCCAGGGTGAGCCAAGTTAGGTTTCCCCATCTTCGATATGAAACCTCGTATAATGCAGATTGTGAGAAGTTGGTCTAATGTGCATATGCTCTGCCTCCATTTGACAGCAGAATCATTTGTATTGGGATCATCAGAAGATGACATAGCACAACGACGTCCGCTGTTGCATTGAACAAACCCAGCAGGTGAAGGAATTCTCTAGTGGCTGGATTGTCCCGCATAAGCAAGAAAGTCACCATTGTACCAATTCAATTCTTATTCCTGACAGAGACATACTCTTATGTTAAGTGTTGAACTCCGGACTCAGATGACCAAAATCTGAGTTGGTACGAAACCAGATATTTCCTTATAGACGAGGAAGCTGGTGTTTAGGAGAGTAACCAGGAATATCACGTCTTCCTCCAGGATTTAACTCACCTGCCGTCTTTGTAAAATGTAGTCTTTGTAGGCGAATCATGGGAACTTCCTGGAAGATTTGTGAGAGGGAACGTGAAACTACACATCTTGCAAGTCATTATATATTGTGGAGTCACCATCTTGAAAGGAATTTAGAACCCGACGTGGTGTTCCATCCTGAAACAAGGGGCGCAAGAGTTAATTGAATGCGTTTCAGTCGTTGACCGGGCAAAGAGTAGCGCGTTTGTAGTTGAGGGAACCTTAGACAAAAGAGAAGATGCGATGAAAGTGAGTCCCTAGGTAACCGCATGTCGGATTTATAGGTAGTCATGGCAAATTTTTCCCATTCGGCAGCGAAGGATTCGAGCCTTAACCACTAAAGAGTAAAGATGATATCACTTTTGAGATAGGCAGTCGTAGAGAGAAACGCTGCAGAAAACAATCGACCGATCTCTGACTCTTGTCCACTTTTGTTCGGGAGAACGTTGGTTTTCAAAAAATCCGGTAAATTCATTAGGACTGTTTCTTAGTGGCATGTGTTCTTAACTTTTAGGGATGTCCATGCGATCCTTGTTGTTGATTGCCTTATTTCCTAATTTCTACAACCTCATCATTTAAGAAGAAAGCAAATTGTTTTTCTCGTAGAATACTTACTCGGTCACATTAACATTAGATATATAGGCCCAAATACCTTCCGAAACCAACCCTTAAAAATAATGAAAATTCGTCTTTTCTATTTACATTACATAGATGAAGGGCAATAATTCTTGCCCATTACCTCCTTTTGCCGCCAATAGGTGGCGCTAGTTTTAAGCTGAGCGGAACATCGTGTATCGGAATGTTCGCATTACAGGGAGGATGGGAGAGAAACATAATGCACGAAACAATTTGCTTTCTCCTTCAAATACGTTCCCCGATCATATTAACGTTAGGAGAATATGTAGTAGGCGGAGGAAAGGTTAAGCATCCTATCAATGCCTCGGTTACATTCTGAGAAAAGAAGATTTGATTCCCCATGTAAAGGTTAATCCACTATCCAAACTTGCGAGTAACACAACCGGAGGTGACGTGGTCACATTTGGGAAGAAGAAAATAATGAGATCTTACCACATAAAATTTCCGGGAGAATCCAACGAAAACTGCGCAGGGTGCACATCGGAGTTTGTGCTGGGTCCACCAAATCCAGAGTTTGTGGCTGTGGAGCCAAGTGTAGTAGAAAAAACTTTATAAAGGTTGACTGTGAATGCCAATCGATGGCCTCGAATATATCTTTCATAGAGATATGACAGTCAAGGCAAGATTCGCAGATTTCTCTTACCTCATGAGCAAAGATTTCCATAAGACGACTCTATTCTAGTGGCTTGTCAGAGTATGCCATTCGTATTGCCCACTTCAACCACGATGAGTCGGCTTGAGGGATTATGTCCTCTTTCCCATGTTAAACTGGAGAAAGAGGCGTCTTTCAGCTCCATAAAATGGCCCAGTCCGCTTGGGATAAAGTGTAAACAAACATACCGGGTCCTGTTTGAAAGCCTGTTTTGTTATTATAGGAGAAAGTTGGATGATGACGTTTTGATTGACCACTGATGACAACCGTTTCTGGCGACAAGACAGGCTTCTGTCATATGCCGAGCCATCTGTTTGAAAAAGAGAGAAGTTGGGTCAAAAGAGACATGTAATTCACTGACTCTATACGCCAAAGCGAACGCTATCAATAAACAAATTTTGCATTAGAGGATTTTCAGAGAGGTCCCGGCTAAAGGCTCCAATTAGTGTAAATTCGGCCAAGTCTTGTCTAAATATATTACACTTGGGGAAACAGTGTGATAGATTTAGACCTATCAAGTCCAATTAATCAATAAGACAGAGAGGTCTTTGTTATAACCAAAATCCTTTCGGCTATGATGACGGAACGTGTTTGATATCTTTGAAAGGTAGCTCTTAATGCTAATCGAAGCCAACTATTTCTGTTCGAGCAGCCAAAGAAAAGGGTCAGCTACTTGTGGAGCAGGAGCACTGAAAGGAACAGTGCCTTTCTTCCTTGTTAACAGTACCTAAAAATTCGTCTCTTCCCTTCGTAAGCATTTAATGTGTAGGGTCCTCAATCTAGTGAAATTCTTGCCACGATTGAAAGGTTCAATTGTTTACACTGCAAGGCTCTCTGGACAATAGCCAAACATGAAGGACAATACAGTCCGGGCTAGGATGGAATACATGATCCAAGGCTGTTTGAGAAGATTCGACTTGGCCAGGATTTTCCTGGGTAGAGCTATCGCTACATGGAGAAAATCATTGATCAACTGTCTCAGCGGAAAGGGGCAATAAAAATTATTTGCATTTCTGGGCCTTCAAGTTATTTATAATCTTTGAAGCTAATTTCATTGGATGTTAGGCTAAGATCTACAGACCCTCCCAACTAATAAAAAGAGTGTCGAAGAGCTATTCCTCTGGATTTGGTACATAGTTAAAGAAAGCAAGAAGTTTTCAATTTCACCGGGCTTGATCAAAAGGACGGACACCACGGAAGCAGGCAAATATGATGGAAGAAAGATGAATGGAGGGACTAATCCGTATCGAGAATATAACTCTTCTTTTCAGAAAATCAGTCAAGACATCGAGTATGCCGGGAATGTCTGATCTGGATGTCGATTTGGGATGCATTGATCAAGGGTGAAATTCCCAAAACAGAATACAGATTTGGGGTAATTTGGTATCCCCTTGTTTCAGGCGATAAGTCACTACCATGGGGCTGTCTAACATGAGGAGCACGACCTTGCTCTGTAGGCACTCGCTCAGAAAATTAAAGGCCCTGATCATAGTTTTCATCTCCAAGAGATTGATGTGGAAACCCACTGGCCGCTGATGGTTTTGAAACCCGGTAACGGATGGGCTCCCCATGTACGGGTACTTGCCTCCGTACACAAGATCACATACTCTTGCGGGTTGTAAAGGTATTCATGTCGTGAGTCAAACTCGGTTGTCACTGATCCAGGAACGCTCGTTACACTAATCGATCGTCCTTGAAGATGAGCACCCTTGAGATGGCAAGGTTATCAGCAAAGGAAACATCTAGAGGAAACCCTGTGGAATAATATTCGCTTCTACATCCCTGGTTGTGATCTATTTCGTGTTTTAAATGGATTCTGTGAGGACAACGACTCAGACCACCCAAAGGTGTGAAAGACGTACCAGGTTAATGTGGGTGAGAAAATCCATACCCAGATCGACTAACATTTAAGCTGGAAAAAGACTTCCCAACTGATCAGAAAATCTGGATGATGTAAATGGTATACGAGAGTACTTTCCTTTAACTAGAATGAAAATGATCACAGGTTTCCAATAATCACTCCGTGGTAGTAGATGAATTGTACGGATCAGGGAAACAACACAGTGTACTTTCGTAATGGCCCATGGACTTCTTTTCATGCCGGAAAAGAGAGAGCGCAATGCTGATATTTCCCTGGTATGCAAAGTGAGAATATACATGTCAGCTCGAAACATGGCAAATTCATTTGAACGGATGGAAAGGCTGAATGATCTTACCATATCCATCTTTAATTTCGGTGGATGCATGAATTAATTTAGATGACAGAGATCAGTCTAAACTTGCCTTTGGCCATCCTGAAAAGAAAAGGCTTGGAGGAAACCTGCGAAGATTGTGCCTTCGAAAGAATCTTCGCCGCCCGCTTCTCGATGAGTTTCCCGGATCCCAGATTACTGAAAAAGTGAGTCCGACGTACCTCCGTCGGGAATAAAGAGGACGAAAGTGAAGAGAGTTGGCAAAACGAGAAACGAAATGATCCTGTGACAGTTTGGATAGTCCCTAACCAGCCAGAAAGAGATCGAGCCAATGCTTTGAAAAACAAGACTCGGGCGCCTACTGGATAGGGATAGTTGTCTGTGGACGGTCGGGACACAAGTTAACGGCGAAAGAGCGGAGGCTTGGAGTTAGAGAAACTTTGTATCCTATTATCAAAATGGATGCCTCCGAAACTGATTAGTACATTGTCTCCATGTATAGGATTTGGATTTCGGCAAATTGTTATAATGTGCTGTGAACGATCAAATATCCCCTTGTCTCCGATCACTGTGTCATTGAGGGTAAGTTGGAGATGATGTATATTGTGATGGTTGCAGCACAGACAGATGGAGAGGCATTTTTTGGGTTACCTATCTCCACACCTCCACCATCTTGCCACTGAACAATATAGATGATTTGAAGGGAGAGGTTCTTCGAGTCAAGGTTTTCTGTGGCTTTAGCGAGGTTAAGCATAACATGCAACCTGTCACACACGATGAAGGTTAGCAGAAGCTGTGAAAGCATTTGCTATTGCATGGTGGGCTGCCCTGTAAATTACCTCTGATATTCTAGCCATTGACTCCCAGGCGTGTGCATTGCCAGCCTTGTCTGCAAGGGCTGAAAATCGCCAGAGACATTAAGTCTAACAACAGAAACGTGGCCATTATATTGTGAATGAGTTATAAAGTGGTATGCAGAATGCCTTTATCCATGGTATAGTAACCAGGTGAAGTCAGGCTGACTGCAGCATAGTTCTTGTTCAATGTTGGGAGATATGTGAAGTGTCAAAATGGGAAAGAGATTGCAAAGGACTCTGGTAACCAACTCTCAGAAAAAGTAGAAATGTCCTGGGTCACTGCTCTTGGCAGAAAGACTCAGCAATTTCCTTTATTCTTTCCGACTGTGGGGAAAGACAGAAGAAATGTCTGACTTCCTCATTGCAAATTATCAACCAAGGCCTTGACCTTGTATGCCAGTGTAAAAGCGGTGCTGGTGGCAGACATTCTGTATTCGACAACACCCTATAAATTCATATATTGCTGCCTTAAAGCTATACCCAGTCCTCTCCATGGTGGGATCTGAGCATGAACCATCAGGAGGTTCAACCCCACATTCAGTCTGAGGGTTGTTGTGGTCAGGATCAAGATTGATATCCATATTATATATTCCGGAAGGCATTGATGATGCATAGCCATTTGTCATCTCTAAGACTAATGGTACCATCCAAAACAATAAGCCACGAGTAAATGGCTAACCGTATCTGCATGATGTAATTGTGGAACTAGTAAGAACGGTTTGTTAAAATAAGAAACAACCGGTACATGTGTCTGGTTTATGGATGGCAATGTAGATTGCTGTACTGCCAGAGTCAAGTAATGTTAAGCAGATAGATCTATCACTAAGATCCCCGGCAATATTAACGTTCCATGGCTCAACCAGATGAGTCAAAATACAATATATGACAAAAGCCATATGGTCACTGAACAACAAGGAGAGGGCGGCTGTATGGAACAGTTAGCAGCCAAAACGGCATCAAAACTGAGAGTCGACTACATAGTATGGATCAAGAGCTGGAAGGCTGGACAGTACGGTCGGCAGCTGAGACAGCATTTAAACTGAGGTGTGACTAGCACAGAAGACAGAAGGACGAGGAAAAAAATGACAAGAACTAATCAACTCTCACGTTGTTTGCTGTACCATGTGATACACCTGCAACTTCAGCGATGATGTAAACAGTGATGGATAAGTTACAGCTTCCTCCCTTTCCCCAGATGTAAGAGCAGTATCAGGTAACATTCATCGTATTATCATTTGGGAGACGGACCCCAATGGAGTCATCCACCATGCTGGCCAAAGACTCGGTACAAGGTGAATACTCAAATCATTATTACTATCGGTCCTTTAAATTTGATACGTCACTCCAATTCTTGCAGTTTTCCTGAGAACTGTTGACCATGTATTCTCCAACGAACTTGCACACATGCTGCAAGTAGCCAATGATGTACACTTTGTACTGGCAAGTCACAAGTGATGATAATTCTCACCTGCTTTGAATTCATCTGTTTTAGCACACTTCATCATAGGTAATTCTGAACAGTGCAAGAAAAGAAAAAAAGAAACAGTTAACTGTGCTAATAATGGCAGAGACACCGACTATACCAGATAGTATGTGCGAACGTGAACTTCAAAACGTTTATATTACAATGTAGCAGTGTTGAAGCATGTGGCTAGAAAACAAAGAAAATAAGTCCATGTAGGTGAAAAATGTCACATAATTATGGTCAACATTTAAAAAATAATCATTAATACATCCAAAAAATAAAATCATCAATGGATGCTATAAAATGTAGCACAAATTGCCAATGGATTTTGGGAGGCAATTTTTCATAGGGAAAGCTTTAAACTAGCACCACTTGTCAGTGGCAAGGGGTGGTAAAAGGCAATAAATTATTGCCTTTTGTCTATGTAATATAGACAGAAAAAGATTAATTTTTATCTTTGGGAGGATTAGATTTGGGAGGTGGTAGCACTTATATTCCTAATTTTAATGTGATCAGGGATGGTATTCAAAGGAGAAATTAAGATGATAAAATAAAGGTTGTGAGCAAAGCTTGGCCTCATAGTGGTCTTCAAGAAAGGTGGAGGAAGAGAGCACTGTATCTCATTCAACCAGTTGTAAGTTCACAGCTGTTGTTACGGCAATGGCAAGAGAATGATGGGCCACTATGTTCAACATAAGGATCATTCCAGAAACAGACTCCCACACATATCATGTAGGGTGGGAGAATAAAATCTGTATTCCGCCTGTTGAAAGATCACATTGGATACTAGATCCAACAAAAAGCCCATCCATGATGTTGCAAACCAACTGTTGTACATCATTAAGACTTACACGAGTTCTGAGGATTGCTTGGTCATCCCCAAAACTGTGACATTTTGGTCTACTGCTGTGTATCCAAACAGAAAACAGGTGTGTGGGACTTATAGAGCCACTGACTAAAGTTTGAGGGAAGGTGTCTGCAAGAATAAGCATCAGTTATTGTACTGGTGTAGTGCACATGTCCTACTTTATGCACATGCAGAGCTACACGCAATGAAAAAGGGTGAAGTGGCCAAACAAGATCGAGTATTGAAGCATCATTACCAATACTTTCGAACTGGATGTTAAAATATCAAATTATCTGTAGGAAAGGCCAATTGTCTGCCTATACAAGTAAAATCACTGAAGCATCGCTTATATTAACTACGAAATGGATGATGACTAAACAATGCATAGAAAACTTACCTGTATGTATCTAACTGCGGCGGAAACTATCAAGTATTATAAATGAGTTTATGTTCACATAAATATGCACTAAAGCATTAATACTGATACAAATTGGATGCTATGATTGTAATACAATGTTAGCTGTAGGAAAGACCAAATGATGGCCTATACAGGTAAAATCAGTAGAATGTCACATATATAATTACAAGGTGGATGCCAAGACTAGATTAATATACAAACTTACCGCTATATATCTGACCATAAAGGAAAATATACAGCAATATCATGAGTTTTCTATATCACACAGACCTGTACCTATTAAATACTGCCATTGTGACTAATGCAGGTACATATCAAGGGCACTTAAGTGTAGGAGGATGGCAAAGAGAGGACAATGAAAAGCAAGAAACTTTGTCCTTTGAAAAGAACACTCCTCCATCTTGCTGTAAGTAGAAAACTTCCAAAATGCTTGTATGTGGTTTTCAAGGCCTCTCAGTCTGTAGAGAGCACACTACTTGCTGTAAGCAGAACAGTAACTGAAGAATTTACAGGATTTGGCATAAATCCGTGTATTATGGGAAGATCACTCTATCCAACTGCCACCTAGGTCTAGGTGGGGTGATAACTTGTTATCCTTTAGTTAAAAAGTTTTGGCCTGGGTGGGCTGGATTTGCAAGGCAGTAATAGTTCTCCTAAGGTATTAATATCAGGTATTGTATTTGATGAAGAAATAATAGTTTGGAAGGTTCCAATTTGAATATCCCATATGTTAATTCCATTCATCCTACAAATAAATAGTTTCCTATAAATGTCACTATATAATGTCATCTGGTAGAAAGTCCATGAATTCATCCTCATTGTCTGATAAAGTTCTGAAATCATCTTGTCATCTAGTCATAATAAATCATTTTCTAGTCAATGTAACTACTGTCTGACTCTGTCTCCAATGTCATATCCATGTCCTTATGTAGAGACTGATCTTGGACTCAGTAAGTAAAACTTTCACCGTGCAGACTTGTGAAATCTGTTAAAGGTTGCAACTGAACAAGTGTCAACTGCACAGAAGATTACGGGGGACTTAAAATAACCACCCGATGTTACTTGGCACTGCGCAAGTACCAAACTTGTGGTTCAATCAAAGGGTTGTTACATGGGAAAACAAAGAGTGCTGCCTTCAAAAGCCATGAAATTACGGTCAAACATGCACAGGAAGTTGTAGAACTCTACTTGGCACTGAACATGTTGTTGTTGTTTTTGTTGCAGGGTTTAATGCCATTTTTCAGCACACGATAGGCTATGCATGGTGGCCAGTATTAATAGTGGAGGAAGAACCTGGGAAAACCCCGGGAAGAACCACTGACCCACGAGAAGCTACTGGTAAGCTTTCTCACATACCCACAATGGCCGAATCCTAGACTTGAACCCACGCAGACAGAGGTGAGATGGCAGTGATCTGTAACGGAGAACACATTAGACCACTCGGCCACTAGGGGCCCCCACTGAACAAGTACATGTACTGAATTTACAGCTTGATCAAAATGATTGTCAACTTGAAAACAAAGTGAGTGCTGCCACAGACCTATTAATCAAGCCATGTGCAATGGCAGAAAACTTATCACCTTGAAATTAAATGTAACTTATGGAAAAGGAAAATACAAATTAAATCAAACACTTTATTGCACTAAACTGTGTTTATACAGCAAAACAAATACATATCGGCTGTTAGGACTTGCACAAAAATAGAAGCAATATACTTTCTAGTAAACCCCCACAGTAAAAACAACACTGACAAACATTCCACTTTTTAGTAAGTAGTATTTAATTTACCTGTAATGTTTTCAGATTATTAAAATTCAAATGACTGTAGATACAGGTATTGTGCAATGGATACCATGAAGAAACGGACAAACAGTGCATAACATACATTCATCTCTGAATGGAAATGGTGCCAATGAAAACATAATTAACATTTGAATTGACAGTATCTTGTGCAAACATTTATAGTTTCCAACATTACCGCTAGATTTATCCAATTTTTCGTATGTCATACGTACAAGTCAACCCCTGCTCTACATAAATCAAATTTTCTGTAGAAAAACATACATTTATATGTGAGTATATATATGGTATACGGGTCCTTAAGAAACAGACATATTCCAACACCATATTTTATTTTCCAAAACAGAATGATTTCTTAAAATACAAAGTAGGTTGCAATCCTAAGATCCTTCCAAAACACTGCTGCCATTTTTATGCTTTCAAGATAAGAATATAATTATTTTTAGAACTTTAAAAAAAATCGCATTTAAAAGTGACAAAACAGTATTTACCATGGATACAGAGTTGTATTACTGATTCCAAAACCTTATTTATTCTTCACTTTTTGTTATTATAACAAATACAAATGATGTTAGAAATTAACTTCCACCTTATATACACAGTTGTGGAGTTGGGTGCTTATGACTCTTAATGTGCATATTCTCATGCAAAATGTGACAAAAATGTATTACTAATTGTATTCACTAATATTTTGTTTAAATTCCTGATACCAGTCCATTTATTATTAGCATATGCAACTATTTAGGCCAATGCTGCAAAAATGTCACAAATTTGCCACATCGCGCCATTGTATTCAGGCCTTATTCTTAGGGATCGGGAGAGACATTCAAGACTTAATACCACATACCCCTCCTGTCTGAGACAATATGCAAGTAAATTGAAACACATCTCATGATGTCTAATTCTCTCCTGACTTGATGCCGAAGCCAAGTTCTCAAGAGCCACAATTCGCTCCTTTGATTTACCCAGGGCTAAGTAGGTCTGGTATTGAAGAAAATACATGTAAGGCCGGGCGTCTACCACTACCAATTCACATACTGACCAGAACAACTCATTACTCAGGGGAGGCGGTATGCAGTGGATTTCTGATGGAAGATAAAGTACAGAGAGAGCTAAACAATTTCTGTAAGTCTGTAAAGTTGTCAGATCCCCTGACACAATCTCCTGAATAGTTACATCATCCATATCTACTATATCAACTATTGCCAATTCACATACATAGTGCTTGAAGTCACGCTCCACAGCAGTCAGAACCTCCTCAGCTTGATTTGTACATCCTAACTTAAGATAAAATCCTGCCAGTTTGAGTCTCCCAGATGTCACATCAGAGCTTGCTCCATACTGAAGATACCTGTGTGCCCTCTCAATTTCTTGTCTACAGAAATCCTGTCTTGAAAAGCAAGAAGAAGCAAGTTGGCAACCAAAATGGCTGCAGAGTAATTTAATCCATACCAATAAATCATCTTGTAATACCTCTCTACAGGACTGGTGTTCTTGTATCAAAACAATTAGAAGATCATAGCAGGACTCTTTTAGAAGGCTTATGAAAACATTTAAAGCCAGACGTTTAGACCAAAGTATGGGACGCTTAACACAAAGTACATCTGAGTTGTGTGTCTCGTCTAGCTGATTTTCTCCACCAATCAAATGCAAACTATAAATTCTGCTACACGCCTTGGACAGTGCCTGTCCAATACCATCAAATGGTATCGAAGTCAAATATCTAAAGTTCATGTCAATTAAATTGCTCAAAATATAGTATAAACAACGACTTTTATGTACTGATAGTTTTCCAAGAAACATATTTTCCTGTGGAATGAAATAGTTTGGGCAGAAATTGCCGTTAACCCACAAAAGAACTGTTTTCAAAAATGCATCGACACAGATAAGCAAATTTTGGGGTTTCCAGAATCCTTTGTCCATGTTTTCTATCAGCCAGAATAGTGCAGTTTTGCATTGATAACTGGTAATACATTCTCCAATAGCAGGTGTGATAAAATTCTTGATAATCATTTTCATTAGAACATAACTACCAATCTGTGTGTTGTTAAGCTTCCACATCAACTCTCTCTCAATTGTAGTGAAAGATATTCTCCACTCAAAGGGTCGATCAGAACTAATGGGGTTTCCAACAGGAACCAGAAATGCCTCATTCCGTGCAAAATTCTCAAAATCTTCAGATGTTATCCAGTTTCTCCATCTCTGGCGCTGCACCCAAGAATTAGCATGTTGTGCCCAGTCTTGTATTCTCATACCAATTATACAATCCATGGGAACGTTCCAGTCAGTGTCATTAGTTGCTGCTGGTCCATGAATTGTGCCTAGTGGATAAACAAATGCTGATGGTTTGAAGACTTTTTGTCTTTCATGGTCGACAAAGATATCAATAGGGTCCACACTATAACTAAAACACAGCTCAGGTCTATACAAAAGCTTATAGTACCCAGGGAATTTGTCCTCATCAGCAACCATTAGGTAATTATTTTTCCCAGGCACTGTATTATTGGTGTATTGTACAGCTATGTCACTATTGGTTAGGGAAACCAAATCAATGTCTGAATTAAGGCCTGGTGTTGTTGCACCTTCCATCTGACTCCCAAATATGAAACCTTTACACTTCTTACTCCAAAATGTCAGTAATTGCTCACATTTCATCCATTCTTCCCTTCTTTTCTTTCTGATTCTCTCATTGACACCAATTTTATCCAGTATTCCCATAATAATCCAAGACATTTTGGGAAAGTAATCTGTTCTATCTTTGTCTGTCATTGTTTCTGAAAATACAGAAGCATTTAACATCTCAAAAATATGTTGCAAATAGTTTTTCTTTGTAGTCATCATCAATGACATTATCATCTTTACATTTTCTTGCTGAGAATATAATACGGCAATGATAGTGATCAATCTAAATTTAAAGTATGTAGTAATCTGTTTATTTATTTGTAAACCGGTCTATTTGTAATTACTTTTTGCCGGTATCAGATGCCAACATCCAATAATGCCTGTCATAATACTACCACTACTATAGTATTCTGCAAAACATCTTTCCTTTGCTAACCTATCTTCTCCCACCTTGTTAATTTATATAATATAGGATGTAGGGGCATATCATGGGGCCAATTTTTGTAGGATATTTTAATTTATTGGGTTTCTTAAAACTGTCTAACAAGGTTATATATGGACACAGGGTAGAGATCTCAACAGTTTACAATTCATGAGCAAGTGTCCACAGTTGAATGCTGCCAGAGAATTACCAAGAAATCACTGAAAATTCAGCCTCGTGTGTGTGGTTGCTTTTGGTCAATAATCATACAGGTCAATTCTTATACATGTAAGGCTAATAATTTAGGAGTAATTCTGACAGTATGCAAAACCATCCAATTCCTAAAAGACCAACAATTTTAACAACCATGTGTAACTTCAGACTGCCTATATTCATTTCAAAGTATTCAAAATGTTCCCTCATAGATCCTTTCAAAATTACAACTTTTGATACAATCTTTGGACCTCAAACCACATAATTTAATAGTGTTAGAATCATCATTAGGATCCATAATATTTGCCTAAAAACACTAAATCAATAGTGTTGGAATCATCATTAGGATCCATAATATTTGCCTAAAAACACTAAATCAATAGTGTTGGAATCATCATTAGGGTCGATCCATAATATTTGCCTAAAAACACTAAATCAATAGTGTTGGAATCATCATTAGGGTCGATCCATAATATTTGCCTAAAAACACTAAATCAATAGTGTTAGAATCATCATCAGAATCCATAATATTTGATACATTATTAGGAAATTGTTATTGATTTAACAAGTAAATCTGTAAATGCATCTGATTATTACTTGTTTTGACAACTGGAGTTGATGTGTAACTTTCAAAACATGGCCATCTTGTAGGATAACGTGTTTGTGTGTGTGTGTGTGTTTTGGATTTTTAACACAGCTTTAACAATTTTGCATCATATCACTACAATATCTGCAGTTTGGCAGTTTATAGTGATGTCTAGCACTTGGGCATCATTCTGCAGACATGTAGCATCATGTCCCATCCGGACACATTATCCTGACACCAGACTGACCTGTCCTAACACTAACCTCTCAAAGCTGAGTGCTTAGTGAGGCAGCTGTTAGTACCATTTTTATAAGTCTTTGGAATGACTTGGCCAGGGTTCGAACCGGCAACCTCCCGCATCGGAGGCAGATGCTCTAACCACTAGACAACTGAAGTGGTCACCAGCTTGTCGGATAAGGTGAACATCCGAAGCTGAATGTTCAGAAAATCATGTGTTAATCTAAGTACCTCTCTGTCAGGATTATCTGGATCAGAATTGTCAGTGAAATGAGAAAGACAGTAAAAAATTTGAAGAATCATATAGAATAAGCAAAAAATGCATAACATTGCAGGCTGTATAGTTGACTTTTCCTGAATTTTTGTCTCTGCATAAGAAACTAATTTGCACAACCATAGAAGCAAATAGTATCCATAAGCAATATTATCCTTGTCCACCAATACTCTGTCCATAATAATATTAAAAGCCTAGCATTTTGTCCTGATCTGTCAACATTCTAAGGCATGAAATGCATCCAGTTACAAATACACCATACCATAACAATACATTATCAATGAGAAATAATTTGGTACATTTTCAATAAAGTCAGTACATAAACTATGGAGTTCCAGAACAAAATTTCTACTTGCCCAATGTTGAAAAAAAAAATTGTTTCAATTGTTTCAAACTGCATCAGAAGAAGAAAAAAATTAATGATTATTATCGCCAATAAAACATATATTTGACACAATCTGAAACATGAAAATAAGCCCAGTTACAAAGTCTTATGAAAAAAAGTAGAGAATGGAAGCATGTTAAATTTTTCATTACATTTTGTAATGAAAATAACAAATTTACATGCACATTCTGAAATCTTTGAAAACCTAACTTGACAATAGCTGTACAAGAAGAAACTAAGTCACCCACACTAGCATTGAAACACAAAAAATGGAAATGCACTGAATTAAAGCTGTGTATATATATATATATATATATATATATATATATATATATATATATATATATATATATATATATATATAAAACCAGTGTGACATAAACTGGAATCCTGCTCCCCCTCCAGCTACAAAGGAATCATCATGATTGCTGATTACTGATCTCATTAACTTATATCATTGATGACTGAATTCAGACAGGTCAAGAGTTTCTAAATTAATCACAAAATTGTGCTTAACACATGTGAACTTGTCACAAGCCATTAAAAATGGGGTCATGGTATAAAAAGAAATTAAAAACCTATATGCTTCAAGAAGGGCTATGTACTTAATGCATGTAACAAAGGCAAAAAAATTCCCAAAAGAAAAAAGCCTGAAACAAATCATACAGTGTTCATGATCTCATCCCACCACTACATCAGAAGCATTTCAAAATGACATCCACATCCAGACAGCAATATGACAACAGAATCCTGATCCAAATCATCCTGACACAGCGTTCCACAGCTTAACACCTGGATGTAACTGTTTGTCTACTACTTCCTGACTTTTAAATATCTTCTTTTTTCATTTCACAGGAAATGCAACTATTGAATAATGCAAAAGTGGTAAACCAGATGATAAAATCAAATCACAAGGCAGCTACAGAGTGTCCACTAGATGGAGACATACATACACAAAGAAGTTAAGTTGGGCTTGGACTGGTAGATGATCTTAAAATGCGTGAACTGTGGGCTCATCTCGCCTATACACAAGCTGTACAAAGAGGTTCAATTTTGCAAACCTGGCTGTAATGCTGCTGTAGTCAACTTGGGATTCTAGACAGGGCTTCAAGAGACATCTATGGGAATTGCAGGAGCCAGATTCTTCCTTAAGGCCACTAATGTTCCTTCTCCAATTCAGATGGCATGCAAAGGACTGAAAAAGGAAAGAAGCAAAGATTACAACTGAATAAAATAAGAACTTTAAACTTATGCATCACATGATTAAAGATCATGGCAGCACAGATCCTTCCCCTTTCAGCAGTGCATTTGATGCATTTTAAACTCTGTATAGTTAGTGTAGAGAAACTATGACAAGTATCCTCAAAGCTATCAGAATCACCATTGAAACAATTACTGATTATAAGTGCATCACTGTGGCTTTGTGTGAAAACAAATTGTGCTGAACTGGAAGTTAGCTTAGAGGCAAAAAAATGATGTATGCTCACATGGTTATGCAGATTATACTGGAACTACCACATTTACATATATTATGTGACACCATATTTCTTTGGATACGAAAACTTAATCATTAAAGTAATTTTTTGTGTACTCTTATGTTCTGGGACACATCGTTTTTTCCTCGAGTCATAACTTGTGGGGTACCTTCTAAATCTGTCAAAACTTTCACTGTCAGAAATTACACTCAAAATTAGATTTTATTTTGTTTTAAAATTAAATTGTGTACTTGAAATAAAACTCTTGTATCATGGCATCACTTCATCAATTCAAACCTTCTCCTACACATGTAGAATCCATCGTTTAGGTGCATATTTTTTTAGCTCCCTTACACCATAAAAATTTATCATTGGATGCTAACACACCTCCTGCTGTGGAAACTACATGACTAAAATTAGATTTTTTATCTACACCAGTCTTGTGAATTCTCTCACTTTTAATCTCCTTCTTATCAACCGTCCATGAGATCAAAGTACGCTGGAGTTTCATTCATGTTAATGATCATACTCTCAACGAAATCATCTTCTTCTCTTCTGACCTTCACAAATTCATGGAATAATTTTCTCCTCCAAATCTCCTAGGAGATGCTGGGTCATCGATGTCCATGCATGAAGCACTAGATTGTGTCACTTAAAAAATGTTTCATTGTTTAAATTATTTTCAAGATTTTTGTGAATACCAATATGCAAGCCAACTTTGTATAGTTGGAGACAAAAAAAAATATTGGTACACTTAAAAGAATCCAAAGATGGCTTCTGAGATCAGCTTGCTTTGTATTAAAATAAACTTGTATTAAATTTATTTCTCAGTACCAAACAATCCACTGTGTCCAAGTCATAATTAATCATATGTTAATCTAAAATACCTTCAAAGATTAAGTTCTTGTCATAGATTATCTGGAATTTCTTTGACAGGCTGGACTATATGCAAAGCAACAATCAGTTTTCACTTCCAGATCATCACAAATGCCTTATTATTCATTGTGCATTCAGGGTTCAACACTAATGCAGGTCAATTGGCCTGAGGCCACCTGATTTTCAGAAAGACCACCACTTCCTTAAGCTGCATGGTCCATTGGGCCAATTATTTTAAATTGTGGAGATTAAAAGATAAAAATATATCTATCTCATATTATAGTATTGTATAAATCTTTCCTTTAATTATAAACATGTCAAAGATTGTGACAACTGAAAGTAAAACAAAGATCATGCTTATACCATTTAAACCAAATTATCACTGTTGTTTGGGTACTTACTTCATTAATTATATAAGAGCATCAAGCATTTACATGACTGACTTTTTTGTTATGTGTCTGTGTCTGTTTAAAAAATATGGAGATTTCTTAATAATGTCTCTCTGCTACACGAAAAGCTAAAAAACTAAAAGATGAGAAACTCGAAGTGCAACGTATGAACGAAAAACCCAAGAGATAACGAAAATACACCACTCCCTCCATAACTCGCGTTTGGATAACACATGATTCCGCTTATAACGCAGTGTCTGGCGTGGCTCTCGATTTTTTTCCCAAAGAAAATATATTTTAAATATCTTTAAAATATGCTGAACGTGAAAAAATTACGATAAGAACTGGTAAATTAAACCATGATATATCACTTGTTTTATCATCAAAAATGATGATTAATGCCTGTAAAGATAGAATCCATATTGTGAAATCTGCAAGTTCTAAATAAGATATCATATATTATGTAAATTTTTTATGATAAATAGTTGTCAATACACTGTAAGCAAACAGACTGGTGAAATAGCGATCAGTGAAAACTTCTGGTAAATGCTAACAGGTGACAACAGAGAATGAAATAAACACTAATTAAATGTCTGGCTATGTGAAAGTCACATTCTAATCCTTTAATTCCATTTCAGTGTAAACACTATAATCGCAACATATTCTGTTCTATGAAAATATGAAAAGAGTCAATCGATCGTCACATCGAAACCCGCAAGTACTTCTGTGAGAACCTAATTATATGCCAGCTTTGTTTTGATCAACAACTTGGGGAAGTGTTTGGTACATTAAAATATCAACGAAAAGAGACCTGTGTTGTTTTATCACTGTGAATATGTCTTCTGCATCAAATCAAGCAAGGGAGGTCCAAAGAAAAAATTCAAAGGAATGCAAATCTGAGCATAAGTTCTTGTGGTCACTACCGTTATCAAAATTCATTTTATTTGACAAAAGAAAATGGTTTCACATTTTTATATGGTGGCTGGAGACACAAAATGTTGACTATGTAAAGATCATACAGTTGAGAAATCTGCAGGAGTTTTCTTGGCGGTAGAGAAATCAAGTCGTAACACAAAAAAAATTAACTGTTTTTTCAAAATGTGAAGTTACCACCGTGTCATTTAATTCTGCACATTGGGTAATTCTGCACAACGATATGTCATTTCTTTAAACACTGAATCACGTGTTATTTTTGTTCAAAAATCTATTTTGTATCAAGAAAGAACGATCGTACTTTAATTAAGGAAAGTGATATTCATAAAGTGTACAAAAATATCTGCATTTCGACTCGCAAAATGCATATGAAAATGTGATTTCTAAATGTCAACATGAAGACGCACTCCATGACCTTCTTGAACCGGTAACCCAGAAAATCCGATTTACTATGTATCTTTTAGAATCATACAAATAAATACATTATATAAAAGAGGAAAACCTTAAATAAGACGTTGTAAACACATTACATCCTATCCATTGTTGTTTCTCTTCCAAATAATAGTTTATTTTTATAAAACACTGAATTTTATTAACTTTTTTTTATAAGATCGGTTTAGTTTGCTTAATATCTCTTGCCTTTTATGGGCATTTTTACGTTGAATTTTGTAAAAATAGCTATAAACCTGACCTAATTACTCGACTGCACTGCTGACAAAAACTGTACGCAGAATAGGCCGACATATCTCGAGTCAGGAAAACACGGGGGTGGTATCCCCCGTGTCCAAAATTAATATTCTTTTGAACAGAATATTCTGGTGACGACTGCCTCTTTTCAAACGGCAAGCATTGCTATATAATATTTTCATCAATCGGTCGAATTCAGTATGTGTTTTGCTTCAATATTGGAGACGAAAACCGAAAGTGCGCAGAAATGCCCGATAGCATAGTATATTTGTCAAGCGTGTCACAAACGGTAAGTATTATCGTGTTCAAATTTACGTTGTTTTAAATTTGTAGACCCATTAAATTCATGTTGGTAATAATTAACCCTTGTGATTTTTTTCATTTTACTTCTACCACAATCAAATCTATCTATTTGTTCGTTCAATCGACAATCTTTCTCGAAAAGATCGTCGATCTTTTGTATTAAAAAACCCCGTCTAATTTGGATCAAACAATAAAACTAGAATGTATCCAATTCAACACACAAATTAGTGACGTAGTACACAATGTGTGCAGTGGTACACATGTTAAGCGAACGGAAACCATGTGGAATATTGTTTTTAATGATCTCCTCAATATACTGCGTTTTATCCTGAAATTATTGTTGTTCTATGAGGAAAAAATAAACAAAGTACACCGTTATGAAGGGATATTTATTCACAGTTAATCTCAGCATGATTATAAATTGAGTATTCAACACTATAACCTGCCACCTCCCTCCCTTTTGCCTTTATGTCGATCCCTTTATTGGTTTTTGGCATTTTTTATAGGTCCCTCGATAACTCGCGCCTCACTTATAGTGCGGTCGATGTTTTTGGACCCCGATGTGTGCGAGTTATCGAGGGAGAGATGTACCTAGATACCTGGAAGCAGGAATTTCTGTGGCCAAATCAAAACAAGGAGAAAATTAAGACATATTCAATTTGTTCTGCGTATGATACAATGGTAACATTTGTAGTTGGCTGCAAAAACTTCTTAATTGATACAGTCAGAACCCATGACTTATTAGAAAGCCACAAAAGGAATAGCTTGAGAAAAAAAGCTGAGAAGGCAGCCCCTGACTCTTCTGCAGGCGAGAAGTCCATTACGTTTCTGAATAAGGCAGCCTTTGAAAAAAACGTGTGTCATGTTTAGAAATGTTCATTTTGTTGCTAAACATTGTTGCCTATATACTCTGTGAAATAATGTGAGCTCGACAATGCAAAAGGTTTGGAAATAGGCAGTATCTACCTGACTGACAAATACTGTCAAAATATTATTAGGGCTATTGCAAATACTGATAGGTCAGAACAGGATGGACCTTGTCATTTCCTTCAGTCAGTCTTTGTCAGGTATCAGTGATAACTTCTCCGATACGTCTTCCAAAGAAGCAGATATTACATACCTTCGTTCATCTTTCAAGTTAACAAAGATATGTATTATTTACTTTAATTTTCTATTACTGAATTTAAACTATTAAACCACAGATTTAAACTATTAAATTAAACCAGAGATTAAACTATTAAACCAGACATTTACATGTAGAACCATTCTGTTTATAAAACTAAACTTTTAAACCAGCAATTTAAATTTATATTCATACCATTTATTTATTGCAAACTATTAAACTACCAATTTAACTTTAGATCCATTCTATTTTGTGAATTCAATAATTTATTATTTTTTCTTCTAAGGTTTATGCTCATTTTATTGGTATATATAATATACCCAAGGCAGACAGTGTTGAATAATTTAATGTAAACTGTAATTAAATAAAACCATGTACATGTTTTTATTTTATTGTATAGATTACACATTTTTTCAATAAGTATAATGGTAAATGAGAAGGACCTTCTATCAGTGAGAAGGACAACCAGTTTTCAAAAGCAGGAAGTCCTGCAGGCTTTCTACTTAAAAAAGTGAGTGTTGCATTGTCCCTAAAATAAGCACAGACAACCACACCATAAACACATACTCTAAAGAATAAACAATTACCTTTAAATCAATACCAAGAATGGTTAAATCTAACTCTTGTATCACCAACAAAATGAGAGAGGAAAAAATGGTCTGCAAATAGATTAGGACTACATTTGTGGGTAATGAACCGAATGTAATAATTGTGACCTGATTCCTGACAGGTTTTGAAATTCTCTCCTGAATAGAAAAAAACTTGTATCTATTATAAAATAAATGTGTTTGACATACTGATGCAAAGCTTCAAGGAATTTGATCCATGAATACGATAGCTAGAGGCTATTATCTAACACCACCATTGTATCAGAAACACAAGGAAGTTCAAAATGACTGACTGTCAAAATGCACAATAAACTCGTTAGTTTTTGTGTCCTTACATAAATCTGGAAATTTCTGTCATAATATAAATATGGAAATTAACTTGCCTGTTAAACTTTACTAGAAAATTTAATTTCAAAATATGATATGTTTTTTTATATATAAAATTCTGAAAATAAATTTTCATGAAAATGTAAACCCCGCAGTTGACAAATTGTGTTCCTTGGCAACTAGTTTACATATTTTTATCAAAACCATCAATGGTTTTGCTTATCAGGTGTGAGATAATTAAACCAGAGCAGGTCAGTAATGGGTAATACCTGAAATCTGGTAGTATATAAATATGTTAGGGTAGTAACTAAGGTAGTGATGTCATTTTCAGCCAGGAAGGAGATAGGCTCTCAGGTGCAAGGCTTTCAATTGTATTGTAGAATTGGTGGAGTTCTTTGATACCCAGGTAGCATGCCTTTTCTTGAGGAGAGAGGACACTTATTGTGCTTTACATGCAGTTATTGTAACTGAAACCATGAAAGAGTACACCAAGAAGAAATTTTTTTTTTTTAAACCTGGAAATATTCCACATAACAAGGGAATCTGATTTCTGACTGACAATACTCTACCAAGTTCCAGTACTGCATCTATCCAAGTGACCAGAAGAATGGATGCAGAGATGTTCTTTCATGACAGTGACAAAACTGACAAACGGGTCTCTTGATAGTTGTGGCACCAGACTCTAATGGCACACCAAGGTCTGCTAGAATTCTATGGCCATCATCCAAAGTGAAACTAGACCTGAGAAAGAAGTGAATCAGCATGATGGAACCAAATCCTGCTGCTGTAAATATGATGCTTCAAGCTTGACTACAAGATACACCAATGGGCAGCTCCAGGGCTAGATACTTGTCACCACTGACATTACATAACCTAGCAGAACATCTATGCAAAGGACTTCAATGTTGTGGGTAAAACTGCTATGGAACTCAATGAAACAGACATGGCAGACAAGCTGAAACTAGTCAGAGAAGTTAATGTTGTCTGTGAGTGTAGGATCCTGAGTAAGTAAGTCATTTTTGATGCAAGATACAATGCCATTAGCTTTGTACATGAAAAGAAACCTGGTCAAAATTCATCTTAAGCTGTTGGAATTACCTGTGAAACTGTTACAGAAAAGCAATACATTGCACTGACTACAGTAGAAAACTAGCTGTGCTGGACTGAAGCATGTTTTCATGTGCAATGTCAAGGAAGCCATATATAGACCAAAAATGGCAAGATTTCTGGAACTCCTCCAACAAAAGGTAAAAAGCACCATGAAACCCGAAAAAACGTAGATAGGAACATACAGCTACCTAAGGGTACCTATTTAGAACAGAAAACCATAAACAGGATAATAACTGGAAAAACTAAACTAGCAAGCAGTTTATAGGACCCAAACCAGCAACCATTAACTTCTTCAACTGCCACACCACTGAAAATCTACACCGCGTATTCAATATATACCCAAAATATCAACCCGCTAGGAAAATATTTATCAAAATTCAAAAAGAGATTGGATCACCACACACATACCCAGAGTTACTTATGGACTCTAATAAAAATAAACAATCATCATAGAAAAATATAAATAAATTCATAGACTCAGCAGGACTTACGAACAAAATATAATTACTATCCCCACAAAACCAAAAGACCCAGTAACTAGCTAAATAAATTTAGAAGCCCCCACATAAAAACCCATAACATATAATTCAATTTTATAAAAATATTAATAAATAATTCACTTACGAAGCACCTATCAAAAGCTAAGGAAACTGCAAAATCGGATGTCCTAGATATCCTTAACAAATCAAGTAATCAGCTAGGACTCTGGTCCTAGATGTCCTTAACGAACCGTGTAAACAGCTAGGACTCCGGTCTTTTGCTAAATAAAGTATAAATAACGTTTCAATCTCTAAAAACATTAATAAATAAATAACTTAAAGATGCAATATTTAAAAACTTATAAATAACATAATGTAGGAAGCACACCCTAAACACCTCGACTAGTAATACCATAATAACCTTGAAAATCTCTCTTCATACATGATTTCTACTAACAACCTCTATAAACAGCATAGAACACCCTCCCCTTTATAGAACATTTTGAAGAAAAAAAAAGAAAAACAAGAACACAAGAAACACCAGGCAAATGCAAAAAGAAACCAGCGATGTGAAGCAACCAGGACAGTTCCCGAGCTCTCCTTCCCACTAATGACAGCTAACCATTCAACTGTAAGGGACCTTTATGGACCCACAGATTGAGGCCAAAATAAAAGCCTAGGGGACGTGGCACCATTCCCTTCCCCAGGAACAACTAGCAGGCTGTGGTGCAGTCAGAAAAAAGTGGCACATGCACAATTGTGCGCACGCCACTATAATTAAACTCAACAACAACAACAATGTTGACTGCACAGCAAATATGTCACCAGCTGCACCACATTCAGAGTATGAAATGGCAAAAAAATAGGTAAAAAGTTACTACTTCAAGAGATTCTCATTTGACACGATGGCTGCTGCTGGCTTTCAAGATGCTTACAGAATTTTACATCCAATATCGGAAGCAGAACAACAGTCTGACCCCATTTATTTGGGTTGTTCCCATTTCAAATGGAGTAATTCTGAAATATTAGTTAAAACCTGTTTCCTGGAATAAGAACAAGAGAAGGAAAAAGGTTGGAACAGAAAATTCTCAGTCAAGTTATTAAAGGCTGCTGCAGTTTGATCTTCAAACAAATGATGATGGACACTGGAGCTGATGTTAGAAATATTAAATGTCAACTCTCCCAAGTACTGGATGCCACCCTGCACTGTTATTCTGGGGACTGCAAGAAATGGCATTATTCAAAGGTGGGGGTGGAAGTACTAAAAGTTGGTGAACATGATCAGAATACCTGGACCCTCGTCATGTGGCTCATGTAGACATGACAGAAAATGATAAGAATATCCTGCCAGAAGTCCTGAAAATGAAACTCTCGTATGATGTCGTACAAAGACTGCAACTGAACACAAACACACAGAAATGTGAGGCTGTGAACAGGTAAATTAGTGTTTCATTACCAAAAGATGCTACCTATTCAAGAAGCTATAAGGCAAGAGTGCACTCAACAATTGAACGACTCAATTAGAGACTGGAATCATCACTGAAAACAACAGTAAAACACTTGGGAGGTATACTTTCATCAACAAGGAGTCTGAGATCACTGAGAAAATGGATGAAAACTATACTTGCCATCAAATGGATCAAAAGCATCCAGAAAACAGGAAACATATCCTGGCAACATAGAAAATATGAGACAGGCTCATCTGAGGTACAGAAGTGAGCATAGCAATAGAAAGTCTCACTACTGCAATGGAATGCCAACCTCCAAGGGCAACCACTCATATGCATATGTTTAGCAGTTGCCAAGGGACAATGCAGATAAAACAGATGATCTTAATAGTCCATGATACAGTAAAAGAAAAAATGTTGTGGGAAATCCATAGGTAAGATAATGTATGTGTTGTGTATATTTGATTTAATTAATATTTGATTTAATTGTTTGTAAGTTTTAAAATCTTTTTTTTTTTTAAATTTCATTATATGTCAGAGCAATGTAATTTTGTTTACTAGGAATTTGATACTTTCCAGAAATTAATTTGACCTGAATTTTTAGTCGCAAACACCATACTTTGTATCTTTTGCTGACATAGTTCCTGCCCTTGCTTGAGAATCAAGTAAACAACTTCTTTTTTTTAATTCATTCCTAATGTGTGAATGATAATAGTGAAATCGAGGCTGTACTAAAATACATGACTTCAGACATGTAAACAGATTCTAAACTGTTCTGGAATATGATCACATGACCCTCATACGGGTATCTATTTTGCGTCTTACTTGACTGTATAAACTTTGTCTATAGAGAAACCAGTCAGTTGGACCTTTACACTGGAAAGTGTCTGTTTGTGACCAGTTTGGAGTTACATTTAATTTTTATTCAAATTATTTGGATTCTAAAACATAAGTTCTTTTTCTTGGAAATGTTTTTGAGTGATCATATAGAATTCTTGGACAAATACATTTCTTGAAATTTTATCTGGAAATTCAAACACCGGAATATTGTTTATGAATCAACAAAGAACTGTAGACAAAAAGCACAATACTAGCTACAGTATACGTCATTGCCTTCCATTTTGGAATTTTCATCGGGACTCGAACCTGAATTCATTAGAACATTTCATTATTAGGACTTCTAAAATTTAATTCATGAATTATACTTGGATTATTTTTGGATTTGATTTCTTAAAATCGTAAGTTCTATTTTTTCTTCATTTTTATATTGTTTTTCCTGGGAAATAAATTATTTGTTACATTTTTCAAAGCTTGTTGTTTTCACTCTTTCTTTTGTTACTGTTTATTAGAGCCTAAACATGTAACACATGTTATATGCAGTTGTGTTACTTCCACCTGATAAGACCTATGAAGAGGTTGAACAATTTTCTAAGAATATGAAGACATAAAGAAACTGAAAAAACAAAATAATGAATCTTAAAAATTTTTTTAACAAATGAACTGACTGTCTAAATGACTGAACAAATGAGTGAATGAATTTAAGACAGAACTGTCATACTAGCATTGTCTAGTAAAATAAAGACCTCCCTCTTTCTTTCTTTTATCCTTCTTACTCAACACAATCATGTCATCAATTAATCAATAATCTCCTCCATTTCATCCATGCAGGCAGTATAGTTACAATTCTAAATGAATGTGGCTGGGTGTACAGGGCATATGATACCTGTACTGTTCCATATCACAATTTCAACTTTATCATACAGTCTGGAAAGTCTCCATGCTTGAAACAATTCCCATAATCTTTGCAGCACTCACTGCCTATTGTTGAAGGGATGAGGTTCTCGACTACGGTGATCGACATTAACACACAAACTACTGTGGCATAAATGGGATGCATAGAATGGTCAGACTTCTCATTAGTGCAAGTCTGTGGACATGCTTCTATTTCCATAAGTTTGTCTCAGGTTCCCCATAGGACAATAGCCCACATAACCTACAGAATGTTACATTTCCTGTCTACTGTATACACAATATTATTTGCTGGCACAGAATTTAAAGATATTTTCTCTGACTAGCTTTGAAAAATGTCCTTCGACAGAACTTGTACATGGTGTAGGGATACATTGCTGCTAATAATAACGAGCATCATCTCCAACAGTTACTACTAATGCAAATTTTTGGAGAAATATTTTTTTTAATTCATCAATTTTTTAATTAAATTTTTAACATTTTAATTATTTTACAATCGATACAAACAACATGAAAATTTCATGTGTCTATCATTAATAATAAACCTTTTATACCAATTTAAACTTTTGATATATACACCACTGACAGGACTCGGGCCACAATTATTTTTCCCATATAGTCTCTACATTTGTTTTTGAGTACTAAACTTTCCACTGTGTCCAACTCAAAATAAATCATATGTTAATCCAAAATACCTTAAAAGATGAACACATGGTGAAGCTCTATCTATAGGTAATCAGGAATTTCTTTGCAATGGATCACAGATTTCACTTCTGGATCATCACTAATGCCTTATTACTCACCATGCATTGTTGCTGAAATACACACGGACAACCACACCATGAGCTCGATGTCTAAAGAATAAACAAATGCCTTTAAAATCATACCAAGAATGTATAAATCTAACTCTTGTATCACCAACAAAATGAGAGGAAAAAATACTCTAAATATACACCAGGATTACATTTATGGGGGGTAATGAACTGGATTTAATGATTGTGACCTGATTCCTTAAGCAATCGGTTGATATTGCTCTCTCTCTCTCTCGTTTGTGATTTTCTTTGAATCCAGTTTTCAGTCTGATAACATATTCAACCCTCTGAATACAAACAAACACGATTCATTTCTCTGTATTTACATCCATGAACAAAGTGTCATGTATCTAATATAAGCGATACACCCTACAGTAGTGCTGTCCAACCCGAGACATGCAGGCTGATTTTAAATGGTCTGCCAGAGCTCGAGCAGCTATATAGTCGTTGCTTTTCAGTTTTCTGCTGTGGCCCTCGGCTTCAAGAAAACCTTTCTTCAGTGGCCCATGGTGTCAAAAAGGTTGGACAGCATTGCCCTAAGGTATGGATGCATATGCTACATATACATAGTTTGTGGATATATTTTTGTTGTTGTTGTTGTTGTTGTCGTAGGGTTTAACGCCATTTTTCAGCACAAGATAGGCTATACATGGCAGCCAGTATAACTGGTGGAGGAAGAACCCTGGAAAACCCAGGAAAGAAACACCGACCCACGAGAAGCTACTGGCAGGCTTTCCCACATACCCACGCTAGCCGAGTGGGAAAAAAATCATTTATTTTATCCTGTCCTAAGAATGGCAAATGTGGTAAACAAAGTGGAAAAGAACATGATATATGCCCCAACAGTGATGCAGATTGTATTGCAAATATTCCATATCTAGCACAACACTTCGTTTAAAACTGGATGCAAAACTGGGGCACAGTTTGTGCTTCAAGACATTCTAATAAAATCTATGACTACTGGAATGACTCTAGGTCTTCAATTATGTAACATAAAGGAGGTGAAAACAACAATTTAAGTAAGGTTATTTATTTCCCTACAATACAAAATGAAAATTAAAAATACACAAACAGTATTTTTAATTAAATCCCAAAGAATCCTAAATGTCCTTTCATAAGTCAAAAAAATATGGAATTCCATGTCTTGAATGTCCTGATGTACCATAATGATGCAATCCATAGTGTCTTTGAATCATTTCACAATAATTCCAAAACAATGTTTGAATCCAAAGACAATGAGCACTTAGTAATTCCACAGAATAATTTAAATAAATAATTCCTCTCAAGTTATATCTGAAACACAACTGTAAAATCTGATAAGAAATGGATTCCAGAGGCTGATCATAGAAAGGAATGTGTTTCTTTATCAAGTCACTATTTATACACACTTTTACTTGACCTATAACATAATAATATTCCAATCGAAAAACCTAGTCTAACAGTAAATAAGACTGACCCTGAACTCTTCCAGTGTAAACACTCTGTTTACCACTTATAATCTTCAACAAAAGTTAGCTATGTAAACATCCTAATTACAAATGACATTAGCCCACATGGCATGTGGAACCTTTAGCAGATCTGACTCATTTGGGAAATTCACAGTTTAGTAAATACAAATCAGTCATTTAGTGAAGCAATGTTTCTTGGTACTTTAACAACATGAAGCAGGCACAAAAAGTCTTTAGTCAAGATGATAAGGCCCACTGTAGCTTGGTATTTAAAAAAATTAATGGTAGAAAATGGAGGTAAATTACAGAAAATCAAGTTGCTGTTACATGCTGGTGATACTCTATGGTGTGTCATACTACTCAAGAAAATAACTGGTGGTTCAATTCCAAATGGATGGAATGAAAAGCAATTTCAGTAAGAAATCCTGAAAATGAAGTTATGTGAAAGTGCTTTAATATGTGTGTGTGTGTGTATGTTTGTGTGTGTGATACTGCTATGATGTCACCAGTGTGACAATTTATGAGGATGTCAAACACTCTGGCTTCATGCCGCAGACATGTAGCACGATGTCCCACCCAGTCACATTATCCTGACACCAGGCTGACCAGTCCTAACACTAACCTTTTAAAACTGAGCACCAAGCAAGGCAGCTGCTAGAACCATTTTTCAAAAGTCTATGGTATGACTTGGAAAGGGTTCAAACCCACGACCTCCCGCATTTGAGGTCGATGCTCTAACCACTAGTTAATTGGAGTGGTGAAAGTGCTTAATGACAATAAGGTATTTCTCTACCTAAAAAAGACAACAACTCCAGAAACTTTGATGGGAGATGTAACAACTTTTCATAGAATTAACAACAAACTGGTAAAATTAAGGTAAAAAAAGTTCTATAATTTGGGTGTCAGCCTCTCCAATATAAATTTTGAAGTCCTTGGATCAAACTGAAACAAATCTTAACATTGTAACAACCTGAAGTCAAATGCAGTGGCAGCGTGAGGGTTTGATGCACCTGGGGAAAATTTTCTTTTGTCGTGCCCCTGCAGAGATGCCTGAGGGCAATGGTCTTTAGTGTTGCCCCCACTTTGCTACAGGGAATATTTTTAATGTCAGTTGCTTACCTTCCTCCTCCCCAGATCCTAAATATACGTTTTGTGAAGAATTGTTGTTGTTGTTGTATAGTTTAATGCAATTTTTCAGCACACGATAGGCTATACATGGCAGCCAGTATTAATGGTGGAGGAAGAACCTGGGAAAACCCCGGAAAGAACCACCGACCCACAAGAAGCTACTGGCAAGCTTTCTCACATACCCACATTAGCCAAATCCGAGACTCGAACCCACGCAGACAAAGGTGAGATGGCAGTGATCAGTAACGGAGAGCGCTTTAGACCACTCGGCCACTCGGGGCCGTGTGAAAAATTGCCCCTGTTAGAGTGTAGGTGTAGTATTATGAAAATTTAACCTTTAAAAATTATAACTGGTTAGAACTTTAGACATGTCCCCTCAAAATATTCCAAATGCCCAAAGGCGTTATTGCATGAGTATAAAAAAAAGTTATTTTGTCTACGGTTCTTCTGTTTATTCCCACTTATCTAAGTTCTGAGATCTTGGGTTAAAGTTCAAGACTCCTCCATCCAGACACTTGTCATTTGATCAGGTTTCCTTTCCTTGTTTCCCTCAGGTCAAGTTTAGAAAAACTGTGACCTTTGCCCTGAGGTCAGTTGGAACAGTTTTAAGTAATTGTAATGATTTATATGTTGGTAGTCAATTTTGGTTGGGCTTCATCCAAAGATTTTATTGTTGTCCTTCATTGTTGTTTTAATGTGCATGCATGAGTGCTGTCTCTTTCTCTTGTCTCTCTCTCTCTCCTTGTATGATTATGTTGCTTTTATGGATTTTTCCCTGGTTCTTTAGTTTTGGGTTTGTTGTGTTTTATATGGTTTTTATGTTGTCACTAGTCTGTATTATAATAAAAAAATAAAAATTCAACCTGTAGTAATTCTGTATGCAGAATCTACTTCTTTCTTCCATCTTTTGTTATCAGTTCCATTCTCATCCTTTTCTCATTCTTTCATTTATAGTGACTTTATTTTCTTCTGTTTCAGCAAATTTGTGAGCATTTTTCTTGCATTCATTTTGTTTCTTCTTGTTCTCCTCTCTTTTTCCACAGCTGTCACCACCTCCTTGGTTAGTTTGTTGTTTTCCTGTCAGGGGTGCATCCTTGTTTTGATCTGATTCCTTCTGTTAATATCTTTTCAGCTCTGTTATATTCTGTTTTGGATAGATCACTAGCTCACTTATGTGAGTTTGTCATCTCCTCATTTCTTTTTTACCATTCTATTTCTGTATTTCGCAGTTGTTCAGCACGTCCTATAAGAAATGCATCCCTTACATCACATCTGTACACAAAAACCATGTAGAAAAAAGACTAGTTTAATTTCCTTATATCTTTTCTTTTTCTATTTCCAGTTTTCTCACCCTGTTCTTTATTTGGCTTCCTTTTTGGGTCCCCATTCTAGCATTGATAACCTTTATCTTGAATTTTTTCAAAGTGTTCTACACTTGCTGTCATGGGGATCTCATATGGCAGATGTGATATGTGTAATTCATCAATCTTTTTCTTAATTTTCCTAAATATAGGTGATGGTTCCTTTATGTCTACTGATTTTTCTCCTATCTGCATGTGCTCGTAATGAGCTATTAGTTCTGTTCCCTTTGGTCTTAGAATATATCTCTTATTTCCATTCCTGTTTAACACCTCTGCTAGATTTTGAAATCAAATTTCTCAGTTCGAAGGCCACGATAACTATTGCCACTGACACAGACTGACAGTCTCCTCTCCAGTGGAATCTCTGTCATGTCCAATTTCTTGCATACCCTCAGGGTAGGAGAATTCCAGAAAAGGTCCCTCTTTCGTCTCTATTCACCTCATTTTGAAGTATCTCTCTAGTTCATACATTAACCTGCTACTGCTTGATACTGCCATGTTTCTTTTTGGGTGATTACAATTTCAAGAGTTGCATGAGATTTGTACGGATTTGAAAATTACTCACAAAATTCTTCTATTTTGTGTTATGTATTCTTAATAAATTTTCTAATATTCCATTGGCATTCTGAGGCACACTGGCTGTTTTCTCCTAAAAGTATTGGAATTCTCTCTAGCTGGCAGACTTGCGGGTAGTTTGCTTAGCTTGAGCCATAGCAACAACAAAAAATGTGAGACTTTCCTTCTCACATATGAGTGTCAGAAGTTTAGGAGTTTTCTCATTTTGGAATTGTGGTCTGCATGCAAGATTTACATTCCTCTGAAATTGAAGAGCTTGACAACGTGACACTCTACACATCTCCGAAGCTAAAGATTTGACATCAGATGTGCCCCAAACACATGAGCAATACTCCATTTTGCAAAACCATGTGTTAACACATTTTTACAAAGAATTTTACTTAGTTTAAATTATAGCTATGGCTTATATTTGAATAACCTTAGTAAATCATGAAAATAAATAAAGTAGTGGGACCAAGTGCTTGTGACTATTTTGTTACTCTTAACACACAGACATGTCCTCATAGCTGGTCAACATCGGGATAGTATCCAAAACTGGATAGTAAATCACCAGATAGCTGTAGCTTATTTAGCAGCTATCGTGCAGAGTGAGTCAATGACAGCTGATGAACATTGCAATATATCAGGAGTGAACGAAATCATACATTATGTCTGAGTGTCTTCTTGAGCAGGAATAGCAGCATGAGATCAATGGTCAGGTGTGGAAGGGAGTGCTTGGAAGTCACTTACCTTGTCTCTTATTGGCTATAGCACAGGGCCTCATTACCAATTAGTCCTACAATGCAAGATGCCTACCCTGATATATGTGTCTTTTAGGTCACAAATATCAGGTGACACGACTTACATTGTAGTAGCTACCAAGAAAATTAAGAGTATCCATCAATGAATATATGACTGGTGGGGGGGGGGTCAAACCTGTAACAATATAAACTATGTTATGTGACCCAGGACTTGCGTCGTGTGCTAATGTGTGTGGTTTTTGTGAGTGAGCGAACGAGTGAGCGATCGATCGCGGTGCATGATTCCCGTGCGTCACGTGTATGAAAACCACCTCTCCGCAATACTAATAAAAGGCTAGGGAATTACTACTCGAGGCGGGAGAGAGAGAGTCATACAACACCTCGAGCAGTGCAGAGATTTGTCTTTCACGCAAGTGAAAGACAATGGGATTGAATACGTAATATATTTCGGGAAAGTAATACTCTTCGAGTCTGGTAAGGGATTGTTTTTATTTTTGTGATAAAATTATAAATGCCGGTGGGTGGGTTATATAATGTGTATTGTATTTGTTATATTATGTATTATGCTCATCTTGTATTCTACGTGTTTTGTATTGTTTTTTTTTTATTGTACCTCATTCCAACTGTCATAAATCCCACAATCGACAACAAGAGTACTTATTTCTTTGCGAGAGGAGTGAGAGCTCACATCTCCCACCGGCATTTATAATTTTATCGGGAGAGAGAGAGTCATACAACACCTCGAGCAGTGCGGAGATTTGTCTTTCATGCAAGTGAAAGACAAAGGGATTGAATATGTAATATATTTCGGGAAAGTAATACTCTTCGAGTCTGGTTTTTTTATTGTACCTCATACCAACTGTCATAAATCCCACCATCGACAACAAGAGTACGTATTTCTTTGCGAGAGGAATATGAGCTCACATCTGGCACCCACCAAAGAGACCTGTGGGATGGAGAGAAGATCTTATTTGACTGGTAAACCAGACCGAAGGGCTGCAAGCAAGGGATCCCAAAAAGGAGTCCACATTGGAGAGTGTAAGCGTACTGGAGGATGCTAGTGTGCGTTTCAAAATGATTTGGTAGTGTTCTTTTCTTGGCCTGAACAGGAAACATTTGCAGTACTTTCAACATTCTTGGCAGATGAAACTGAACTTTGAAGACAGATGACGTCACAGTTATCTTCACAGCTGACGACATTTAACTGTGCATATATATAGGACGAGAGTAATGCATGTTTTGTGTTACGTGTTATTCGTTTAATTAGTGATAGTTTCGAAAGGAAGGATTCTTGGATTTGGAAATGATGTAAGTGTTATTTTCCATACATTTGTTAGCTATTCATTATATTATTTATCGTTTGCAAGTAATAGTAATGATGTTCAAACTCTAGTTGTGCTTATCGCCAGCATTGCACGAACAGTATTCGTTTAGTTCAACACGTGGTAGCAGCACGGTTTGACCCACTTGTTAGACACTACGTAGAAATCGCCGTGTCACTGTTGTGAATTCAGCCCATTGACAGATTGGCTATAACGCACATGGCATAATCTTTAGCAGTTGCAAAGGACTTGTTACCTGAATATAATTTTGCGTTAATTCAATGGAAATTGCAATGACATTTATGACAATTACCATTATTTTGCATATGTTTATTTTCTGTTTACATTATTGATATAGTATATCAGTTTCATTTATTGAGAAATACATGTATACAGGTTGGTGTTGATTATTAGATTATCTGACCACCACATATAAGAGGGTTTTATAGATCACTGCGTGAGGTGTTGTTGACTTAATGAGACAGCTTTGACTTCTTTATCTAATATACCACTATGCTTTAAACCCCCCTCACAAAATTTTACAGCGCTCTAACGCCCAAGTGAAAGTTGCAGAAAGCGAGGTGATAGTACTGTTTACATATTTGTTTTGGGGTTATATAAGTAACACCATTATGCGGTTATTATATGTATAAGCTTGCACTTGATATTTTAAGGCGTGCGAGATGGTTTCTATTTAGAATTTGTCAGCATATTTTGATAAAGTAATTTTGTAGTGATATTAATATCTACTTTGAAGACTTATGCCTTTATTGATTTTTTGCGTTGGTAAATAGTTTCTTGACTGAATCGTGGTTATACAACCGATCACTGTTGTACGATTTGTTTGCAGTGTCAGATATACATGCGGTTTTTTTTAAGGGTTCTTTTCATGATGGCTACAAGTAAGAACCCAATGACAAATGAGGAAATGATACAGGCATTGAATGCCAGTGGGTATGTGGCAATGCCCGTCGGGGCCTCACTTAAATCCACTGTAACCCCAGCCAGATCTGATATACCTCAGCCTAGCCCTTGGTCGCAAAGCACTCCAACTGCAGGAATTGGGAGGGGCTCGCTCATGCGGTTTGGTATACAGAGTCACTGACACCAAGCCCAAGGTTCAAGTAGGTGCTTCAGCACTGTTTGGTGGTTCCCAGGGTACTCCACCAGCAGCCAACGCGACCCCCACCCGTCCACTTCTGTCATAGTACCTAAGATCCCTTTCTTTTCGGGTGATGACCCAACACAAAAAGGTGACGTCACATATTACGAATGGAGATTCGAGGTAAAATGTCTTATACCTGAATATCCCCCAACGATCAACACACAGGCTGTCAGATGGTCTCTTCGGGGCAAGGCGAGACATACCATTATAGCGTTAGGCCAGAAAGCATCGATTGACGATATATTAAGGTGCCTAGATACTGCCTTTGGAGATATGTCGACTCAAGGCATGATTATGCAAGAGTTTTTCAACTCTTTCCAGAGAGAAGGGGAATCTGTGACTTCCTTTGGTTGCAGGCTGGAGACCCTTCTCCAAACTGCGATCGAAGCAGGCCACATCAGAGAAGAGGATAAGGATGGCCTCCTCAGACAGAAGTTTTGGTCTTCACTGAAGAGTGAACTCCTCAAGAGCCACACTCGCCATAAGTTCGACTCAATCACTAACTATGACGACTTACTTCGAGAAATTAGGATGGTCGACAAGAAGCTGAACTTGCTGAAGGACGCTAACCCAATTCCCCCCAAAAAAGTACACCACCAGCCCATGGTAGAAAGCGGCCACAAGCGATGCAAGATGGAGAAAGATTTCGACTTAAGAATCCAACAAACTGAGGAGAAACTAGGATTCCAAATCGATGCCCTTGCTAAACAGCTGCAAGAACAATCGCTACTCCTCAGAGAACTGTCAGGAACTAACAAAAGGAGGGATGACAGTAACAGACAAGCCCAAAACTACAGCGATGACAGCCGACGCCACTATGGCAATAGGGGCCACCATTACCAAGGAAGTCGGGGGAATGGTTACAGAGTTAACGGTAACCGAGGGCGTGGTTATGGTGGGGGAGAGCAGAATTTAAAAGAGTGACCGCCTCTGTAGATGGCCATACGGGGGCTGGTGACAAACCTAAAGGCCAGAATATGCTATTTCAGCGCTTGGTTGGTTCTTCCAACACTAGTATTGTTTATCTAAACAATGTTCCAGTTACTGCCCTTATTGACAGTGGATCCATGGTGACTACCGTATCAAATAGTTTTTATTTGTCGCTGGGTGATATGCCGGTGCTTCACTCTCTGGAATCACTGGGTCTCAGGGTAACTATTGCAGATGGCTCTTTTTTGAGTTATCTGGGATACACTGAGTGCCCCATTAGGATGCCGTTTGTATCTGATTTTAAACTCAGTGTCCCCATTTTAGTTGTACCAGAGACAGAGTCCAACCGCAATTGTCCTGTCGTTATTGGAACAACTGTCATTCGTTTGTGTAGGGATTACATAATTGATAATCCTCCTACAGATTGAATCCCAGATACATGGAAACTTGCTATTGAAAGCATTGAGTGTAAGTCGTTTACAGTGAGATCTACTAATATGCATGACATCAATGTTGCGCCATATGAAACCATTACTATCAACGGCATTGCCCGCAATGTTGATGCTCATATAGCAGAAGCAGTTACAGAGAACTCTAAACAGGTTACGGTCTGTCCAAGGGTGATCAGGGTTGATCACAAGGGATCATATTCCAGGGTTCAGGTCAGACTTTGCAATATGTCCGCCAAAGGGGTGACAATAAGACCCAAATCAGATATATGTCTTATAAGTGAAGTCAAAGTTGTGGACAACTTAGTTTCTAACTTCACCCCTGATATGTCCAAAGACAGTGGACATTCCGCTCTGGAAGATTTGAAAGTTAAGATTGGTGTTGAAAATCTGAACCCAGAGCAACGGGACAGACTTTGGCAAGTATTGGGCAGGTGGGATTCCATATTTTCAAAGGGCCCCACAGATTTGGGAAAAACTGATTTAGTCAAGCATAAGATTGTGCTTGATGACGATAAACCGTTCAAACAGCCATACAGGAGGATACCGCCGGGGATGTATGAGGTGCGTCAGCACATTAGGGAAATGTTAGATGCTGGCGCAATTAGGGAATCTGACAGTCCATACTCCTCGAATGTTGTGTTAGTCCGGAAATGCGATAACAGCTTACGTTTCTGTATAGGCTACAGGCCCCTCAATGCAAGGACCTGGAAGGATGCTTATATGCTTCCACGGTTTGATGATACAGTCGATGTCTTACAAGGGGCCAGGTTCTTCTCTAAGCTGGACCTTAGGTCTGGTTATTGGCAAGTTGAGATAGAAGAACAACATAGGCAATATACAGCCTTCTCGGTGGGTCCGCTCGGGTTTTATGAGGCGAACCGAATGAGTTTTGGTCTGTGCAATGCTGGGGCTACTTTCCAACGTCTCATGGAGAAATGCATGGGAGAAATGCACCTCAAAGAATGCCTCATCTTCATAGATGACATTCTCATATTCTCCAGAACGTTCGACGAGCACATAGAACGGTTAGAAGCTGCGTTTGCACACTTATATCAGCACGGTCTTAAGCTGAAACCCTCTAAGTGCGAGTTGTTCATGTCCTCAGTCGTTTATCTGGGCCATGTTATATCGGAGGAAGGTATCATGACCGACCTGGAAAAGACCTCTGCGATTAGGAATTGGCCAAAACCTAAAAACATTAAGGAGCTACGTCAGTTTTTAGGGTTCGCAGGATACTATTGCCGCTTTGTCGAGAGATTCTCGCAAATAGCACAACCATTAAACACTCTTTTAGAGGGCCATGGCATGACCAAGGCGTCTCGAAAGAATAAGTCCAAAAACAAACAAGCAGATCCTTGGACTTGGGGCAATGCTCAAGAAACCGCATTTTTAAATCTTAAAAGTTGACTTCTACCCCCATCTTAGCGTTGCTAGCAGCTCCGGTTTAGGCGCAGTCCTATATCAAGAGCAAGAGGGGGTGAAAAGAGTAATTGCATACGCCAGTCGGGGGTTGAGACCTAGCGAACAACGCTATCCAGCTCACAAGCTCGAATTTTTGGTGCTGAAAAGGGCCGTGACGGATAAATTCCACGACTATCTCTTAGGTTCTTCCTTCAAGGTGATCACAGACAGCAACCCATTAACATACGTCCTTTCGACAGCAAAACTGGATGCTACAGGGCATAGATGGGTTGCAGCTCTGGCAAATTACAATTTTTCCATCAGGTATAGAGCTGGCAAAAATAACGCCGATGCTGATGGTCTCTCGCGTTTACCACAAATGTTCCCAGACGTGGTGGAAGCCATTTGCCATTCAGCCACTGTTTCTGCACCCTTGACTGGGAGTATTTCGGCCAATGAGGTGTTTGCATCTGAACAGTATAATAACATAAGGTGGGACAGGGAACAGTTGACTGATAAAACTCAAGCGAGAATTATTGACCTCAAGAGTAAAGGTTTTCGGCCCAGGGAGGGGGATCTCCGGAGAGAAAATTTGTCGGTGCGGGAATTTCTCCGTGAATGGGACCGCCTTGTGGTTGAAAACGGCGCTCTATATAGAACCACTTCTCTTGATGGTCAATCAATCAAACAGCTTGTGATCCCAGAGTCATACCGGAGCCTTGCCTTGAAAGGTATCAACAACGATATGGGCCATCAAGGCAGAGAGAAGACACTCTGATTAGCTAGGCAAAGGTTTTATTGGCCGGGTCTGGAGAAGGACGTGACCCGCAAGGTGGAGTCTTGCGAACGGTGCATACGCAGAAAGACTCTGGTTAAGGCAATGGCAAAATTAACCCCAATTCACACCACCCGCCCAATGGAACTCGTCTGCATAGACTTTTTGTCTCTTGAGCGATCTAAGGGAGGGTTTGAGAATATTCTGGTGATAACTGATCATTTCACCAGGTATGCTCAGGCCGTTCCTTGCCGCAATCAGATGGCTCAGACTACCACTAAAGCCCTTTATGAACACTTCTTTCGATATTATAGTTTTCCGGAAAGGCTACACAGCTATCTGGGACGTAATTTCGAGGGTGGAGTTATAAAGGAGTTATGCAAATTAGCGAACATACATAAGTCTTGCTCCTCCCCGTTCCACCCACAGGGGAATGGTGCTTGCGAACGTTTCAATGGTACACTCTTAAAAATGCTAGGGACATTGGAGGAAAAGCAAAAACAAGATTGGAAATCTTACATTGCTCCAATTGTCCATGCATATAATGCTACTAAAAATAACTCCACCTGATTCTCGCCCCATTTTCTTATGTTTGGGTGGCACCCCAGGATTTCTGTCGACGCCTATTTGGGCACTACACCAGATAGTGGTGAGGCTGCTGAAGAGCCTCATGCGTACGTGGAAAAACTGAAAGACCGCCTCCAATTTGCTTACACGGCCGCGGCGAGGGAGTCTAGCAAGAGCCATGCTAAGAACAAGGCCCAATACGACAAAAGGGTCCGAAAGTCCAAACTTGAAGTAGGGGACCGAGTCTTAGTGCGCAATGTTGGACTGAAGGGGAAATAGAAATTAGCCAACAATTGGTCCAAGGATGTATATAAGGTGATATCAATCCCCAATTTAGATATACCTGTGTACAAGGTAAAGAGGGTCGAGGGTTCGAAATTAACGCGCACATTGCATCGTAATATGCTTTTGCCATTTGACTACCTTCCTTGTGATCCAGTCCCCATGAAACAGGTTCAGAAGAAACCGGGTGTTCCAAAGGCTACACTTTTGGATCTCCGGAGAGAAAATTTGTCCGTGAATGGGACCGCCTTGTGGTTGAAAACGGCGCTCTATATAGAACCACTTCTCTTGATGGTCAATCAATCAAACAGCTTGTGATCCCAGAGTCATACCGGAGCCTTGCCTTGAAAGGTATCAACAACGATATGGGCCATCAAGGCAGAGAGAAGACACTCTGGTTAGCTAGGCAAAGGTTTTATTGGCCGGGTCTGGAGAAGGACGTGAATCGCAAGGTGGAGTCTTGCAAACGGTGCATATGCAGAAAGACTCTGGTTAAGGCAATGGCAAAATTAACCCCAATTCAAACCACCCGCCCAATGGAACTCGTCTGCATAGACTTTTTGTCTCTTGAGCGATCTAAGGGAGGGTTTGAGAATATTCTGGTGATAACTGATCATTTCACCAGGTATGCTCAGGCCGTTCCTTGCCGCAATCAGATGGCTCAGACTACCGCTAAAGCCCTTGATGAACACTTCTTTCGATATTATAGTTTTCCAGAAAGGCTACACAGCTTTCAGGGACGTAATTTCGAGGGTGGAGTTATAAAGGAATTATGCAAATTAGCGAACATACAGAAGTCTCACTCCTCCCCGTTCCACCCACAGGGGAATGGTGCTTGCAAACGTTTCAATGGTACACTCTTAAAAATGCTTGGGACATTGGAGGAAAAGCAAAAACAAGATTGGAAATCTTACATTGCTCCAATTGTCCATGCATATAATGCTACTAAAAATGACTCCACCGGATTCTCGCCCCATTTTCTTATGTTTGGGTGGCACCCCAGGATTTCTGTCGACGCCTATTTGGGCACTACACCAGATAGTGGCGAGGCTGCTGAAGAGCCTCATGCGTACGTGGAAAAACTGAAAGACCGCCTCCAATTTGCTTACAAGGCCGCGGCAAGGGAGTCTAGCAAGAGCCATGCTAAGAACAAGGCCCAATACAACAAAAGGGTCCGCAAGTCCAAACTTGAAGTAGGGGACAGAGTCTTAGTGCGCAATGTTGGACTGAAGGGGAAACAGAAATTAGCCGACAATTGGTCCAAGGATGTATATCATGTGATATCAATCCCCAATTTAGATATACCTGTGTACAAGGTAAAGAGGGTCGAGGGTTCGAAATTAACGCGCACATTGCATCGTAATATGCTTTTGCCATTTGACTACCTTCCTTGTGATCCAGTCCCATGAAACAGGTTCAGAAGAAACCGGGTGTACCAAAGGCTACACTTTTGGAGTCGAGCTCTGAATCTTCGAGTTCTGACTCGGACTCCGACCGGTATGTTATAAAACAAAGACGATCCAGATGGGCCAGAAGAGATAATGTTCAATTCGGTGAATACCCTATATGAACTGCCTCTGATAATAGATCTCACTCTATTATCGATCCCCCTATTAGCACGCCTCTTGAAAGCATAAACTTTCAAACAAGTAGTTCTAGGCAATATGGCAGTAGTTTAGGTGAACCCACGAGTCATTTTTCTACTCCCTCTCACGTCTCACCCGAGAGTACTTAGTTCAGTTCCCCAGAGATATCTGCCGAAAGGTCAGTTCAAAGCCCGACTAGATTAGAGGGAGACCCAGACCGCCAGTGTGTGAGGTTGATCCTAAGCCCACCGGCGCCACAGGGGTCACAACAGGATGACTCAGGGCAGCAACCGCTGAGGCATTCAACCAGAGATCGAAAACCACCCAACCGGCTAGGCCAGTGGGTGTGTTCGCAAACGGTTTACTACGTGTGAATTACTGAGATCTATAGATTTCAGGCCTGCTTGTAGCAGTGGATAGCTGAAACAATGCAGTAGAGTCCCTTTCGTGTAAATTAAATACCGCAAGGCATTTGACGACGACGATTCAATTATAATTTTAAATTATTAATTAAAGCTCCATATTTTTAATCATTTCGTATGTATGATAGGTTTTTTTACTCTTTCCAGACTTGAAGGATGGTTCAAAATGGTAGTTGTAGTTACTGTATTTTTTTTTAAAGCACACTCTTGCTAAATGTCGGGAGACATTTACCTGTAGGGAGGGAGTATGTGACCCAGGACTTGCGTCGTGTGCTAATGTGTGTGGTTGTTGTGAGCGAACGAGTGAGCGATCGATCACAGTGCATGATTCCCGTGCGTCACGTGTATGAAAACCACCTCTCTGCGATACTAATAAAAGGCTAGGGAATTACTACTCGAGGCGGGAGAGAGAGAGTCATACAACACCTCGAGCAGTGCGGAGATTTGTCTTTCACACATGTGAAAGACAAAGGGACTGAATACGTAATATATTTCGGGAAAGTAATACTCTTCGAGTCTGGTAAGGGATTGTTTTTATTTTTGTGATAAAATTATAAACGCCGGTGGGTGGGTTATATAATGTGTATTGTATTTGTTATATTATGTATTATGTTCGTCTTGTATTTTAAGTATGTGTTTTGTATTGTTTTAGGTTTTTTCATTGTACCTCATACCAACTGTCATAAATCCCACAATCGACAACAAGAGTACGTATTTCTTTGCGAGAGGAGTGAGAGCTCACATTATATTATTATAGGTTGCCCCCACCAGCCCTCTATTCACTGATGGACACTAAATTTTCTTGGTAACGAAGCCCCTGTGGACCATGATAAGATAGACATGATCCAGTATTATAACAGGTCACAGGAGTAAATCTATGCAATTGTCTCACTTGGTATGATTGTTCTATATAATGCATGTTATTGTTTTTCATCATTATGGTTGCATCAGCTACCTGTCTTTTATCACATGGGCTGGTACCTTAGCTTGCAATTTACCCGTCATATATGTACTGTATAATAACTATAATAGTTATTATATAGTACATGTATTACAGGTAAATTGTAAGCAATGAAACAAGCCCCTGTTACAAACCTAAACATTAGATAAAACTTACCATATAAATAAAACATTTCTGAATTCTCCATTACAGAGTCATTGACTATTACTGCTATGCTCTAATTCCATCCAGGATATCCGGATGATTTTAATTCATCCATGCGAACCCATATGATCACAGGGGCTTGTTACAAAGAAAATCAAGGGATGGGGGGTTCTAACCTGTAATATCCCTTGATTTTCTTTGTAACGAGCCCCTGTGATGTGATTAGACCTACTCAATGTACACTGTCGCCAAAATACAGACAGACAGCCATACCATAGTGCTCAAATTCTAAAGAATAAACAATTACCTTCAAATTAACACAGAGAATGTCTAAATCTGACTCTTGTACCACCACCAAATGGAGACGTGATAAAAATGCTCTAAAAGTAGAATGGGACTGAAGCGGAACTAATAATTGGGATTCCCATCATGACACAGAAACATTTTACCGGCCGTACTATTAACCGCAAGGAAGCGTAATGACAGGAAAAGACTCTCAAAGACAGGTAAACAAGCGCAAAGACAGGGCAAAAACAATATGCAGAGCGACAATAACGGAAAATACTGAATGTTCATTCCAATTTTATTTAAAAAAAATAAATGTTTCTGTTGTCCGTTTTTCATTTTTATTCTCAGCTTTTTATTGGGGATTTTTTTATGAGTGGGGTTGTTTTTTTTTTAATGGCTATTTACTCTCAGAGTTATAATGAAATAAGGTATATGTTCACAAAAAATGAAATCTTCTTATCGTTATTTGAAACGAATTTTATCTAATGTAATACTGATGTAGAAAATTTAGTGGGATGATATATTTGTAAAAGTAAGTATCAGGAGAAGAGTAGCACGCAAGACGTTGTTAAACTTTAAACTGAAAATTCCTGTTAATGGTACGTGTTGTATCTAACAAAATATAATATATATATATATATATATATATATATATATATATATATATATATATATATATAATCTATGTGTTGATATTTTTTAATATTTTTTTTAAGAGTATACCGCAGTAGTATATGGGGGCTGTTTACAGACAATGGGAAAATGCATTACAAAACCCCTTGGGGCTGTTTAGAGACAAGGTTTTTCAGATCACCCTAGGTCTATTTACGGACAATGGGAATTTAACATGGGAAATATTGGGCCTGTTTACGGACAAGGGTAAGTTGTGCTGAATAGGAATGGAACAGGTGAGGTGACGTCACGGTACTGGAGATTCGTAACAATGTGGCAATCGGACCGAACAGCGGGGGAAAAAACCTAAAACGCTTGGCGGGAACGGGACTGGCGGGACATAGACATTTATGACACATACGACATACAGACATCAATCTATCACACAAACAACTATACAACAGACAAAAAAAAAAATTAGGCAAGAAAGCGAATCTTTTCGAGGCTTATGAGTGGCCCTGAAAAGGGCCTTTGGTTTTCTTGTTCTAATTTCTTCTTTTTCTCCACCAACTTCTTATGTTCTGTCCTACATTCTTCATATTTTTCTTCTCTTTCTTCTTCTCCTGTTTCTCCTCCTCCTCTTTTTTCTTTTTTCATTTTCTTCCTCTCTTTCAATTTTCTCATTCCACTCTCATTTGTTTTCTGTCTTCTTCGTCCTCCTTGCCCTCCTTTAATTTTTTTCATCAGCTCTCTCAAATTTTCTTTCATTTTCTTTACAGTGTTAGTCTCTATCTTTGCCCTGTGGATGGTATAAACACCATACTCCAACTTCATCACAAAATCCTTCATTATTCCCAGGTCATCAATTGCCTCTTGTTATATTTTCATGACGTCTATTTGGTTGGAAGCCATCTTCTTTGAGTATTCCGTGTAGATTGGCGCGAATGACGGACGCTTGACTTTATATTTGTCAAGCACGGACGTGAAGGAAAACATCCCTTACACTCACTTCACATATTATCTACTATCCAAACAAACATACGTGAACTCGTACAAACCCCAAATATGCTAACCACACACTGAAAGATGAAGGAAAAAAATAGTATATACTATCCACAAACCCATTATCTACTATCCACACAGGGAAGAGACAAAAGCAAACCCCAAAATATACTACCCACAGAAACGTACGCGAACTCTTACAAACTCAAAATGTACTATCAAAAACCTCAAAAATCTAATATCGACACACGAGAAGAAGAAGAAAAAACTATTATATACTATCCACAAACCCGAAAATCTACTATTCACACACAGGAAGAAGACAAAACAATTATATACTATCCACAAACCCCAAAATCTCCTATCCACACACGGGAAGAAGAAAAAACGACAATATCTACTATCTACACAAACGTACGCGAACGCATACAAACACAAAATATACTATCCACAAACCCCAAAATCTACTATCGACACACCGGAAGAAGAAAAGGCTGTTATATACCATCTACATACCCCAAAATCTACTATCCACCCATGGGAAGAAGAAAGACTGTTAAATACTATCCACAAACCCCAAAATATACTATCCACACAGGAAAGAGAAAAACCAAACCCCAAATCTACTATCCACACACGGGAAGAAGAAAAGAAAAACACAATATTTATTATCCATACAAACGTACGTGCATTCATACAAACACACACACACACACACATTAAGAAAGGAGTGAGTGTTTACAATCACACTACTCTACATTCACACAAATTGGCAACTTGAATAGTCTCTTTTCTATAGATTTGGTAAGCCCTGAAAAGGGCTGAGTTTTGGAACTTCAGATGCACCCGGTTAATGGTGACATCTCTCAGGCAGGGCACCACAGATACAACGGCGGCTCCAATCTTGCTACCAAGTCACAGTTGTAGTTGGGAGCGCAGAGAGTGGTTGACTGGCTTCACTCTCCCAGTCTTCACTTTGAAGGATAGTGAAGACGTGTTCCCTCTGTCTTCTCCTATGCCAGACCCATGGATGCTGTGGTTGTCATGGTTGCTGTCGCTGTATTTCCAACTCCTTCAGTTCTCTATCTGAGAGACCACGGGTGGTGGTTGTGGTGCTGGAAGTGGCTGTGGAGGTGTCCTCGCCATGGGCTTGACTTCACAGACCTGTCTTAGCATTAGGTGCGGCATGATCATTTCTTTCTTCTTTTTCTTCTTTTACGTCTCCTCTTTTCTTCAGTCCTAGCTTCCTCTGCAATAGTCTCCACCATGCCCAGTTCGTACAGGAGGCGACAGCCATACTCCAGGTGCATCTGAAGCTCCAATAATTTGCTGATTCTACTCATCTTGAATGTTAACGAGCGAACTCTGGATACCCAGACTGACGAACGCTTTCGTATTATATTTGTGAAGCGCGGACGTGAAGGAAAACATCCCCTGTTACCAAAACTTACAAGACGCATATTATCACAAAAATATAGAACGTGCGGATCTAAAAGAAACACTCACTCACTTTTTTAATTACAAACACTAACTACAAACAAAAACACACAGACTATATTTTGACAAGCTACCGTTACGAAGTGATTATAGACACACTTCTATTTTTACATAAAACATAGAAATGAAGTACTTATAGACACACTTGTATTTTTTAAACTTACAATTGGCGATTGAACTAGTATCTCTTTTCTAGAGTATTGGGGTAGCCCTGAAAAGGGCTGTTTTTGTGGACGGGGAGTTATGGCAATCTTTCATCGTCTATGATTGCGTCCCCGTCTGGCGACAGGCTTTCCCACATGATAGGGTCTGCTTCTTCGGAAAGAGAAGGAGAACTCTTTCGTGTCTACACGGCAGTCGACAAATCCTCTGTCTGGTTTCAGTTGTTGCTGATACTGCTGCTGTTGTTGCTCTCTCTCTCTCTCTCTCTCTCTCTCTCTCTCTCTCTCTCTCTCTGCTTCTGAAGTCCGTATTTCTCTGTCCATTCTTCTTTCTCTTTCCTGATTTCCTCTCTGAAGAGTTCTTTTATCAGGTCTTCGGTCACTTTCAACATTTTGATATTCTCTATCTCTTCAGGCTTAGGCACGATGCAAATGTAAGCTTCGTTCAGCTTGGCTAGTCTTGAACACATCCTCATAGGAGGAGGAGTCAACAATGGATGGTCAGACTGTCAGTCAGTCATTTGAATTTAAGTCGTTTCCGCCCATATGGGCATGTACGACTAGTCATTGTCGCGTTTGGGGCTGATTGATTTTTTCGAGGGGGAAAGAATGGTGCCACTTCCCCCAACGAATTAGTGCACTTAGAAAGTGCCATTTGATTAGTCCGATTTCGAGACATTGATGTCTCACGGGACTCATGGTGAGTGGGAATGGCCCACACGCATTCACTTATATAGTACATGTCTAGCAGTGGCAAAGGCATGTCTGACTGAGTGGAAGGAATGCTCCTTACATCCGGGATCGTTATTGTTTTTGTTCCCCAGTTTCTGAATAGTAAATGGCGTCGTTTTGAAGTATTTATAATTAGGAAAATCATTATTTGTGCTGTTTGTAGGATAAGACAGAGATGACATGATGATTCTTCCTAGTCTAATTTAGGGAATATTATTTGGTCTGTTGATATTTGGGGTTCATACTCTAATCATTAATTTTTCCGCCTTGTGCGGGGTCGGGGGGTAGTGGACCTGATTGATGGGTTCTAGCCTCCTTATAATTCTAAATTTTGGAGACATATCTCCTAATTATGTAAATTTGTTGCCACATTGTGTAGCTGGTCCTGATGGCTTTGGGTTTAACTGGTCAGAATGTAGACTGTCTCGCTTTATATTGTTCAAGCTCGGACGCAATAGAAAACATCCCTACAATGTTTAGAGTCGGAACGCTATGACATTTTGCTATGAGGGAGAGGGATAGAGAGAAGTCAAAGAGCATGTATCATGATAAAAATTGAAAACAAAGGACAGACACTTTTTTTCAACACACAACATTTTAATCATACAACGAACAAACAACAATTAACCATAAAACATTTTTTCAAACAAATATTTTTCAAATAACAAACTATTTTTGATAAGGTTGACAACGTTATGAAGTTAAGCTAGACTTTCACTGATGGAAGTCATTGGGCCATTGATGTACACTACGTTTCCTAGCTAAAGACAAAATGTAGCCAGAACGGTCACAAAACCATCGATCTACCGTATTATCGTTTCTAGAAGATTTACGATCAAAATAAGTCCCTAATTGTTCTAAAGAATATCCAAGACTGCGTTGATGAAGAAAATACACACAATATTGTCCACACACCATGGTATATGTGCCTTGTAATTTCACATTATTGAATCTTGTCGTCTGGGTATATCTTCTCATAAAGTCGATGATGTCGTCTTCCAAAGGTGGCAATCCATACGAATCAAAATACTCCACACAACCTTCTTTAGGAAAGTAGACGGCTATCCTATGGGTTCTTGGGAGATGACTGTCGTCCGTGTTGATGACATAAGCTTGATGGTCTCGAGGTTTGCAATGAGGCAGTTCATCTTTAGCACACATCACAGGATTCCAAGAAGCAGTGTACGAACTGTGGTTCAAGAGGTAATAAAGTTCCCATGTATCCATGTTGGGTTGTTTTGTTGTTTTTTTGTATTTTTTCTGGTTTTTTTTTTTTTGGTTTGATGAGGAATCAGAATGATGCCCTGCAGTAATTGACGTGCTGTCACCGTAAACCATCGAAAGACTTCTTTGAGACTGACTTCTAAGACACGAGCACTTATTTGTGGATTTTTCTCGCGACTGATGCCATACGAGGCACGAATCAATTTGACGGGAAGATGAAACTGAAGGGATGTCATATTAACGCTGTGTGAGACAGGCGAAAAGTGAGGTTTTTATAGATTTTTTTGGGTTAAGTCGAGGACGGAGACATGTACAGGACAGGCCCTCCGTCTTGACACCAGTGGTAAACAAATGGGTACGAAATCGCAAATAATCGGGGGTAGTGGGTTTCAAATCGACCAGTAAATAGGCGTGTGGAGTTTGAGTGGTATCGTCGTACGCCTGAGTTAGCCAAGGCGTTCATAACTGTTTGGCTAAGACTTGCACTTGCGATTTATCTCGAGCGCTTTTAAACAAGACCACGTATCGAGTATTGAGACTGGTGGTGCGATGGGCTTTATTTGGTTTAAACAAATTTTGAGTAATGTAAATGACACTGGCATTACGATGATGCCCTTTGCGCGTAAACCAGAGTTTAATTTCTTCTTCGTCTTCTCCTAACATGTCAGTAGTAAGGTGGGATACCCTACGTACAACGGGAATTAGCATTACAGGGACCCCTGGGACACTCTACGTACAATGGAAATTTAACATGGCGAAAAATCGTGGGACACTCTACGTACAAGGGGAATTTAACATGGCGAAAAATCGTGGGTCACTCTACGTACAAGGGGAATTTAACATGGGGGAATAGAGTTTGGGTTTGTTTAGGGACAAGGGGAATTGAACGTGGGATTTTTTTTTTTTTTAAATTTTTTTTAAATTTAAATTTAAATTTAGGCAATTGAAAGGCTATCTCTTTTCGAGAAATATGGCTGGCCCTGAAAAGGGCCTTTGGGTTTTTTTCTTCTTTTAACTTCTTAACTTTTTCCACCATCCTCTTATTTTGTCCATCATTCCTTTCTTTTTCTTCTTTTCTGTTTCCGGCATCCAGTCCGGGTGGCCCATGGCCCGGAACTTCTCTTGGATTTTCATCCAATTTGTGTTCAGTTTTTCTAGTTCTTCCTTTCTTTTCTATTTTCTTCTTCTTTTCTTTCCTTTGACCACTTTTCTTTGATCTTCTTGACCTCTTCGGTCAGCACATTCCTCATTAGTTCTTCAGCTTTCTTAAGTTTTTCTAACCCCCACTTCGCGAAACACCAATCTGTCCATTCTGCAATGTCTTCTAGAAAGCACCTTGCACTCGTCACATGATCTATTGCTTCTTTTAACTTACCCACTTTCACATACGGTAGGTTAATTAAACCTCTGATTCTCTTCTCCTCATCCTCTATCATTTCTTTTACAATATTTACTGATAAGTGTAGGCTGGTTACTTGTCTTGAGACGAAGTCTTTTGTCACTGCATACCTCCATTCCTGTTCAACCCTTTCTGCTACACTCAATCCATCTACCATCCAATACCAACTTCCCATAAGATCGTTGTATAAAGCTGAAGCTGCTGGCATCTTCTTGTTTGCTTATTCCGTAGAATGGGCTCCAATGACCAACACTGTTAGTTTTATAGTGAAAGCGCGTACGTGATGGAAAACATCCCCCTAAAAAACATAAAATTGTTCTTACTTAGATCATGACCAAACAACGCGCGGACGTGAAGGAAAACATCCCCCTACTTCCTCATTTCATATAATAAAAACCTAAACTATACTCTCCACATACGCTAAGAAACAATAAACAAAATCCATAATCTACTATCCACACAATCGTACGTGAGCGGTTACAAAACCCAAACTATACTCTCCACATACGCTAAGAACAATAAACAAAATCCATAATCTACTATCCACACAATCTTACGTGTGCGCTTACAAAACCCTAACTATACTCTTCACCTACGCCAAGAAACAATAAAGAAACCCATAATCTACTATTCACACAAACATACCTTAGCTCTTACAAGCACCAACACACAAACACATACCCTCACACTATCTTAAAAAAGAGTTAGTGTTTATATTCACACTACTCTACGTACACATTGGCAAATTGATGGTTATTTCTTTTCTAGAGTATTGGGTAGCCCTGAAAAGGGCTGTTTTTTTTGTTTGGAACTTCATGGACACCTGGTTAATGGTGGCACCTTCCAGGCCTGGCGCCGCATACACATCTTGTCCCCCAGTTACTTTTTACCTTTTTGGGGGAGAGAGCAGAGGCAGGATATGTCGCTTCAGAATCCCAATTTTCGCTCTCTGGGATTCTGAAATTTCTTCTTCTTCTCTCCTTTTCCTCCTCCTCCTCTTCTTTGTATCTTCTCTCCTCCTCTTTGTATCTTCTTTCCTCTTCTTCTTTATATCTTCTCTCCTCCTCTTCTTTGTTTCTTCTTTCCTCCTCCTCTCTTATCCTTCCCTCCTCCACAATGGCTTCCGCGGCCAGTTCATTTAATATGCGCCTGGCATATTCCAGATGCACATGAAGTTCCAACAGTTTCTCCAGTCTCGTGTTCATTTTTGGTGTTGATCAATCAACAAGGGTAGCTGGACTGCCGAACGAGTTTCAATTTATAGTGAAAGCGCGGACGTGATGGAAAACATCCCCCTAAAAACATAAAATTGATCTTACCTGGATCATAACCCATCAACGCGCGGACCTAAAAGAAACACTCACTCACTTTTTTATGCTACCCATCACTATTTTAAAAATTTTTATAAATCACTTCAATAGACTATCCACATACGCAAAGCAATCCAATCTAACTCCAAATATACACCTAAACACCAAAAAAAACATGATTTTAATCTACTATTCATACCAACTTACTTAAGCACTTACTAACACACAAACACATACCCTCACATTTTTTAAAAAAGAGTTAGTGTTTATTTTCACACTACTCTACCTACACACATTGGCAAATCGATCGTTATTTCTTTTCTAGAGTATTGGGGTAGCCCTGAAAAGGGCTGTTTATTTTGTTTGCTATGGCATTCTTTTTTTAGTTTCTAAGAATGCGATGTCCTCTGAGGATAGACTTTCTGGCGATAGGTCTGCTTCTTCGGAAAGAAAAGAAGAACTCTTTGGTGTCGATACGGCAATCGACAAAGCCCCTGTCAGCTTCAGGTTGCTGCTGCTGCTGTTGTTGTTGTTGTTGTTGCTGCTGTTGCTGCTGTCTCTGAAGTCTGTACTTCTCTGTCCATTCTTCTTTCTCCCTGTTCATTTCTTCTCTGAAGAGCTCTTCTATCAGGTCTTCAGTGACTTTTAACATTCTCACATTCTCTATTTCTTCTGGCTTCGGTATCAGACTGTGTCTGACCCTATGCAAATTCACGTAGGCTTCGTTGAGTTTAGCTAGTTTGGAGCACATCTTCTTAGGAGGATGAGTCGACAATGGATGGTTAGACTGGAAACAACCCGGTTCTTAAAGTCAAAGCGCGGACGTGAAGGAAAACATCCCCCACACGGTTTTTGAGTCGCAACGTTTAGTGAGTGTCATGAGAGGGATAGTAAGAAATGAAAGAGCATCAATCCAACATTCTTATAGCTAAACAAAAGACAAAGGCATTTTTTTCAAAACACAACAGTTTTTATTCAAAAATCACTTAACACTAAACAACAACTCTAACATTTTTAACAATAATCCAACATCATAACATCAAACAATTTTTTTTTCAAAACAGAACATTTTTTCCACAGTCTCATCACATTCCATCTTTAAAGTTTCTCCACTAGGTAAAGAGGGATAACAGTCTTCCATGGTTTCTAGTAATCTAGGATGACTTCTCTCAAACTGTTGATTTCTATGGTATTATCGAATTCTGCATACAGGATGACATTCACCGTTTCATCAGGGTCTCGGTCTTTAAACTGAATTTCCACACGAATCTGGCCGGATTTTATAGGGTGGAAATGTCCCTCGTCGCTGCCTTGGTCTGGAGTGAAATCAAAAGCCCACAAAGCGTAGCCTCCTGCATAATCCTCGTACGTAATACCGTGACTGGTATTGGTTCCTAACTGTCCGGTGCCTTCGTACAGGGACAAGTACGATCTCAAGTAATTCTTCTTGGTAAAGTCAGGTTCGAAAGGTCGGGTAAACAAGGTCTTGCCATCGCGACTGACTTCGATTTTGGACACGCCAAAGTGTTGAAAGTAGAAAGGATTTCTTTCGGCAGCTCCGTTGAAGGCTGTATTCTCGACGATACCAACGATCAAACGTTTGGGTAACTGTCCTTGGAACAGATGATCTTCGATCATGGATCGCTGTCCCTTGGGAATGGTGAAGGTTTTCACTTCCACGCGTGGTATGGGATACTTGGCGGTCGTTCTGCTCAACGTCTGACTGATGTCGTTTCCCACTTTAGGTAACACTTCCATACGGCGTACGTAGAGTCTGGCTTCTAGGATTTTGGTTTTGTAACCGTCACTATCAGCCATCAAATGGAAAGCGGCACTGCTACGATTCAGTCTCAGGCGGACATCCACCCCGTTCAGCAAATACTTTTCTTGCAACCACATGTCCAAATGCAAACGATCCATCAGTTCTAAACTTGTGTCGGCTCCCGTGATTCTCTTTCTTCGTTCTACAAATCCATCATTGTTGTCTTTCTTTTCATCAGTTTCCAATATTTCAAACTTGGTAGGTTCGTCAGCTTCCCATACCACACAGGCATTGAGATGAGTGTTCTTGGCATCTATTCCGTACGTCAAGAGATTTTCCAGGTAGGCACGATAAGGGTAAGTATCCATGCTGCTACTGACCAGTTTGTTATTCAAATACAAGTCCACTCCACTGAACAAGGAATGCATGAAATTGTTGACGGGAGCTACTGCTTCATCGTCTATAGCACCTCCAGTCTTATCTAGAATTTTGACAAGTAACTGCTATTCAGATCGATGTAATCTTCGGGCTGTCCTTTGATTTCAAACTCGATGGGAGCGGAATCGGTCAGTGAGGAGACGGGGTGAAATTCCACCCACTGGGATTCTTGCGTCGTCATCATCGTGGGGGGCATGGCAAACAGATCCAGTTCCGTCTTGGAACAAGCGCAAGATTCTCGGTGCATCATTTTTTTGTCTCTTTTCTCAATAATCGAAAACGTCTAAGTCTCGAACGGTTCTTCTTTTCTTGGCCTTTCTCGCTTGAAGTCTGGTGAAAGGGTGTTTTCTTCGTCGTCTCTTTCTGCCTTGTCCTTGCTGAATGCCTGACTCGGTAGCGTGCAGGGCATTTATAGGTGTTTCTCGTTGGCCTAAAATGTCTTTGTCCGTTTGCAGCAAGACATTTTTGCCTGCCCTCATGAAGGCTTCTTTAGGGTTTTGTTTGTCGATGATGACATTTTGGAGAAATTCTTTGCCTTGCGTCAGTGCCGCATCTTTCAAGGCGTGCAATCCGCGTGTCACCATCGGTTTCAACACCGGGGCCACCGAACGAAAGGCCGATTTTAACATATCTCCTAAGCCGTGTCCTCGCTGTCGAGCAACCCCTCGGTACACTGGATACATGACTTAAGAGTCGTGAGAGAACCGTTTTCGAAAATGGAGTTTCACCGTGACTTTTCCTTTGGTGAATGGAATATTTTGTATCAGATCTCCTTTTATAGCAATGTTGACCGTGTCCAAATACGACTTACTGACAGGCAAATAGTGAGGATGGACAAATTCGCGGTGGACGTGGTAAGTGTTTCCACCTTCCTCGTCAGTGTTCGTGGCAGAATCCACTTTGAAAGGAATGACACGCAGTAACGGTACGGAGGTGTGTCCCACCACGTTGTACTCCACCACATCGGAATACACGAACATCAAATTCAGTCCTTGGTTCAGTTCTACCGGGGCACGAAATAACTTGCTAAAAGACTCGTTGTCGTAAACGGTGGGTAATTCGTTTTTCTTGATCATGGTCTTTCTCATGTCCATGTCTCCGCCCAACATGTCAAACAATTCAGGACAAAATAAAATGGACAGGATTTTACTCCGTTCAAATTTCATCAAGAAGCGACGAGCTGCTTTGTGGTACTCCATGGTGACATTTTTGTTGACATGCTCCAAAGCTTTCAGAAACACGACATTAAACCTGGAGGTTATGGTGCTGACCAAATGTTGACCACTAAAATAATAGCCTGGGGGAATGAACATGTGATAGGTGGTGTACTTTTGTGTACGGGTTTTCTTGTCATATTTGACATTGCTATCCATCCACTGTTGCATTTGCTCGTCATGAACTTCCACATCAAAAAAATTTTGATTGGGAAGGACATTGAGGACTTGGGTCGGGTGAATCATTTCTACTAAAGCCACTTCCCAATGGGCTTCGTGATCTAACTGGATGGCTTGAGGTAATTTGGCCGTGTAACAGCACAACGTGTTCTTGGGAAACACCTCCATGGAACTGTCACTGGGTAAGGTTAAGTAAAACTGGTTTTGGTGACTCATAATTCCAGAGTTCTGTGGCTGTCCGAGGGGTTACTGGACGTCAGAGGCGTGTCTCCGTCTAAAATGGGGTTCTGGTTGTGATTGAAGTGGTGACTGGCACTGGCACTGGACACAAGGTTCCCGGGGTTCCCGTTCGAGGTGAATTTCAGGGAGGGATTAGGAAGCAGGTAACCGATGCAACTGCTCAATAAAATGGTCCACAACTGTTTGTCTCCTTGTTGCAAACTCAAATTGGCGATGGCTGCCCCGATGACACAATACACCACGAAGATTTGGCAGAAAAAGACGATTTGCGTTTTAGGCACACGTTCTCCACACCACACCCACAAGCGTTGTTTTTGTAAACCTTGCACAGAAGAACTAGGTGAAGGAGGAGTGGTCGACGTAGCTGCGTCTGCTGTGTGAAAGGGCATGATGGTCACTTCTTTTTATAGTCGATGACTTGCGAAGCGTCGATCCAAGAATCAAAACTGGGTGGATATCCTTTCCAACGTACTTTGACTTCTTTGACACGTCGTTTGCCCACTTTACGGGTTCTGCGTTCGAGAATGCTTTCGATGTCGTACACGTCGTCTTCTTTTTTGGTGACACGTTGTAACTCGGGCAAATAAAACGTTCCTTTGAGCACTTCTCCGTTCATGTCTTCCAATTTATAGACGGTAGGATGACGGCCATGCACTCGTCCAGTGACGCGAAACAAATCGGTCGTCCAGTTAGGTAAGTAACCTTTGTCGAAAGTGCGTTTGGTTTTGCCAATGCGCACCCAATCTCCTACGGCCAACACTCCACTTTTCTCGGGGACAGCCCTCGTCGGGGACGTACCAAACAGGCGCTCAAACACCAGCACTTCGTTGTCGGGAGTCACGTCTTGCGGGGCACGTCCGATGCTTCGATGGTAAGATTGGTTGTACGCTTGCACCAGGTGCGGTAAGATGTCGATGTACTTCAGAGTGTGGTGATGCGTAAAATATTTCCACATGCGTTCTTTCAAAGTGCGTTGAAAACGTTCCACGATGCTGGCTTTGGTTTCGGGATTCTCGGTGGTAAAAAAATGAATGTCACGTTTCTTTAATTCTTTTTGGAAAGCTTGGTTCAGAAATTCGGTGCCTTTGTCCGTTTGCCATCGAAGAGGGTGACGACCGCTTTGTTTCAACACCCGTTGCAGGGCTCGCACTAACTCGCTGCTCGATTTGGAAGTCAAGGGCACGACCCAGGCAAATTTGGAAAAGACGTCGATGACACAAAACAAATATTTGTAGCCACGATTGTAGCTGGCCAAATGAGAGACATCGGCTAAATCGGCTTGCCATTGATGATCGATGCCTTCCACTCGGGTGCGACTTCTGGCAAACTTGCGTCGAATGGGTTTGTGTAAAGTGTAGGTAGCTTGTTCTTGTAACCATCGTTGCACTTGAGGTAAACGGAGACTTTTCAGTCGCGTTTTGGCAGCACGATACAATTTTTGAACTCCTGCGTAACCTGCAGGATGGGAGGGATCGTAGTAAATGCTGGCTAAGACTTTTTCCATTTTTTTTGTGTTGGTTGGTGTGTTAATAAGACACCCACTCTTGGAGGATGCTACTCTTTTTCTCTTGGGGTACTTTCTTGGATTGCAATGCTTTGCGTGTGCGGCCAGCAATAGGTGTCGAAGAGGAGAAGGATGTCTGAGCGGGGGATATCGGTTCTTGTTTCACTTCTGTCTTCACTTCTGTCTTCACTTTCTTTTTCTCTTGTGAGGAAGAAGGGGTGGCCATCATCTTTTTAATCCATCCAATTCTGGAGGTAGGTGGTGTTGTTAACTTGCGTACTTTTTCTGGTGGAGTTTGAAACCCTTCCTCTTCTCCTTTTTCTGTCTTGGTCACGGGTACTGGTGGTACTGGTACTGGTACTGGTACTGGTGCTGGACTTTTCATCAAGGTCTTAAAATCTTTCAGAGTGGGTAGAACTGTTTCGTCTAAAGCTTTCTGGTGAAAGAGTTGCAGTCGTTGCAAGAGTTGACCGTGCTTTTGTGATTTTTCTGTTTCGGACAAATCTTGGCGATCCATCAAGGACTGCAATTCGTGTTGTAACTGGGACATCTCGCTCAAATTGGGATTGGGAGGTAAATGCGGGGTGTGTTGTTCTTGCCACCGATGGTATTCCATCCATCGTTTGTAAGGCACTAAAGCTAGTTTTCGTCCTTCCATGGGGTTGTCAGGGGCGATTCTGAGATCTTGGAACTTCCGAGGCCTTTTCATCTTGCTCCCACCAGTCCTCCCAACATGGTTCCCAAGACTCCTTTCAGTATGGGGCCTAACAAGAGAGGTAAAATACCTCCACGTTGCACTAACATCTTCTTTTTTTGACGAATGGGAATTTTCTTTTGAACCATTTGGCGAAGAACGTGACGATGTTTGCCTAAGCATTGTTTCTGGTGTTTGGACAAAGGGATCGTGCCTTTCAAAACGTTCAAACAACATTCGCACACGGTATCGATGACCTCTTTGGAGGCCGTTTGAATGAGTTTTTTTCGTAGGGGTGGAGAAGCTTTGGACAGGACAGATAACATGTCCCCATGTTTGGCTAAACGTGGTGGCAGTCCTTTCCTATTCTTTCCTTGGGGTTTTCTGGAGGGTGACATCTTTGAGTCTTCAGGAGCACCAAAAAACACTGATACCCGACTTGGTCACAGGCCTTTTTTATACTGGAACGCGTCGCCACTGATTGTCTTGACGTCGTATTAGTTTGAGGACAGGCATGACACGTCGTGCAGGGGTACGTAACGGACTAAATCGAGCCAGTTCTTGCTTGGACAAATCCAGTAAACTTTGTAACATGCCCGATCTTTCTTGAACTTTGATTTTGGGAGAAGGTACTTTGTGAGCAGCAGCCACTGCCACTAAATTGGAAGGTCCTGCCACTGGGGAAGTTCTTTTGGGGGTCATCAACGGAGAAGTTCTTGGTGTGATCAACGTCTCCAAGTACTCTTCAGTTCTAGGTGTCATTAACGGAGAAGTGGACAAACGTGAAGCTGCCGGAGACGCAGTCACCGCCGTGGCAGGTCGTGGTTTGCGAGTGTAAGGTTGCGTCCTGGCCGAAGTGCCTCTCTTGCGGCTAGTTTTCTGTGGACTTTTCTTTTTCTGGGGGCTTCTTTTCTTTTTCCGGGGTGGTGGTGTCTGGTCAGAGGAGGGTCCTGCCACTGGAGAAGTTCTCCTTGGGGACCTGGTCTTTTTCTTCTTGGGGCTTCGTTGGACTTTTGTCTTGGGTATAACTTTGGGGGCATTAGGATCCCATCTTAAGAGTGAGCGAATGATGACCCCTCCTAGAGTACCGCTTCCTCCAGGTTTCAAAATGATTTGTTTTTTGGTTTGAGTGTCGATGCGGGGATCGGCCAGTTGGACCAAAGCGACTTTGTTTCGATCGAAAAAGCGTTTGGTTTGATGAGGAATCTGAATGATTCCTTAGAGTAATTGACGTGCCGTCACCGTGAACCATCGTAAGACTTCTTTGAGACTAGCTTCTAAGACACGAGCTCGTGTTTGTGGATCTTTTTCTCGACTGATGCCATACAAGGCACGAATCAATTTGACGGGAAGATGCGACTGAAGGGACGTCATGTTCGCACTGAGAGTGAGACAGACGAAAAAGGGTCTGAGGTTTTTATAGATTTTTTTATGGGGAGTGAAATGAAGTCGAGGACGGAGACGTGTACAGGACAGGCCCTCCGTCTTGGCACCAGTGGTGAAACAAGTGGGTACGAAATCGCAAATCCTCGGGAGTCGTAGGTTTCAAATCGACGAGTAAATAGGCGTGTGGAGTTTGAGTGGCATCGTCGTACGCCTGAGTCAACCAAGGCGTTCCTAACTGTTTGGCTAAGACTTGCACTTGCGATTTATCTCGAGGGCTTTTAAACAAGACCACGTAATGCGCATTGAGACTGATGGTGCGATGGGCTTTACTTTGTTGAAACAAATTTTGGGTGATGTAAACGACACTGACATTACGGTGATGCCCTTTGCGCGTGAACCACAGTTTAATTTCTTCTTCGTCTTCTCCTAACATGTCGTCGAAAATGACCAAATGGGTTAGACGGGAGTAAGAGACGATGCCATCGTCTTCTTTAGGAATGCCTTCCACAAACACGATGGAATCGCCTTGACTTTCTCGCAAGAGGCTGTACGCCGATTGCCACTCTTTGTAACACCACACGATTCGTTGAGGGGGTCGATCGATCAAATGATGTTTATGTTCGATCAAACGTTTGACGAATTCGGTTTTGCCTGAACCGCTAGGTCCAGCAATGAGCATGTTAAAGGGATGGCGAAGATACAAAGCCTCCCAACTGGCACGATCTAAGTGTTCGTCGATGACTTTGACAGTAGAGGAAGAGGGAGCAGAGACAGCAGAGGTAGCCATGGTGTGAGAAATGTCACTTGTGACACGAAAAACAAACAAGACAAGAGTTTATATACTTTTTCAGAACACGTTTATTGAATGTTTTTTTCAAACATGAATACGAAAGACAAAAAATACATAAAAGCCAAAGGCTTAAGTACAAGAATAAAAAGCACATGATAACCATGAACGTGGAATAAACACAAGTGTCTGTACAACATGTTTTGGGTAAAGTTCTAACCAGTTCTATAGTAGGGGTAAGGTCACACAAGTGTCCTCCCGAAAGGGTCTTTCAGGCCTGTCCACGACAGTCCTGTCCTGGGTGAAGGGTTCTTCTGGCACCGTCACTAACACAGGTTGAAAAGTAACTTTTTTCCTTGAATAACTCTCGTGCATACTAGGCCACCTCTTGTGTCCAAGCCTCAAAACCCTGGTTTCGGTGATGTCCAACATTTGACTCCTAACCAATCTGGTTTCTTCTTCGTCAACGACATGGTAAGTTACTTCAATGAACAATGAACTATCGATCTTGCCTAGGGTTCCTTTTTATATACAGACCAATACCGACGTGACCGTACGGTAAGGTGAAGTGATTGGGAAGTCGCACTCGCTTCTGGTATACAATTTGATAGACTTTTTCCAAGGGTCGACTGACGATGTGATGAGTGGGTAAACGTACAATCTTGTTCGGTTGATAAGTGGTCACTTTAAAGTTTCCATCCTCTCCCGATTGCAAGGCTTCTTTCAATACCCCAAAGTTGACCACTCGACTGGTACGATGATTCAGAGTCAGTCCTTTCACTTTGCACGTCGTGTACACTTCTCCTTGTTTGTCCCGGTATTCGTAGCCGTAATTTTTGGGACCACCACTGACGAAACTTAGAATCTTGTCGTCGGGATGCTCGTCTGTCCAGGCTCCTAAACGGTCTCCTTCGATGTCAGAGTGATGTTGAATCGGGTGATGGATGTAAATGCAACTGTCCGTGTCAAAGTACAGGACGCGTTCTTCTAACAGTTCTAAAGCTTCGTACAATTTTAAGCGAGCATGAGCTGTCACGTAAGCCGCAATGATGACATTTCCAAAAGGGTCGTCTTGTACAAAGTCCAGATCTTCTTCGTAATTGACCAAGATCAAATCCTCTCGAACGACGTCCACGTGTTTCATGTATTTGGTTTTGTCGTGAATCATCTGGAAGTAGCGGGAAGGTTCTGTCAAATATTCCGTCTTGGGTAAACACGGTCGTTGTGCCATTTTACCCCACAAGCAATTTAACATCACTTTGGCAAACGATCGCCTGCCTTCGTTTTTTTCGATGTGGTCTAAAGAGATGCCTTCTTGAGCGTAGTATTTCTCTTTGAATTGTATTTGGTCTTCGGGAGTGTGACACCAGGAAGGATAGCCGCTGGCTTCTTGTTTCAGTTTCAAAAAGGCATCCACGTAGTCGGCGAAAATGCCTTTCTGAGTAGGGTCACCCTTGTGGTACTGTTGTGTCTTGGGAAAGTGGCAAATTTCGTACACTTCTAACAGTTGGTATCCCATGTCCAGAGCTTTGAACAATTCCACGCTGACCCAGGTTCCCGTCAAGGCACGTTCTTCCTGGCTGTGATGGCAAGGTTGGTCCTGGTTGCACGTTTCGGCACAAGTACGGCACAAGGGAAACATCAGTTTGCCTTGACAATGGTGAGGTAAGACGGGATGGTATAGGTTCGTGGGAGGCAAAACTTTACACTTGATCAAGCCTTCGTATTGTCGAATGTTTTTCAGGTCGATGTGTCCCGTGAACAATTGCGGGTGCGACAATATTTGCACACGTAGCGATACAGCGAACACACGTCCAAGTATTTGATTTCTTCTCCTTTCTCTTCGTCGGCTTGGTACAGCAAACAGGTGGCATTGGTCCTTCCTCCGTACAATCTATCCCTCGAGTTCAGCGGGTCCATGAACTGGTAACTTTCCACGAGGCGTTTAAACTCGGGATCGGTTTTCAAACGGTGATCGTACTCGTGTTCCCACATTTCCACCACTTGGTATCCTTGCTGTTCTAGCTTTAGGCGTCGCTGACAAGTGTCCTGGTACAGGTCTTCCATGGTCCGTTGTAAATCTGATTTTTAGTGTCACGGTCAGGGTAGCAGACGGGACATCCGTGAAATAAGCAACCGTTAAACTCGTACACGATCTTGGGGTTTTCTAAGTCCCAGCCATCTACCGAATACGTTCCGATGGTCTTTTCGCCTCCTCCGTTGCGGGCATGCTGAATCCATTTGTCTTCCTTGTCGCACAAGTAATGTAACCAACGTAGGGCTTTGACCGAGTATTGACGCTTGACATAGTGGGTCGTTTGAGGACTGATGACAGCCACGGTGTTTTCAGGCATGAATCGTTGGCGGTACACTAAGGAACACGCTTTGGCAATGGTGCAAGCTTCTTTCAAAGGATCGACCCCTCCGTGTTCCATGAACAGTTCTCGAAATTTTCCACAGCAACACCGTAAAATGTCCACGTCGGAACGACAATACTTTAGTATTTCTTCCTGAAAGTCGAAGGGATCCGAGGCGTGAGCTTGGTACCAAGCGTAGAAAGCTTCTCGTTGTTCGGTACGCATGTTGTCGGGGTCGTAATAGTGAGCCTCAGGTAAATGGGGTAGAACAGCATGTTGATTGGCTTCCGTATTGAAAAAGTGTGGAAAGTACCCTTTAGCCATTTCTGTCATTCCAAACGTTTTAGGCATTCGACTCAAAGGCATGGCCAAGTAACTCATCGAATCTTTAAACTGTACTTGTCCCACTTGCATGAAAATGATTTTGGCTCCGTTCAAAGTCACTTTAGGACGTTCGGTGCCTTGTTCCGCATAGTACCTCAAAAGAAACTGTCCATCGTATCCGGAGAAATTGTGAGCCATCACTGTGGCATGACGATGACAATCTCCGTAACGTTCGATGTCCTCTTGGCTCCACGTCTTGTCGATGGGGTCTAAGACCCATTGGGCAAAATCCGCTAACGTGTTTGGTCCCCGAAAGATTTTTTCACGTCCTCCAGGAATCTTGCTGCAGTGAGGGCAATGACTGAAGATAGGTTCTTGAATGCACTTCTCGCACGCTCGATGAGCCACGCAGAAATTAGGAATGTGAATGCCGGTCTCTTGCATGCATTCGAAATCGAAAAAGATGAAATTGCCTTTCTTCTTGTGACCGTCCTCTTTCTCTGGTGGGGGTTGGTATTTTTGCACGTAGCATTCGTGTTCCAAGTCCACGATGTGGTGACAAATGTGACATTTTTTCTTTCCTCGACATACGTGTGCCTTGGCATTGTTGGTAAGTATGCCTTGTCCACAGGTAGGGCACAATCTCAAGAGTTGACAAGCACATTTCTGCTGTGAACCTTGCGTCTTCAGATGTTGCTGGTAACAGGCAGGGCTGACAAACGTGCGCAGACAAGTTGAACAAGGCACTGGTTCTTCGCTCAGACAGGGTGGAGAGGCCAAACATCCTGGGCATTTCAATCCACAATGCTTGTGTTGCTCTCGATTGTTATAACCATAATCACATTTCTCACAATAATAACCGTATCCCAGGAATCCAGTGATACTGGTAATGGTATCGAAATGGTCATCGTGATGATAGACATGAATGTATTTTCCGTCCTTAAAATCTTGGCCTCGAAACAACAGAGGCCCGCGCATTTCTTGAGGGTGCACTTTCAAGGTGTAGCGTGGAGCTAGGGCATCTTGCAATTTTTGCATCTCAGGAATGCCACAGGGTGTGTCTTTGGACAGTCCGGCTTGTTGTAACAGGAGTTCTGCTTCGTTTCGTTGTTTGGCTCGATAGGAACGTTGAATAGTGTTCCAGGTTCTTTTCCATTCTACCGTGTCGTTCTTGTTGGCATAGGTTCGTCCCACCACGATGGCTCGAGCTAAACACATCTGGTCTTAAGGGTTGTTAATTCGGACGAGACTTGTTTTGGTGTTGCGAAGGTCGTCCACTAATAACATCTTTTTGCGTCCTGTCCCTTGAGGAAGAGAGACGTGAGCCATTTTCAGTGTGGCTTTACCATCGGTGATGTCAAACTGGTCATTAGATTGTTGTACGTGTTGAATCTTGTCCATGACTTTGGAAGGGGTCAGTTCTGCGGGTCTGCTAAACTCGATCCAAACAGGGGATTTCAAACCGTCGTGATCTATGGATAGTGTCAAGCGATCGTCTTCTTTGGCTTGACATTGTCGCTTGAGTGCAGTGAGCAAAGAATCCCACATCTCGGTGATAAACCCTTCTGCTTTCTCTAAGGGTACGTCGGCCTTGAAATCTTTAAACTTCACCGTGTAGGTGTAAGCCGTGGTTCTAAATTTTCTAGAGGAGCGCTTTTCCGTCTCTCGAATGGAATAGTATTTTTCAGGGTTGACTAAGGGTGACGAACTTGGTTTAGAGGGTTCGGATTCTGGTTCTTTGCTGCTACTTCTTCTTGCTGTTGTTGCTGTTGTTTTTCTTACCTCTTCTTGTTGCTGTTGCTGTTGCTGTAGGAGAAAAGCTTGTTCCGCTTCCTTTTGTCGTTGCATAAATTTCTCCAATTCTTCTTTCTGTCTCTGTCTAAAATTCTCCACTTGCGGTAATGAAGAAGGTAACGAAGGTTCCGGAACAAATTCTTGCGAGGTAAGAAAATCCACAAAATCCCAATGTATCTCTTCTGAAAGTAAGTCCGGGTTCCCTTGGGCAGTCTCCCCTGCTGGTGCACCCCAATGGATCGTTTTCTGAGTTTCCGTCATGTTGAATCACTGTCGCATAGATTGACTGCACACAAGCGCTAGCGAATCTATATAGACCAACTGACGTCACAGACTACTCTCTTCGGATTGGATGCGGGCTGACTAAATTTTGTAACGCGTGTTTGGATTGGTGAATGAACTCAATCCGTTTCAATCCTACCTCTACCTATAAATAAGCGCAGTTCAGTGCATTGATTCACTTGTTCTCGTCGCTTCAAGATGTGGACCGATGTGCAATCTTCTACGCTTGTGTCTTCCATGATGTTCCGGACGGACATACCCTACGTATCCACAGGACAAACACCAGCCTGTGGATACGTAGGATCTACGTTGAAAGACAAGGATGCCTGAAAAGAGTGCTGATTTACGGACCAACAGTGAGACGTAGCCTAAGGACAAGAAGAAGACCAATGTGGTACCCTTTATGTTAATGAATACATTAACATAAACCCAAAGGCCCTTTTCAGGGCCAGCCATATTTCTCGAAAAGAGATAGCCTTTCAATTGCCTAAATTTAAATTTAAATTTAAAAAATTGTTTTAAAAAAAAAAAAATCCCATGTTCAATTCCCCTTGTCCCTAAACAAACCCAAACTCTATTCCCCCATGTTAAATTCCCCTTGTACGTAGAGTGACCCACGATTTTTCGCCATGTTAAATTCCCCTTGTACGTAGAGTGTCCCACGATTTTTCGCCATGTTAAATTTCCATTGTACGTAGAGTGTCCCATGGGTCCCTGTATGCTAATTCCCATTGTACGTAGGGTATCCCACCTTACTACTCATGTCGTCGAAAATGACCAGATGGGTTTGACGGGGGTCAGACACGATTCCGTTGTCTTCGTTAGGAATGCCTTCCACAAACACGATGGAATCGCCTTGACTTTCTCGCAAGAGGCTGTACGCCGATTGCCACTCTTTGTAACACCACACGATTCATTGAAGTGGACAATCGATCAAATGATGTTTATGTTCAATCAAACGTTTGACAAATTCGGTTTTGCCTGAACCGCTACGTCCAGCAATGAGCATGTTAAAGGGATGGCGAAGATACAAAGCCTCCCAACTGGCACGATCTAAGTGTTCGTCGATGTTTTGAAAGTGGAGGAAGAGGGAGCAGAGACAGCAGAGGTAGCCATGGTGTGAGAAACGTCACTTGTGACACGAAAAACAAACAAGACAAGAGTTTATATACTTTTTCAGAACACGTTTATTGAATGTTTTTTTCAAACATGAATACGAAAGACAAAAAATACATAAAAGCCAAAGGCTTAAGTACAAGAATAAAAAGCACATGATAACCATGAACGTGGAATAAACACAAGTGTCTGTACAACATGTTTTGGGTAAAGTTCTAACCAGTTCTATAGTAGGGGTAAGGTCACACAAGTGTCCTCCCGAAAGGGTCTTTCAGGCCTGTCCACGACAGTCCTGTCCTGGGTGAAGGGTTCTTCTGGCACCGTCACTAACACAGGTTGAAAAGTAACTTTTTTCCTTGAATAACTCTCGTGCATACTAGGCCACCTCTTGTGTCCAAGCCTCAAAACCCTGGTTTCGGTGATGTCCAACATTTGACTCCTAACCAATCTGGTTTCTTCTTCGTCAACGACATGGTAAGTTACTTCAATGAACAATGAACTATCGATCTTGCCTAGGGTTCCTTTTTATATACAGACCAATACCGACGTGACCGTACGGTAAGGTGAAGTGATTGGGAAGTCGCACTCGCTTCTGGTATACAATTTGATAGACTTTTTCCAAGGGTCGACTGACGATGTGATGAGTGGGTAAACGTACAATCTTGTTCGGTTGATAAGTGGTCACTTTAAAGTTTCCATCCTCTCCCGATTGCAAGGCTTCTTTCAATACCCCAAAGTTGACCACTCGACTGGTATGATGATTCAGAGTCAGTCCTTTCACTTTGCACGTCGTGTACACTTCTCCTTGTTTGTCCCGGTATTCGTAGCCGTAATTTTTGGGACCACCACTGACGAAACTTAGAATCTTGTCGTCGGGATGCTCGTCTGTCCAGGCTCCTAAACGGTCTCCTTCGATGTCAGGGTGATGTTGAATCGGGTGATGGATGTAAATGCAACTGTCCGTGTCAAAGTACAGGACGCGTTCTTCTAACAGTTCTAAAGCTTCGTACAATTTTAAGCGAGCATGAGCTGTCACGTAAGCCGCAATGATGACATTTCCAAAAGGGTCGTCTTGTACAAAGTCCAGATCTTCTTCGTAATTGACCAAGATCAAATCCTCTCGAACGACGTCCACGTGTTTCATGTATTTGGTTTTGTCGTGAATCATCTGGAAGTAGCGGGAAGGTTCTGTCAAATATTCCGTCTTGGGTAAACACGGTCGTTGTGCCATTTTACCCCACAAGCAATTTAACATCACTTTGGCAAACGATCGCCTGCCTTCGTTTTTTTCGATGTGGTCTAAAGAGATGCCTTCTTGAGCGTAGTATTTCTCTTTGAATTGTATTTGGTCTTCGGGAGTGTGACACCAGGAAGGATAGCCGCTGGCTTCTTGTTTCAGTTTCAAAAAGGCATCCACGTAGTCGGCGAAAATGCCTTTCTGAGTAGGGTCACCCTTGTGGTACTGTTGTGTCTTGGGAAAGTGGCAAATTTCGTACACTTCTAACAGTTGGTATCCCATGTCCAGAGCTTTGAACAATTCCACGCTGACCCAGGTTCCCGTCAAGGCACGTTCTTCCTGGCTGTGATGGCAAGGTTGGTCCTGGTTGCACGTTTCGGCACAAGTACGGCACAAGGGAAACATCAGTTTGCCTTGACAATGGTGAGGTAAGACGGGATGGTATAGGTTCGTGGGAGGCAAAACTTTACACTTGATCAAGCCTTCGTATTGTCGAATGTTTTTCAGGTCGATGTGTCCCGTGAACAATTGCGGGTGCGACAATATTTGCACACGTAGCGATACAGCGAACACACGTCCAAGTATTTGATTTCTTCTCCTTTCTCTTCGTCGGCTTGGTACAGCAAACAGGTGGCATTGGTCCTTCCTCCGTACAATCTATCCCTCGAGTTCAGCGGGTCCATGAACTGGTAACTTTCCACGAGGCGTTTAAACTCGGGATCGGTTTTCAAACGGTGATCGTACTCGTGTTCCCACATTTCCACCACTTGGTATCCTTGCTGTTCTAGCTTTAGGCGTCGCTGACAAGTGTCCTGGTACAGGTCTTCCATGGTCCGTTGTAAATCTGATTTTTAGTGTCACGGTCAGGGTAGCAGACGGGACATCCGTGAAATAAGCAACCGTTAAACTCGTACACGATCTTGGGGTTTTCTAAGTCCCAGCCATCTACCGAATACGTTCCGATGGTCTTTTCGCCTCCTCCGTTGCGGGCATGCTGAATCCATTTGTCTTCCTTGTCGCACAAGTAATGTAACCAACGTAGGGCTTTGACCGAGTATTGACGCTTGACATAGTGGGTCGTTTGAGGACTGATGACAGCCACGGTGTTTTCAGGCATGAATCGTTGGCGGTACACTAAGGAACACGCTTTGGCAATGGTGCAAGCTTCTTTCAAAGGATCGACCCCTCCGTGTTCCATGAACAGTTCTCGAAATTTTCCACAGCAACACCGTAAAATGTCCACGTCGGAACGACAATACTTTAGTATTTCTTCCTGAAAGTCGAAGGGATCCGAGGCGTGAGCTTGGTACCAAGCGTAGAAAGCTTCTCGTTGTTCGGTACGCATGTTGTCGGGGTCGTAATAGTGAGCCTCAGGTAAATGGGGTAGAACAGCATGTTGATTGGCTTCCGTATTGAAAAAGTGTGGAAAGTACCCTTTAGCCATTTCTGTCATTCCAAACGTTTTAGGCATTCGACTCAAAGGCATGGCCAAGTAACTCATCGAATCTTTAAACTGTACTTGTCCCACTTGCATGAAAATGATTTTGGCTCCGTTCAAAGTCACTTTAGGACGTTCGGTGCCTTGTTCCGCATAGTACCTCAAAAGAAACTGTCCATCGTATCCGGAGAAATTGTGAGCCATCACTGTGGCATGACGATGACAATCTCCGTAACGTTCGATGTCCTCTTGGCTCCACGTCTTGTCGATGGGGTCTAAGACCCATTGGGCAAAATCCGCTAACGTGTTTGGTCCCCGAAAGATTTTTTCACGTCCTCCAGGAATCTTGCTGCAGTGAGGGCAATGACTGAAGATAGGTTCTTGAATGCACTTCTCGCACGCTCGATGAGCCACGCAGAAATTAGGAATGTGAATGCCGGTCTCTTGCATGCATTCGAAATCGAAAAAGATGAAATTGCCTTTCTTCTTGTGACCGTCCTCTTTCTCTGGTGGGGGTTGGTATTTTTGCACGTAGCATTCGTGTTCCAAGTCCACGATGTGGTGACAAATGTGACATTTTTTCTTTCCTCGACATACGTGTGCCTTGGCATTGTTGGTAAGTATGCCTTGTCCACAGGTAGGGCACAATCTCAAGAGTTGACAAGCACATTTCTGCTGTGAACCTTGCGTCTTCAGATGTTGCTGGTAACAGGCAGGGCTGACAAACGTGCGCAGACAAGTTGAACAAGGCACTGGTTCTTCGCTCAGACAGGGTGGAGAGGCCAAACATCCTGGGCATTTCAATCCACAATGCTTGTGTTGCTCTCGATTGTTATAACCATAATCACATTTCTCACAATAATAACCGTATCCCAGGAATCCAGTGATACTGGTAATGGTATCGAAATGGTCATCGTGATGATAGACATGAATGTATTTTCCGTCCTTAAAATCTTGGCCTCGAAACAACAGAGGCCCGCGCATTTCTTGAGGGTGCACTTTCAAGGTGTAGCGTGGAGCTAGGGCATCTTGCAATTTTTGCATCTCAGGAATGCCACAGGGTGTGTCTTTGGACAGTCCGGCTTGTTGTAACAGGAGTTCTGCTTCGTTTCGTTGTTTGGCTCGATAGGAACGTTGAATAGTGTTCCAGGTTCTTTTCCATTCTACCGTGTCGTTCTTGTTGGCATAGGTTCGTCCCACCACGATGGCTCGAGCTAAACACATCTGGTCTTAAGGGTTGTTAATTCGGACGAGACTTGTTTTGGTGTTGCGAAGGTCGTCCACTAATAACATCTTTTTGCGTCCTGTCCCTTGAGGAAGAGAGACGTGAGCCATTTTCAGTGTGGCTTTACCATCGGTGATGTCAAACTGGTCATTAGATTGTTGTACGTGTTGAATCTTGTCCATGACTTTGGAAGGGGTCAGTTCTGCGGGTCTGCTAAACTCGATCCAAACAGGGGATTTCAAACCGTCGTGATCTATGGATAGTGTCAAGCGATCGTCTTCTTTGGCTTGACATTGTCGCTTGAGTGCAGTGAGCAAAGAATCCCACATCTCGGTGATAAACCCTTCTGCTTTCTCTAAGGGTACGTCGGCCTTGAAATCTTTAAACTTCACCGTGTAGGTGTAAGCCGTGGTTCTAAATTTTCTAGAGGAGCGCTTTTCCGTCTCTCGAATGGAATAGTATTTTTCAGGGTTGACTAAGGGTGACGAACTTGGTTTAGAGGGTTCGGATTCTGGTTCTTTGCTGCTACTTCTTCTTGCTGTTGTTGCTGTTGTTTTTCTTACCTCTTCTTGTTGCTGTTGCTGTTGCTGTAGGAGAAAAGCTTGTTCCGCTTCCTTTTGTCGTTGCATAAATTTCTCCAATTCTTCTTTCTGTCTCTGTCTAAAATTCTCCACTTGCGGTAATGAAGAAGGTAACGAAGGTTCCGGAACAAATTCTTGCGAGGTAAGAAAATCCACAAAATCCCAATGTATCTCTTCTGAAAGTAAGTCCGGGTTCCCTTGGGCAGTCTCCCCTGCTGGTGCACCCCAATGGATCGTTTTCTGAGTTTCCGTCATGTTGAATCACTGTCGCATAGATTGACTGCACACAAGCGCTAGCGAATCTATATAGACCAACTGACGTCACAGACTACTCTCTTCGGATTGGATGCGGGCTGACTAAATTTTGTAACGCGTGTTTGGATTGGTGAATGAACTCAATCCGTTTCAATCCTACCTCTACCTATAAATAAGCGCAGTTCAGTGCATTGATTCACTTGTTCTCGTCGCTTCAAGATGTGGACCGATGTGCAATCTTCTACGCTTGTGTCTTCCATGATGTTCCGGACGGACATACCCTACGTATCCACAGGACAAACACCAGCCTGTGGATACGTAGGATCTACGTTGAAAGACAAGGATGCCTGAAAAGAGTGCTGATTTACGGACCAACAGTGAGACGTAGCCTAAGGACAAGAAGAAGACCAATGTGGTACCCTTTATGTTAATGAATACATTAACATAAACCCAAAGGCCCTTTTCAGGGCCAGCCATATTTCTCGAAAAGAGATAGCCTTTCAATTGCCTAAATTTAAATTTAAATTTAAAAAATTGTTTTAAAAAAAAAAAAATCCCATGTTCAATTCCCCTTGTCCCTAAACAAACCCAAACTCTATTCCCCCATGTTAAATTCCCCTTGTACGTAGAGTGACCCACGATTTTTCGCCATGTTAAATTCCCCTTGTACGTAGAGTGTCCCACGATTTTTCGCCATGTTAAATTTCCATTGTACGTAGAGTGTCCCATGGGTCCCTGTATGCTAATTCCCATTGTACGTAGGGTATCCCACCTTACTACTCATGTCGTCGAAAATGACCAGATGGGTTTGACGGGGGTCAGACACGATTCCGTTGTCTTCGTTAGGAATGCCTTCCACAAACACGATGGAATCGCCTTGACTTTCTCGCAAGAGGCTGTACGCCGATTGCCACTCTTTGTAACACCACACGATTCATTGAAGTGGACAATCGATCAAATGATGTTTATGTTCAATCAAACGTTTGACAAATTCGGTTTTGCCTGAACCGCTACGTCCAGCAATGAGCATGTTAAAGGGATGGCGAAGATACAAAGCCTCCCAACTGGCACGATCTAAGTGTTCGTCGATGTTTTGAAAGTGGAGGAAGAGGGAGCAGAGACAGCAGAGGTAGGCATATTGTCAGGAATGTCACTTGTGACACGAAGACAAACAAAACAAGAGTTTTTATACTTTTTCAGGACACGTTTATTGATGTTTTAAAAATAAACACGAAAGACTAAAATACATAAAAGCCACAGGGTTAAGTACAACGATAAAATGAACATTAAAACGATCAAAGTGGAATAGGAACAAGTCTCTGTACAACATGTTTTGGGTAACCATGATGTCCTAGGGACAGGGTGTAATGTTCTTACAGGTTCTACAGGGGCTAATGTCACACAAGTGTCTTCCCGAAAGGGTCTTTCAGGAATGTCCATGACGGGTTCTTCTGGTACTGTCACTAACACAGGTTTCAAAGTGACTTTTTTCCTTGGACGTTGGAAGGAAGGATCACTACTCTTGAGCATACTGGGACACTTCTTGGGTCCAAACCTCAAAACCCCATTTTTTCCAGTCACGTACATCTGTCTAATGGGGGTGTAAGTCACAAGCTACACACACATCGTCATACACCTCTTCGGTACCTAAAAGTTGACGAATCTTTTTTTCCCCGTAGAGGTCGAGAAGTATCCAGATGAAAACGCAAGGCTTTGAACAAAATGAGTCTATCGTGACCATTAAAAGGCATCACTTTCATGTTTGATTGGGTGGTAAGTACTGTTCGTAAAGAGTCCACAAGGAATCGGCTAGTAAACGAAATCCCAGAAAACAAGTCACTAAGACACACACCACACGTCGACCCAAATTCAACGGAAACTGTTGTTGTAATAAGTGATGGTAATCATCCACGGTTTGAATAGTGTCATTGAGTTCCTTCCACGGAATCTGTTGAATCACTTTTGATTAAAGCCGTGGCATGGCAGCCTGTTTTTATACCCTCTTGTCTTCGGAACCAATAAATGTACTTTCTGCCCAGAGATATTCGTTCTCCAGTTGGGAATCTAAATGCTCCAAGCACTAACCTACAGTTCAGAGTTCGCTCAGAAGTTTCCTCTTCCACTAAGCAGATGTTGGGTAAAAGATTTTTGTAATCCTTCAACTCTTCTTCCTCAATTCGTTGCAGTAGGTGTATCTCGAAGTAACGAAGATCATGAACATGAACATATTGATCCTTCTCGTCCTCGAAGTGTTTAACAAGGTCTGACCACTGGAACACTTTCTCATGAATCAGTCCTCTTATAGCATTCAGGTACCAGTGGTTTAAACACCGGTGAAGTAACGGATGCGATTGTTCTTTACGTTTGACTTGCATTTTGACCAGTTCTCGGTAAATGCGTTCTCTCAACTCCACAGGCAAGCCACGAATGTTCTCTTGCAAATTAACAATGATAAGGTCATACTAAAACCGTCTTTTGTCTGAGGTAGTAAGTGTACTGTCTATACAAATATGATTGTACTCCAGTAGCTAAACCAAATGTTTTAGTCTCTAGTTGACACACTACACATCGCATCCTCTAGAAACAAAATCCGATCACATAAAAGATTTTGGTAATCCACTAACTCTTCCTCTGGTACTCGTTGTAGCATGGTCAACATGTAAGTAGTAGGATGAGTAGACACCAAGTTGTCCAGTTGAACAATATCTGACCACTGGAACATTTTCAACTAAATCAGTCCTCTTATAGCATTCAGGAACCAGTGGTTAAAACTCCGGTGACGTAACGGATGCAATTGTTCTTTATGTTTGACTTGTACTTTGACCAACTCTCGGTAAATGTGTTCTCTCAACTCCACAGGCATGCCACGAATGTTCTCTTGTAAAGTATCCATGATTAAGTCAGTCAGTAATATTGTAGATCTTCTCTTGAAGTTCGTTTGGTAATGATTGAATATCATTTTAAAATGGGGTTTAAATATTGGTCTCAGTGGTGTCCAACATTTGACTCCTAGCCAATCTGATTTCTTCAACGACATGGTAGGTCAATTCAATGACTTGGTCCCACTAAAGGAAGGTAGTGACAATTCGGAGACCATCGAGCATGTTCCAGGTAGGCTGAATCTTGTCGTTCCCACTACTTAGGCCATTTTCCTTTGAACGATTGAAGACGATTTTCAAAGTCGCAGTATTCAGGCAAACGCACAGGAAAAGAATATTCCTCTTTCACAGGTTCGTTTCGATGAGGGTAGGGTGACATCGACAGGAGTTTGCTCAAGGCTGGATGACATCCGAAGGGTGGTAGACGTGAACGTTGAAATCCACAATTAAAACCAGTAAAGTGTCCACGATAAGGAGTGGCATCGCTTTCGCATCCGTCAGGTTTGACACGCACAGCATCACTTTATATGGTAGGTGTAGTGAGAACAAAGTTCCCATGATGCTTTACTGCATCACTGAGGTCACAGCGTACAGTATCATTTTCATCGCAAGACACAGGATTGTAGTCCGCTACGCAATTACAATGGTAACTGCACGGACAGTAACAGTTTACTTCCGGACATTTTCCGTTGCAGTGCATGGGTCTTATCCATCCAATATTAGTCACACTATGGGAAGGTAATTTTTTTTACAATCCCCGAACTTGAATGATGTCTCTTTCAAAGGATTCATCTTGTTCGCTTGGTCTTGGCAGTCACAATGAACTATCGATCTTGCATATTGTCCCTTTTTATACTAGTGGCAATGAAGTCTCAAGCTTGTACATTGTTCCTTTTTTATGTCTAGTTTTGGAAGTCTTCCTTTTTTTTCTTCCTGCACAATGGTACTACCTTCTCTAAGGTACCGTCATAACTGTACCGTAGTGTAATGGGTGGAAAGGCCATAGAAATGTAAGGACAGTGCGGAGACCATCGAGTATGTTCCAGAATAGCTGAATCTTTATAGATACATAGATCCATTCGTAACTTCAGACCGCAACTGAAACACTGTACTTCGTATCCCAATCCAGTCTCAGGTTCCAAGTAGACAAATCCTGTTCTAGCTAAAACATTCAACGTAGGCAATCCTTCCCTATCCGTGGGCCATTTTTGAAACGTTTCCAATCGACGGGCACAATCACAATAGTCAGGCAAGAAGACAGGAAATGGTAGTGTTTCAACTAGGAGTTCTCATTGGGTTTCTCACTCGATTCTTGATGTGGCGAAGTCATCCTTAATGTTGGTGGCTATCCTCTTACAACCAATTTTTTATACAGACATGTCCATACGGTTAGGTGAATTGATTGGGAAGACGCACTCGCTTCCGATACACAATTTGATAAATTTTTCCAAGGGTCGACTGACGATTTAGTGATTGGGTAAACGTACAATCTTGTGCGGTTGATACGTGGTCACTTTCAAGTTACCATCCTCTCCAGATTGCAAGGCTTCTTTCAATACCCCAAAGTTCACCACTCGACTGGTGCGATAATTGAGAGTCAATCCTTTCACTTTACACTCGACGTGCACTTCTCCTTGTTTGTCTCGGTATTCGTAGCCGTAATTTTTAGGACCGCCATTAGCGAAACTTAAACTCTTCTCGTCTAGGTGCTCGTCTGTCCAAGCTCCTAAACGGTCTAATTTGATGTCAGGGTGATGTTGACCCGGCCGATCGATGTAAATGCAACTGTCCGTGTCAAAGTACAAGGCGCGATCCCCTAACAGTTCTAAAGCTTCGTACAATTTTAAGCGAGCATGGGCTGTCATGTAAGCCACAATGATGACATTTCCAAATTCGTTGGCTTATACTAAGTACAGATCTTCTTTGTAATTACTAAGATCAAATCCTCACGAACGACGTCCACGTGCTTCATGTATTTGGTTTTGTCGTGAATCATCTGGAAGTAGCGGGAAGGTTCTTTCAAATACTCCGTCTTGGGTAAACACGGCCATTTTCCCCACAAGCAATTTAACATCACTTTGGCAAACGATCGCCTGCCTTCGTTTTTTTCGATGTGCTCTAAGGTAATACCTTCTTGTTCCCAGTATTTCTCTTTGAATTTCTTTTCATCTTCGGGAGTGTGACACCAGGAAGGATAGCCACTGGCTTCTTGTTTCAGTTTCAAAAAGGCATCCACGTAGTCTCCGAAAATGCCTTTCTGAGTTGGGTCACCCTTGTGGTATTTCTGTGTCTTGGAAAAGTGGTAAATTTCGTATACTTCTAACAGTTGGTATGCCAAGTCTAGAGCTTTAAACAATACCACGCTGACCCACGTCCCCGTCAAGGTGCGTTCTTCCTGGGTGTGCTGACAAGGCTGGTCTTGGTTGAACGTTTCGGCACAAATATGGCACACGGGAAACATCAGTTTTCCTTGGTAATGGTGAGGTAACACGTGATGGTACAAGTCGGTGGGAGGCAAAACTTTGCACTTGATCAAGCCTTCGTATTGTCGAATGTTGTGCAGGTCGATGTGTTCCGTCAGCAATTGCCGGTGTCTTGCAGCAAAGCGACAATATTTGCACACGAAAGGATACAGTGAGCACACATCCAAGTATTTGATTTCTTCTCCGTTCTCATCGTCCGTGTGGTACAACAAACAGGTGGCATTTGTCCTTCCTCCGTACAAACTGTCCCTCGCGTTAACGGGGTCCATCAACTTGTAACTTTCTACGATGCGTTTGAACTCGGGATCGGTTTTCGAACGGTGATCGTACTTGTGTTCCCACATTTCCACCACTTGGTATCCTTGCTGTTCTAATTTCAAGCGTCGCTGACAGGTGGCCTGGTAGAAGGCTTCCATAGTTCGTTGTAAAAACTGATTTTTAGTGCCACGTTCAAGGTAGCAGAGGGGACATCCGTGAATTAAACAACCGTTAAACTCGTACACGAATACGAATACGTCCCGATGGTCTTTTCGTCCCCTCAGATGCGGACATGCTAAATCCATTTGTCTTATTTGTCGCACACGTAATGTAACCAGCGTAGGGCTTTGACCGAGTATTGACGTTTGAAAAAGTTGGTCGTTTGAGAACTGATGACAGCTAATGTTGTTTTCAGGCATGAATTGTTGGCGGTACACTAAGGAACACACTTTGGCAATGGTGCAAGCTTCTTTCAAAGGATCGACCCTCCGTGTTCCATGAACAATTCTTGAACTTTTCCACAGCAACGCCGTAAAATGTCCACGTCAGAACGACAATACTTTAACATTTCTTCCTGAAATTCGAAGGTTTCCGAGGCGTGAGCCTGGTACCAAGCGTAGAAAGCTTCTCGTTCTTCGGTGCGCATGTTGTCGGGGTCGTAATAGTGAGCCTCAGGCAAATGGGGTAGAACGGTATGTTGATTGGCTTCGATATCGAAAAAGTGTGGAAAGTAACCTTTGGTCATTTCTGTCATTCCAAACGTTTTAGGCATTCGACTCAAAGGCATGGCCAAATAGCTCATCGAATCTTTAAACTGTACTTGTCACACCTGCATGGAAATGATTTTGGCTCCGTTCAAAGTCACTGTAGGACGTTCGGTGCCTTGCTCCGTATAGTATCTGAGAAGAAATTGTCCATCGTATCCCGCGAAATTGTGGGCCATCACCGTAGCATGACGATGACAATCTCCATAACGTTCGACGTCCTCTTGGCTCCACGTGTCGTCGATGGGCTCTAAGATCCATCGGGCAAAAATGACCAGCGTCTTCGGTCCCCGAAAGATTTTTTCACGTCCTCCAGGAATCTTGCTGCAGTGAGGGCAATGACTAAAGATAGGCTCTTGGATGCACTTACCGCACGCTCGATGAGCCACGCAGAAATTAGGAATGTGAATGCCGGTCTCTTGCAAGCATTCGAAATCGAAAAAAATGAAATTCCCTTTCTTCTGGTCATCTTCCTCTTGTTGTGGTTGGTATTTTTGAATGTAGCATTGGTGTTCCAAGTCCACGATTTGGTGACAAATGTCACATCGTTTCTTTCCTGGACATACTTGTACCTTGGCATTATTGGTAAGTATGCTTTGTCAACACGTAGGACACAATCTAAGCAGTTGACAAACACATTTCTGCTGTGAACCTTGCGTCTTCAAATATTGTTGGTAACAGGCAGGGCTGACAAAAGTGCGGAGACAAGCAGGTAAATGCACTCGTTCTTGTCCTTTGTCCAAACAGGATTGAGAGGCCAAACATCCTGATCATTTCGAACCACAATGCTTGTGTTGCTCTCGATTGCTATAGCCATAGTCACATTTCTCACAGTAATAACTGTATCCCAAGAATGCGGTGATACTGGTAATGGTATCGAAATGTTCACTGTGATAATAGACGTGAATGTATTTTCCATCCTTAAAATCTTGGCCTCGAAACAACAGAGCCCCGCGCACTTCTTGAGGATGCACTTTCAAGGTGTAGCTTGGAGCTAGGACATCTTGCAATTTTTGCGTTTCAGGAATGCCACAGGGTGTGTCTTTGGACAGGCCCGCTTGTTGTAACAGGAGTTCTGCTTCACTTCGTTGTTTGGCTCGGTCCGATTGTCGAATAGTTTTCCAGGCTCTTTTCCATTCTACCGTGTCGTTCTTGTAGGCATACGTTCGTCCCACCACGATGGCACAGGCTAAACACACGTGGTCTTGAGGGTTGTTAATTTGGACGAGGCTGTTTTTGGTCCTGCGAAGGTCGTCCACCAATAAAACTTTTCTGCGTTGTCCGGTCCCCTTGCGGAGAGAGACTTGAGTCATGAACAGTGTCGCTTTTCCGTCAGTGATGTGAAATTGGTCATTGGATTGTTGCACGTGTTGTATCTTGTCTATGACTTTGAAAGGTGTCAATACTGCTGGGCTACTAAACTCGGTCCATACAGGGGATTTCAAACCGTCGTGATGAATGGAAAGTCTCAAGCGATCGTCTTCTTTGGGTTGACATTGGTGTTTCGGTGTGGTTAACAAAGAATCCCACACCTCGGTGATGAAGCCCTCTGCTTTCTCCAGCGGTACGTCAGTCTTTGAATATTTAAACTTCACCTTGTAAGTGAAGCCGTGGTTCTAAATTTTCTAGAGAAGCGTTTTTCCGTCTCTAGAATTGATAGTAATTTTCAGGGTTTGCTAAGGGTGGTGTACTTTCACTTAGTGTAGAATCGCTGGGTCCGGATTCTGGTTCACTCACGTCATCTTCAAAATCACTGGCATGAATTTGTGCCAAGGCTTCAGATATTGTACGAGGTGATAAATCACGTTTCTGCCTCTTACGTTCTTCTCCTTTCTTCTCGAATTGATGCGATCGTTTCATCTTGACTGTGAAAAGTCAAATGACTACATTTTAAACACCATAGGTCACTTTATATTCATGGCAGACCAGCGTATATATAAAGGGTGTGTGTCTTGCCTTCCCATATTCATTTCACTCTTAAACCGATCAGAACGATGTAAGAGCCTAAACAGATCGAACTTTTGATCAGAGCTTTGCGAGGGGTCATCAGAAAATTTTCTTCAGACAAGCCGACGGACTACTCAAACTCCTTTCGAGATAGAAGTCAAGTCAAGATACTTGCCTTATCTGTAAGACGAAAGGGCATTGTTCCTCAGAGTGTCCAGACCGTCAAAAAAGCAAAACAGGTGCAAGAAGAGACAAACGTCAAGATACCTGTTATCATTGTCAAGAAAAAGGACATTGGTCTTCAGATTGTCCTAAGAAACAACAGGAGCAAGAAGAAGAAGAGAGGGATTATGAAGAGGAAGAAGAGGTAGCCTCCCCCGAGGAAGAACCCATACAAGTGCAGAAAGAGAAACAGGAGAAGAAAAGAAGAAGGGGAGAAAGTGAGGAAGAAGTGGAGGAAAAAAGTGTGAAAGTGACGAAATTTAAAAAACAGAGAGAGAGTGAAGACACAGATGAAGCCTAAGAACATTTTGAAGTGTTATGTTGTCACGTGAATTGGATTGTAAAATTTGTAGCAGAATAGACCAGGTATAAAACGTAAGTGTCTCTTGGTTTTGATTTTTAGAATAAGAACCTACACTCAATCACTCACACACACATATATAATAGGGGTAAAAAGGGCTTTTTGAGTTTTAATTGATGTTGGCAATTGAAATACTATCTGTTTTCGAGAGAAATGGGTGGCCCTAAAAAGGGCTTTTGGGTATTTGTTTGTTTCAAGAACAAACTTAGGAATGGGAACCAATCAACTTTAACTGCCTTAAGCCTTTTCCACGGCCAAGGCCTACTTCTGAACTGACTCCTGTCGATGATGATTTGGTAGAAATCACTAAAGGTGGTACGGCAGGCGTAGTCACAAGGTTGGGTTGTTTAGCTCAGGAAGGTCTTTTTCTCTTAGGAAAAATAAAGAAATCTGATACATTTGTTTCAGACTTCCTAACTCTGCTAAAATGTCTAAAAGTATCATTACCGTTTGACATTTACTACCTTGTTCCGTAGCTGCTTCTTCCTGTCGTTTCCTTCTTACCTCTTCTTCATGCTGTTGTTGAAGGAGAAAAGCTTGTTCTGCTTCCTTTTGCTGCTGCATAAATTTCTCCAATTATTCTTTCTGTCTCTATTTAAAATTTTCCACGTGTGGTAAAGAAGGAGAAGGTGGCGAAGTTACTGGAGTGTTTCGGAAAAAAAGAATCTGTGTGGAGCGACAAGGCTGTTTGAAGAGGGTTCTGATTTACGGACCTAAATTCAGATAAAGTTTGAGGAAAAGAAGGAGACCTAAGTGATGCCCTCTGTGGTAACGGCATGTTGTTAACATAAACCCAAAGACCCTTTTCAGGGCCACTCATTTGCCTCGAAAAGAAAATGACTGTCTTGCCTCCCCCAAAAAATATTACAAACCCAATAGTCCCCATGTTCCATTTCCATTGAGGCTGTAGTGGCCCATTGTGTACTTCAAAGTCTTGAGGCGATACAGGCCCAGAGGGTTCTGTAATGCTAATTCCCACTGAGGCTATAAATCTTGAGGCTAAACAGGCCCGGGCGTGGTGGTCCGTGTGTATTTTCCCACTGAGGCTAAGGTGTCCCACTACATTACTATTGTCATTAACAATTTCATCATCCTGATGTTACTGTTGTCCATGTATATCTTTGTTGCAGCGTGATCGTTTCATTCTGGTTCTCTCAAATTAGCAATGCTATTTCCGCTCATCGCCAGTTATTGCATCACCGGTCTTAGCAACATATTTACTGATCTCAGCTTTGATCGTGGCGTTGTTGTTGTCCACGTATTTTTTGTTGACACCTCATCGTCTGATTTCGGTTCTCTCGCATTGATAATTGTATTTCTGCTCATGTTGAGATCGCCATACATTATATCCCCAGTTCTTCTAATACGTTCAGTAATATGTCCAATGATTGTTAGAAGTGATTCCTTCGAGGTTTTAATTCTTCCGGTTTTAGTAAATACCACTAAGTATCTTCAGACGATGCTAGAACTCACAGAATAATATCTGTCACAGGGATATTGCTCGTCTTTAACTGTCCTTGCTGATCCTGAAAAACAACAACCTCATTTATGTCAACATTCGCGAGACGCATAAGATCAGCTGATTCATCACGTGTTGCATATTTGGATAAATCAATCTCACCCTAGGCCTTGCCGCTAGTAGATCATCTGTAAATATCTACCAGTATAAACTGTTAACCTGTTTAAAACGTCGGTTGTTATGCTCATGCACAACTTTATGAGGCGGCGCTGATGACCCTTATGCTGTGTTAAATAAACAAGTACTTCTACACCGCATATCGGTGGATCCGTTATTGTCTTTGTTGGTAATGTTGAAAACCAAGTTGGTACGTCACCGGCCAAGACACCATGTCGTAAAAATTCTTATGCAACCCAATGACTACCTGGAGCAGAACGTTCATCGAGATTAATGATGCCGGTTTCAACGAAGTTTGGTTTTTTCAGTAATTGATCATGTATGAAAACACCTCTTCAGCTTTTTTATGTTTAACCGCCGAGCAGTATCAAGTCAATAAAATCGGACTTGGGAAGTTTTAACGAAGGGTCCCCGGCAGTCTCAGACCTTGACCATGCCGCGTTCCTGGTAATCTTAGATCCTGTCCACGTTTTAGGTGTTTATGCCGTGTCGGAACATTCCGTGTCGGAACACTCAGGGTCCTGTTGCTTTTTTCAGTGCCATGTCGGCAGCAGTTCCAACAGCACCGAGTACAGCTGATTTTCAAAAGCTGGAGCCGCTGATGAAATTAGGGCTGGTGACACCGATAGAAACGGAAATATACCGCCGAGTTGTGTTGTGTCGCTGATCAAGTCGAACGCCAGTTTTTGATTTCTTGGCGTCATTGAAGTATTTAAACTGACGTTCAGTCAACGATAATTTATTTGGGCCCTGCAACGCCGCTGATTTCAGAGTCATTTTTGTCCCAGAATTCTTCTTCGATGCGGATTGAAGTTTTTTAATCTGACCAGGTGTCAGGGTAACATTGACGTGATGATATGACATTATAACATCATGAACGATCTAATTAACATTTACATGTTTTCAGCGGGCGCATCAATGACTCTCTTCGTCTTCCAACACCTTCAAGCAACGTAGTTTTGTCTGACAGAATAACAGCGATTGTTCTGTAGTAATAGCAATAGCACCTGGAAAATGTATATCAACGACTGATTGCCCAAGCAAATCTAAGTACTCCAGCGAGAAGTAATAAATCGGATACACCTACGTAAAATCTCGCTGAGATATCTGGTCATTGTCAACCACTTCGAGTGATGGTGTCATTGTTGGCATCCACAACGAAAGTTTTATCAGTATTACTTTACCAGTATTACCAACAGTGCGAGTAGTAAGGGGGGATACCCTACGTACAATGGGAATTAGCATTACAGAACCCCTTGGGACAATCTACGTACAAGGGAAATTTAACATGGCGAAAAATCGTGGGACAATCTACGTACAAAGGGAATTTAACATGGGAATAAATCGTGGGACAATCTACGTACAAGGGGAATTTAACATGGGGGAATAGAGTTTGGGCTTGTTTAGGGACAAGGGGAATTGAACATGGGATTTTTTTTTAAAAGAATTTTTTTAAAAAAAAGGGGTAGGCAATCGAAAGGCTATCTCTTTTCGAGAAATATGAGGCCCTGAAAAGGGCCTTTGGGTTTTCTTCTTCTGCTTCTAATTTCTTCTTTTCCTCCACCAACTTCTTATTTTATCTCCAACACTCTTTCTCTTCTTTTCTTTCTTTTTTTCTCCTCCTCTTCTTCTGTCTTCTCTTCCTCCTCTTCTTCTTTCTTCCTCTTCTCATTTTCTTCTTCTTTTTCAATTTTTTCGTTCCATGTTCTTATTCTTATCTTTTCCTCTTCATCCTCCTTCTCCTCCTTTATTTCCTTCATCACACCACTTATCATGTCCTTTGCTTTTCGTAAGTTGTTAATCTCCATTTTTACTCTATGCGGACTATAAGAATAGTGGTCTTCAACGAGTCGTACTAGCATTTGTTCTATCATGCCCAAATTGTCAAGGACGTCTTGCAATGATTGAAATTTATCCAGGTGGTTCGAAGCCATCTTCTCTGTAGAATGGTTTGAACGACGAATACTGTGGGTTCTTATACTGAAGGAAAACATCCCCTAAAACATGAAATTGATCTTACCTAGATCATGACCGAACAACGCGCGGACGTGAAGGAAAACATCCCCCTACTTTTTCATTTCATATAATAAAACCCTAACTATACTCTCCACATACGCTAAGAAAACCATAATCTACTATTCACACCAACTTACGTGAGCACTTACAAACACAAACACATTCACATACCCTTTTAAAAAGAGTTAGTGTTTATATTCACACTACTCTACCTACACACATTGGCAAATTGATCGTTATTTCTTTTCTAGAGTATTGGGTAGCCCTGAAAAGGGCTGTTTTTTTTGAACTCCAGATGCACCTATCTAATGGTTGCACCTTCCTGGCCTGGCGCCACACACGCATCTTTGACTCCAGTCTCTTTTTACTTTTTGTCTTGAGAGTGCAGAGGCGGGATGATTCGCTTCAGCACCCCAATCCTCTGTCTCGGGACATCCTCTCTTCTATTTTCTTTTCCTCTTCTTCTCTCTCTCTTCTCTCCTCCTCTTCCTTCTTTATTCTTGCTTCTTCTACGATAGCCTCCGCTGATAGTTCATTTACTATGCGCCTGGCATATTCCAGGTGCATCTGGAGTTCTAACAGTTTCACAATTCTGCTATTCATTCTTGTGTTGATCAATCAACAAGGGTAGCTAGACTGCCGAGCGAGTTTCAATTTATACTGAAAGCGCGGACGTGATGGAAAACATCCCCTAAAAACATAAAATTGATCTTACCTAGATCATAACCAAAAAAAAAAACACAACAACGCGCGGACCTAAAAGAAACACTCACTCACTTTTTATGCTACCCATCATTATTTTAAAATATTTTTATAAATCACTTCAATAGACTATCCACATACGCATAGCAATCCAATCTAACTCCAAATATACACCTCAAACACCCAAAAAACATGATTTTAATCTACTATTCACACCAACGTACATGAGCACTTACAAACACACAAACACATACCCTCACATTTTTTAATAAAGAGTTAGTGTTTATTTTCACAATACTCTACCTACACACATTGGCAAATGAATAGTTATTTCTTTTCTAGAGTATTGGGTAGCCCTGAAAAGGGCTGTTTTTTTGTTTGCTATGGCATTCTTTTTTTAGTTTCTAAGAATGCGATGTCCTCTGAGGATAGACTTTCTGGCGATAGGTCTGCTTCTTCGGAAAGAGAAGAAGAACTCTTTGGTGTCGATACGACAATCGACAAAGCCCCTGTCAGCTTCAGGTTGTTGCTGCTGTTGTTGTTGTTGTTGCTGCTGTTGCTGCTGTCTCTGAAGTCTGTACTTCTCTGTCCATTCTTCTTTTTCCCTGTTCATTTCTTCTCTGAAGAGCTCTTCTATCAGGTCTTCAGTGATTTTTAACATTCTCACATTCTCTATTTCTTCTGGCTTCGGTATCAGACTGTGTCTGACCCTATGCAAATTCACGTAGGCTTCGTTGAGCTTAGCTAGTTTGGAGCACATCTTCGTAGGAGGATGAGTCGACAATGGATGGTTAGACTGGAAATAACCCGGTTCTTAAAGTCAAAGCGCGGACGTGAAGGAAAACATCCCCCACACGGTTTTCGAGCCGCAACGTTTAGTGAGTGTCATGAGAGGGATAGTAAGAAATGAAAGAGCATCAATCCAACATTCTTATAGCTAAACAAAAGACAAAGGCATTTTTTTCAAAACACAACATTTTTTATTCAAAAATCACTTAACACTAAACAACAACTCTAACATTTTTAACAATAATCCAACACTATAACATCAAACAATTTTTTTCTCAATTGACAATCTACTTTAAACAGGGCTGACAACGTTGTGAATGAAATTGTGATTTCCACTGTTGGAAATCATTAGGCCATTGATGGACACTACGTTTCCTAGCTTGAGACAAAAGATAAGCATAATGGTCACAAAACCATCGATCTACTTTCACATCGTTTCTAGAAGAAGAACGAGGATCAAAATGAGTCACTAAATGTTCTAAGGAATAGCCCAGGCTGCGATGATGCAGAAAATACACACAGTACTGTCCGCACACCAAGGAATCTGTGCCTTGTAATTTCACATTATTGAATCGGGTGGTTTGAGCATTTCTTCTCATAAAGTCGATGATATCGTCTTCCAAAGGGGGCAATCCATACGAATCGAAATATTCCACACATCCTTCTTGAGGAAAGTAGACGGCTACCTAGTGGGTTCCTGGGAGATGACTGTCGTCCGTGTTGATCACGTAAGCTTGATGGTCTTTAGGTTTGCGATGAGGGAGTTCATCTTTAGCACAGACGACAGGATTCCAAGAAGCCGTATACGAACTGTGGTTCAAAAGGTAATAAAGTTCCCAGGTATCCATTGATTTTTGTGTGCTTTTTTTCTTCTTCACAGGTAATAAGTCGTCAATTCGATCCTGACTTTTTGCTTGAAAATGTCTGACGAATAAACGGTTATTCGTTCTGTTTCCTCACTCTGATTCAGGAGAGCTTCGATACGATGGATCTCTTGAGTGGTTAATGGTGGACAAGAATGTTCACGCAAGTCTTTATACCACTGATGCAACACGTCTTTGTTCGAGATGAGACTCCAAGTATCGTCCAGATACTCGTCCAATTTTTCTTCTTGACTCAACATCAGGCATTTGTCGTGTTGAATTTGACTGGGATGATCGTTTTGACATCCATAACAATTTTTCTTGATCAATTCCGTCATTTTGTCGACCAAGTGTTTGGCAAAACAGGAGACTAAATGGGCTTCTTGTTCTGGCCATCTTGACTTCATCATGATCACTTCTTCTTTTTCCACAGTCTCCTCACATTTCATGTCCAAAGTTTCTCCACTAGGTAAAGAGGGATAACAATCTTCCATGGTTTCTAGTAATCTAGAATGACTTCTCTCAAACTGTTGATTTCTATCGTATTATCGAATTCTGCATACAGGATGACGTTCACCGTTACATCAGGTTCTCGTTTTGCAAACTGAATTTCCACACGAATTTGGCCGGATTTTATAGGGTGGAAATGTCCCTCGTCGCTGCCTTGGTCTGGAGTGAAATCGAAAGCCCACAAAGCGTAGCCTCCTGCGTAATCTTCGTACGTAATGCCGTGACTGGTGTTGGTTCTTAACTGTCCGGTGGCTTCGTACAGGGACAAGTACGACCTCAAGTAATTGTTCTTCTCAAAGTCAGGTTCAAAGGGTCGGGTACACAAGGTCTTGCCATCGCGACTGACTTCGATCTTGGACACGCCAAAGTGTCGAAAGTTGAAAGGATTTTTATTGAAGGCTCCGTTGAAGGCTTCATTTTCGACGATACCAACGATCAAACGTTTGGGTAGCTGTCCTTGGAACAGATGATCTTCGATCATGGATCGCTGTCCCTTGGGAATGGTGAACGTTTTCACTTCTACGCGTCGTATGGGATACTTAGCGGTCGTTCTGCTCAATGTTTGACTGATGTCGTTACCCACTTTAGGTAACACTTCCACGCGTCGTACGTAGAGCCTGGCTTCCTCGATGTCAGTTTTGCAAGCGGTATTACCTATCAAATGGAAAGCGGCACTGCTACGATTCAGTCTCAGGCGGACATTCACCCCGTTCAGCAAATATTTCTCTTGCAACCACATGTCCAAATGCAAACGATCCATCAGTCCTAAACTTTTGTTGAGTCCGATGATTCTGGCTCTTCGTTCTATAAATCCATCATTTGTTGATTTAGTTTTATCCTTTGCATCAGTTTCGAAATTTTCAAACTGCTCTGCTTCGTCAGCTTCCCATAGCACACAGGCATTGAGATGAGTGTTCTTGGCGTCTATTCCGTACGTCAAGAGATTTTCCAGGTACGCTCGATAAGGGTAAGTATCCATGCTGCTGCTGACCAGTTTGTTATTCAAGTACAAGTCCACTCCGCTAAACAAGGAATGCATGAAATTGTTGACGGGAGCTATTACCTCATCACCTTCTATGGGCGTATTGTCCTCATCGATAACTTTGACTTTCAAGTACAAGTAACTGCTATTCAGATCGATGTAATATTCGGGCTGTCCTTTGATTTCAAACTCGATGGAAGCTGAGGCTGTCAATGAGGAGACGGGGTGAAATTCCACCCACTGGGATTCTTGCATCGTCATCATGGTGGGCGGCATGGCAAACAGATCCAGTTCCGACTTGGAACATGCGCAAGACTCTCGGTGCATCATTTTGTTTTTGTTGCTGTGTCTCAATAATCGAAAACGTCTAAGTCTCGAACGGTTCTTCTTTTCTTCGCCTTTCTAGCTTGAAGTCTGGTGAAAGGATGTTTTCTTCGTCGTCTCTTTCTGCCTTGTCCTTGCTGAATGCCTGACTCGGTAGCGTGCAGGGCATTTATAGGTGTGTCTCGTTGGCCCAAAATGTCTTTGCCCGTTTGCAGCAAGACATTTTTGCCTGCCCTCATGAAGGCTTCTTTAGGGTTTTGTTTGTCGATGATGACATTTTGGAGAAATTCTTTGCCTTGCGTCAGTGCCGCATCTTTCAAGGCGTGCAATCCGCGTGTCACCATCGGTTTCAACACCGGGGCCACCGAACGAAAGGCCGATTTTAACATGTCTCCTAAACCGTGTCCTCGCTGTCGAGCAACCCCTCGGTACACTGGATACATGACTTACTTACGAATCGTGAGAAAACCGTTTTCGAAAATGGAGTTTCACCGTGACTTTTCCTTTGGTGAATGGAATATTTTGTCCCAAATCTCCTTTTATAGTAATGTTGACCGTGTCCAAATACGACTTGCTGACAGGTAAATAGTGAGGATGGACAAATTCGCGGTGGACGTGATAAGTGTTTCCACCTTCCTCGTCAGCGTTCGTGGCAGAATCCACTTTGAAAGGAATGACACGCAGTAACGGTACGGAGGTGTGTCCCACCACGTTGTATTCCACCACATCGGAGTACACAAAGATCAAATTCAGTCCTTGGTTCAGTTCTACCGGGGTACGAAAATACTTGACAAAAGAATCGTTGTCGTAAATGACTGATAATTCGGGTTTTGGTTTTTGTTCTCCTCTCTTCCTCAGCTCCATGTCACCGCCCAATATCTCAAACAATTCAGGACAAAATAAGAAAGACATGATTTTGGACCCCTCAGGAAATTTCATCAGAAAGCGACGAGCTATTTTGTGGTACTCCAGGGTGACACTTTTTTGGACACTCACCAAAGCTTTATAGAACACGCCATTAAACCTGGTGGCTATGGTGCTGACCAAATGTTGACCGCTAAAATAATAGCCTGCGGGAATCATCAAGTTGTAGGTCCACGTTTTAGTTCTGTCATCATAGGTTTTATTGGTATATGTGCCAATCTTATCCAACTCCTGTTGCAAATGTGAGTCATGAATTTCCACCTTAAAATAATTTTGATTGGGAAGGACATTGAGGACTTGGGTCGGGTGAATCATTTCTACTAAAGCCACTTCCCAATGGGCTTCGTGATCTAAGGGGATGGCTTGAGGTAATTTGGCCGTGTAACAGCACAACGTGTTATTGGGAAACACTTCCATGGAACTGTCACTGGGTAAGGTTAAGTAAAATTGGTTTTCGTGACTCATAATTCCAGAGTTCTGTGGCTGTCCGAGGGGATATTACTGGACGTCAGAGGCGTGTCTCCGCCCAAAATGGGGTTCTGGTTGTTATTGGAGTGGTGACTGACACTAGCACTGGACACAAGGTTCCCGTTCGAGGAGAATTTCAGGGAGGGATTGGGAACCAGGTAACCGATGCAACTGCTCAATAAAATGGTCCACAATTGTTTGTCTCCTTGTTGCAAACTCAAATTGGCGATGGCTGCCCCGATGACACAATACACCACGAAGATTTGGCAGAAAAAGACGATTTGCGTTTTAGGCACACGTTCTCCACACCACACCCACAAGGGTTGTTTTTGTAAATCTTGCACAGAAGAACTGGGTGAAGAAGGAGTGGTCGACGTAGCTGCGTCTGCTGTGTGAAAGGGCATGATGGTCACTTCTTTTTATAGTCGATGACTTGCGAAGCGTCGATCCAAGAATCAAAACTGGGTGGATATCCTTTCCAACGTACTTTGACTTCTTTGACACGTCGTTTGCCCACTTTACGGGTTCTGCGTTCGAGAATGCTTTCGATGTCGTACACGTCGTCTTCTTTTTTGGTGACACGTTGTAACTCGGGCAATAAAACGTTCCTTTGAGCACTTCTCCGTTCATGTCTTCCAATTTATAGACGGTAGGATGACGGCCATGCACTCGTCCAGTGACGCGAAACAATTCGGTCGTCCAGTTAGGTAAGTAACCTTTGTCAAAAGTGCGTTTGGTTTTGCCAATGCGCACCCAATCTCCTACGGCCAACTCTCCACTTTTCTTGGGGACAGCCCTCGTCGGGGACGTACCAAACAGACGCTCAAACACCAGCACTTCGTTGTCGGGAGTCACGTCTTGCGGGGCACGTCCGATGCTTCGATGGTAAGATTGGTTGTACGCTTGCACCAGGTGCGGTAAGATGTCGATGTACTTCAGAGTGTGGTGATGCGTAAAATATTTCCACATGCGTTCTTTCAAAGTGCGTTGAAAACGTTCCACGATGCTGGCTTTGGTTTCGGGATTCTCGGTGGTAAAAAAATGAATGTCACGTTTCTTTAATTCTTTTTGGAAAGCTTGGTTCAGAAATTCGGTGCCTTTGTCCGTTTGCCATCGAAGAGGGTGACGACCGCTTTGTTTCAACACCCGTTGCAGGGCTCGCACTAACTCGCTGCTCGATTTGGAAGTCAAGGGCACGACCCAGGCAAATTTGGAAAAGACGTCGATGACACAAAACAAATATTTGTAGCCACGATTGTAGCTGGCCAAATGAGAGACATCGGCTAAATCGGCTTGCCATTGATGATCGATGCCTTCCACTCGGGTGCGACTTCTGGCAAACTTGCGTCGAATGGGTTTGTGCAAAGTGTAGGTAGCTTGTTCTTGTAACCATCGTTGCACTTGAGGTAAACGGAGACTTTTCAGTCGCGTTTTGGCAGCACGATACAATTTTTGAACTCCTGCGTAACCTGCAGGATGCGAGGGATCGTAGTAAATGCTGGCTAAGACTTTTTCCATTTTGTTGGTTTGTTAATAAGTCACCCACTCTTCGGTGATGCTACTTTGGGTGGGACGGAAGGGTGGTTTAGAAACGGATTTACGTGTCCGATGGGCTACGGGAGTAGAAGTCGAAGGTAGTGGTGGAGGTGGAGGTGGCAATGGAATGGCTTTGGTTTTCTTTTCTTTTTTCGCTTCTGGTTTCCCTTCTTTCTTTTTCACTTCTGTCGAAGGAGGAGTGGACATCATCTTTTTAACCCAAGCTTTCATTTCTTCTCGTTGGGGTGTGGGGGACGGGGTCAACAAGGATGCTGCAATCTTACTCGAAATGGGAGCTGCTGACGGTGTTTGAAACACTTCGCGCATCTCTTCTTCCTCAGATCTTTGTGAGGTAGCATCTCTGGTGACCCTTGGGGATGGCAGTGGTGGTGGTAATGATGATGATGGTGCTGGACTTTTCATCAAGGTCTTAAAATCTTTTAGAGTGGGTAGAGCTGTTTCGTCTAAAGCTTTTTGGTGAAAGAGTTGCAGTCGTTGCAAGAGTTGACCGTACTTTTGCGATTTTTCTGTTTCGGACAAATCTTGGCGATCCATCAAGGACTGCAATTCGTGTTGTAACTGGGACATCTCGCTCAAATTGGGATTGGGAGGTAAATGCGGGGTGCGTTGTTCTTACCACCGATGGTATTCCATCCATCGTTTGTAAGGCACTAAAGCTAGTTTTCGTCCCTCCATGGGGTTGTCAGGGGTGGATTCTGAGATCTTGGGACTTCCGAGGGCCTTTTTATCTTGCTCCCACCAGTCCTCCCAACATAGTTCCCAAGACTCCTTTCACTATGGGGCCTAACAAGAGAGGTAAAATGCCTCCACGTTGGACCAACATCTTTTTTTGACGAATGGGAATTTTCTTTTGAACCATTTTCCGAAGAACTTGACGATGTTTGCCTAAGCATTGTTTCTGGTGTTTGGACAAAGGGATCGTACCTTTCAAAACGTTCAAACAGCATTCGCACACGGTATCGATGACCTCTTTGGAGGCCGTTTGAATGAGTTTTTTTCGTAGGGGTGGAGAAGCTTTGGACAGGACAGATAACATGTCCCCATGTTTGGCTAAACGTGGTGGCAGTCCTTTCCTTTTCTTTCCTTGGGGTTTTCTGGAGGGTGACATCTTTGCTTGTGGGTTCCGGGACATTCACCAAACAGACACTAACGTCGATGACTTAACGCACACCCTTTTATCTTTTTTTTGGGACTATCGCTTTGTCATAAAGGTGACAATGTTTTTCCAAAAATCGCCAAGGAATCCTCCCCTTTGTTGACGCCTCTTTTTCTTGGAACGACTGTGTCTTTTCTTAGGGTAATGTCGATGCTTGGCTAAGCGCTTTGTCGGATGACGCGTCTGCCTTTGTCTCTTTCTTTTGTGACTTCTTGGAGGTGACATCTTTTACAAGTTCACTGATACCCCGACTTGGTCACAGGCCTTTTTTTATACTGGAACGCGTCGCCACTGATTGTCTTTACGTCGTATCAGTTTGAGGACAGGCATGACACGTCGTGCAGGGGTACGCAACGGACTAAATCGAGCCAGTTCTTGCTTGGACAAATCCAGTAAACTTTGTAACATGCCCGATCTTTCATGGACTTTGATTTTGGAAGAAGGTACTTTGTGAGCAGCAGCCACTGCCGCTAAATGGGAGGGTCCTGCCACTGGGTAAGTTCTTTTGGGGGTCATCAACGGAGAAGTTCTTGGTGTGATCAACGTCTCCAAGTACTCTTCAGTTCCTGGTGACATCAACGGAGAAGTGGACAAACGTGAGGCTGCCGGAGACGCAGTCACCGCTGTGGCAGGTCGTGGTTTGCGAGTGTAAGGTTGCGTCCTGGCCGAAGTGCCTCTCTTGCGACTAGTTTTCTTCTGTGGACTTTTCTTTTTCTGGGGACTTTTTCTCTGTTTCTTTTTCTGGGGGCTTCTTTTCTTTTTCCGGGGTGGTGGTGGTGTCTGGTCAGAGGAGGGTCCTGCCACTGGAGAAGTTCTTTTCCTTGGGGACTTGGTCTTTTTCTTTTTCTTCTTGGGGCTTCGTTGGACTTTTGTCTTGGGGATAACTTTGGGGGCATTAGGATCCCATCTTAAGAGTGAGCGAATGATGACCCCTCCTAGAGTACCGCTCCCTCCAGGTTTCAAAATGATTTGTTTTTTGGTTTGAGTGTCGATGCGGGGATCGGCCAGTTGGACCAAAGCGACTTTGTTTCGATCGAAAAAGCGTTGGGTTTGATGAGGAATCTGAATGATTCCTTGGAGTATTTGACGTGCCGTCACCGTGAACCATCGTAAGACTTCTTTGAGACTAGCTTCTAAGACACGAGCTCGTGTTTGTGGATCTTTTTCTCGACTGATGCCATACAAGGCACGAATCAATTTGACGGGAAGATGCGACTGAAGGGACGTCATGTTCGCACTGTGTGAGACAGACGAAAAAGGGTCTGAGGTTTTTATAGATTTTTTTATGGGGAGTGCAATGAAGTCGAGGACGGAGACGTGTACAGGACAGGCCCTCCGTCTTGGCACCAGTGGTGAAACAAGTGGGTACGAAATCGCAAATCCTCGGGAGTCGTAGGTTTCAAATCGACGAGTAAATAGGCGTGTGGAGTTTGAGTGGCATCGTCGTACGCCTGAGTCAGCCAAGGCGTTCCTAACTGTTTGGCTAAGACTTGCACTTGCGATTTATCTCGAGGGCTTTTAAACAAGACCACGTAATGCGCATTGAGACTGATGGTGCGATGGGCTCTACTTTGTTGAAACAAATTTTGGGTGATGTAAACGACACTGGCATTACGGTGATGCCCTTTGCGCGTGAACCACAATTTAATTTCTTCTTCGTCTTCTCCTAACATGTCGTCGAAAATGACCAAATGGGTTTGACGGGAGTCAGAGACGATGCCGTCGTCTTCTTTAGGAATGCCTTCCACAAACACGATGGAATCGCCTTGACTTTCTCGCAAGAGGCTGTACGCCGATTGCCACTCTTTGTAACACCACACGATCCGTTGAGGTGGCCGATCGATCAAATGATGTTTATGTTCGATCAAACGTTTGACGAATTCGGTTTTGCCTGAACCGCTAGGTCCAGCAATGAGCATGTTAAAGGGATGGCGAAGATACAAAGCCTCCCAACTGGCACGATCTAAGTGTTCGTCGATGACTTTGACAGTAGAGGAAGAGGGAGCAGAGACAGTAGAGGTAGCCATGGTGTGAGAAATGTCACTTGTGACACGAAAACAAACAAGACGAGAGTTTATATACTTTTACAGAACACGTTTATTAAATGTTTTTTTTTTTCAAACATGAATACGAAAGACAAAAATACATAAAAGCCAAAGGCTTAAGTACAAGGATAAAAGACACATGATAACTATGAACGTGGAATAAACACAAGTGTCTGTACAAGATGTTTTGGGTAATGTTCTAACCAGTTCTATAGTAGGGGGTAAGGTCACACAAGTGTCCTCCCGAAAGGGTCTTTCAGGTCTGTCCACGACAGTGCTGTCCTGGGTGACGGGTTCTTCTGGCACCGTCACTAACACGGGTTGAAAAGTCTTTTTTCCTTGAACAACTTTCGTGCATACTGGGCCACTTCTTGGGTCCAAGCCTCAAAACCCCATTCTTTCCAGGCACGGACATCTGTCCAATGGGGATGTAAGTCACAAGCTACACACACATCGTCATACACTTCTTGGGTAGCTAAAAGTTGACGAATCTTTTTTTCCTGTTGAGGTCGAGAAGTATCCAGATGAAAACGCAAGGCTTTGAGCAAAAGGAGTTTTTCGTGACCATTTAAGGCCATTGAGGTGGTAAATACTGATCGTAAAGAGTCCACAAAGAAACGAAATCCCAGAAAACAAGTCACTAAGACACACACCACTTGTCGTCCCAAATTGAACGGATACAGTTCTTGTAATAATCGATGGTAATGATCCACGGTTTGAATATGGTCATTGAGTTCCTTCCACGGAATCTGTTGAATGATATGTGACATAATCCGTGACATGGCAACTTGATTTTATAGTGTCTTTGTTTCGGAAGCAATAAAGGTAATTTCTAACCAAACACGTTCGTTCTCCAGTAGGGAATTTAAATGTTACATACTGTAACTGAAACGTCAGAGTTTGTCTAGATGTTTCGTCTTTTTCTAAGCAGATTCCATGTAACAAATGTTGGTAATCCTTTAACTCGTCTTCCTCAATACGTTGCAGTAAGTGAATCTCCAAGTAACCGAACTTACGAACGTCTGGCCCATCATCGTCATCATTCATATACTGAAAGTATTCAACAAGGTCTGACCAGTGAAAAAATTTCTGACGAATCAGTCCTCTTATACCATTCAGGTACCAGTGGTTAAAGATCTGGTGACGTAACGGATGCAATTGTTCTTTACGTTTCACTTGTATTTTCACCAGCTCTCGGTAAATCCTTTCTCTCAACTCCTCAGGCAAGCCCAAAATGTTCTCTTGTAAAGTATCCATAAGTATATACACTGTTTTTGGAATCGTTGGGTGGTGGCCAATAGCCTCGTTTAACTTTGTGCCTAATGTAATATCCACTCATAATCAGTCTTCTTGTACTTTGGAACATAGCATAATTTAAAAACGGACGAATCACTTTGAGTTTGCGTTTCACTTGTATTTTGATCAGTTCTCGGTAAATGCGTTCTCTCAACTCCACAAGCAAAGCACGAATGTTCTCTAGCAAAGTATCCATGAATAGGTCATACTAAATCCTCTTTGGTCTGACACAAGAAATGTACTTTTTGCACAAACATGGTTTTACTTCAGTGTCAAATTTAAATCGTTGAGTCACTAATCTACACATTACAATTCGTTCAGAAGTTTCCTCTTTCACTAAGTTGACATTGTGTTGAAGATGTTGGTAATTCGTTAACTCTTCCTCTGGAATTCGATGCAGTACGTTTACAATGATGTAGGTAGAATCGTCCATACCAAACCAATCCTTTTTAAAACTAGAGGATCGTTGATCAATGTCTGTCCGATGGAACACTTTCAATTGAATCAATCCTTGTATAGCCTTCAGGTACCAGTGGTTCAAACACCGGTGACGTAACGGATGCAATTGTTCTTTACGTTTCACTTGTATTTTCACCAGCTCTCGGTAAATGCGTTCTCTCAACTCCACAGGCAAAGCACGAATGTTCTCGTGTAAAGTATCCATGAACAGATTATTATGGTAAGAAGTTACTTCAATGTCTCGGTCCCACTAAAGGTAAGTAATGACAATTCGGTGACCATCGACGTAGGCCGAATCTTGCGGTTCCCAGTGGTGAAGTGACACACCGCAACTGAAGCACTTGACTTTATCTCCTTCGCCCAAGTAGAAAAATCCGGCTCTGGCTAATTCTTCGGGGGTCGGTCCTCCCAGATACTTAGGCCATGTTCCTTTGAACGATTGAAGACGATTTTCAAAGTCGCAGTATTCCGACAAACGCACAGGAAACGAATATTCGTTTTTCACAGGTTCGTTTCGATGAGGGTTGGGTGACAGGAACAGGAGTTTGCTCAGGGCTGGATGACATCCGTAGGGAGGAAAACGTGAAGGTGAACATTCTCCTTTAAAACGAAACCCAGTAAAATGTCCAAGAGGACGAGCGGCATCACTTTCGCATCCCTCAGGTTTGACACGCACAGCATCACTTTCCATGATAGGGGTAGGGACACTAAAGTTCCCATGATGCTTTACGGCATCGCTCAGGTCACAACGTACAGCATCGGTCCCATCGCAAGGCTCACAATCGCACTCGTCTGCAAACTCCGTTACGCAATTACAATGGTAACCACATGGACAATCGCAGTTTCCTTCCGGACATTTTCCGTCGCAATGCCTGGGTCTTATCCATCCAGTATTAGTCACACTAGAGGAAGATACAACATTTTTACAATCCCCAAACTGGAACGATGTCTCTTTCAAAGTATTCATCTTGTTCGCTCGGTCTTGGTAGTCCCAATGAACTATCGATCTTGCCTAGGGTTCCTTTTTATATACAAATCAATACCGACGTGACCGTACGGTAAGGTGAAATGATTGGGAAGTCGAACTCGCTTCTGGTACACGATTTGATAGACTTTTTCCAAGGGCCGACTGACGATGTGATGAGTGGGTAAACGTACAATCTTGTTCGGTTGATAGGTGGTCACTTTAAAGTTTCCATCCTCTCCCGATTGCAAGGCTTCTTTCAATACCCCAAAATTGACCACTCGACTGGTACGATGATTCAGAGTCAGTCCTTTCACTTTGCACGTCGTGTGCACTTCTCCTTGTTTGTCACGGTATTCGTAGCCGTAATTTTTGGGACCGCCACTGACGAAACTTAGAATCTTGTCGTCGGGATGCTCGTCTGTCCAGGCTCCTAAACGGTCTCCTTCGATGTCAGGGTGATGTTGAATCGGGTGATGGATGTAAATGCAACTGTCCGTGTCAAAGTACAGGACGCGTTCTTCTAACAGTTCTAAAGCTTCGTACAATTTTAAGCGAGCATGAGCTGTCACGTAAGCCGCAATGATGACATTTCCAAAAGGGTCGTCTTGTACAAAGTCCAGATCTTCTTTGTAATTGACCAAGATCAAATCCTCTCGAACGACGTCCACGTGTTTCATGTATTTGGTTTTGTCGTGAATCATCTGGAAGTAGCGGGAAGGTTCTGTCAAATATTCCGTCTTGGGTAAACACGGTCGTTGTGCCATTTTACCCCACAAGCAATTTAACATCACTTTGGCAAACGATCGCCTGCCTTCGTTTTTCTCGATGTGGTCTAAAGTGATGCCTTCTTGCTCGTAGTATTTCTCTTTGAATTTTATTTGGTCTTCGGGAGTGTGACACCAGGAAGGATAGCCGCTGGCTTCTTGCTTCAGTTTCAAAAAGACATCCACGTAGTCGGCGAAAATGCCTTTCTGAGTAGGGTCACCCTTGTGGTATTGTTGTGTCATGGGAAAGTGGCAAATTTCGTACACTTCTAACAGTTGGTATCCCATATCCAGAGCTTTGAACAATTCTACGCTGACCCAGGTTCCCGTCAAGGCACGTTCTTCCTGGCTGTGCTGACAAGGTTGGTCTTGGTTGCACGTTTCGGCACAAGTACGGCACAAGGGAAACATCAGTTTGCCTTGACAATGGTGAGGTAAGACGGAATGGTATAGGTTCGTGGGAGGCAAAACTTTGCACTTGATCAAGCCTTCGTATTGTCGAATGTTTTTCAGGTCGATGTGTTCCGTCAGCAATTGTGGGTGCCCTACGGGAAAGCGACAATATTTGCACACGTAGGGATACAGCGAACACACGTCCAAGTATTTGATTTCTTCTCCTTTCTCTTCGTCGGCTTGGTACAGCAAACAGGTGGCATTGGTCCTTCCTCCGTACAAACTATCCCTCGGGTTCAGCGGGTCCATGAACTGGTAACTTTCCACGAGGCGTTTAAACTCGGGATCGGTTTTCAAACGGTGATCGTATTCGTGTTCCCACATTTCCACCACTTGGTATCCTTGCTGTTCCAACTTTAGGCGCCTCTGACAAGTGTCCTGGTACAAGTCTTCCATGGTTCGTTGTAAAAACTGATTTTTAGTGTCACGGTCAGGGTAACAGACGGGACATCCGTGAAATAAGCAACCGTTAAACTCGTACACGATCTTGGGGTTTTCTAAGTCCCAGCCATCGACCGAATACGTTCCGATGGTCTTTTCACCCCCTCCGTTGCGGGCATGCTGAATCCATTTGTCTTCCTTGTCGCACAAGTAATGTAACCAACGTAGGGCTTTGACCGAGTATTGACGCTTGACATAGTGGGTCGTTTGAGGGCTGATGACAGCCACGGTGTTTTCAGGCATGAATCGTTGGCGGTACACTAAGGAACACACTTTGGCAATGGTGCAAGCTTCTTTCAAAGGATCGACCCCTCCGTGTTCCATGAACAGTTCTCGAAATTTTCCACAGCAACGTCGTACAATGTCCACGTCGGAACGACAATACTTTAACATTTCTTCCTGAAAGTCGAAAGGGTCAGAGGCGTGAGCCTGGTACCAAGCGTAGAAAGCTTCTCGTTGTTCGGTACGCATGTTGTCGGGGTCGTAATAGTGAGCCTCAGGTAAATGGGGTAGAACAGCGTGTTGATTGGCTTCCGTATTGAAAAAGTGAGGAAAGTACCCTTTAGCCATTTCTGTCATTCCAAACGTTTTAGGCATTCGACTCAAAGGCATGGCCAAGTAGCTCATCGAATCTTTAAACTGTACTTGTCCCACTTGCATGAAAATGATTTTGGCTCCGTTCAAAGTCACTTTAGGACGTTCGGTGCCTTGTTCCGTATAGTATCTCAAAAGAAACTGTCCATCGTATCCGGAGAAATTGTGAGCCATCACCGTGGCATAACGATGACAATCTCCGTAACGTTCGATGTCCTCTTGGCTCCACGTCTTGTCGATGGGGTCTAAGACCCATTGGGTAAAATCGGCTAACGTGTTTGGTCCCCGAAAGATTTTTTCACGCCCTCCGGGAATCTTGCTGCAGTGAGGGCAATGACTGAAGATAGGTTCTTGAATGCACTTCTCGCACGCTCGATGAGCCACGCAAAAATTAGGAATGTGAATGCCGGTCTCTTGCATGCATTCGAAATCGAAAAAGATGAAATTGCCTTTCTTCTTGTGACCGTCCTCTTTCTCTGGTGGGGGTTGGTATTTTTGCACGTAGCATTGGTGTTCGAAGTCCACGATGTGGTGACAAATGTGACATTTTTTCTTTCCTCGACATACGTGTGCCTTGGCCTTATTGGTACGTATGACTTGTTCACACGTGGGGCACAATCTCAAGAGTTGACAAGCACATTTCTTCTGTGAACCTTGTGTTTTCAGATGTTGTTGGTAACAGGTAGGACTGACAAACGTGCGCTGACAAGTTGAACAAGGCACTGGTTCTTCGCTCAGACAGGGTGGAGAGGCCAAACATCCTGGGCATTTCCATCCGCAATGTTTGTGTTGCTCTCGATTATTATAACCATAGTCACATTTCTCACAATAATAACCGTATCCCAGGAATGCAGTAATACTGGTAATGGTATCGAAATGGTCATCGTGATAATAGACATGAATGTATTTTCCGTCCTTAAAGTCTTGGCCTCGAAACAACAGAAACCCGCGCATTTCTTGAGGGTGCACTTTCAAGGTGTATCGTGGAGCTAGGACATCTTGCAATTTTTGCATCTCAGGAATGCCACAGGGTGTGTCTTTGGACAGTCCGGCTTGTTGCAACAGGAGTTCTGCTTCGTTTCGTTGTTTGGCTCGATCGGATCGTTGAATAGTGTTCCAGGTTCTTTTCCATTCCACCGTGTCGTTCTTGTTGGCATAGGTTCGTCCCACCACGATGGCACGGGCTAAACACATCTGGTCATGAGGGTTGTTAATTCGGACGAGACTTGTTTTGGTGTTGCGAAGGTCGTCCACCAATAACATCTTTTTGCGTCCTGTCCCTTGAGGAAGAGAGACGTGAGCCATTTTCAGTGTGGCTTTACCATCGGTGATGTCAAACTGGTCATTAGATTGTTGTACGTGTTGAATCTTGTCCATGATTTTGGAAGGGGTCAGTTCTGCGGGTCTGCTAAACTCGATCCAAACAGGGGATTTCAAACCGTCGTGATCTATGGATAGTGTCAAGCGATCGTCTTCTTTGGGTTGACATTGTTGCTTGAGTGAGGTGAGTAAAGAATCCCACACCCCAGTGATGAACCCTTCTGCTTTCTCCAAGGGTACGTCGGCCTTGAAATCTTTAAACTTCACCGTGTAGGTGTAAGCCGTGGTTCTAAATTTTCTAGAGGAACGCTTTTCCGTCTCTCGAATGGAATAGTATTTTTCAGGGTTGACTAAGGGTGACGAACTTGGTTTAGAGGTTTCAAATTCTGGTTCACTCATGTCCTCTTCAAAATCACTGGCATGAATTTGTGCCAAGATTTCAGCTCTGGTACGAGGCGATAGATCACGTTTCTGCCTCTTACTTTCTTCATCTTCTTTCTTCTCGAATGAATGGGATCGTTTCATCTTGAGTGTAAAACGTCAAATGACTCAAGTTTAAACACCATAAACTAATTTATAGTCATGGCAGACCAGCGTATATAAAAGGGTGCGTGTCTTGTCCTTTCACTATTCATTTCACTCTCAAGCCGAGCACAACGATGGAAGAGACTAACCAAATCGAACGTTTCGTCAGAGCTTTGCGAGGAGTCATTAGAAAATTCTCTTCAGACTACCGACCGACTACTCTCCTTCCTTTCGAGATAAAAGTCAAGATACTTGCTATATCTGTCAGAAGAAAGGGCATTGGTCTTCAGAGTGTCCAGACCGTCAAAAAGGAAAAAAAACAGGGGCTAAAAAGGACAAAAGTAAAGATACCTGTTATTATTGTAAAGAAAAAGGACATTGGTCTCCAGATTGCCCAAAAAAGAAACAAGAGGAATCAGAAAAAAAGAGGAATTCTTCAGAAGAAGAGAGGGATTCTTCAGAGGAAGAGAGGGATTCATCAGAGGAAGAAGAGGAAGAAAGAAGACAATTCTATTTAAATGAGGCAAAGAAACAGGAGAAGAAATGAAGAAGGGAAGAAAATGAGGAGAAAGAAGAGGAAAAGACGGTGAAGAAATTCAAAAAACAGAGAGACTAAACAAGGAGAAAGAAGAAGTCAATGAACTTTTAATTAAAGTGTTCTGTTATAAATTGTGAATTGGATTGTAAAAAAATGGAGAAAAGAATAAATGAATGATACAAGGTAAGTGTCTTTGAGTTTTGATTTTAAAATAAGAAGCTACATTCACGCACTCATACACAGAAACGTACTATAAGGGTAAAATGGGTGGGGTTTATTTTTGAGTTATTGGCAAATTGAAATTGTATTTCTTTTCGAGAAATGTGGGTGGCCCTGAAAAGGGCCTTTTTTCTTTATGGTGTAGGGGTGAGTTTAAGCAATCAACTTTAACTGCCTTAAGCCTTTGCCACGTCCAAGGCCTACTTCTGGACTGCGTAATGTTGATGATGAAGATTGGGTTGAAATCACTAAGGGTGGTACCGTAGGCTTAGTCACAGGGTTGACGTGTTTAGCTCGGGAAGGTCGTATTCTCTTCGGTCGTAATAAAGAAGTCTGATACATTTGTTTCAGACTTCTTAACTCCGCTAAAATGTCCAACAGTACCGTGACCGTTTGATTTTCACCCTCTTGTTTCTTTGCTGCTACTTCTTCTTGCTGTTGTTGCTGTTGTTTTTTTCTTACCTCTTCTTCTTGCTGCTGTTGCTGTAGGAGAAAAGCTTGTTCCGCTTCCTTTTGTCGTTGTATAAATTTCTCCAATTCTTCTTTCTGTCTCTGTCTAAAATTCTCCACTTGCGGTAATGAAGAAGGTAACGCAGGTTCCGGAACAAATTCTTGCGAGGAGAGAAAATTCACAAAATCCCAATTCACCTCTTCTGAAAGTAAGTCCGAGTTCCCTTGGGTGGTCTTCCCTGTTGGTGCACCCCAATGGATCGTTTTCTGAATTTCCGTCATGTTGAATCACTGTCGCATAGATTGACTGTACACAAGCGCTAGCGAATCTATATAGACTACGTGACGTCACAGACTGCTCTCTTCGGATTGGATGCGGGCTGACTGAATTTTGTAACGCGTGTTAGGATTGGTGAATGAACTCAATCCGTTTCAATCCTTCCTGTACCTATAAATAAGCGCAGTTCACTGCATTGATTCACCTGTTCTCGGCGCCTCAACAAATGGACCGATGTGCACTCTTCAACGCTTGTGTCAACCATGATGTTCAGGACGGACATGCTCATGTATGTCCGATCGAAGTGGACCATTGTCCACAAGACAAACACCAGCCTGTGGATACGTAGGATCTACGTTGAAAGACAAGGATGCCTGAAAAGAGTGTTAATTTACGGGCCAACAGTAAGACGCAGCCTAAGGACAAGAAGAAGACCAATGCGGTGCCCTTTATGTTAATGAATACATTAACATAAACCCAAAGGCCCTTTTCAGGGCCAGCCATATTTCTCGAAAAGAGATAGCCTTTCCATTGCCTACCCCTTTTTTTTAAAAAAAATTTTTTTTATAAAAAACCCCATGTTCAATTCCCCTTGTCCCTAAACAAGCCCAAACTCTATTCCCCCATGTTAAATTCCCCTTGTACGTAGATTGTCCCACGATTTATTCCCATGTTAAATTCCCCTTGTACGTAGATTGTCCCACGATTTTTCGCCATGTTAAATTTTCCTTGTACGTAGATTGTCCCAAGGGGTTCTGTAATGCTAATTCCCATTGTACGTAGGGTATCCCCCCTTACTACTAGTGCGCTAGATTGCATCTTTGTCGGCGGCTTTTCTGACAAGCATAATTGTGTTTAGCAGCAAAAATAACTTTTCTGACATTTCTGCAGAATCCAAAGATGCGAGACAGTGGAATCACACATGAAAATTCTCTTTTATTACCCTTTAACATTGATCGCCGTCCTGCAGATCCCAGGTTGAATTCTGGATTGACGCTCTGCAGTGTCGTAAAAGTAGCGGAAGGTAGTGGTTTCGTTCCAGCTGCTGAAACATCGGAACCGTTTAGCTGCTGAAACATTGGAACTAACGTATGCTAATTGTACCATGAGATGCTGCCTATCGTCAGGGTGGTCAGTAATATCCTTGACGAACCTCATTGATGGACTGGTGGATCGTGAATAGTCATCGGAATATCTCGCCAGATTTAGTATTGTGGCAACATCAACATTTTCCAGACATGATTCAATATTTTTCCATTGATCATATACCTGGCACTGTTAGATAATGCCATACACCATTATTAGCAAAACCAACTCGAACTCCAGCTGCATATGCTGCATTATCTGTTTTCAAAAAATATCTGCTTGTATTGTAGCTCGATTCGTTCATGTGTGTCAGGTACACGAGCACCAAAAGAATAATACTGATAATCACTCACTGCTTCATCTTGGAGATGCAATGGAAAAAAGATGAAATATCATTAAATGGGTAACTGTAAACTTATAAAAATAAAACTAACACAGGTGCAACTTGCCTGGGCCTTTCCGAAATTAGAAAATGGTGTTAATTCCAAAGCACCTGAGGTTCCGGTGTGTGTGTGCTGGATTACAAATTAACAATCCAGAAACCCTCTTTCGCACTTAGCCATCCAGCAATGGAAATAGAAAAATATAACAATTACCCAAGATTTAAAAGATATCCATCGACTTTCAACCTGGTCGCGGTACTTCCTTTTGATATTTTTTTTGTTGTTCAGAGACATTTTTCTTATATACCCCCCCACCCCCTCCACCCCCAAGCCTCGGATTCACCTTTGGATAGTTCAATGAGTCAACACTACTTGGATAAAACAGCATTTTTTTTTGCCCACATTTTGCAAGACGGGGCATTGATGTAGGGTTGCCACAAAAAATCGGCAGCCATTTTTTTCTTCTGTCTGACCTTAACCCCACCACCCGCTGCTCTGTCTACAGAGAGAGAGAGAGAGAGAGAGAGAGAGAGAGATGCCCTTCTAAATATAAGTTCTGATATGGATAGTCACCGTTATAATCGGGTGAAATACCATGAAAGTTTCAGTTTATTTGAAAGATCTGTTGATAATATTCACTGTCGAATTAGATCCCAGATGAACTTTTAGACTCGTCCGTGTTATTCTTTCTCAAGGAAAGAAAATACGTTGCTCCGAATAAAATGACGATAGCACCGTTTTGTATGGGAGGTAACTAAAACGGATTTTTAAAAAATAATGGCTGAGGACAAGAATTTGTTCTCCAAAACACTATTTCATTTAGCACGATCCCTCGGAGCTCTAAAACCTACACCATGGGAAAAGGTATAAATATGTATTTACATTGCAATTATGCATACAAGCTTATATTACAGTGTTTAATAGATGCAGTACGGCCCCGCCTATTTTCGTCACTTGTAATCATATGTCCTATAATGTAAGACATAGCACGTTTTTTTTGTTTTGATGCTATACAACATAAATATTAGCGTCGAGGTCTTACATGTAGGACTGCGTCACTTAGTGTTTATACCTCGTTCCTCGTATTGCATTGTCAGATTGAAAGACAGCCTTTAAACCCGCTCATCTTTTAAAAACTGGTTTAAATATTACTTACATACGAGCTGTGTCGTCTTAAAAATAAAAGATAAATATTTGTGTGTATCTGATGTTTTAAGGAGGGTCATATGCGCTGCTATGTAATGTGCAAGTTGGGTTAAAAATGAGGTTAAAAACATCCCTTGTTTGGAGCTAAGTGATCCCCCACACCAACCCCTGCTCAGAAAACATCGATGGAATTGGCGTTGACTAGGTTAGATGGTAGGGAGTTCCGCAGGTAGATTCCTGACGGGAAGAAGGAGTCCTTGTATCTGTTAATGTTAACATAGCACCATGAATGAAATGGACATGACTCTGACCAAGCTGCATATGTGACAAAAACTGAAGAGGTCTTAAGTGTCCACTGTGTAGTTATATTTTGCCTGACAATATATTTATGATGCTCAAGATTTGATTGACTAACAGCAATGTCGAATAATTTTTATTGAAGAAAAATTATCAATGAAAAATGATGTGTTTTGATGTGATTGCAACTCAGATTGCTTGAGTTAAACAATTCAGCCAGTTTACATATATACCATATACATATTTCATGTTCTTGCATGTAAGGGTTTTTATACATTTTTCTACAGCTTTGCTATGAAGCACAATATTTAGTGACGCTACATATTAGCCAATTTAAATCATCCACATGTTCTTCCATACATCCACAGAAAGTATTTTGTAGGTTCTTGCTTTGTGGAAAGAATAATTCAATTCCTTGACAAATGAGGCTAGAGATTGTTTAGATGAATTTAAATTTGATTTGTGATAACCTGTATTTTTCACAATTTAAAAGTGAATCTTAAAAGAAATACTTGGTTACTGGTGAGTAATTCCATCTTCAATAGTTTAGAAGTGTGGTTTTGTCAGTATGCAATTTGGCAGTTGGTTGATTGGTTTCTAACAGCAATTTGACCAGTACTATTAACTCAAATGGTTATAAGTTCAATGAATGAATTGTGCATCATATCTCAGTTTATCAGCCACTGCTTGTCACCAGTATGGAGTCCATATCAACAAAATCTCAAACAAGTTTGATAATGATCAACACCTGTGCATATTAATGAGGTGATCTTGTAGCTGATTGGTTAACTCCTTACCACTATGGAGGCCATATATCATTAAGTTCTCTTATGATTTTGATAATGAGTGGGATCCACATGATGATCTTACAGCTGATTCTGATGATAATAGCAACCCCGATCTAACATGGACAAGATGACAGTTTATTGTTGTTGTTGGGTTTAACGCCATTTTTCAGCACATGATAGGCTATACATGGTGGCCAGTATTAATGGCAGAGGAAGAATCCGGGAAAATCCTGGAAAGAACCACCGATCCACGAGAAGCTACTGGCAAGCTTTCTCACATACCCACATTGGCTGAATCCGAGACTTGAACCCACAAAGACAGAGGTGAGATGGCAGTGATCCATAACAGAGAGTGCTTTAGACATGAATAAATGAAGAAAAATAAGATTCATACATCCGCAATGTCCAGAGAGCATGAGTGGCCAGATAAAAAGGTTGAGAAAGTGATTAAAGTGTAAAAATTTGCACCTGCCCGACTTGTTATAAAATAGCGACAATATCTCTTGCCCTGGAATAAAACTTTGGCAAATTTTGCTTGTCTGACATCAAAAACAATCTTGAAGACATATGTTGGATCTCTTGGATTTATATGAATCTTAATGGTTGTGATCATGACAATGAGTCTGTACGTATTAATTATGCCTTTGTCCTTAGAAGTAATTTTTTTTATTGGGAAATTCCAGGTGATGAAACTTTTGAGCCTGCTTCCTGCAGAAAATGCCCAGGGTACACTTACTTTGGATCAGAGGGGTCAGGATGCTGTTGTTGCAGTTGGGATGTACTTCCTGAAGTCTGATCTACAGGTAACATTCATTATATGGCTTACAGTAATGGATTTACAGTTTTAGAATTGACCAAAAAATGGATCAAGGCAACAATTGGTTAAAATCAGTTTCTCATACTTGGTTCCCATTTTTCACTTTCTAGCTATGACATTAAGAATGGGAGCAGAGTTGGAAGCTCTGATATCAATCAGATTTTTATAAGGTATAGTGTTCACATACAGTAAGACTTATTCTGCTTTGGATGTTAAGGTAAGAATGAATAATTCTTAGGTAAACAAGGTTTCTGAGGTTAGAATCAGGACTGTATCTTCAACTCAATTTCAAATGAACATGTTTACCATTAATAATGATATTAATATTTAATCCACAATCACAGAGAAAATTTAGTTATGTATTCTGTTTACAAAATAAATGTGACAGGTCAGGTAGACCATGAACTTAATTTTGGACAAGGTCAGGTACAAAATACAGATGTACATAACATAGTATTACCAAGAAAAGCCAACAGACAATGCAAATTAAATATGCATACAATGTCATGATATCATTAATATTAGTGAAATCAGAAGCCACTAGTGAAAAAGATGAAGCCAAGGTATTGATCTCTTGTCTTGTACTCTGCATTGACTTATATATGGATGAAAGAGGGGAAACTTACAGATTTAGTGAATTTTACTCTTACTCTTTATTGATGTATAGCCAGCAAATACGGTACTGGAATCGTTTTCATCAGAATAATGAACAGATTGATTTTCTTCAAAAGAGGGTGCTTCTTTAGTACATGGAAGAAAAATCATAAAGTTTCATAATGTGGATAGATTATGAATGGTAATTTATTCTGTTGTAGACCATGCAGAACACACACACATATGGAAATGAAAACTAAATTTAATTTTGTTGAGATATGACACTCCAAAATGTACATTCATATCTGTTGAGAGTTTGGGGGTCTGATACCAGCACACATATTTCTGTGTTGTTCGCACAACCTTATATTCTAGCATTTAATGGATAGTATTCCCATTTTAGTCTAATCTTATTACATGTACCTTGTCCATGTGACCCGATCCCATTCCAGGTGAGGAAATAGGATACCCATTGCTGAATCCCATGTGTCTCAGAGCAGGATTGAACTATTGTCTTCAGAAATGCATAAGGCTTATGATGCCTCTACCAAGGCAGGAGGTAGGTATCAACCCCTGAGTCCTTTGGGTCTTGGAGCAGAATTGGATTGGTCTTTTTGGAGATGCATCAGTCCCTTGAGTTTTCTTCAAAGGGAATAATTAAGTGGGATGAGTCACCCCCTCATCCCCCCAACCTGACCCATAAGGGAAGAGAAGCACCCTCTATATTCTTACAGGGCTGAAACTGAGTCCCACCACCATCCCACCAAGCTGTGAGTGAGTTCTGCCACCACAACCCATCCATGAGGCAGGAGCAACCCATCAGAGTTGATTTCCTGGTCACTGGTAACTGAGTACTAGTCACCAACCATCAGTATTGGGATAGGGATCAAATTGAAACTCCACCTCAAGACACACTACCGTTAAATCCCACTAGAAACTGGGAGCTGGGGTTTAGGCACCAGACTGAGGAAGGGCTTTAAATCAGCATGTCCCCCTTTCATTTTATTCCACTCAGTCCCTTCAGGATGTGGGATCATCCAGTGCAGGGAAGTGATTGGTCCTTCCCTTTTATGTAGCGATAGACTTCAGGCCTATGGCCTTAAACTAAAGGTCAGTGTCACAGTCTACAGACCTGTCACCTTCATTCAAAATAATGATTAGAAGGAGGGAAGGGGCTGGCCTTCATCTTCCAAATGACCCAGGGACGTTGAAAGGCACTCTAGCCCTCCTATCATCAGTGTGGTGGAATAATATATCTAACTTGGTGGAGTTTTCTTCAGTGGAATATGTATGCTTATAGTATCTATAAATCAACATTGTCAAACATTTGTATAATATCCCATGGAATATACTTTATTTCCTCTTAGAACTCCTTTCATTAAAATGTTTCAAAGATCTATATAAAATTGTATGGTGAGATGATTCAGGAATGAAAGCAGTAGTATTGTGTGTTAGAAGTGTGAGATAATGGTCACTCAGTCCCACAGACAGGACATCAATAAAATGTACATTACATGAGGAATTGGAATAAATATGGTGAATGAGAGTTTGACTTTTTTAAAGGACAACCCTAGTTGATTCATTTGCCTGCTGTGCCACTCCAGAAGAAGTCATGTAATTAAGTCAGTAATTAGTGATTTGTGGATTTAGTAAGTCCCTGTAATATGAATGTTACCAAAGAGGAATAATTCCTTTCTTCATTTAGAACTACTTCAATTTGATCTTTGAATTCCATTTTACAGTTGAATTTGATTCCTATAGAGGTAACCAACAAGAAAAGATTTGCTATTCTTATTTAAAACTTCTAACCACACATTTATGAAATTTTTAACTTCCAAATCTTTCCTGCACTTGCATATAATAGTCATGTACACAGACCACCAAACCATCAGATCTATAAGTTGTATCTATTCTATTTAAAGTCTTCAGTTAAAAAATACCTGTGTTACACGTCTATGCTCTTAAAATAAGTAACAGAAAAGAGTGAAAAACAACAAGCTTTGTAAATTTAATAAAGAATTTGTTTCCCTAAAATACAAAGTAAAAATTTTTTTAAAAACTTACGGTATTGCTAATTTAATCCCAAAATAATCCAAGAATTACAGACACAAGTTTTAATAATTTAAAGTCCTGAATAATACTCAGTACAAGCCCAGAATAAATCCAAAAACTGATGGAGATGATGTATCTGTTATAGCTCCTGGTGTGCTGATTTGCCAACAGCCTTTTGTTGAATCACATAAATATAATTCCAGGTTTGAATACACTTTAAATTCCAGTGAATATCTCGATCCAAGAATTTTATCAGAGCACTTTTGTATTTCCAGAGAAAATAATCACTTGATTACTTGATTTCCATAATTTGGAGAGAACGATTCCAGCTTGAAATAGAATAAAATACTGGAAATTCCAAAACCAATACCCAAATAAACATATTTACTTCTTGGATTTATAATAATAATACTGATTTTAAACCTGTACACATAGAGAATAATTTAGCTATGTATTAGTTGTTTACAATGAATAAAATAAAATGTCAATTTGGGTCAAGCAGAAATAAACTCAGTTTTGGAGATGGTCACGTCCAACATACAATGTTACATTACAATAATATCTATGAAAAAATAACTAACAAGCAAAGCAAATTAAATATACATAAGACCTGTTTGATCAGTCCCAAGTTTTCTTTCACTCAGGCAAAAGCATTTAGATATTATTTTCTTTACATAGTAACATAAGTTTAATTGGATCAAATTTGAGTGCTGTTCTGATTGTTCTACTGTAGATGACCATTATGCATACCTTTACCTCTTAATTCTAGTTGCAGCACACAACAAGTATTTTTGGGTCAGCAAGGGAGACAACTATGAATTGGGTACACATGAGTCAAGTAAATCATCATCCTTTAGCAGAGTACTGTGTGTGATTTTTATTTTTAACATAGCTTTAACAATTTTTCAGTCATATCGCTATGATGTCTGCAGTTTGGCAGTTTATAGTGATGTCTATCACTGGGGCATCATGCCACAGACATATAGCATGATGTCCCATCCAGTCATATTATTCTTACACCAGGCCGACCAGTCCTAATACTAACCTCTTAATGCTGAGCAGCAAACGAGGCAGCTATTAGTACCATTTTTGTAAGTCTTTGGTATGACTCTGCTGGGGATCGAACCCACGACCTCCCGCTTCCGAGGTGGATGCTCTAACCACTAGGCCACCAGAGTGGTTAGCAGAGTACTATTTTTAATTGTGTTTTTAGTATAGTCATTACTATTTACATTAACAATTGTAGATCTGTCATCTACACAGCTCTTGCAGTTAGAATCAAACTCTATCTTATTTGGATGAGGGTTTCTGACAGCCATTAGACATACACAGTTAGTCATTATCACATTGCAGTTTTTACATATATTGAGCAGGACTGAATATTTGTTGAATATGCTAATGGATATGGCTTTTTCACCATAAACCTAATTATGTCCATGGGACATGGATTGTTTGTGGCTCAGGAAATCCAAATGAGTGACATTTAAGTTGTTCCTTTTGTTAGCAGTTGAAGGTAGATGGATTTGTTTTATCACACTTGAAGCACAACTTGTAATACTTTCCCACTTCCTTATTTCTCAACTAGAATTCTTACATTGTGGTTGATACTGCTCTGATCCATCTTGTAAAAGAACATAATTGGAAATTGTCAACCAGCTTCACTTTTGGTCAGCTTTAGTTGATAACATCTAGAAATCGGGTTTTGTTCTACTACACAAAGTGAGAGGCAGATTATGTCTCTTTCAAGGATGTGGAATATTGGGTTGTCCTCTTTCTTGTAAAAATGATTGACAATGTTTACATAAGTCATGCCATTGGATTTGATTGTTACCTGTTTTTTTCTTTTTCACACATAATAATCTAACCTAATTTGTATTTCATTTTGTAGCACAAGGATCAGCTTCTGCCTTCTCTTCTGGGAGTGTTGAAAGCTCTGCCAAAAGCAACATGGGTGGACAACCCCAAGGGAATGATTAAGCATAGTAAGTAGAAGGGAAATATTAGTCATACATTTGGAATAATAGCTTGTCCCTATTTTTATTTTATCATATTTAACCTGGCATACCAAAGTATAGGTTGGTTCATTTGATTTTTAGAGGAAAAGAAAAGAAAAGTATTCTGTAATTGACCAGAATTAGTGCATAGAACAAAAGTACTTGTATGTGCTGTGTTTGGAATGGTTACACAAAGTCCTTTACAAAATCTTGGCATAGCCAGGTTTTCATTTAACATATTTTCCAGTTCAGTCATATAACACAAGCTATTGTCCATATAAGTCGATGGCTAGGATTGTAAGAAAATGTCTTAGTATTGTTGACAATTTGGATATTTGATTCTTTCCCATTGATCATTTCTTAAATGAAAATGTTTAATCAACACAATTCTTGTTGTCGTCTTTAAACTTTGATTAATTTGGTTGTTTGATGTTGTAATGTGTATTTCAGGGCTACCTGCACCAGAGTGTTTCAGTTTCTCTCTCAACACAATACTCAGTGATGTGGCACACAGAGACGAGGCCAGTAGAGGAACGGTATGTCTGTCTGTCTGTCATATATATCTATTGTTGGATCACTCCAAAGAATAATCAGGAAATAAATGTAAAATAATTACAACAAAAATATTTCATTAAATGTGTAAACCTTGTTTCTATACCCATGCCTCTTTACTAATCTTCATATCCATCTGTCAGTCCTTCTTTCCCCTGTAACTCATTAGTACAGCTAGTACCATGATTTTTAATGGATTGACATAAAACATGGTAAATATTAAGCAGTATATGACACAGTCTGTTAGTACAGCTAGTCCCAGTTTTCAATGGATTGACATGAACCATGGTAAATATTTAGTAGTATATGACACAGTCTTGTTAGTACTACTAGTCCCAGCATTTGTAATGGATTGACATGAAACATGGTAAATATTAAGCAGTATATGACACAGTCATGTTAGCGTTGTTGTTGTTGTGGGATTTAACGCCATTTTTCAGCACACTATAGGATATGCATGGCAGCCAGTATTAATGGTGGAGGAAGAACCCGGGAAAACCCCAGGAAGAACCACCGACCCACGAGAAGCTACTGGCAAGCTTTCTCACATACCCACATTAGCCAAATCCTAGACTCGAACCCACGCAGACAGAGGTGAGATGGCAGTGATCCATAACGGAGAGTGCTTTAGACCACTCGGCCACTCAGGGCCGCTAGTCATGTTAGCACTAGCCCCAGTGTTTGTAATGGATTGACATGAAACATGGTAAATATTAAGTGGTGTATGACACAGTCTTGTTAGTACTACTAGTCCCAGAGTTTGTAATGGATTGACATGAAACATGGTAAATATTAAACGGAATATGACACAGTCTAGTTAGTACTACTAGTCCCAGAGTTTGTAATGGACTGACATGAAACATGGTAAATATTAAACAGAATATGACACAGTCTAGTTAGTACTACTAGTCCCAGAGTTTGTAATGGATTGACATGAAATATGGTAAATATTAAGCGGTATATGACACAGTCTAGATAGTACTACTAGTCCCAGAGTTTGTAATGGATTGACATGAAACATGGTAAATATCAAGCGGTATATGATGCAGTCTTGTTAGTACTACTAGTCCCACAGATTTAAGTCTACTGGTCATCATCCAGAAATAAAAGTTCAGTTTGTAACATCATCCTCATGGAGGGAGACGCCATGATTATGGACCAAACAAATGTGTATGAAATCTTCAATGAATACTACACAAACATGCGAAAATCATAGATAACACTACTACTGACCCTAGCATACAAGCTATTTATGACAATCAATCACCTGAAAAATACCCAACTCTCAAACTGAAACCTGTACTGACAGAACAGGTCAACAAATTATGAAAAGCCTTGATACAAAGAAATCTACATGTGTTGACAACATGCTTTATAAATTGCTTAAATTAAGTGCATCTGTTTTATGCTTAGAATTTAGCAAACTTTTTAATACTTTTTATATTGACAAAGGGACATTTTCAGATTGTCTTAAACGAGCATAGGTAAACACAATTTACAAACAATCTGATCCAGGACCTATGGATAAGGGCAACTACAGACCAGTAGCATTTTACCTTGCACCTCCAAAATATTTGAAAGGATTCTATGTAATAACTGTTATTCAATAACATTTGAAAGGCTTCTATGTAATAACTGTAATTCAGTAATATTTGAAAGGTTTCTATGTAATAACTTTAATTCAGTAACATTTTTCATGGTTTTCTGTCCACCTTTAGAAAAGGGTATGGATGTCAAACAACTCTACCGAAACTGTTGGAGGACTGGTGGGGCACACTGGATAATGGCTCCATTGTGGTTGCAATACTGATGGACCTATCCAAGGCCTTCAACAGATTTCTGCACAACCTCATCGTCGACAAAATAAAAGCCTACAACATTGATCAAAGCTCGATCAAACTAATTGAACACCATTTTTATAACTGAGAACAATGCATTAAAGTGGGATCCTCATATAGTAATTGGGATATAAGCTCCAAAGGCATACCACAAGGACCTCTGATATTTTAATATCTTTATATAATACATATTCAACTTCACAAAATGAACAAAACTTTAATTATGTTGATGACAGTACTATATCTTAAATCCATAAAGATCAAAATAATTTAATATCCATTCTACAAAATGACGGCAAGATAGTGACTGACTCAGAAATTCCAGATATTCACGGGAAAAACATGCAAAAAGCAACCATTATCACTGTAGAAAACCAGGAAATACCATACGATGGCTCTTTGGAACTCCTTGGAGTAGATGTGGATTCTCAACTAAATTTTAGCAACCACATATCCAAGATCTGTCAGAGAGTGGCAAGATAATTAAATGTCTTCCAACGACTCAATCACTATTTGATCACTAATACTAAGCTACTAATCTAAGCTTTATTAGGTCAGATTTCAACTACTGCCCTTCTTCTGGCATTTCTGTTTAGTGATTTTACTAACTCATGTGATTCTATGCTAAGTAAACCAAACCTTCCTACTCTTGACAGTAGTATATTAAGATATATGCCACCTGAAGTATACATTTTACATTACAAAAAAGTAATCTGATCACTTTCAAAAACTGCAAATACAGTCTTAAGAAACCAAAATCTGGCAACAGTACAACTACTAGGTATGGTAAGCTGTCTTTCCGATTTGATGCTGCCTGCATCTGGAATAGCCTGCCCAATGAACTAAGAACAATCTATAATTTCAAAGAATTCAAAAGGCTGATTCATACATGGTCCAGGACAGCATTATGTCTATCTGTTCAGCAGTCAGCATCATTTCAGCTATCGGGTTGACTTCTTCACTGACATAGTCTGATTTATATCCTTTTACCATAATAACTATCACCTTCTATTTAAATCTTTAGCACTCTCGTTTTTCCTGATGTCACTTTTCTTACCCAATGAACACTTTTAGCTACATGTGATATACTAATGTGTTGTCATTTAATCAGCTGTAATCACTGACATTGTGTATGCCTTTTTGAAAAAATGTCATGTTCCATATTTAAATTATTAAGTGCACTCCTCTCTGTGATGTGTTCATAAATAAAAAGAAAATGTGCATCTGCATGTTGTTTACTGCTGTACTGTGTTGTAGTTTAATTATTTTGATGTTGTATGGTCTTTAATTTACTGTTGTATTGTCTTTTAGTCTGATGTTACCATTGGCACTGTAATGTCTACATGTCTACTATTACACTGGAAATCTGTATTATCTCTGTACATTTCTGTTGAATTATGAAATGCTATTGTTATGTCTGTGGAATAGCTTATAAAGAGATAGTGTTTTATGTATTTTACTCAGACAACTGACGTAAAATAAAATTTCTTGTATCTTGTATCAGCATAAGTAGTATATAAATTGATGTTGCTAGACCATGTAGTGTTGTAATATACAAATTGAGAGTGCTGAACCATTGATATTTCAATAGGAGTCTTTACATGGGCAAGGGACTGTGGGATATGTCATCTTAGGTTGTTTGTGTTATATTTCTCAGGAAATAATCCACTCTTTGATAACTCTTTGCAGATAATTGCAACCCAGATGGAAGTTATGCAAGTCCTGGCAGATATATGTGAAGGAAGTTTTCAGGTTTCCAATGGTAAAAGGAGTTATATGTTTTTACTGACAAATACATATCCTATCTGTAGAGCGTAGAATATGCTGAGGTATGTTTGGGGTTAACTAGACTCAGGGTTTTGAAATAGCTAAATCTGTAAATAAACCATCCTTGGGCAATGCTGTATGTGACAACGAAATCAGAGTATATTTTCATTCATATATAATTCTTTGACATTAAGTACACACAATTCCATGACACTAGCAGAGAAGATAAATTGTAGTGTTGTGCAACTTCTTGTCATAGATATATGGAATATTTCATTGCTCAAAAGTTTCAGGATGGGTCAGGGTTTGCAGCTGTTACTTGAAAAGGACAAATTACTGCATGCAAGCAGATCATTGCATCAGTCATAATTTGGTGAAAAGTGTACTTGTTTTCATGTCATTTTTAATAAACTGTCCCATACTCATTGTGGAATTTTGGCACCAAAATATTAATATAAAATATAAAATAAAATAATAATTAATAAATTATTGTTACAGATGTAGCTAAAGCATTGCAAACATAGTTTAGTATTTTCCTTAAAGCCTTCCAGTGGATACATTGAGGCCTGCAAGTGTACTCCATTATGTCTCTTATTCCTCACAAATTCTTGGATGATGGGCCATTTATTGATAGTGGTGTGTATACATGTGTTTATGGACAACTAGGTGCAAAGTGAACAAAGTCATAATTGCCAGTCTCCAGCTGCACTTTTTAGTGTGTTGTTTCATCTTACATGGTACCAGACTAGTGCAAATCACTTTTATGCATGAATTCAGAGTTTTCTTATTAACATCATCACTGGGGCCCCGAGTGGCCGAGTGGTCTAAAGCGCTCTTCGTTACGGATCACTGCCATCTCACCTCTGTCTGCGGCTGTTCGAGTCTAAGATTCAACCAATGTGGGCATGTGAGAAAGCTTGCCAGTAGCTTCTCATGGGTCGGTTGTTCTTTCCGGGGTTTTCCGGGTTCTTCCTCCACCATTAATACTGGCCGCCATGTATAGCCTATCGTACTGAAAAATGGCGTTAAACCCCACAACAACAACAACAACAACAACATCATCACTTGTCAGCATTCCATTCACAAAATCTACACGTTTTAATAAACTTGTATATATTCCAACTTTAAGTTATTTTAAAACAACATAAATTTGTTTATTATGTGTAGACATTTTTTACTATTGCCATAATATCCACATCTTTCCAAATTACATAATACCAATGTCACTCATGCAAGAGACAAACTACCAAGTTATAACCTGTATCAGTGTTTTTCATCCGTTTGATTCTGGAAGTATATTGCCAGTATTTGAAGTATGGCAAATGTTTTGCCTGTGTTTCAGTGAATATTTTAATAATCACACTACCAAATCTCACCATATTTATTAACTTCTGCAACTTATTATTAATGTTGTCATCATTGAAATGCTTGCCCACAAGTAAAATTGGTTTATTCGTCAAGTTCACCATATTTGCAATTACATGTTCCAAGCACAAGATGCAATGAAGAAATCATTTTCTTGAATAGAAAAGCTTTCTTATCAGTTACCAATAAAATTTAGTATTGAAATACTATGTAAAATAAACAGCTGCTATTAAATACTGGAGTAATTGTCAAGATGAAATAGGTGTTTTTCAACAGAGCAATGATGTTAGTAGGATTTGTTTCCCTCAAGAACAGTTTATTCTCATTTATTATAGGTGATTTTGACCTTCAAAGAGCAAAAGGAGAAATTATAACTTTAAATGTTGATAAAATAGAGTTATAATAGCCTTCACAAAATGTAGCTTGAAGTAAATATTTCCATATAAATATTAAAAAAGTGAAGTCAATCAATAACTGTACAGTATTTTCATTTTCGATAAATATCTGAAAATGATATTTCGTCTTTCATGATTTTCAGAAATCTTCATTCATATGATATTTTCTTTGAAATTTGTTAATGAAAATGCAAACCCTGGCAGCAGATTTGTTTTCTTTAATTGAGTTGCCTTACACTGATGTTTCCAAACATTAGTGTCAAATGATAAGATAGGAAAGGGGTCAGCATGCTTCTCCCATCTCTTTTGATAGTAATCGTGGTCTGAAAATTTGGTTCATTTTGCAATTTTAAAAAATTACATCCTAGAGGTAGACCACTTAAATTAGTACAATCGTTAGCATGCTTGAGTCCAAGAATCTAAGTTTGTGTATTAGTTTATTTTATTTTATTTTTAAAATGACAAGGAGTGATATTAATTACTGTATAGAACTTGTAAACATAACAGTTTAACTGATTCTCAGGCATTTCTTGTGGGCATACCAGTATAACTGAATCTCAGGTATGTCTTGTAAGCATGCCAGTATAATTGAATCCCAGGCATGTCTTGTAAGCATGCCAGTGTAACTGAATCCCAGGCATGTCATGTAAGCATGCCAGTGTAACTGAATTTCAGGTATGTCTTGTGAGCATGCCATTCTAACTTAATCCCAGGCATGTCTTTTAAGCATACCAGTATAACTGAATACCAGGTATGTCTTGTAAGCATGCCAGTGTAACTGAATCTCAGGTATGTCTTGTAAGCATACCAGTATAACTGAATCCCAGGCATGTCTTGTAAGCATGCCAGTGTAACTGAATCCCAGGCATGTCTTGTAAGCATGCCAGTGTAACTGAATCTCAGGTATGTCTTGTAAGCATGCCAGTGTAACTGAATCTCAGGTATGTCTTGTGAGCATGCCATTCTAACTTAATCCCAGGCATGTCTTTTAAGCATACCAGCATAACTGAATACCAGGTATGTCTTGTAAGCATGCCAGTATAACTGAATCTCAGGTATTTCATGTAAGCATGCCAGTATAACTGAATCCCAGGCATGTCTTGTAAGCATGCCAGTATAACTTAATCCCAGGTATGTCATGTAAGCATACCAGGATAACTTAATCACAGGCATGTCTTGTAAGTATGCCAGTGTAACTGAATCCCAGGCATGTCTTGTATGCTTGCCAGTATAACTGAATCCCAGGCATGTCTTGTAAGTATGCCAGTGTAACTGAATCCCAGGTATGTCATGTGAGCATACCAGTATAACTGAATCCCAGGCATGTCTTGTACGCATGCCAGTATAACTGAATCCCAGGCATGTCTTGTAAGCATGCCAGTATAACTGAATCCCAGGCATGTCTTGTAAGCATGCCAGTATAACTGAATCCCAGGCATGCCTTGTAAGCATACCAGTATAACTTAATCCTAGGCATGTGTTGTAAGAATGTCATTATAGCTTAATCCCAGGCATGTCTTGTAAGCATGCCAGTATAATGTAATCCCAGGCATGTCTTGTAAGCATGTCATTCTAACTTAATCCCAGGCATGTCTTGTAAGCATGCCATTCTAACTTAATCCCAAGCATGTCTTGTAAGCATAACAGTATAACTTAATCCCAGGCATGTCTTGCAAGCATGCCAGTATAACTGAATCTCAGGCATGTCATGTAAGCATGCCAGTATAACTGAATCCCAGGTATGTCATGTAAGCATGCCAGTATAACTGAATCTCAGGTATGTCTTGTAAGCATGCCAGTATAACTGAATCCCAGGCATGTCATGTAAGCATGCCAGTATAACTGAATCTCAGGTATGTCATGTAAGCATGCCAGTATAACTGAATCCCAGGCATGTCTTGTAAGCATGCCAGTGGAACTGAATCTCAGGTATGTCATGTAAGCATGCCAGTATAACTGAATCCCAGGCATGTCATGTAAGCATGCCAGTATAACTGAATCTCAGGTATGTCATGTAAGCATGCCAGTATAACTGAATCTCAGGCATGTCATGTAAGCATGCCAGTATAACTGAATCCCAGGTATGTCATGTGAGCATGCCAGTATAACTGAATCTCAGGTATGTCTTGTAAGCATGCCAGTATAACTGAATCCCAGGTATCTCATGTATGCATGCCAGTATAACTGAATCTCAGGTATGTCTTGTAAGCATGCCAGTGTAACTGAATCCCAGGCATGTCTTGTAAGCATGCCAGTATAACTGAATCCCAGGCATGTCATGTAAGCATGCCAGTATAACTGAATCTCAGGTATGTCTTGTAAGCATGCCAGTATAACTGAATCTCAGGTATGTCATGTAAGCATACCAGTATAACTGAATCCCAGGTATGTCATGTGAGCATGCCAGTATAACTGAATCTCAGGTATGTCTTGTAAGCATGCCAGTATAACTGAATCCCAGGTATCTCATGTATGCATGCCAGTATAACTGAATCTCAGGTATGTCTTGTAAGCATGCCAGTGTAACTGAATCCCAGGCATGTCTTGTAAGCATGCCAGTGTAACTGAATCCCAGGCATGTCATGTAAGCATGCCAGTGTAACTGAATCTCAGGTATGTCTTGTAAGCATGCCAGTATAACTGAATCTCAGGTATGTCATGTAAGCATGCCAGTATAACTGAATCTCAGGTATGTTATGTAAGCATGCCAGTGTAATTGAATCCCAGGCATGTCATGTAAGCATGCCAGCATAACTGAATCTCAGGTATGTCTTGTAAGCATGCCATTATAACTGAATCCCAGGCATGTCATGTAAGCATGCCAGTATAACTGAATCCCAGGTATGTCGTGTAAGCATGCCAGTATAACTGAATCTCAGGTATGTCATGTAAGCATGCCAGTATAACTGAATCCCAGGCATGTCTTGTAAGCATGCCAGTATAACTGAATCCCAGGCATGTCTTGTCCACATGCCAGTGTAACTGAATCCCAGGCATGTCATGTAAGCATGCCAGTATAACTGAATCTCAGGTATGTCTTGTAAGCATGCCAGTGTAACTGAATCTCAGGTATGTCTTGTAAGCATGCCAGTATAACTGAATCTCAGGTATGTCATGTAAGCATGCCAGTATAACTGAATCTCAGGTATGTCTTGTAAGCATGCCAGTATAACTGAATCCCAGGCATGTCTTGTAAGTATGAATCTCTAGCTACTCTTGTAAACATACCAGTGCAATTAAATCTCTGGCATTTCTTGGAAACATATATGTATGACTGACTCTCACATTTTTACAATATAAGAAAGTTTATGTACAGATATTCAGATTGTTTCCTTAAATGAAAAGTAAAAGAATCAGTTAACATTTATAACATTTAAAATGTACTCATAGAAAACTTTGTGACAATATCTTGCCATAACTTGTAAATGTTTGAAAAAGATTGAACAGTGGCCATTTTGCAATTACTTCCCATAATCGGATGCCTCTAATACAGAATTTAGCTACTGTTTAACAAGACATGTTTGCATGCTGGAATGGGGTGGGAATGTTTGGATCAGTCACAGTTCAAGGTCACTATTACTGAAAAATGGTTTCTGCGCAGAAATTTTCATTCTTGACCATGTATGTCCACCAAAGTTTGTGGATGGCTTACATGAGATGGGTATATCATGTGCTGTTTCAGTTCTGTTTGTATTTTAGACTCTTTATATATAAATTTAGAATTAATGCTAAACTGCTTTGTGCAAGTTGAGTCACTGATATTGTCAGTACAACATCAAATATATATTATAACAGCCGTTAGCTTGTACCATCCATGGTGAAGAATATGCTGACAAAAAGAAAGACTTGAAATTTTCTGATCCCAAATTATTTGTTGTTGAAAATGTCTTCAAAAAATATGATCATCTTCATTGTTTTTATGGGATTAATGCCAACATGGCATGTGGCTGTGGCTGAGATTGACTAAAATGGTCTGATTCATAATTCAGTGCATGAATTATTGGCTTGCCTTAGATAGTTAGATGTTGGTTTTGGTTTTCATGTCTTGCAGGACAAATCCAAATAATGCATTCATTCATAGCTAATTTTATTGTGCAGTCATTTATATTATAGTATTTTCACCAGAAGAAAGCAGTTATTATTTTTTTAAGAGCCAATCAAAGCCTAATGTTTTTGTCCTTATGCAAGTGGTCTTTCAAAAACCATATCAGAGGTCAACGTCTTTATTCTATATGAACACATAATCAACCTAAGATCCGATGATTATCTGCTAATTACACTTACGATATCAAATTCGGAAAGATGTGGCTCCAAGGGAAGTTGAGCCTCAGTTGAACACTGGCAGGAATCAAAATGTCAATTTCAACAGCATGTTTGAATAAAATAATGTTGCATCAGATTGAAAATAAGTACATTTGTCAGGGGGCCTGAGAAGTGCCTTTACATTACAAACATTGCATAAATGGAAGCTGTGAGATCAAACCTTTTTTTCTATCATCATACAATCAAACTAAATTATCTGTGAATGTCTTGCCATTCTATTCCAGAAACTCTATGCAGAGCCACTGTTCCCATTCTCTTGGGGATGGCTCGAGCAATTGGTAGATCCAGTGATGACCAAAAGCCCTTTATCTCAGTTTTGTATTCACTGGATAAAGAGATGTCATTGCCAGTTTCGGATGAGGCTGAACCTTTCAAGAAGTCCTTCACAACATTTCGTTCCATTCTACCCAGGACTTTATCTTCACATGTCATAACCCCTGACAGCCCCTCGACCCCTTCAGCGCACTATGCAGTCGAGTTTTCAGAATACTATCGACGTGAGAGGTCCCCTTCACCAAAAGCTGCCACAGCTCGGATATCTTTAGCTCCATCAGATGCCAAGATTGATCCAAAAGTTCACTACTTTAACAAGGTTGGCTCCAGTTTTACACACACCAAGCCATGGGGATTTGAAATAATACCAGAGCAAGACCATTTGAAGTTTGATGTATCCCATCTACAGGCTTTACTTGCATTGGTAAGTTCTGGCAAATATGATTGTAATTTGTCTTTCTGCATTTTAAGTAAAGCATTTGTTAAAATGTATGCTGGTTTAAATATTTTGGATTGTCATTTGTCAAAGCGAGTTCTGCCATTACAAGCCATGGGTATATCAACCAAAATGCACTGGAAAACTTTGGAAATATCACTTGGGAATTAAATCTAACTTATGGAAAGGAATATACAGTTTAAATCAAAATTCTGTTCTATCAAACAGTGTTTATACAGCAAACACAAATATCAATACAAATACACAATATACTTGCTAGTAAACACCCATGGTAAACAACATTGATGATACTTCAATTTGTGATGTGTAATTTTTAATTTACTGGTAATATTTTTAAAATTATTAAAATCCAAATAATTGTAGATACATGTAGTGTGCATCTAATACCGTCATGAAATGGATAAACAGTGCATGCCATATATTCATTTGTGAATGGGAAAAGTGGCATGGAAACTTAAAAACTTTAAAATATTTGAATTTTTATGTACTGCAAACATCAAGTTTCCAACATTACCCCTAGATTTATCTTTTTTCTAATGTCTCACTTATAAGACAACCCCTACTCTACCAGAATAGAATTTTCAGTAAAAATAGTTGACTTTTGAGTAAGATATAAACATAAAACATGTTCACAAGTGCAAACTTTGCAGTTATTCATTGTTGCAAACATGTCCATGTATTGATCACTGCATTTGTCCAGCAGTAAGTTCTAATGTCTAAACTATGATGTTTTACAAGGTCGAGAACATGGTAGTGAAAGTTGTTAGGGCCAGGATGCAACCATGGGAAGGGAGAGAGGGTCAGTGGAGATGAAACATTTGCATTTTTGTAGGTGATATTGACTTTAGCTTGTAACCTGAATACATCAGTTGAGGGAGGATTCAATGCCGTATCCTTAGGATTAGTGTATGACTGGAAACGTTTCAGGTCCAGGATGAGCTGGGCAAAGGTGCTGCAGCATAAATAGAATTGAAACAGAAGTGCAGTGCTGATATTTGCAATGCCTTTCATCTCCAATTTGATCTAAAAAAGTAATATTAAATAGGAAATGAAGGGTATTTTCATTCATTAGCTTTTCATTTACTCTGAATGCATTTATATAAAAAGGTTAAATCAAGTTATCGGAAAAATGCAGTTTTATCATTGATTAGGAAGTACTTGGTATAATATTACCCATAGTATTACCTAGATGTAGTAAACGATATAGGTCTTAATACTACATGTGGTTACAAAGAATTTAGTACCGTGTGTGTGTTGTTGTTGTTGTTGTTGTTGTTGGGTTTTAACGCCATTTTTCAGCACGATAGGCTATACATGGCGGCCAGTATTAATGGTGGAGGAAGAACCCGGAAAACCCCGGAAAGAACCACCGACCCACGAGAAGCTACTGGCAAGCTTTCTCACATGCCCACATTGGCTGAATCTTAGACTCGAACCGCCGCAGACAGAGGTGAGATGGCAGTGATCCGTAACGAAGAGCGCTTTAGACCACTCGGCCACTCGGGGCCCCCCATGTGTGTGTGTGTGTGTATATATATATATATATATATATATATATACCTGCTTATAAGTCAAGTCAAGCTGCAAACAACAAAGATAATGATCTGCCATAGCATAATACACCTGCAGACCAGGTTCTATGTTGTTTTGTCTACTGATTACTCCTAACAAACTGCACAGACACAGATCTGCTTGTTTTTTATGCAACGGCATATCTGGGTCTGTACAGTTTTGCAGTTGGATTTGTATTATAAGCAAGTATAGATGGTAAAGCAGAAAACAGACACTTGCTATATAAATGAAATTAATTTACTGGAAAATGTATATATTTTATTTTTATATTTCTTGGTGAATTACATAAGATTGTGAATTATCAGTTACAGGATCACTGTCGTTGCTGGGAATTGTCTGTTGGGAGCTTCTTGAAATGTGGGAGATGCATTTTACGCATGTCTTCAGCATCAGTGCTCTGACTTTGTTGCACAATGGCACAACACATACACTTTGAGTTTTCATCCATTGTCATATTAGGGTTTATTCATACAATACTCATACCATTTTGGTTGGCTGTGTATACATTTATTAAACAAGGTAGCAATTAAAGCTTTTTTTTCAAGGTACAAATAAACTTTTTTCATAATATGTATAATAAATAAATACAATATCAGTACAGATTACCTGCCCTTAGTCATGACTACAATGCTAGATATTTATGAATTAGTCTGCACAATTGCTGTGCAGTGTTTATTATCTTTTATGTATGTATGTATATCATAGTTCATATGAAAAATCTTTGAATTTGAGTGGTTGCATTGGAAACTCATTGAATTTTGAGGAAGTTGTTTTTGTCTTTTAAAAGTCTTTGGATTTGTTGGAAAAACTCTTTTTCATTTTTCTATAAACTTCTTGAGTTTATCTGATTGAATAATGTTACAAGTAATATACCACTTATTAAATTCAGAATCTGTGTTGTGGACTTATTTTCTGAGACAAATAAATAGTGGGATAAAATTGGGTGCATCAAAATGATACATGGCACATAAGTTACCAGATGGAGTGATGTCCCATTACTGTGATGGCATGATAATTTATTGGGTGTGTTTTTTCCTTCAACTTTTGTACCTATTTATGCTGTGATAAATAATGCAGCATGTGGAAAACTACATTTTTGGTAAGAATAAATGCTCCTTGAAATTATTTGGAAATCATTTAGAACTACTTTGAAAGTCCTGGAAAAACAACTTACTGCATCTAAATGAACCATATGTATGTATGCTGTTTAAGTTAATTTCACTCAGTATCTTTGTAGGCTAAAAGATTACTAAAGAAAGAATTACTAGAGTCATTGGACAGCAGACTGGATGATCTGTTCACCACAAGTGAGGTAAGTAACTGCATTCAAAACAGATGTATGAAGTTGAAATAATATCTTGATTTACATTTGAGCCAGATGGAAAAGAAATATATTTTTTTCTATGAACTTTTTTCAGTAGCATTTAATACTGAGGTTTAAGCATAGATAACGTAAAAAAAATTGAGAAATAATCTTATTCCTGCGGGGTAAGTAGTATTATACTCAACCAGTTAGAAAGTGGGTCTTGTACCACTATCTTCAACGTCATGGTCGTGGATCAGTATTTTCAGTTTTCCATCACACTTTCCATTTTACTATATAACCATAAAGCTGTCACAAATTAAGGGTTGAAAGTTGGTATAATTATATATCATTAGAAAGTGTTTTCAAGGTCAAGGCCACAGTTTGTATTTTATGGTTGCTTTTTTGTTTATTATTATATCTTAAACTGTTTGAGGTTTTGGTAAGAATGATGGTACACTTATGTTCATGCATCACAGTCCAGATTTATTTAAAATTTAAGGTCACTGTTCAGTACTGTCCTGATTTCTGTAATTTTAATCGAATGACCTCTTTTGATATGGCCATACAATTTGATTACTACCCACATCTGTCCAGTAACTCTATAGGTGTGTTGCAAATGCCAGTCAGATTTCATCATTATATACTTTTGGTGACCTCACCCTGGCAGGCCTGAACAAAATTGACTGAATTCATTTGTCTTATCTTCATGATTATTTTCTGTAAATTATTTCCTCCAGAGTTTTGGTGATGTAAGCATTGACTGTCACTGTGTAAATACTGCCTCACTGCAACATGCACTGACATTTGTAAAGATTTTTCCACAATTTTGTGAATATATTGTGATAATGCATATCCTTTCATCTATCATGCATGCAGGCATTCATCTGTAACTGTTGTTTTTTTGTGTGTATGTGTGATCAAAACTCCATTCAGACCAGTTGAGGGAGAGTGATCAAATATGGTGCACACGTTTTGTTTTTAACAAAGACGTTATTTTGAGAAGGAGCAAGATTGAAGGTAACATGGTCTGTTCCTTGTGACCAGGATTTAATCGACATGAACTGAAGGAGAGTGAATGTTAGATGATAGTAGATGATGATAAAGATTCCAGGAGGGTTAGGGTGGGCATGCGGTGCAGGGGTGTACAAATAAAAAATGGGGATATTTGTGATGTTTTCCTTCTCAAGTTATTTATTTATACTTGTTGTCTTTATACACATTTGCTTCTATAATGGCATCTGATTTATTTCAATACTGGAATATACATTAAAGTTTTACATTAGACTTGAGAAAATCAGGTCATGGCTGAACTGGTTTTCTTTTTTTCTCTCCTTATTGGCCACTTTGCTTGATTTCAAATTACAAAAGATACAGGTTTATCTAAAGAAAACTGAGTTTTTTTTATGTAAAAGGGTCAGATGTATAGAAGTTCTATTCAAAATATTTGCTTTAAATTTCCGTAGTGGATAGAGCATGTAAATTACTATGTTGACATGCCAGACCTGCCAACTCTTACAATTATGCCATTAGTCTTACGAAAACTGCCCTTAAAAACAGACTTTCATCATACAGCAAAAACTATGGGAAAAATTCTCATTGCCTAAAAATCTGGATAATTGGTTCATCCATGTTTTATTTGGATCCGGGTTTCATCTTAGAATTAGTGAAATCAGTCAGGGAACCAGACTAACTTTACAGCATCACTCCAGATGCTTTAAACTGCACCTATTTGTTCATGCAAAGCATCTGCATGATCAAACTCTTGATTATAGAATTTTTTAAAATGGTGTCCAGAAAACAATGCATGTTTAAGACGAAAGGGAAAATAAGGTTTTAGAAAAGCATTAATAAATTTTAATTACGTTTTCCAGCTTTACAATAGCAGTTATTGATATTTTGTTACACCTTACTGAAAACTGGTAAATCTTGCAGAAAAAAATCAATTGCCTTACTGAGACAGAATCATCGGGGTTGGCAGGTCTGACATGCATTATGTCACCATCTAAAGTGTTCAAGATGATAGTAAAAGTTGTGCAGAAGAAGACTACATTCTGAATTGTATAGTTGCTGTCAGAAAAGAGATGAAAAATTTGCTTTGCACAAAAATTATTTTGCTAACTTTTATATACATTATTGTATTTTCTGCGATTGATTAGTGCATTTAATTAAGGGTGTAAAAGATTTATATGTATGATTGTTTTCTTTGATAAAATGTTGGATTTCTTTCCATTTAGTTGTATTACCCATCTTTGTTCAAGATGAGATGTTGGACATTCACAAATACCATTTGTCTTGAAATATAAACTTCTTTGGTCCTAGTAATGACTAGTTTCCTCAGGTTCTGCTATATTTCTAAATGCAACAGAGAAAGAAGGAACAGAGAGAAAGATGAGAAAGAAGAGAGGTAAAGAAGATAATAAATTATGAATTCAGATATGTTACCTGAGTGACTGGAAGAATTAGTAATAAATGACTGAACAGTAATAATATTAATAATTATTATTATTATTATTATTATTATTATTATGTTACAGAATGGACACATGGTCAGGTTTGCATACAAGACATTCAGTGAAGCTGTAACTCTTGTGATTGTCACCTTGCTGAGGGATGTGCTGGAGCAGGCAAAAGGTGGGTCAGTGGCTACCTGATAGAATCTATACCCTGAAGACGTTGGTTCATTTCATTTCAGAAATGACACATAATTAATATTTTGATAGATTTGTGACATCATTGCTACTATGTTGTACTTAGAAATATATTGTTGTCCAGAAAGAGATAAGTATTTTTTTTAGTATAAATATCATAGTATTATTTTAGAATGTAATCTTTACTCCAGTAAAGCCATCCAGTCAATAGAAGTTTATTTAATCACTTGCCCATTGTATGATTTATATGACAGTCAGTAGGCAAACAATGTAATTTGCATTGGTTACACACAAAGAAACATCACTTTTCTATTTACCTAGTCTACCAGTGAAAGGAAGAAAAACGTTGGTGACTACATTCTTTTTATGCATAAAAATATTAACAATCTTGAGTTAGCTTGAGCATTACAGTAATAAATATAATGGATTCAAACCTATAAAACCACTACAGAATCATTCACACATGTAGAACCAACAGAAGAACAATTTGATTTCCTTTCCCTTTTTCTGCATATTCTCAAGGCTTTTCCATATACACAAAAAATATATTCAATTTTCATTAATTTTGACCAGTGTTTGTGTATTCTGACAACATAGTGTCTTGTTTGTATATCCACATAGATGTGCCCAGCAGATTCATGAAGGAGGTGGAAGTGTTTGTAAAATCTTTGTACATGGTTGGACAGCAGGAATTGGACAGGCGTCGACACTCCCAATACCACCAGCACAGCAGGGACTCCTACACTGCTGGGGACAAAAAATGGGATGTAAACCCATATGAGTTGATGGTATGCAGTAGTGCTGCATGTGTAGACCTGTTGTTTTGGGCAGTCAGAGAAGAGTCAGGTATAACTATCTTATCCTGTTTCAAAATAATACTTTCCAATCTCATCTTACTGCAGTTTTTGTATGGTTGAAAAGATCAGTTAATTTTCACAGCTTTCATGCAGTGCTACAAAATTCCTTCTATTGTTTTCATTATGAATTGTCAAATATAAAATTTGCTTTCCCTGCATAAAGTTTTAACTTGGTAGTGCTGCTGGATGAGGAACTTTTCCAGCCAAACCTAAGCCATTATCAATGTTTTGGGTGCATATTTTTCTTGTTTTTTGTTGACAGAATCTATGTGTATGCATATCTGAATATGTTGAACCCTGCAAAGCTATTTTTATTAAGCCTCAAAATGCAAATCTCAAGGTTTATGGAAAAAATAAAGGCTTTATTTGTTTTCTTTTTGCTGTATTGCATGGCATCAGATATAAACCTTTTACTGTCTTGCATGGCATCAGATATGAGCCTTTTACTCTATTTCATTTTGCCAAATATGAGCTTTTTACTCTTTTGCTTGACACCAGATATGAACCTTTTACTCTATTTCATGATACCAGATATGAACCTTTTACTCTATTTCATGATACCAGATATGAGCCTTTTACTCTATTTCGTGATACCAGATATGAGCCTTTTACTCGATTTACACAAGATATGAGCCTTTCACTCTATTTCATGATACCAGATATGAACCTTTTACTCTATTTCATGATACCAGATATAAACCTTTTACTCTATTTCATGATACCAGATATAAACCTTTTACTCTATTTCATGACACACGACTACTAGATATTATGGAGAAAGAGATGGAGTCATGGAGAGACACGTTATATCAGGATGTAAAAAGTAATAATAAATTTTGGCATTAAAAAGAAAACACTGCTGTTGCGATGTATGACTTCCTCATAGATTTTTATGATCTGTGGCAGCAGAAGATTATTAAAAGCGTCTTGCAAGAATATATGTCTTTGATCAGGATGAAAATCTGCCATTGAATCCAGAAAACCTTAAAATATGAGACTGAAAATATGCTTCAAGCTTTGTTATTGAATAGCTTTGTGGCTATTGGTAAAATAGCTTTGTGGCTATTGGTAAAATAGCTTTGTGGCTATTGGTAAAATAGCTTTGTGGCTATTGGTAAACAGGATGTTGCAATACATTGATACATTTTTTTAGCAGTGTGCAATATTTTGTCATGGCCATTGGGTCCAGATATTCATAATTTGATACAAGAGTAAAATTGTGTTTACACAGTTTATGAAGCACATATTCCAGATGTATTTACATTTACTGCAAATGTGAATCTCCAGAGCTGTCAAGTCATTCATATTAATAGGACACAAGTTAATATTCACATGTTACAGAGATCTGGGACTCATAAATTTAGTGTCTCCTAAAATTAGGACTTAGTGTCTCATAAAATTCCATGGGCATGATACTACACTGTCTGGAATCCTTTAATCATATTTGCTGAAATTTAAGCCAGACTTAAACTTGTCCATTTAGTTATCTTAAAGGTCACCGGCCATACTCCAACATTTTTCTTTTTACATCAAATTCGCATTATATAGTTATACTCCCACCAAAAGAATATAAAAATTATCAAGTGTAAAGAAGAAACAATAATTTAATTACTCTAAATAGAAGTATACATTGCTGTTACTTCCCCTTAGCTATAATTTCCCACCTATAGAGGACGCAAACCGGAAATGACATACATTTATCCCCACATGACAAAATACATGCTTCTTGTTGAAAAATAAAACACTATCAACTATGGATAGGGAACATATAGACGAAACTGTTGAAAACTAAATTACTGTTCAGCCTTATATTGATGTGCATGCATGACACACTAGATTGTGTTGCTTTAAAAACTGTTCTATTGTTTCAATTTATTATCAAATTTCCGTTAATAAAGGTAAAAAGGAATCAACGCTGGCTTCCGTGTCAGTCAACTTTGTAAAAGAAAAAAGAAATCGGCACACTGAAAAGAATCCAAAGGAACCAGAGTTGGCTTCCTTATGTTGGCCGATTTCATTTTAAAAAATCGACACACTTAAAAGAATCCAAAGTCAGTTTCCGGGGTTGGCATGCTTTGTAATAAAATAACCTTTGTATTTGATATCCTGTCAGTAAGTTTAAGCATGGAATTTATTGCTCGCTGCCAGTTGTGTTTATTCATCACCCAGGCTTCTGTTTGTTTGTCATATGTAATCATAATTGATGTCTGCAGGGCAAATAATATACACAGCAGTAACTTGCTTCAGTAATACTTTTGTAACCTATGCTAGCAAAAAGATTATCATTTGCACTCACAGTGAATGTATTTTTAAATAATGATTTTTATTTGCGAAATGCTGTCGTATAGTTAACCTGGATGCAATACAGTCTTGATTATTTTGCACCTTATAACTTATCATGCGTGAATGGCAGGTGCCTTCAAGCAATCGGGTGACATTCTCATCTCTTTAGCTATTTGTTATCTGACATAATAATAAAATAAAATAAAATAGAGACAAACAGTCATACATATAATTATATTGTTATAAAGGATATACAGTATATCAATGTAAATTATACAATTTTATATAGTGCATTAGCATTAAGTCCATTAGGATACAGAGTATCTAACTTATGAATCCAATAAGTTTCTTTTATAAGTCTATTCATGTCACCATGCACAATATCTATTGGCATGAACGAAAAATCAAGTAGAGAGTGATTATTGGTGTTAAAGTGTGTTGAAACATTAGAGGAAAACTGAGGATCTCTATAATTTTTTATATGAAACCGATGATTATTCATTCTCTTAGAAAATTGTGGTCGTGTTTGTCCAACATATTGCATGCTACATTTTTTACAGGTTATTAAATAAATCACATCAGTTGATATACAGTTAGTGTTATCACGTAGAGAAAATACCTCTTTTTTATTAGCACTACTGAAAGAAGTACTTTCTCTTATGTTTGCACATTGAGAGCACCGGTGTCTGTTACATTTAGATGACGAAAAGTGTATTTTTTTTATTTTCTGTCTGTTTAGTTCTGATTAAAAAATCTTGCAAATTCTTGGGTCTTCTATAAGCGAGATATGGTTTAATTTTGAAAAGTGATTTGATGCTAGTTTTTTTGGATAAATTTAGGAGACTATAATATTTATTAATTATACGACCTATATTAGGTAATGAAGGATCATATTGTATTTTGAAAGGAATTACATCTCTCTCTATTTTACATTCTGCTGTGTTTAAAGCCTCATGTTGAGTAAGATTGCGGGCTTTGTTCAGTGCAGAATCAATTATGTATTTTGGATAATTTCTATTTTGGAAATAAGTTCATAATTTAATAAAAGAATTTTGTAATTAACAATCATCTGAAATAATGCGTCTGTATCTTTTGGCCAGGCTATATGGTATACCGTTTTTACATGACATGGGATGACATGAAGAATATTCTACATATTGGTGGATATTAGTTTCCTTGATATGAATATTTGTAGAGATAGTGTTATCAATATTTTTTATTACATTTACATCTAAAAATGAAACGTGTACTTGATGCAGTCTAAGTAAATTTAATTGTCGGATGAAAATGATTCAGGCGGTCGATAAATTTTTTCAGTTCTTCATTTGGATGGTTCCAGATCATAAATATGTCATCTAAAAATCTGAACCAAACAGATGGATTAAACTTTTCGTTTTGAAGAAAATCTTTTTCTAATTTACCCATGAAAAGGGAAGCATATGAAGGAGCATGCAATATGTTGGACAAACACTACAACAAGTTTCTAAGAGAATGAATAATCATCGGTTTCATATAAAAAATTATAGAGATCCTCAGTTTTCCTCTAATGTTTCAACACACTTTAACACCAATAATCACTCTCTACTTGATTTTTCGTTCATGCCAATATATATTGTGCATGGTGACATGAATAGACTCATAAAAGAAACTTATTGGATTCATAAGTTAGATACTCTGTATCCTAATGGACTTAATGCTAATGCACTATATAAAATTGTGTAATTTAAATTTATATATTGTATATCCTTTATAACAATATAATTATATGTATGACTGTTTGTCTCTAGTTTATTTTATTATTTTGTCATCATAAAAGAAACTTATTGGATTCATAATTTAGATACTCTGTATCCTAATGGACTTAATGCTAATGCACTATATAAAATTGTATAATTTAAATTGATATATTGTATATCCTTTATAACAATATAATTATATGTATGACTGTTTGTCTCTATTTTATTTTATTATTTTACTAATTCAAGTTTCCTTAGAGACTCATGTATCTTTTAGATCCTGTCATATATAATTGTTATGATGATGCATATCATTTATGACGTTACATAATGACGTAATTGTTGTTTTAAAATAAAAGACATCATCCGTTACTTTCAAAACATTTTATGCCTGAAGAAGCATAAATTAAATGCGTAACTAGTTGCACAGAATTTTCGGCGTTTGTGTTGTTTTTTATCACAATACTTATCTGACATAAGTGATATACATTACAGTAAGGATGCATATGCCAGCTGGCATCCGCTACATATACGGAGTTCATGGATATATTTTCTTCTTTAATAAATTTTGCATGATGAAAAAAGAAGGAGTAAATGATGACAATGCAAGGTTAGTTTCTTTCATTTTTTTTCAAATAAGTGTTTTGTTTATCTATTTTATTGTAAAGTGTAGTGGGGTTGGCACAAATTCAACACAAAATTATTTTGTCTCTTATTTGTATGGAATAATGGAGCAAATATGATTGACATGTGTTTTATGTTTTCTAATTTCATGGTGTTTGTTTTTGTTACCATATCATTATATATGTTTTTTATCTTATAGGTGTTGTCTAATGTTGTAAAGTGCTTTGAGCTTCTAAAGATTAGGCGCTATACAAAGTCCTCATTATTATTATTATTATTATATATATATATATATATATATATATATATATATATATATATATATTTATAGAGAGAGAGACAGAGACAGAGAATTATAAATATACACAAGACAGAACGGAAAGTGCTGTCCCTGATTCTATAGGAGAATGCTTGCTAATAGTAGGCAGAATTAATATTTAATATAAATAATACTATCATAAAGGTGAGATAATTTTTAATTTGTACTCTACGGAGATTCGAACCCAGGTCCTCTGGTAAATGGCCCCCATCACCTTGCTAGCACACACCAGCTCATATTCTATCATGAATAAGAAGACATCACCAAAAATGATGCTACTTAACTGGTGTTACATGCACTTGTGCATAGCAGACACACTTCCATGATGACCTAGTAATTTTTTCTCATCTATCTACACAGTCATTTTGGATTCCTATCAAAGAAATCAAGGTATATAGGATTAATTATAGAGAATTATAAATATACACAAGACAGAACAGAATGTGCTATCTCAGAGGCAGAATTACTATTTAATATAAATAATACTATTATACAGGTTAGAGAATTTTTAATTTGTATTCTGTGGAGACTTGAATCCAGTTCCATCTTACTTGTACACACCAGCCCATATTCCATCAGGATTAAGCACACATCACCAAAAAATGATGCTGCTTAACTGGTGTTACATGCACTCACATGACGACCTAGTAATATATATATATATATATATATATAATTTACATATTATTTACTTGTTGTTTGAAGAAAAAGAACTTGTTAAAACTATTGTTAGGTTGTGCCGAATTGTCTTTTGAGTTGGGCCGAATTGTCTTTCAAGTTGGGATGAATTGTCTCAATTTTGCCCCAAGTCAGGCTGAATTGTCTTTGGGCCATATTGACTATAATCTGGCATAAATGGTACAGTTTTCCCATCCCTCACCCTATTTGATCCCACAGCTTCAATCCATGTTTCTTCTGATAAACGGGGTCTTTTGGAAAAAGAAAGAACCCTTTTTTCCCATCATCACTCTTTTGGTTACATCCAGATGCAACACAGTGCACCATATTTGCTGTACAAAAGCACGATCATAAGATATATCACAGAGACATTTACATGGGGAAATTAAACACTTGAATGGCTAGGTTTGATAGAAGGGATAAATGTGTGTCATATCTGTTTTTGGCACGTGAAAACTACCGATTGTTTACGGCGATTGCTTAATTATTTTTCATTTTAAAAAGCAGATTTTTAAGCCTAATTAAACACTTTTATGGTGTGCATACATAACAAGTGCATTTTTGATGACTATAATAATATCACATGTTTGTACAATATGTGTGGCCATTGACTTTTAAGTCTTGACTTAACTCTGGGTCATTCATTATGAAGTTAGGACCAGGACCATAAAATGCAAGACATTAGTGAATACAAATTATAGTTTCTGAGATAACACTCATGAAAATTCATGATTGTGTAAAAGTAGACTTTAAGCTTGAAAGAATATTTGTTACTACACTTAGTGGCAGATATTGTGTTACCCTCAATCTGTCCATCCATCTGTCCATTGCACATACCTTCCTAAACTGCACTGTAACAATTTTTTTGTTATGTTGAGTTTTGGGTAACCATCTGCAAGAGTGGTACTCATCCTTGGCTGCCGCTGCTGGAGTCCTGTGAAGAGGTCAAATGTCAGATATACACAAATTTCAATTTCATTGACATTTTCAGATATTTTATGACAGCACTGCGTATGAAATCATAACAGGAAGGCATGATATATCTGGTGGATTTCCTGGTAGGAAGTCAGTATCACTGTCTTAGAGGGGGTGAGTACCAGGAGAAATGATTGAATAGGTAATAAAAGGTATAGTGATTTGTGATAGTGAACCATTGCATTTGCTCTAGTTTTTATTGTTGCATTACAGAAGCTGAGAATCTGTGCCTGAAACTCACAGAAAAAATTAGCATGAACACAGAGAAGAAACTGCTGCTTTCCCACACACCACTGTTGATAGTGGCTTTGGAGGTATATCAAAACATGACTCTGTTTATATTTGCTGCATTACAATAGTTCATTTCATACACTGAAGAGAACAGACGGATGAATCGCATCGGGTCATAATGAATTTTCCTCGGAATTCAAGTAATTGACCAGAATAAGTTCCAGTCATCATTGCATGAAATTAAAGTCCATTTAATTACAATACATGATACCTATTAACTGGTGAACTATAATTTCCATATGAACTTACAGATTGGAGACAGATCTAGAACACAGCTCCAAATAGTTATTCCCACTATTTCAAGAATATTTGTATCGCTACAGTGACTTTCATGAATTATTTATTGTAAGTTTGTTTTAGTTTGGAAAATATCTGTAATCATTAAAATTAATAGATCAAGCTTCACTGATCATTTTTCACTGCTTGTAATCATTTTCTGTAAATAGTTCTGCCTCATTTCTTGTTAAATAAAACAAGTGCATGTACATTCCTATCTAAATGTTATTACAGTCGTTAGGGAAGTTGGCAGTAAAGTTCCCAAACCTGGCTTCCAGCATGGTGAGTTCCTTAAGAGACTTCTTGGTTAGCCCATCCCCCATTCTCAGCAAGCTGAACAAGTATGCCACTAGTGAGGGAAATATTCAAATTACTGTAACTGATGAGAGTAGCAGAGATAGTGAGAAGAAACCAAAACAATCGGACAAACTTATGAGAGCACTGGAAAATCTTCGAGACTGTGCGATCATGAACATCTGTAGGTGAGTGTAAACATCTGTAGGTACAATGGCTACGGTGGAACTACATTGTTTTAATTAGGTGGGTCTTTAACCAGAGTAGTTGTTTTAACATCCAAAAATGTGATATACATATATATATATATATATATATAGATATATATATATATATATATATATATATATATATATATATATATATATATATATATATATATATATATATATATATATATATTCACAGTAAAGTGATCTAGATTGTTAAATTCCAATTGTCATTATCTGAAAATCTTGATCATTACGAGAAATTGCTTTACATTTCAACCTTTCCAATATGAACATCATCTTAAGTCATAAGATAAGATAAGAATTCTTTATTTCTGACTACATAGTCCATACATCTAAATTAAAATATAGATATAAAGTAAAATCATTGTAAACATAAAAGAACATATATATCATACATAAAAGTATAAAGACACCTCTACAACAATTATCTGTGCCATACATCGTTAAGAATGAAATTAAGTGGCACATTTAAAGAGTAATTTTTACCATCTACTAATAATATGATTTAAATGAATGTCATAGTTCCAAAGAGATATCAATATACAGTTCTTCCTATTAGATATTCTTGTCATCATTGAGAATACATTACTTTCTTATTACTTCATCAAAACTGAATACATTATAATTTACAAACATGTGGAGGCACTGTTCCATCTAGGAAGGCCTAATAGAAAATGAAGACTAATATTATAACCAATAACTAGTTTTCTTTTCATGGATTCCCTAAAGTTTGTCCACGGAGGAGCACAATACATAGTGCATCAATCAGATTTGAATAATCAATTTCAATGAACAGTTGTTAAATTTACATAGAAACATGTTTGTTCGAGTACACAAAAATCGATAATATCTCATCATATCTTCATTATCTGACTGATAGGATTTCAAAATATGACCCAAATATGTATAACTGTTGGCATACATAAGAGCATTGCTATTAAGATGTACAGGGAGACTTATCAATGACATATCATTAGCAAAACTAAAATTGTTAAGAAACAAGACATTTGGTGGCAGCCGTAACCCCATGCAACACTGACCCAGCTTACGATTTAACTTGTCTATATATATATTAAATAACAAAGGGGAAAGAATACCCCCTGCCTCATCCCAATGGTTACATGGAAAGAGCTGGATATTACACTTCCCCATCGCACATAATACAACTGTTTGCCATACCAGTTAACTATAATATGACCTTTGTAGACAGGTATTTTAATATCAATCAACTTTTTAAAGAGTGTCCAATGAGTGACCATATGAAATGCCTCACTAGCATCTAAAAAGCATGCATACACTGGGCTGCCATGTTCTACATTATAGCTGACAGTTTCCTTAAAGGCATATAGGCATAAATCTGTTGAATGCTGCTTTTTAAAACCAAACTGATTATTGGAGATTGTGACTTCACATCTTTGCAGTATGATGCATTCAAATATTTTTGAAATAATAGTCGTAAGAACTAAAGGTCTGTAGTTAATTTTGTCTGCCAGGTGACCAAGTTTGCATTTTAGTAGTGGTATAATTGTGACTTTTGTGAAATCATCTGGTACAAAGTTATGCACAAGCATACAATTAAATAAAATCATCAATAGCACATGAAATCTAGTATCCGAAAATTTACCGCCTTTTTGTCTTGTAATTGCACTTTGGATCTCAGGTAATATGATTACCCCAATACGAGTAGAAGCGGTATTCAATGCTGAAAGTACATGCTTCTTATTCAATTCATTTGTAACGCTATTGAGTAAGTCTTCAAAATGATTTTTCCACATGTTGCATATATTATTCTGACCATGGTTTCCATCAATTCATATTAATAGTTTATTGGAAGTTGTAATAGTATTTTGTTTAACTTGCTTCCAGAATTCACATTGGTCTGCATTTTCAAAGTTTTGTGCTAGCGAGTCTGCTGTATGTTTGACTTCTTCCTTTTTACATAATCTAAGAGCATACTTAAATTGTGCTCTTGTTTGGCGCATTTGGTTACTGAGATGGCCATGACAAGGTTTATCATTATCACGTCACATAAGGTAAGCATGTCGTGCAAAGTCGTGTAGTTCTTTGACACAGTCATACCAGCCTGCTATAACCTGGTGACCACGTTTGGATTTACTAATCAAGCTATTACCAGCGTTCGACAAACCTTTTCTATATCATTGTATAATCCATTTATCTGTTTCATATGCACCTGATTAGTGCAGCCATGGTCATTACAGGTCACAGCACAATGTCGGATCTCAGTCTTGTTTAATAAGAATGCAGATGTCTGAGTATAATTCAGTGTTTTGTCAGAAGTAAGGGCTGACCAATTGATGTTGTATTTCAAGTTTATGAGTTTATTGGGGCATTAATCAAATCTATGAAGTAGATCAGTCTTGATAGTCGTTAAAGTAGGACGATGGTCGGACCTTGTTCTCATATCACTTATAGCAGACTGAACAGACTGTAGAGACACAATGATCCAACCAAGACACTGTCTTGTGTGAATCACTGATGTAAGTAAAATTTGTTGTGTGGTCTACTATTAGTTTTAAGTCCGATATGATATAACCATATTCGTCACAAAATAGGTGAAGTTAATCTCCAAAGGGAGTGGATTTGAGCATATTAGCATTCCAATCTCCTACTACATAAGCATTTAGAGTATTAGCATTTTCTACAATAGATACAATTTTGCCCAAATAATCTACAAATTCCCCAAAATTTTCTGCAAGATCACAAGGTAAATAAATATTGACAAAAAGCAAGGAGGAATCTCTCCCATATGGATAGTAATACCTATTAATTTACGATCATCGAGGTGTTGTACTTCTATAATACTTGCGAGCGATCTACGGTATAGTACCCCGACACCTCTGTAAGGTCTACCTGTATGAATATCATTAGAAGAGTCAATTGGCAATTCCCCTGATCCATAGAACTCATCATGTACAGATGAGAGACCTTCTAACTCACTGTCGGGAAGCCACAGTTCTTGTAAGAAACATCAGAAATATTACATATAGTTCTTATATTTTATATATTTCTTGTTAATGAATGACAGTTCTGAAAAGAAATGTATAAAGTATACATTATGTATATTTGAGTCCAATTTTTGGATATGATAGTTCAATTCCGACTTTGTTAGTGATCTCTAACGCGTTTCTTGGCAATGCATCAATGTTCATCATCGCATTGTGCATAGGGTTATCACATGTGATTTTGAAGCTGGCATAGGTATTGCATTTTGTTTGTTGCTTTTCCACCTGGGTGGGCTTAACTCCAGAGTAATGCTCAATATGCGAGGAAATATCAGATTCCTGCATTTGGGGGGCAAGTTTTGTCACGAATATGCATCGCTGTTGCATTGGACGCACTGTACGCAAATTTGAGGATGCTGTCTTTCCTATGATAACACTTCCACACCTTCGTGGAAACTTGTGTGTGGATTGGACATTTGTAAACTTAATAAGCATTGTTATGCAGATTTGTGCACAATGTTTTATGTGGAAATGCTGCCAAACAGGTCATTGTTCCGCAGAGTACATGCAACTTTAGCAAAAGTTTTGTCATTTTCCAAATCCTCGTCTTAGACGCTGGTGTCTTCTAAACATGCGACCATTTTTAATGCAGTTCTGCTGTGGTTTAAATCACTGTGATCTGATTTATTATCATGGATTTCTGCTGTTGTATTCCATAAAGTAGAGCAGGTCTTGTTTGCACTAATCTGAGTCTCGTTGCTGTTTGAGTCTGTGCATTGCATATCTTCGTGTGTACTACTAGTAATGGTTCTTCTTATTAAATGACTGGATTCAGGGATATTCCTCATTGACCTACATGGTTGACTTAACAGCTCATGATTTATTGTACTGTAGCCTTGGTTTGCAGATGAATTCTCAGTGAGTACAATGTCAGGCTGAACTGTGTTCGAATTGTCAACATGGGGTGGCAATGTACTTTTGACTGTCGAACATGGCTGGGTTTGTTCACGTAAATGTTGCATTGCACATAACATCTACACCTGGACTAACTTAAATATGTCCACTGAATGTTTCACATTTTCCATGTCCTTCAATAAAATTGACATGTCCACATAATTGTAAAATACAGGTGGCAACTTTGATTGATCCAATTCACAAAACTTGGTATGTCATTTGGGTCTGTGGACAGAAATAGATTCAAAATATCTTTCATATTATTTATAGATTTATCCATACCCTTCCTCTTTGTCATTCTTTTGTCTGTTTGTACCACTGAGAAGAGTCCGTTTTGGTGCCTCAATGCCACTGTCACAATATGTGTCCACACACAGCTTCACAATATAATCATATGGCAATGTGTTTGTTTTGTTTTGTACAAAACAAAGCAGTTCACTCACCATTATTGATGGGTTATCAACGGACCACTGTTGTTGGTAATCTGCCACCATATTTACTGGGCTTCTCGTTACCCTAGGAAATCTTTTCAGCTCACATTTCTTACAAAGGAATAAATCTCACTGTCACAAAGGACCAGTAGAGGTTCCACAATCTTCACACTGCATCATGTCTAAGTTAAAATTTCGATGGATAGGCTAAGATAACAACTAAAAATATTTCAAACATTATCACAGCTATTCGACAACAGTGTTATAGCGCTGCCATCTTGCATTTTTTTGACAGCTGATATGCACTTGAAAATCAATTTTATGAATGAAGCATGTGTAACAACAGTCACTCATTTTCACTTTGAAGCATGCGTAACAACAGTCACTCATTTTCACTTTGAAGCATGCGTAACAACAGTCACTCATTTTCACTTTGAAGCATGCGTAACAACAGTCACTCATTTTCACTTTGATTACTGTTAATACAAGTTCTTTGATGGGTGGGGTCAGCAGACCCCTACTATGTGATTAACTGTTGTGCAGTTGTCAAAGTTTGCATCATGGAAGATTTCACCAGCTGAATAGTTAACAGACCTGGCTGATAGTGTTTCTGGCATGATATTGTGAAAGGCTTCATTGGGGACTTGGCATGGGAATGACAGTGTTAATATTACAGCTATTTTTTGCGGGGTTGGACAAATTGTTGGAATTGATGATACAGGTTTATTAAAGAGAATAATACTAATTTCTCTTTTTAAGTCAAGTGAGGCTATTGCATAGTTATTTACATTTGTTCAGTTGTATCCAAAAAACCATGAGGAAAATGCAGGATAGTACAGGATCAGAAAACAACAGTACCATTTACCTACTTTTGGGATTTGAAAGTGGAAGCATGCTCAGTCTTGGGTAGAAAATTGATAGTAAATACTATCATGTTATTTCGTATTCTGTTTTATTGATCTTGGTTTTGAATGAATTGTTAAAATTGTAATGACTTGTTGCTCGGACATTTAAGCATCCTTACCTGTTCGAATGTGTAATGAGTATGTCAAATAAATTGGAGCATTCTATCAAACATAACTGACTTCTTGCTCTCTTTCCATCCAGGGCAGTCAAGGCAGGGCTGCAAATTGACAATGATTGTATACAGGCTTTCTTAGCTTCAATCTCCAACAGACTCTACAGAGCTGAGATGAGTGACAGGTAAGCCTATATCCTTTTTCCATTGATTATTTATGCTATTCTATTTCAAAAGTCTTTAAGTCAAATAGCCAAAGCATTACATCTGATTTTTTAATTTGTTGTATTTATAACCTCATTCAGTTTTGTGTAAATAAACTAGAAAATGTAAAAACTTGGAGAGCATTAACTCCTTATAGGCATGTCTGTTTGTTTTAAGTTATCTTGTTAGCAAAGTTTCCAAAAAACCCTCATCAAAAAGATAGTTATAGGGAAAGGGAGCAGGCACACATGTCCATTATATCCACATATAGATTGAAATAATTTAATTTTCATTAACCATAAGCAAATATGGCATGAGTTATAATTAAAGCAGATATGGCATGAGTTATAATTAGTGTCCCCATGGAATAAGTCTGACATGACACTAAATGACAATAGAGACACTGTGTGAGGAGTCTTTCCAGTTATACATTTTACTGTTGAAGGTTTAATTAAAAAATTTCTTAGCTAAGTAAAGATACATACACCACTCCCTCGATAACTCGCGCACATCGGGGTCCAGAAACATCGACCGCACTATAAGTGAGGCGCGAGTTATCGATGGACCTATAAAATAAGCCCAAAACCAATAAAGTGATTGACGACATAACGGAGAAATAAGGGGGTTGGGGGGTTGGCAGATTATACTGTTGAATACTCACTTTATAATCGTTCTGAGATTAAATGTTAATAAATATCTCTTCATAACGGTGTACTTTATTATTTCCTCATAGGACAACATTAATTTCAGGATAAATTACAGTATATTGAGGCGATCATCGAAAACATTATTCCACGTGGTTTCCATTCGCTTAACATGTGTACCACTTCACACATTGTGTACTGCGTCACTAATTTTTATGTTGAATTGGATACATTCTAGTTTTATTGTTTGATCCAAATTAGAGGTTTTTTTATATACAAAAGATCGACTCTTTTCGAGAAACAGTGTCGATCGAACAATAGATAAATATTTTTAAATGTGATAGAAGTAAAATGGAAAACAAAAAAAACAAGGGTTAATCAGTACAGGCATATTTAATTGGTCTACAAATTTAAAACAACGTAAATTAGAACAAGTTAATACTAGCCGTTTGTGCCACGCTTGACAAATATCAATTCACTTTTTGAAAAAATCAGTTATTTTTTGTGTGTGTGTTACTCCTTGATTTCTCTGCCGCCGAGCAAAATCCCTCAGATTTCTCAACTGCATGAGCTTTACGTAGTCAACATTTTGGCTCTCCAGCCACCTTATGGCAATATCAAAATATTTGATTGCTTCCTGTGCAGAGGGCCCACCCCCACGGGTGCAACATCTGCGTCTGCATCACTTTCAACACTTGTGTTACTCCAGTTAGAATCGTCTTCTGCTGCAAATTTGTTCGCAATAGAAATAATTATAGTTTCATCTGGCATGTATTCTGCTGTGGGGCAATCATTGTCAGCACAAATCCACTCCTCCATATCAAGAGAAACGCCCGTCTCAGGACCATGAGTCTGTACGAATTTCTCCCAAACAGCCTCGGCATTAATGACATCAGTTTCACTGAAACATTCGAAGTCACTATCATCGTCGTTGTCTCTGTTACTGTTTTGCTTTACGTCAAAGGCAGCTCCAAGACCCTTAATCCAGCACCCGAGGTCTCTTGTAACCGATTTTTTTTTTAATGCAACAAACACTTCCCCAAGTTGTTGATCAAAACAAAGCCGGCATGTACATGTAATTAGGTTCTCACAGAAGTACTCACAGGTTTCGATGTGACGGTCGATTGACTCTTTTCATGTTTTCAATGAACATAATATGTTGTGATTATAATGTTTACACTGAAACGGAATTAAAGGATTAGAACGTGACTTTCACACAGGAAGACGTTTAATTGGTGTTTATTTCATTCTCTGTTGCCACCTGTTAACATTTGCCAGAAGTTTTCATTGATAGCTATTTCACCAGACTGTTTATCTACAGTATACTGACAACTATTTATCATAAAAACTTACATAATATATGATATCTTTAAACAGAGGTCTCACTAGGATTTTAAAACTGGGTCTTTCTGCTTCTGAAGTCAATCACTAAATATCAGTACATTTTCTCACTCTGCCGCTAGTCAAAGCCTTTGAACTAGCCGCCTAGCTCTTGCATCGTGTTCTTTTTTTTTTTTTTAATGTACTCTTATAAAATGGCAACAGTACATCAAAGAGTCTTTCAGTCACTGAATTCTGTCATTGTAAATATCAGCACAGTTAACTGATCAACACATTTTCCCACAAAGCAGGTGGCTGAAACAGGACCGGCAAATCTTTGAATTTTCCCACGCACCTATTACATGCGTATGGAGGACTCCCGCCTCAGTGATTTTCTGCGTCCCAGATCAAAAATTGGTGTCCAAATACGCGTAATTAAGCGTTTTCGAGATCTCTGAAATTAATTCTTCTTTAGAACTTACAAATTTCAAAATATGGATTATATTTTTACGGGCATTAATCACCATTTTCGATGATAAAACGAGCAATGTATCAAGGTTTAGTTTATCAATTCTTATCATAATTTTTTCATGTTCAGCATATTTTAAAGACATTTTAAATACATTTTCTCTGGACAAAATCGGGAGCCAAGACGGACACCACGTTATAAGCGGGATCGCGAGTTAACCAGGCGTGAGTTATCGAGGGAGCGGTGTATTTGGAAATTGATGTGCTAAACGTGGAAAACTATATTTCTCAAAAACTACTTACCTGATTACATTATTATTAAAGTATCCCACACCTTCCTCCAAATACAGGCATCCTCATTAATATATTGGTAAGCTTCACTGAATGGGTAACCATCAAGCAGTGGTAAGGAGAGGTAATGATAAGAGTTTCTAGCATTTGTATATGCAATATACAGAGAGTAAAGATTAAATTTTCATTTTTTCTGGATTGTGGAGGTAGCAGAGTTTATTATCTAACATTAATGTGATCAAGGTAAGATTTCCTAACACTAATGTGATTGGATTTTGGGAGAAAAAATTTTACTAAATCATTTACTTTAAACATTATCAGATAATTTTTGCACTGCATAAACAAGTGTCTGATTACAAGTCAGACTTTGATGCAAGAACAAGTTTACCATATTAACCCATATATAATATAAGACGTGCTAGGTTATCATTTCAATCCATATATAAGACTTGTTAGGTTATCATTTCAATCCATATATAAGACTTGTCACATGACATTATCGAATGATGTAGAAGGTTTGTCTGGTTATAATATTGACCCATGTATAAGGTTTATTAGTTTATCATATAGACCCATGTATAAGGTTTATTAGTTTATCATATAGACCCATGTAGTAGGTTCTTTTTTTTACCATATAGACCCATGTAGAAGGTTCTTTAGTTTACCATAAAGACCCATGTAGAAGGTTCTTTAGTTTGCCATATAGACCCATGTAGGAGGTTCATTGGGTTATTATTTCAACAGTCCATGTATAAGATTTGATAGTTTACCATATCAGCTCATGTATAAGTCTTTTTAGTTTATTACTCAACCTTTGCATAAGGCTCGCTAGTATACATTATCTAAAAGGTGCATCTAACAGCAAACCATGTTAGACCCAGATCAGCTGTTTTATAAAGTGCCAGCAATTCAGGATCTATGCTATTTACTAGAAAGCATGAATGGAATGGCTATTATAGAATTCTATCTACCAGTGCATTATGTAATATCATTATATCAGTTTTTGGTCTACACCTTTGCAGTTAAATATTTTTGTTTTACAGAAACAAATACTTTCATTGTGTTTGAGGGCAAGCAAGTTTTGTTTAAATATCAAACCCTGCTGTCATAAAACTTCACCAGACTCCAATCCTTACATGAAAATATTCTGACCAGTCAGGTACTGCAGTTGCAAAATTTCAACTATTTCCAATTCCATCACAAAACTTGACTAAGTTCCAAATTTTACTCAGAAGTATTCTGACCAATCAGAAGGCTGCATTTGTACAAATGGTAAATTTTCCATGCCAGGAATAACATTTGTACAATAGGGTACATTTTCCATGCCATGAATAACATTTGTATGATTGGGTAAATTTTCCATGCCAGGAATAACATTTGTACAATTGGGTAAATTTTCCATGCCAGGAATAACATTTGTACAATTGGGTAAATTTTCCATGCCAGGAATAACATTTGTACAATTGGGTAAATTTTCCATGCTAGGAATAACATTTGTATAATTGGGTACATTTTCCATGCCAGTAATAACATTTGTACAATTGGATAAATTTTCCATGACAGGAATAACATTTGTACAATAGGGTACATTTTCCATGCCAGGAATAATATTTGTACAATTAGGTACATTTTCCATGCCAGGAGTAACATTTGTACAATTGAGTAAATTTCCCATGACAGGAATAACATTTGTACAATTGGGTAAATTTCCCATGACAGGAATAACATTTGTTACTTCAAAATATCTGAGGACAGCTTTACAATGAAGGGGCCAGTTTCAGCATAATGGAGTAATGAACCTACCAGTTTTGAAGATTCCATCAAAACAAATAATATAAAAGTAGATTGTTAATACATGGTGACATTTTTAAAACTAATCATGATGAAATTCAGGACCAGATCAACTTTTCATCACCTTTTATACTTTATTAATTTATTTTTTTGGGATGACTCAGCTTTTTTATGATGCTTATATTTTTAAAATCAGTTACTGTATAGTTCAGGTAAATTATTATATCAATTTCTTGATGAATCAGCAATTCTCGTACCTGAGATGCACACAAATCTTTCACACAGGATGAAGAGAGTTTACCATTTGTATCCATGTAATCCAGTGATTCTCAAACAGTGTGCCGCAGAGATTTGTAGGTGTGCCATGGGAGTTTTGAAAAATATTTAAAATTGCTAGCATTTTGAAACCTTGAACATATCGAAAAATTAAATGGTAAATCAATGTCGCAAAAGTTAAAAAAGTAACATATATAAAAACGCAATATCTGTCAGTCTGTCATTCATTGGTTCCTTTCATAATGCGAGACTTGTGCGAGATCTCATCCCCGAAATTCTGGACACACTGAGAGACCTACAATTGGCACTGCAGCATTACTTCCCATCACATGCAAGTGATGAATATGGATGGGTGATCAATCCATTCGGAAACAACGAAACTACAAATCTTACAACCGAAGAAGAAGAACAGCTCATTGATTTAAAAAACGATACATTTTTTCAATCAACATTTCCCGAAAAGAGCCGGGATGAGTTTTGGATCTCAATCAAGTCATATCCTGCAATCAGTTCAAAAGCAATCAAAGTAATTCTGCCATTTGTGTCTTCGTGGTTTTTTGAGTTTGGATTTTCAGCATTGACTGAAATCAAATCGAAAGAGAGAGAGACTTCTTAAAATCGACGATGAAATGCGCACTTGTTTGTCGACTTTGGAGCCTCGCTTCAATCTGATTTGCTCTCGAAAGCAGGCACATCCTCCACATTAAATTTAAAATTAAATATATATGTAAAATTAAATAAGTTCTTCACCACAAAAATTGTTAAATCTTTTCAGGTGTGCCGTGAATTTTTTTAGATCTTTCTGGTGTGCCGCAAGACAGAAAAGTTTTAGAAACACTGATGTAATGTACCAATAATTACAAATCTTTTTTTCAGGAAAATTGCAGTCCTACACTTTGTTAAGTCTTGGTGTCTACCATATATACTTACTTATAAGTCTAGGCCAACTGCAAACTGCACAGACCCAGATCTGCCATTGCATAATGCACTTGCAGATCTGGGTCTGTACAGTTTGCTAGGAGCAATCAATAGAACAAACAACATAGACCCTGCTCTGCGTTTGCATTATGCCACAACAGATCAGGATTTTTGACTGCAGTTTGACTTGACTTATAAGCAAGTATATATATGATGATGTACAGAGAATTTTTACAATTATAAACTAGTTTTCCATGCATAATCGAGAGTTTGCTGAGTTTGTAAAAAAATATATTACATGTACTTGATGGTTTCAACATGACTTAAAAATTTGATATTTAAAAATGTTTTAAAAATCTTTTATGTACAGGATTGTAAATTATTTTACTTTAATCATCAGTTTTGAAACTGCTTATTTATGATATAATCACCTATCTATATCCATAAGCAAAATCTGTTCCAAGAATTAATTCCAGAAGTATATATGTATCACATGCATAAATTGTTTGTAAAATTGGGGTTTTACCATTATAGTCTGATTGTTTTTGTTAAACTCTGTGTTTGGAAGTCTGATGGCTGAGCATATTTGTAGATCAATAATTTGTGTATTATCCTGATTCAAAGCATGTGTTATAACTGCATGGCTTTGTTGTCAGTATTTTTCAAGCTTTCATTTATGATTACTGCAGAAACCTTTTACTGTATTCTGTTATGTGAACCTTGTATTTTCAGTCATAATCTTAATTATTTTAGTATGATTTGCCCAAACATAAACTGTCCAGATAGCTTTTGTCTACCATAAGTCTGCTGGGTTGCATTCGGTAAAGATAGTGTTAAGCGTTACTAGGATAGCATTTTTAGTATATGAGCTGTTAGTCAGTGTTATTAGAGGACAAAAGCTAGCTATCAAGAGAGGTCCATGTCTCTCTCGAAAAGTAATACATTCAGACATTTATATTTCCTCACAGAAGAGCTTGTTATACTTTATCTTTGTTCAGCCTTTAGCATTGTACTTGTACTGAAAGCTTTTCACCATATTGTTATTTATTAACTTAAGCCAGTTTCTGTTTGTTAATTGATCACGATCATGTATTAAAAATGGACAAATTTCAATGTATGCCAATTCTAGCTGTGTATTTGTCCTCCATTATGATAATTCCTATTTAAGGACAGGCTGTTCAGTAGGGCTTAGCTGTCTTCTCCACTAACACTGAATAGTGCTATGCTTACTGAATGCAGCCATGGTTACCTTTCTAGTTTATGACTTACAAACAAGGCCTTCTGAAACAGCGAATCCAGTAGTACACTTTAGCCATATATCAACATACAAAAGGAATGACTGAGTTGCATAAAGCTAGTGGGCACACTTTCATTTCAATCAGATTTATGTTTTTAGATGCTGTAATTCTAAATGTTACAATTGATTTGTTTGACCAGGACAAAATCAGCTGTGTCCCGATGGAGTCAATTACGTATTCTTGTCAAATTTTTGCGTCCGGATGGCTCCAAGATGAAAACGGAAGAAATTGAAAGGCAAACCCCATAGCCTCGTAGTCTAGTCCTGAATGCTGCTTTATTAACATTCTCTTGCTCACAGTAATATAACTGCCTTCCAGGGCTTTTACAGCACAGATGCATAATGATATACTAAACCAGGCTCTTAGTTCAAGCTGCATTTCCTTGAAAAGCCATGTTAAATAAAATAGCAATTTAAATTGACATGTTCTGTGTAACTCCTGACTACTATTTATGATAATCTCATCCTTTTAATCCTCCTACATTGCTCATTCTAATCCAGTATAACCTGGCCCTCCCAATCCACCTACATCGTTCATTATGATCCAATTTAATTGGACCCTCCCAATCCCCAACATTGCTCATTGCAATTCAATTTAATGTGCCCTTCCAATCCACCCATGATGCTCACTATGATAAAATTTTATCAGACCCTCCCAATCCCCCACATTGCTCATTGCAGTTCAATTTAATCTGGCCCTCCCAATCCCCCACATTGCTCAATACAATTCAATTTAATCTGGCCCTCCCAATCCCCCACATTGCTCAATACAATTCAATTTAATCTGGCCCTTCCAATCCACCCAAATTGCTCATTAGGATTCAATTTAATCTGGCCCTCCCAATCCACCCACATTGCTCATTATAATCTAGTTCAATCTGACCCACCCAATCCACCCACATTTTGATCATTATAATCTAATTTAATCTCACCCTCCCAATCCACCCACATTGCTCATTAGGATTCAGTTTAATCTGATCCTCCCAATCCTCCACATTGCTCATTAGGATTCAGTTTAATCTGATCCTCCCAATCCTCCACATTGCTCATTAGGATTCAGTTTAATCTGACCCTCCCAATCCACCCACATTTTGATCATTATAATCCAATTTAATCTCACCCTCCCAATCCACCCACATTGCCCATTAGGATTCAATTTAATCTGGCCCTCCCAATCCACCCACATTGCTCATTATAATCTAGTTCAATCCGACCCACCCAATCTACCCACATTGCTCATTATTATCCAATTTATTCTGGCCCTCCCAATCCACCCACATTTCTCATTATAATCTAATTTAATCTGACCCTCCAAATCACATTGATCATTATAATCCAATTGAATCTCACCCTTCCATTCCACTGACATTGCTCATTAGGATTCAGTGTAATCTGACCCTCCCAATCCTCCACATTGCTCATTAAGATTCAGTTTAATCTGATCCTCCCAATCCTCCACATTGCTCATTAGGATTCCATTTAATCTGAACCTCCCAATCCTCCACATTGCTCATTATGATTCCATTTAATCTGAACCTCCCAATCCTCCACATTGCTCATTATGATTAAATTTAAGCTGGCCCTCACAATCCACCCACATTGCTCATTATGATTCAAATTAAGCTGGCCCTCATAATCCACCCACATTGCTCATTATGATTCAATTTAAGCTGGCTCTCACAATTCCCCACATTGCTCATTATAATCCAGTTTGGTACATCTTTGAATTACAAGACATTCTGGCAATGAATGTTGTTATTTGGCATCATTGACAATATCCTTTGTTTGTTAAATGTTTGAAAGCCATGATATACATCATTTTGATGTAGTCAGTTGATATTGGGGTACAATACTGTGTACATCAATTTGTACTTGTCCAGTCACAGTAGTTGGGCAGTTTGTCCATAAAATACACACTGTCATCATTTTTATATTGTTCAATATTGTTAGAACCTGTGTGTTCGACATATTTTCAGTAATTTAAAAAAATTAAATTTATAAGTAGTCATTTGTGTTATTTGTCAGAAAACATGCTATATCTGAGGAAATGCAGCATTCAGTTGTCATTGCGCTTTCATTATGTTTTTTCTGGTAACTCTTTCAGTTTTACATATGACTGTGTGCAGTACTTGTACTCATAACCTTCTTAACCAAGAAAGCTTCAGTCTGTTTTAGTTTGTGTCAGAGAATTATAGGTTGCTGCATTTGTATGGAAAAATATGAACAAGTTTTTGTCTGAGCTATACTGCATGAGCATGGGAGTGTGTAGTATTAGTCTGAAAAACAAGTTCATATTTTCCCATACGAATGCAGTAACCTCTTTATTATATACTCTTTTTTTTTTCTACCAAAGGCTTAATAAGGAAAGGAATACAATACCAGAAACAAAGTTATTGAATTTATGCTGTATTTAAAAATAAATACACAACTGTAGAGTCATCAATAAACGGTAACAATGTTAATGTGCACATAGTGCCACCCAGTGACCTTTGAACCTCATTGCCCATTCTTCATTAGTTCTTAAAAAAGTATCATTTATGTCTTCTTAAATTGAAATTTTGAGTTATATTTTAAATAAATGCACATTGAAAAAAACTTTTGTAGTTGTTCTGAAATGGATGGATTTTGTTTATATGTTGATCCAACTCAGTTCTGCTTTTCTGCTTATGATAGACTGGATTTATTGGGTCTGTTCAGTGCAGTAAGGAAAATATGATTTCATTTGGAAATGTAGTTGATATTAATGTTCAATTTCAGTGTGTATAGGGTTTTCCAAGACATGCCTTGTGTCATTTGGATTTGAAGAACAAACTAAGTACATTTTAAGGAAATTTTCTCTCATTGTTAGTACTTTCACTGTTTTGCAAAACAGTGCAGTTTCCTGTTAGATTTTCTTCATGACCCCCCCCCCTTCAAAGGAAATCAAGTAGTCTAAACATCTAAGTGAAATTTAAGTTTCTCCAAACATTTTTAACAATTGTTCTTATAATTTTTATAACTATTTTTAGCATGTTAATTTCCTGTAATATTTGACAGATTGAGTTGATTAAATTGAATCCCAAATAACTCATTGCAATATGAATGACAGTGGCTTAATTACTCTATTGATTCAGGACATAAATTTATTATTTGGCAAGACTACCAAGATCAGGTCTGTTTAAGTTGGTAATTATTACATAAACATATATAGATTAGACAAATTATTACTCAGAATTCTCCAATGGAGGCCAACATAATCAGGATACTCCATCAAGGTTAGGAGTTGAAATGTCTAGGTAAAAAATTGACATGAATTGTAATTTGTATAAAAAAAGAGTTCAGTTGCCATTGTTATATTGTCTTTTTCCATCAGAATAGATGCTTTATCTCTTGCATTTGTTAGATCTCTTTGCTTACTAATGGTTTGTTGAACTTCCATCAGCTTGGTGACTGGTTTTTGAGTGTTTCTTTTTGTGCCCATGTTTAAATTTTGTCTCAGTTTTACAGGTCAAATATGGATATAATTCTTAATAAATAAACTATTCAAGCTTTTTGTAGAATAATATGTGTAAATTAATTATCTGATACTCTGGTACAGTTTATGCTCTTACTGAATTCTTACAATTTAGAGCTTTCTTGTCTTAGACTGTGTGCTATGATGTGTGATGTCATTGCAGAACAAACCATCAATCCATTAAATGCAGAAGTGCATTGATGAAAATGGTCATATCAAATGAAAAGAGTTTCTTTGATGCAACTTTTTCCTGATTTCTTAAGAAATCTTGATACAGTAAATATGGATTAATGATTGAATGGTGTCCAACCAGCCATTAAGAGCTTTGGGTATTATCCATTCAAATTTCCTCAGAGCATATTAAAACAATCAGTTATCCCAAATCTTTCTAACTGTTCAAAATGGATTTAGAAACAGATTTAAGCAAAAACTGACTTCTTACTTTGTAATGAAATCAAGATATAAAAAAAGAGAGACAGAAATTGAAAAAAAATCATTCCCCTTTCATAAGATGCAGAATTATAATTGAAAGCACTTTTTTCATTTTGATTTTTTTACCAATTAACAAAAGAGAAATGAAAGTAAAATATGACAAAAAAATCAGTTTAACTTTTCATTTTGATTTTTCTTTACCAATTAATAAAAGAGAAATGAAAGCAAAATATGACCAAAAAATTCTGCTAGACCCTGATCTTCCTGTGCATTATGTGATGGCCGATTAGTGTCTGTATTGTTGCAGCTGGACTGAACTTATATGGAAGTTTATGTGGTAAGATGTGCCATTTAAAGGGGATTACCAGAGCATGGTTTCAAGAAATAATATTTATTCTTGAATGGTTATTTGTACATAATAGTTTAATATTTTGATGTCCTTATTTTATCTGAGGTAACGCTCTTAAACTGTTTAAATGCAGTTTTACATAAATTATGGAACAGAACTCAGTAACAATAACAGATATTGGGTTTTCAGGTCTAAAGGGTTCAGAATTAAATTTGAACAGAAATTTCCATATTTGACCTTTCATGTGTATGTTTTAAGAACATTTATTATTTTCTAGTGATAATAATTTGTTTAATGTGCATGCTTGCAGAAATTTATATGTATATATGAACACCATGGTGGTTGATTTTATTTGGATAGTATTATGCCCAATTATAAATATTGTTCAGTTTTTATATATATTTAGCATGGATGGATATGAAAATAAATTAGCTTCATTCCTGACTTATCCATATATTTTCTTATGCATGGCTACATCTGTAAATTAATTATGAGCGATAGACTATTCCATCTCATATTTACCCTGTTAGTGTCCTCCAAAAATAAATTGGTTTGCCCTGATAGGTATAGGACAAGATAATATATCCAAACAGTTTTACCTTATGCTGTCTCCCAAGACACTGGGTAAGTTGTCATGTACATTTATCTCTTACTGTAAGGTCCCTCATTATACCATTTAACTTCTTATAATACAACTATGGCTGTAGATTTGATTAAGCTCCTGTTTGCTGTATAGTTGATAGATACATAATGCAAGTACTTTGTAGTTGAGAATCAGTTTTTATGAATAATCTTTTTCGTCATTTATGCACAGTGATACCTTTTTCTAGCATGCCTTGGTATCAGGTAAACTCATGATAAGGATCACTTGTGTGCCTCCTGCATACAGTATTACAAAGAGGGGATGCTTTACAAAGAGTAAAGAAGTTTATCATAAGATTTAACATTATACCATTTAAGATAATAATGTTTGAATACAAAGATACTTTTAGGTTTCCTGAGTAAAGCTGTCAAAATTTTAGAAAACTTCTGCTGAGTACCCATCGATTCTAATGATTGATTACCCAGGTACCCAATCAAAGGGAAATTGTATTAAATGAGTACTCAGGTACCCAATCAAAGGGAAATTGTATTAAATATGTACCCAGGTACCCAATCAAAGAGAAATTGTATTAAATGAGCACAGACCTGAAGTTAAGTCAATACTTTTTAAAATTTGCAGTGTCTGATATATATCACTACCGAATGTCATCTGGTACAAAGTCCAAGAATTCATCATCATTGTCTGATAAAGTTCTGAAATCATCCATCGTTGTCTAGTAAATTGTCATATTCTCGTCATCATAAATATCATCTGACTCCCTTTCCTTGGCCTCACTGTCCTATATGGATGCTTATTTAGAGACTGAGCTTGAACTTTGTAAGTAACACTTTGATCATACAAATTATGAATTTTATCAAAGGTTGCAACTGAACACATGTCATTTGTGTGGCAAGATCAAATAACCACCCTCTGTCACTTGCCACTGAACCACACTTGCGACACAAACAGAGGTTTGTCATGTGGGAAAACAAGCTATGGGATTAAGGTCAGTTATTTACTGTGAGAGTCAGACCTCTGCTTGGCACTGAAAAAGTACATCTATTCAAGATTGAGTCAAAAGGATTGCCAACTTGAAAACAAAGTGAGTGCTGCCTTAACAAACACTGGCATTAAACTTATATACAGTATATGGGTGCCCTATGGCTCATTTTATTACCCAGGTAATTATGAGTACCCAGGTACCCAATGATGGCTTTATCCCTGAGATATCAGTTTATCTGGAGTTAATGGGTTAGTTTGTAATGATGATTTTTATTATAAATCTAACCTCATTTATAATAGTCTCTGATGGACACTGACAGGGCTCACACTTGGTAGATTTTGTTAATTTTTTTAAGTATATCGAGAAATGCATGAAAGTGGTTTGAGTTTTTAACAGCATGTAATGAATAAACTGCAAAATTACCCAACCTGCATCCAGCAGTTAAGTTTTATAAACTGCATGTTATAAACTTATTTTATTGGAAATTTGCATGCTCTACAATTAACGTTTTTTAAGTGGCTGAGCTTTTCTTTATCTTTTTCTTCCCGTGCAAATTTTGTTCTGATCATTAGGTAATCACATAATGTAAAATCAGATACTAGTCAGAACATTTTCAACTTATTTTTTTTGTATTCCACTTTGCAGAGAGTCAACTTTCATTTCCACTAACACCATTCTGACGTTAGGCCATATCGCCGTAGCCCTGAAGGACACGCCCAAGACAGTGGAGTCTGTTCTACAGATCTTCCAGCAGAGGTTCTGTAGCCCTCCCTCCCCATTGGATGTACTAATTGTGGATCAGCTGGGGTGTATGATCATGGCAGGATGTGTAAGACTTTATATATTGTTACTGTGATCAGGCTTCTTTGTTTCTATAAAGATGTAATAGCACTGAGTAAATCTGGCAGGTAATGAAATTATTGAAAAGATTTTTTTGTGGTATTTGACTGGGAAAATCCATGATGTATTTGACAAGAGTTTGGATTTTGACAAGTGGATGTTTTATTGTGCTACAAATGCCAACTATGCCAACTTCTTTGTTGTTCACTTTAAAAAAATAGTTAAATAGGATGGGTGGAGATGTCAGCTGAATTCCCCAAACTTTCTCCAGATCTACCACTGAATGTGGCATTTGAGCAACAGAAGACTGGAGGGAGGAGCGGTCCTTCTTTATCAAAATACAAATACATTGCAAAAGTTTTATTGTGTAAGTTTATTATCTTGCTTGCTTTAGCATTTGTCTGACCTAGAGATCACTCATTTCACATCCACTGGCAGCATCAATGTTTGTTAACATTTTGGTTGAAGTTTTTCTGTGTGTCGAAAAGCAGCTGCTATACTTGAACTGAAGAATTAGGAAGCTCTGACCTTTCTTACACATGCATTCCTACCCTCTTTGCGACCTTTTGTCAAGGTCAAGGTCAATTGAAAATATTGTATAAATTTTGGATTAATTTTTTTCTATGCAGTCATTAATTCCATACCCTGGGAAGGATAGTTATCATACTTAAATTTTAGAAACGCAGTCCTTTATATATCTGTGTATCCATATCCATATATCCTTACTATTTGCATTGTCCAAAAACCTGAAGTTTTCTTTGTTAGAAACAAATTCACAGGAGAACTATTAAAATTTTAAATTGTGCAAGCTATGTTGCAGACAATCATCCAACAGGAAGTGATGTCAATGTTCATCCAGATCACCATCCTCAGCAGCTCCCCTTATGGAAGACAGGAGGGAGATGAAAAGGTCAAGGGTTACAGGTAAGGCTGTTAGTCATGTTCATATTTAGGCAATGTGTCAGGTTGCATTATTGATTTTTTCCTTCATGAGTGTGTGTATATATAGAAGTGCAGAACAGTATCACAGTGATCAGATAAATGAATTCAATAAAGACATATCTTAGAAACGGACTGAACTCTATTTTAATAAGAGATAACAATCATACAACAAACTAAACAATAAGAAGTTGAACAAGGTACGGCATGCACACACTGAAAGGCTTACATATAAATAGCTTTCAGCTGTAAACCCTAGTATGCAAATTCGGGTTGAGTTTAAAAATTGATTTTATTAAATGGCATAATTTTTGTTATTGTATATCATGTATGCATTTTAATATTTTGGTAAATGTTGCAACTTCATTGATAGGTAGGAATCTGTTGTGTTTTCATTTTTTAGCACAGCAATTTGTATCATTCACAAAGGCATATCAGTAAATTTTATGAAGATCCAATTTTCATTGTTGCGAATTTCATGTGTCATATAGATGTATACAAAACATTGCCAAGATAGACTACTTGTTTTCTTTCATCAATAATATATGTTTGTTTTTTGTGTTTTATAGAGGAATCAATTCAGCATTTTAAGTCAGTTTTGCTGAGGAGTGCAACTTTTATAACTATCTAGACTCCAGTGTCTACTGCAGCAGTTTTACTTGGGATTTTATTCTCTTAGCAGCTTTTATCATTGATATTTTGTGCTGTCTGATGTTGAGATACTTGGGATTTTTAGCTGTTGACTGCTTTGATGCACAACATTTTGTGCTGTTAACAGTGGGATTTTGTGCTGTTAATTGCTTCTATTCATGAGATTTTGTGCTGTCTGCTACTTTGGCGCTTGGAATTTTGTGATGTTTACTACTTTGATGCATTATATTTTGCGCTGTCTGCTGCTGTGATCCTTGGGGGTTTGTGCTGTTAACATTGTGATTTTGTTCTTATAGCTGCTGTGATGTATAAGATTTTGTCCTGTTAGCTTTTTTTATGTATGTGCTGTTTGCTGCTTTGATGCTGGGGACTTTGTACTGCTGATTGTTTTGTTACTGGGGACTTTGTGCATTAGCTGATTTGATGTGTAGGATTTTGCACACTTTGTTGTTTTGACGCATTTGAGTTTGGTCTGTTAGGTGTTTTGATGCATGGGATTTTGTACTTTTAGATGCTTTGATGCTTTGGATTTTGGTCTGTCAGCTGTTTTGATGCATGGAATTTTGTGCTGTCAGCTGTTTTGGTGCATGGGATTTTGTACTCTTAGTTGCTTTGATGCTTTTCTATTTTGATCTGTTAGGTGTTTTGATGCATGGGATTTTATGCTGTCAGCTGTTTTGATGCATGGGATTTTGTACTGTTAACTGTTTTGATGTATGGGGATTTTTGTACTGTTGCTGCTTTGGTACATGAAATTGTTTGATATTTGCTGTTTTGATGCATGGGATTTTCACAAATCAGATTTGTATAGGAACAACAGCACAGTTTCTGTTTTGGTCAAATAAATTTCATAAGCAGCTCACTAAAAATTCTTTGGTGATTAATAATGGAGAAATAATAATCACACATGATTGGAAGGTTCAGACATTTGCAGAAACACTTGGGAAAGAATTTGAATCTTCCAGCACAATTTTTGGCTCTGAAAATTTTTAACTCGGTAAACAGAGTATAAACACAGTATTCAAATGTATATTTTATTGTAAGATGTAACTTGGTCTCTGAAAATTCAGAGACAATATTTATCTCCCTCTCATGCGATCTACTCCATTGCTTGTATTTCAGGCAAGTGTCTTCAGCAGTGATTAATGCCTTTGCTAACATCGCAGCTAACACTCAAGGGGAGAGTGAACAGTTGGAACTGTTAGTGCGTCTACTTGAGTTGTTTGTACAGATGGGCCTTGAGGCCAAGAGGGCCAGTGATAAATGCTCAGGACTTCTCAAGGTTAGGCCTTCTTAGTGCTTTAAGTTTAAAAATATTTTGAGTAGAAAAGAACAGGTATAGGAACTGTTAATTGATTAGAAATTGTGTACAAACAATATTCAGGATTTAAAGTTTATATTGTTATATATATGAGGTCAATTTACTGGACAAGCTATCGTCGTTATTTTGCATATTTTTAGAATTACTGATTTAATGGTGATAATTCACTAGCGAATTACAGGTCAGTTGAGTTTTGTTAGAGCTACACATGCTTATTTGGAAAATAGTTGGAAAGTGGGAGGGGCTTATTTATTGTTTTTGTCAATAGTGACATTATGATGCCAATGCTTTGGCATTTCATCCATTAATGAGATCATGCTTCTTGAATTGTTAGATCACCTGGCCTTAAGGCCAAGTGATTTTATGGAATGGCCTTAAGGCCAAGTGTTTTTATGGAATGGCCTTAAGGCCAAGTGCTTTTATGGAATGGCCTTAAGGCCAAGTGATTTTATGGAATGGCCTTAAGGCCAAGTGATTTTATGGAATGGCCTTAAGGCCAAGTGATTTTATGGAATGGCCCTGCATTCGTTGTGCATCTTTGTCATGTTATGCATCTGGCCATCAACAACTGCTTGTTATCACTCTGAGGCCCATATTTCTGATCTGATTTCAATGAGTATGGGCTTATAGGCTTATCTCATCAAAATCTTGGACAAGGTCAATAATGAGCAAGATCCATGAATATTAATGAAGTGATCTTGCACCTGATTGGTTGACCTTGATACCCGCCAGGGGCCATATTTCTGATTCAGTTTTGATAAAATTGTAATATGGGTTTATATGATCATTATCTTGGAGAAGGTCAATGACGTGCCAGATACCTGCATATTAAGGAGGTGATATTTCACCCTCGGCCAAAACACCATGGTCTCTCAAGACAGGTGGTCTCTCATGACGGATATAACACTATATTATCAGTTCTGTTCTCTGAGAATCTGGTCCCACAAGAGAGGTAGTTTCAAAGTAGTGCATATTTCAAGGCATGTTTTACTGTTGTAAAAATAGGTAAAATCAATATGATACAAAGTTTGGGAAATATGATGTGTTCTTATAATATTGCATTACTACTTCGTACAATGGTTTACTGTTATATTGTCATACCACTATTTCCATGCTGATATATTTTAATGGCATGCAAAGTGGATATCCATTTCAATATGGTATTCATTGAGTTATACTTATATCTACATTTATTTGGACTTTAATAATTTGAATTATTAAATATTACTCACTGCAAAGTGAAGTCTCCATCAATGTTGTTTAATATATTTGTTTACTAGTAAGTATGCTCCATTTTTTATAAGTTTGAACAATCCATATTTTGTACATGTAATATATTTTGTGTTTGCTAAATAAACACTGTCTGTATTTGATTCAGTAACAGTTTAAATTTTATTTGTTTTGCCATTTTCATAAGCCAGATCTGATTCCAAGTGATATTTTGTAAGTTGTCAACCACTCTAGTGGCCTAAGTGGTTAGAACATCTGCCCCAAATGCAGTAGGTCGCAGGTTCAAATCCTGGCTGAGTCATGCCAAAAACATAAAAAATGGTACTAGCAGCTGCCTCACTTGGTGGTCAGCATTAAGAGGTTAGTGCTAGGACTGGTTGGCCTGGTGTCAGGATAATGTGACTGGGTGAGACATGATGCTACATGTCTGCAGCATGATGCCCCAGTGCTAGACATCACTATAAACTACGACTCTGCAGGTATCATAGTGATATGACTGAGAGAATTATTAAAGCTACATTAAAACTCCAAATCACACACACACTTCTGTAAGTTGTCAGCCAGTGTGCATGGGACAATAAGCCCTTATCTTGTAAAGGCAGCACCGCTTTTTTCCCAATTGATAATTCCTTTGATAGAGGTACAAATGTGATAATTCCTTTGATAGAGGTACAAATGTGATTGATGTTCAGCATTCAAGTATAATCATTTATTCATTTAAATGTGCTTCTTCATTTGAGCAATTTAAGAACTTTCGGTACATGTGTGACCTTAATCCATTAACTTGTAAATACAGCACCCACTTTGTTTTGCCCGTTGACAATTTTTGTATGGAGCCATGATTTTGATAGTTGTTCAATGCCATATAAAGTTCTATACAGTGGTTCCTTGACTTACGAGTTTAATTCGTTCCATGACGGAGCTCGTAACTCAAATTATTCGTATGTCAAATCAATTTTCCCCATTGAAATGAATTGAAATGCCATTAATCCGTTCCGGATCCCCAAAAAACACCGCAATTTTTTTGTTACATGTTTTTAAATAAGAAAAATGTACTTATAAATAATGAATATTGTATAAAAACACAATGCAATAAACTGGTTTTATTAAGTATAATGTACAGCATTTATCTTGGAGATCAGACGACTTGAAGATGCTGACGGAGGTGGAGGAGAAAGGCTGAAGTGAATAACTGAATCTTATTCGCTGATTTTTGCCCTTTTCGCCATGCTTTCCTCACTTTCATCTGCAGGGGTTTTCGATAAAAACCTGTCCAATGAGGTCTGTTTCATCCTCTGTTTCAGAATGTTTCTGAAATGAGTTAGGCAAGTGTCATTAAATAGCGCCATTGCACGCCAAGTTGCAACTTTTTCTGGGTGTTTCTTTTGAATAAAGTCTGAAAGTTTCTGCCACATTCCCAACATTTCCTTTATCTCACTTGTAGAGATAACCTCCTCAACCTCCACCGCGTCACCTATTTCCTGCAAAACCTCCGTGTGCTGCTGCATCTGTAGCTCCTTTAGCTCCTCCGTTGTCAGTCCCTTGGAGTGCTCCTCGATGAGCTCGTTGATGTCACCTTCATCCATGTCCAGGCCCATGGACTTGCCGAGGGATACAATCTCCTCCACCACTGCCGCTTCGGGTTCGAGTCTTTCAAAGTCCGTTTCAGACACAACCTCAGGCCACAGCTTCTTCCACGCAGAGGTCAAGGTCCTCTTTGTAACACCCTGCCAGGCCATATTGATAATTCTGAGGCATATCACGATGTTATAGTGGTCCTTCCAAAACTCTCGAAGGGTGAGGTTTGTGCTCTCCGTCACCTCAAAGCAGCGGCGGAACAGGTGCTTGGTGAAGAGCTTCTTGAAATTAGAAATCACCTGCTGGTCCATGAGCTGCAGGATAGAGGTGGTGTTGGGTGGAAGGTAGAGAATCTTTATAAACTTGAACTCTTCGAGGATGTCATCTTCGAGGTTTGGTGGGTGAGCAGGTGTATTGTCCAGGATGAGAAGGGCTTGCAAGGGTAGGTTATTTTCCTGGAGATATTTCTTAACGTCAGGACTAAAGACTAAATTCACCCACTCCACAAAGAACTGCCTGGTGACCCACGCCCTCGGGTTTGCCCTCCACATAACCAGCAGTTTTTCTTTCAGGATCTTATGTGACTTAAAGGCTCTGGGGTTTTCCGAATGATAAATGAGCAGCGGCTTAATCTTGCAGTCTTGCATTGGCGCACAGTGCGAGGGTTAGCCTATCCTTCATGGGTTTGTGGCCTGGCATCCTCTTCTCCTCTGCCGTTATATAAGTCCTCCTTGGCATCTTCTTCCAGAAGAGTCCTGTCTCGTCACAGTTGAAGACTTGCTGGGGGATGTATCCTTCTACTGCTATAATTCCAGCAAAAGTTTTGAGGTAATCCTTAGCTGCCTTCATATCCACGCTCGCTGCCTCACCATGCCTGACAACGGAGTGAATGCCGGTCCTCTTTTTAAAATTCTCGAACCAGCCCCAACTGGCTTCAAACGGCTTGCCCGATGCCTTGTCCGTCGAAGTGCCTGGGGTCTGCTGCAGCAAATCAGCATAAATAGCTCATGCCTTCTCGCAGATTATAGCCTCCGTCACGGTATCTCCTGCGAGCTGTTTCTCCATCAACCACACCATCAGCAACTTCTCCATATTTTCATGGATAGATGTCCGCTGTTTAGAAATTATTTTAACACCCTTGGCTGGCGTTATAGCCTTTATCAAATGCTTTTGCTTCAGTATGGTGCAGATCATAGAAGTGCTACGCTCGTACTGCTTCACCAAGTCGACTACATGCACACCTTGGTCATGTTTTTCGATAATTTCTTTCTTTAATTCAATGCACATCATCCGCTTCTTCTTCTCAGCACTGTCCTTTGCACTCACTTTCTTTGGATCCATGGTTGGAAAAACAAAGTTTTGCAAAATAAATGCGAGCACAACACTGATGCTTCCACTGCGAGCTAACCGCTTAAAGTGAACGAGTGAGACACGAGATGCTGGGCGGGTGTTGCCACGTTCACTCTGGCGTTCACTGCGCCAACTAGTGGTGGGGTATCTGAAGCTGGCTCGTAACCCGAATTTTTGCTCTCAACTCAAAGCAAAAAATCGGCCGAGAGACAGCTCGTATCTCGAAAAACTCGTTAGTTGGGACACTCGTAAGTCAAGGAACCACTGTATTTAGTTAACTGTGGATGCTTTTTTTTAACTCACTTTGATCATGGTGCACAGATGACACTTGTTCAGTTATGGTAATTCTTTAATGAGATTGTACATATCAAAGTGTGCTTACAGAGCCCAAGCTCAGATTCCACATAAATATTGGCACAAGTTTCTAAATTGTCAGTATTTTGTCAGTTACTAGGTACCTTGTAACTTGTATATGATACATTGTAAATTGCTAAACTTTAGTCGTTTCACAAATTTGGGGAAGAGAAATCTTAAAGCCTACAGTGCTATGGATCATACAAGTTAAAAGTTATAGACTTTGCAGAGGAACACAACAGCTGAGCCATAGAAAGTAAATATGATTTGCCAATTTTTTCCAAAGTGCAACTCTGATTCACAGATGACAAGTGACCTATTACAGATTTCATTTGCAAAGTATTGCAATAAATTTGGAGTATGCGCATTTGGTTATAGCGCCCTGTTTTAAGGAATTCTTAGATTTGTGTGATTACTTGTGTGATTATTGGAATTTGGGGCAATGGAATATCCCTCAGCCGAAATAATTAGCCAATTACTAGGAGCAAACATCACGGAGTGAAGTGTTAGTGAGTTTCCACGATGCCATGGTTCACTAGTAGTGAATTGAGGCCAAAACCAAATGAATGTCCCTCGAGTAAGATAGTCCATATTAAAATCTAGTGGTGTACATTGGTGGTGTGACCATGGTGGCAGTATTTACGGTAGGAAACTGGTAAATTACACAAAGGAATAAATAAGAAGGGACTCGGCAGATACCATTTATGTCGCCATGGTGGCAAATGTGGTGTAGTAATATTGGCGAAATGTGCCTGGAAAGCATACATTGACTCGCCTAAGGTGGCGGAGTTAAAATAGTTCGCAGTGTTAAGGGATACTCGTATAGTTTCTACGGCGTGAACGGCTGGCGGTACGGAAACATGATGAAGAGAAACCATGCAGATGTGCGGTTGATAGATATTTGGCAGGTTGTTTTATCTGTGGTCTTGCACTAATTAGAGTAAAATTTAGGTATAGAATGTACACATCGGGCTTTCTAATTTACAACTGAAATTGTATGGAAGTCTTTGGAAAGTTGGGGTAAACTTATGACTTCTAGTGGGAATCACGCTAGGGTTTGACAACCGCTCGGTCAGGTAAAGACCCCTGGCTTGTAAGAGTATACTCTGACTGATATAAAGGTCCAAGAGAAATTAGTTTCTGCAGCCCGAAAATGGGGGCAAGGCAACTTGTAGTCAGGTTGCCTTTTAATTGAGTATATGCAGTAAGCACAATGCTAATACGTATTATTGTCATTATGTTTTCTGTTTTGGGTTATGAGTTCTGTTAACTTACTCTTAATAACTAGTGCTGGAAAGAGTTGGTCAACAACATGTAAAGAACTATAGAACTCAGAGACAAGTACTTGTGCCAAGATTTGAACATGCAGCCACTGACATTTTGCATGTGCTGAAAATTGAACCTTGGACTGGAAAAAGCAAGCATATTACTGTTGTATTATCAGTGTCCTCTGCTCATTTCATGTTACACACAGTCCCTTCAAAGAAACTTGTTTTATTTCGAGAATATCATCAAGAGTTTTAGGAAATGCAGGATAGCTACTGTTTTGAAAGAGTATCTGTCAGTTGCAAACAGATTATTGATGCATGGATTAATTTAGTTCAGTAGCATGATCAACTATTTTGTCATCATGTCTTGCAAAACAGATTTTGCTGGCAGTTGGGGCAGTGTTCAAAGACCAGTTTTAATGTATACCTTAAGTTTTTGGTCTTGATGAATTTTTCTCCCATTTATTAAAATCTGTCAAAAGCATATCCAAACTATTGTATAAAAACAGTTGTCTTTCACTTGTTGCATGCATTTATCCCATTCTTCAGGACTTTCACCACAAATTTTGTTTCCAGAACATGTAGTTTGATTAATGTGATATATTGCAAAGAGTTTAATGGCATGCCAGAACAATCCTATCCATATAGTGCTAATTAATAGTATAGTTCTGAGATATAAAAGGAAAAAATGCAGAAATCATTAGGATGGTGAGCCCTTCCAAATAAACATCAATACGAAGTCCATGAAAAGTCAATGATCTTAAAAAGGTTGTAAAAAATATACAGGTTAGAAGTTGCTAAAATCTTCAGGAAGTTTAACCCATATTGACTTTCAGTAAATCTTTTAAAGAAAAGGAATTCTGTGTTATTTTCACTGTTGAATTGGTTTCTTAATATATTGTATATTTGGAAGGGAAAAAAAGATCGGATTTGTGAGATCATTCTTTCCATCACATAATGAACTGAGCATCAAACCTACCATATGTCATAATCTTATTCAGGTTAAAATGAGTACTTCTGGAACATGGACATTTCTAACTACTTACACATCATATTCCCATTGTAATGCTTCTGACAGATCATATAAACCTCTACCTCCTCAGGCCCATAAACGATGCAGTTATTCTACTTTTCAGGCATCAAGCAGTGCTGGAAACCTCGGTGTGCTTATCCCCGTCATAGATGTGGTAAGTTTGTTCAGTTCACAAGATCAATGAGGTGTAGTGTCATTCAAGTTTTAATTGAAATTCTTTTCATATTGAGACTGTATAATTGTGCGTCTTTATTGGCACAGATATATGAAATGTAAGATATCTGAGAAGACTATAAACTTTACATTTGATGGGAAATGTGAAAAGAGGTTTGAATCGATAATTATACTCTGTACAATGAATCAGTGTTTACTGGGGCTCTCACAAACATATTGTAGTGTTCCCTGAAAAATTATGCACTTTTTCAATGATAAAAAATTAATTAATTTGTTGATGAATATTGAATGACAATACTTTTTACTAGTGTAGATGAATTATGCATCAAAATAGTGTATTTCAAGATAAAAGTTATGAACTGTACAGGATATTATATGTAATAATTCTGTTTCATATTATTATGTATTTTAAAAATTTAGAGCAAGTATGAAATACATACATGTTCAGCATCTGCTGTCATGCCTAGAGTACTAAATATTTATATGTAAGCACCCTTAGCTGCAGAGTTGTTTTAATGGTTCACCTCTGAAATGGGTAGCCACATAGTTCAGATGGTGTAGCAGCAGACTCGCTTTGGAAGGATCACAGGTTTGATACTTGCCTAGACCAGCCTAGGTTGCCATCTTCCTTGAATAGCTAGGAAGGGTAATTCTTGTGCAAGATATAACTAATAATCTGTTAAAGGTACCATTAAGGTACCATTAAGAACTAACCAACCAACCAACAAATACAGTAAAACCTGTTATGTGAGAGTGCCCCTTCTGCCAACAAAAAATTGTCTTTCAAGACAAGTGGTCTCTCATAACAGGTTTGTACAAAAAGACCCGTTTTTAAGGCCCAGTTTAAGAACAATTTAAAGACAAATAACCACAATCACTGTACATATTCTATTCATTATTAAAATTTCTTGCTAAAATATTGTATGCATTTAATTTATATAAAAATAAAGATATACTTCTTTCATTAAACGTAAAATCACATTTACATTTGATGATCACATGCCCATGTATTAGCATATGAATTCGTTTCTGATTTACTCTTTCTCCTTTATAACACCCTAAATTTGCTTTACTGACATTTTAACTGCTATTTTGCAAGTGGTCTGCTTTTTTTCACTTCTTTAAGCTCCAGGAATTATTTTCTCCAGCATTAAAATTTGTCTCTTTTTAATTGGAGGTTCTTCCATTGTTATTAAGGTACTAGGTGTTGACATTATTAATACTCAGTTGTAAAATCAACTGTAGCGACAGTTTTGACTAGGCTTTGGGAAAATATGAAATATTTGTACATGTGTATTGCATATCTAACATATAATGAAATAAAAAGAAATAGTTATCTCATCCAGAAACAAAATCATTTACTCAGAGAGAAAAATCAATGGCTTAATTCAGCAAAGACACAAACTTGAATAGATGATGGCATGGTGACTGGATGTAATCACTGTAACATCTGGGAAGGGGGGGAATAAAAAATCCAAAAACATCGCAAGCCTTAACACTATCAGTCAAATCTCGCAAATGATTCTCACTTGCTGGTTTAATAGACAAAGACCTTATTCACCCCCAGGCAATATGGATTAACTCTAAAGACAATATACACAACCACTACCTTAATTTTGGCACTACAATGGCAGTTCATAACCTGTACATTAGCCTGGTTTACAGACTGTACCATCTGTCACTATATACAAACCAGGAGCCAGAATCCTTTTTTTTTTGTTTTGTTCTTTTCATGCGTGTTTTGTTAAAATCAGAACAATCTTTAGTATTCAAGCGATTGTTAATAAAAATGATTACATAAAAGTCATTTGTGTCTGTCTCTGTTCTCGCAATATGGTTGTTCATAGAGCTGAATACTGGGTCCTACTTGTAGTTATGATAAAGCCGGAAACCAGGCTACTAGTATTCTACAGGCACTTTAGTCCTGTTTACAATAAAATATAAAACAGCATACATGCAAAATTTCAGATGCTGGTAGCCAGCCCTTTTTTTTATTTATTGTGTGTTTGCATTAGATTAAATAAAGGTTGAAAGAGTTTATCCCCATTTTGCAGTGTGATCATTCATAGCAATGTTGAAATGCATATTTTGCCAAGACATGGTCGCTGGTCCTGTTCAGCAGGTGGTCGTTTATGACAGCATTTAATATAATAAAATCATCTGTGCATTACAATTGTAGTCAGAAATGACAGGTGATGGCACATAGCAGGGGTTGCTCATAACAGATTTTACTATATCGCCTTAGAAGTTGTGAAATTAAATCCACACACCAACAGTGAATTATTATCTTTATTGGTTATACAGATTAAATTCCCCACATGACAGTGAATTGTTTTCCTTACTGGATATAGAAATTAAATCCACACACCAGCAGTGTATTGGTATCCTTACTGGTTATAGAGATTAAATCCTCATTGACAGTGTATTGTTATCCTTAATGATCATAGACCAAGAGAGCTTATTCAGTAGCCTGTCCAGCCATTAGGACATGTTATCCTTAATGATCATAGACCAAGAGAGCTTATTCAGTAGCCTGTCCAGCCATTAGGACATATTATCCTTAATGATCATAGACCAAGAGAGTTTATTCAGTAGCCTGTCCAGCCATTATCACAAGTTATTGCTACTCTTTGCAATGAAATTTTACACATATTCATCTTAAGTACTTTTCCTGAACATATGGTTCTTTGGACTTGGGGTTTTCACAGCAAAACTTTGTATGATGTCTAGTTGGTCCTAAATAAAAATGGTGGTGATCAGCTTGAAAATTTTTATTTTAATAATATTCATGTCGTAGTGACATGTGGTTTCACTGAAACATTTCTCATTATGCATAATTAGTCCTGAATGAAAAGGATGCCACTGTGACCTTCCAAATTTGAATAATCTCATAAAAGCATATTCTCCTGAACAAATGACTAATTCCAACTTTATTACTCTTCTTTCGGGTCTTCTTTATTTACAATTTACAGTTATTCCTCTATTAAAAAGATGCTGGTCTAACTTTGAAAACAGCTCCCTCAAAATCTATTCTGGAAATATTCATATAACTACTTCTTCAGAAAAGATAGTCTTGACTCCCGCCCGTCATTGCACCATAGTGGTAATTTTAAAATCTTATTTTCACTGCTCATCTTGCATGAATCATGGCATTCACATGGAGTTTTCACTTTAAACACTTCTTGAAATATTTTTAATTGGCTCTGATTAAAAATTGCGTGGATCTGATGACAAACATAATATTCACTTTTTTGGAAGAGTTTTGAAAACCAGACCTAATTGACATTGTGGCCGTTTCAAAAGTCATTGACTTCATTTTCATACTTTGCTGAGTTCAACACAGTGACTTGAACATATACCAACGAATTTTGACCTGACCTTGTATTTAGTTGTATCCTAATGAGCAAGTACTGTATTTACCCTATATAATTGGACACAATAAAATAATTATTTTTTTCCTGTCACAGAACTTATGGTGAAGCTTTTTTCACCTAGTTCATATGTCCCAAGACTTAAGAAACAAAATAAATTTGCTTTGAATTTGTACCCCACCACCACCGCGTGTTCAAATAAAATAGATAAACAAAATGCTTATCTGATAATAAAAGGAAAGAAACTAACCTTGTATTGTTATCATTTATTCCTTTTTATTCATCGTGAGCATTAAAGAACAAAATATCTTCACAAACTCCACATAACAGTATGTAGCATAGGCTTCCATACTGAGCGTGTATCGCTTATGTCCAATAACTGATACGTTGTTCAGTGGCATGGCCATTGAGAAACAAATTGGGTATGGTTGTGCTCAAAGGTTTGAATATGTTTTCCGACTGAAAACTGGATCCAACAAAATCACAAATGAGAGGGAAATAATCAACTGATATCTTGAAGACAACCGCCATTCAGGCATGACACGTTGTTAGGTGCAAAATAACCAAAATTGAATTATATCCAGGTCAGCTATAGGACAGTATCTCACAAATAAAAATCATTATTTGAAAACTGATTCACTTGAGTGCAAGTGACAATCTTTTTGCTAGCATGGGTTTCAAAAGTATTATTAAAGCAAGTTATTGCTGTGTATGTATACTATTTACCTGCAGACATCAATGCCCGTTTGTATTAATTATAGATGCCAAGCAAATAGAAGCCCAGGTGGTGAATAAACACAACTGGCAGCGAGCATCAAACTCATTATTTGATCTTACCGACAGGACATCAGAGACAAAGGTTATTTTTATTACAAAGCAAGCCTACCTTGGAAGTCAATTATGGATACTTAGAAGCTGGTTTTTCTTTATTTTAAGGATATCAATATACAGGTTATTTTATTGCAAACCAAGCCGAACTCAGAAGCCGGCTGGATTATTTTAAGTGTAGCAATTTGGGGGGGGTTGAATATACAAAGATGGCCGAGATATGGAAGCTAACTTTGATTCCTTTTCACCGGTATTCACGGTAAGATGGGGGTCAATCAGAAGTGTGAGAATTAGCATGACTGGTGCTGATTTGAAAAAATCTGACTTTAGTCCTTGCAGTTTCTGTTTTAGATGATGTATTCCCTCTAACGATAATTTTTCATGGTGTGAGAAAGCTAAAATAAATATTCATGCACCGAAAGAATGGATCATACTTGTGCAGGAGAAGGGTTGTGTTGATAAGATGATGCTACAGTGGATTAGAGAGTTTTATCTCAAGTACAGTTTTATATTTTTTAAAATAAAATTTCAATTGGAGTGCATTTTCAGACATGTAAGTTTTGAATGATTTAGAAGAATCCCACAGCTTAAGACTCGAGGAACCGATGTGTCCCAGAAAATACAGTGCACAAAAATAATTATGTTCTAAATTAATTTATGGTGTCCCAACAGATATAGTGTTCCGACATAAACAGTAAATACGGTAGATAGCCAGCACTCTGACATTGAATTTAAGGGCAAAGATCTTGATTTTGTTTTTAATTGTACTTGCTTGTGATCATGATAACATATACAAGTATGAATGAATAGTTATCTAACCCATTTTGTGGACAAATATGCTGAAGAATGCCACTTAAATATATTCAAATTGTTTCCAAAAATATACTATTAACCATTCAGCATGTGGGATTATCTTGACATTATTTGGCACAAGTTCGATGATTTTCTAACCACGAATATTTATGTTCAAGAACAAATGCAAGGATATAGAATTTGAAACTACATTTTACAGGTATCATGTTAACTTAAACATGTAAGAAAATACTTTTGCTGCTAACTCTGGAATGTTGGAATTTCTCAAGAATATCATTGATAGGTTCAGTACTCAGCAGCTTTAAAGAATAAAAGGAAATCGTATTATATTGGATTCTTCGAATTTCCATTTCTACAATAGGGCATTAGTCTCTTTAAAGAATTCTTGTTTGGGTTTCTTTTCATACCTTTACCGAAAAATTAAGTTCCAAGATTAAGAAGAACATCAACCACTGGTTCTTATAAACATACATATCTGCATATAAAAATTAATTATGAAAAAGCTAATTGCAATAATATGCCTGGTTCTTCACAATGTTAAAGTTATGTGATACATAGAATGAAGTTTTTAATTTGTCACAGAACAGACATTTAAAAAGGGCCCATTCTAACTAGCTCATCTTGCCATTGGTAAATATAATGCAGAAGTTTGCAATTTTTATAAATTTGCCTAAAACAATTTGTTTCCTGTGGTGTCAAAAATTAATTGTCTCATATAGACTTGGAATGTTCAAAGCTGAGTAATGCAGATAGATTTGTTCATGCATTCTTGAATAAGGCCTGTTTATTCTTGCCACACCACTAGCAACAGACATAGTCCATGCTTTTGTCATGCATGCAGAGCTTATAAATACACAGATCAAATCAGTTTTGATTCATTGTTTGATGACATTTATATGTAGAGTCAGATTGTCATGAATAAAAGTGTAACTGAATGTTGTTCCGTTCCGCCTTTCCTACTCAGCTCGTCAGAAGACTGCCAGTAATAAAAGACCCCAGACCCAGACTCTTGAAGATGTTCCGTGACTTCTGGCAGTACTGTGTGGTGTTTATGTTTGCTGAGGAGACAGGACTCTGGCCTAAGGAGTGGTTTGAGGGAGTCTGCAACATTGCCACAAAGTCTCCCCTCCTGATATCGGAGGGTCATCTGAGATCAGAGCTACTGCATAATGTGGCACTCAGAAATGACACTGTCTCACAGGTAAAGAGATGCCTTTAGGATACCATCACACCAACAGCATAACCATCACCTACAATATATATTTTGTCTATTTCTAGTCCAAAGCTCTTTCCAACACGTTTCAATGGGCTTTTTCTTAAGGGGGTTGGCTGTGTGTCCTTGATCATTTCTCTGTGTGTGTGTGTTTGTGTGTGCGTGCGTGCGTGGGGGTGTGTGTGTAAGAGAGACGTTGCTAGCACTTCACTCTTTTGACATTTTGAAAGAATTAATATAACTAATCCCCATTCAATATGTTTGATAAATCTATCCATTAAATAAATGATTTGATTTTAGTATTTGAGAGACATTAAATTGGTTTAATCCAATTCATGTTGTTATATAAAGGTTAAAGTGGGGATAAGTGGAAGTTTTATTAATAATTTTAAACGAGTGTGGGGTTGGTGGATTCTTCACATTTATGCTAAATATTTTATATTTTTCATTCATTTCTTTGTTTTGGCCTCAGTAATGTTTGAGCTTCAGATGTATTGAATTAACCATTTTTCTCATGTTAGGATGAGAACTGATCACCCTAGCTCTTGTCAAATGTGAAATAGTGGTTGTTTATACCTGACAGCCTTACTTTTTTATTGATTCTATGTCAGTTAGCTGTAACACAAACTATATGTTACCTTATATTGAGGTGGTGGTTGTCTTCATTCCATTTTTGAAGATTAATTGTGTTTTTCAAAGTGCAACTGTGTGAAGGGGTTTGGTAGTAAATAATAATGTTTGAGCACAACACGGCATGTATGCTTATTGGCACTATCTTATTTACCAGCCCTGTGGTCTACAGCACTTTCAGTTCATTTCAGCACCTGGCTTGTCATGAATTCTATGAGGTAGTTGATCACTTATTACACGTTGCAGGATCATTCCTTTAATTTCTTAAGGTATTTTTCTTAGCATCCCTTATCAGTAAGTTTAGCAATACACTTGATGGATTTCACCTGTTTACAACATTGTTCTGCTCTCTCTCTCTCTCTCTCTTTCTCTCTTTCTCTCTCTCTCTCTCTCTCTCTCTATATATATATATATATAGAGGTTTCTACAGAGTTGTCAGTATAAGTGTGTGGGTTGCAAGTGAGTCCAACTGGCTAAATATAATCACTTTACAACTGGCTACATATAATCACTTTACAACTGGCTAAATATAATCACTTTCCAACTGGCTAAATATAATCACTTTCCAACTGGCTAAATATAATCACCTTCCAACTGGCTAAATATAATCACTTTCCAACTGGCTAAATATAATCACCTTCCAACTGGCTAAATATAATCACCTTCCAACTGGCTAAATATAATCACTTTCCAACTGGCTAAATATAATCACCTTCCAACTGGCTAAATATAATCACTTTACTTGTATATATTGTGTGGAGTGCAACTAATGCCATATATACATTGTTTTTCTGTTCTGGGAATTACTGCCATACAACACTCTAATTAATGAAACAGCTTTGAAGTGCATGATCAAGGATGCTGGCATGACCAGTCTTGCCATTAATGCCACCTCCATCAACAATTTTTATTCAGCTGAACATGCCCATTCAGAAAAAACTCTGACAATCCCAGTCATCATGAACTTCTCATATAGCACCCGCCCTCTCACCACTGCAGATAGAACATCTTCTTTCACTATCTACTGGACTAGTATTGATGTGGTACAGTCACCTAACTGTACAGTAGTATCTATGCCATCAACACAGACTCACCCCAGTGCTGGCTACAGTGATCTTCTAGGATAGCCAGTACTGGACTTGGATACCAGACACCAACCTGCTATGGACTATACCAGCTCCAGCACAACCTATATCTATTTTCTTTGTTTCTGGGACTGGGTATGGTGTTGTACACAGTCCCAGATTCATGACACGGATATAACAGAGAACTTATTATCTAGATGATATGATTGCCCACCAAAGCCATAATGGACATTCTGCAATCTTATATAGACCTTGGTACTTACTGTGGTGATCATTCCCACAGTAGTTAGTACCTGACTTAAATCAACAGAAGCCAGCCATATCAGGAACATATCTCCAGCACCAGCACAGCCGTGACCTATGCCATCTACCACTGAGACTGAGTATGGTGATCCATTGCCACAGAATTCCATCATGACAGACTTCCAAGCCAGTTACATCATAGGACAGCAGCCCACCTAAAGCATTCATGGAGATTTTATCATTTGATATAGAACCTGCTACTGGCAATTTTGATTATTCCCTTAAAAGCAGGTTGCTGGACTTGGGCATCTAAAGTCAGCCAGTTCTGGACCAATTATGCAGTGTCCAGTTGCAGATGTCTCCAAGGCCAGTTTAACTGATGCTGGTTTTGTGAACATTTCTCCATACTGCCCAGTACTAGACCAATGGAAGCATCATGTATACTGTTTCTGTTTTTACCCAGTACAGGATACAGCAACTCCTGTCTCGAACCAATTGGCAACACTCAAATTAGCACCAGAAAATCACCATGTCACAGCTTGAATGAATGCCCAGCTTTATTCACTGTTCTGTACACAGTTCATTGCCAGTTTCTTTTTCTCTATCTCCACAGGCAGTTTCCATGCCACCCAACTTGTCAAGTTTGAGGAAACAAGTTCACAAACACCATTTTCCTTCATCGAGCACCCAATCTTCTGTGTATAGACTGTAATAGTCTTCCAGCTTCTGTCTCTTAATTTACCATCAAAGGCCTTATACAGAATTCCTTCATCCATTGATGACTTTAAAAATAAATTGAAAACAGTTTTGAATCCTTAGTTTGATCAATTGGCTAACATTTGGCACTTCTTTCAATGCAATCTCAGGACCCAAGGCATATCTTTTCTAAACAACAAGTCCTATTAAACTTTAACCCACCTTTTTGCAAGACACAGATTTTTTTTACACTGAAGTCCCAGCTGTCCACAAAGGCATTATGACCTAAGAATGTCAAAATTTTCCTCATTGTGTATGGACTAGAAACCATTTTAAAAACACAACAAATGGTCAGCAATATTGTAGTGATTAGCTCCATGCTTATCTTGGTCTCAGTAGATATATTTCAAGAACCTAAACATATCCTTGACCTGTTCCATATCTATTAGTCTCATATACGGCTCATATATGATGGTTGATCAGCATATAGCAAATGCTGTAAAGAATAAGTTGTTTAAGTGTTACCAAACATTTTTGTTTTTCTTCTTGAAGTAACTTGAAGTAACTATTTTTTTTGACAAAGTGCACTTCTTCCATCTTGTGGCCCATATCCTGATACCTGGTGATTGCATCCCTAAGTTCCTATTTGTTTTCATAATGGTTGCCCTGTTACATGACACCTGGTGATTGCATCCCTAAGTTCCTATTTGTTTTCATAATGGTTGCCCTGTTACATGACACCTGGTGATTGCATCCCTAAGTTCCTATTTGTTTTCATAATGGTTGCCCTGTTACATGACACCTGGTGATTGCATCCCTAAGTTCCTATTTGTTTTCAAAATGGTTGCCCTGTTACATGACACCTGGTGATTGCATCCCTAAGTTCCTATTTGTTTTCATAATGGTTGCCCTGTTACAAATATTTCCATTTGAAAAAAGGTGAAAGTCTCAAGGAGCTAAGCCTGGGCTGTATGGTGGATGGTTTAGGGTTTCAACACCAAGTCGTCAACAGGTCTGCATTTCATGCAGTTCTTTTATCCTTAAAATCATTTGTTCTTTATCAAGCAATCTGGGCAGTCATATTTCCTTGGTCATAATTTTCTCTGCATTTATATATGAACTATCAAAATTTCCTGCTACCTCTTGAACAGGGACATATATGCTTCCACAGAATGGACTGTTTTTATTTTGATAGTAACATGGCCTACTTTTTCTAATATCATCTTTAACAGTTTTCCTGCACTCACTAAAATGTTTCTGATTCCAGAATAAGCAAGTAATTTAGGTCCGTAAATATGATCCAGTTCAGCTTTTATTTATGGAAAGGATTTTCCTATTTTTGCATACACTTTTATAACAACTTTATGTTTAATAAAAATTCATCTGCCATCTTGCCACTGCATCTCCACATCATGTCCTAAATGGGATGTTTTCAGTTATAGACAGGCACATTTTTATATCATATTGAGTTGCTTTATTTAGAAGATACTGCATTTGTTTTAGATCTTTTTGATCAACCCTTTTACAGCTCAACACTCACTCTTGATGTGTTTGTTAAACTCTAGCTCAAGAAAAGATGCATTCCATTCTACAACTGCACTGTTAATAGATCATCATGAAGTCATCGTCAGATTATATTTCCTTTTTTCCAACCTCATTTTCCAAAGCCAGATAGAGGAGACCAGGAAATAGGCATCGTCACAAGCCACAAGTGACAGCCTGCTACACTCCTTTATCACCTGGGCGTTCGGGCTCTAAACCATTGACACTTAAAGGTGTTTTGTTGTGACCAGTTTGAGCTGAAATTTTATTTTATGGAATACAAGTGATTCTTTTCCCTGGAAATATATAAGTGCTCATACAGAATTCTTGGACAAAGACATTCATTGAAATTTATTTGGAATTCAAAACTGGATTAATTTTTTCTGTGATTCATCAAGGAACTGTTGACACAACAGCATTTTTAAAGTTGCAACAGACATCATCACCTTCTATTTTGAATTTCATCAGGGCTCAAATTCAGATTCGTTTAGGACTTTTTAATGATAGGACTTTTATTTTTTAATTCTTGGAATAATTTTGGATTTGATTTGTAAAACTGTTCTTTTTCTCATTTTTACCTTGTTTTTCTAGGGAAATAAATTATTTATTAAATTTTACAAAGCTTGTTTTCACTTTTTTCTTGTTACGTTTTGTAAGAGCTTAAACACGTAACAACATCATTTCCTTAAAGTCTTAATACCAGAGATAGCTAACTTCTTCATATACTTTTCAAGGAAACATTAACTTCCATCGCAATCATTGGTTGCTGTTCCATAATATTTGAAAAATTTAACCCCCATTGAGGGAGGATATAGGCCAGAACAAAGAACTCTCCAACATTCTTTCAGATTTCTACTTGATGGAAGGCTTTAGTCCTATGTTTGAAATAGAATCTTCTGTTGGTTGTGGTGTCGTTGATTATGGTATTTTTTCAACCACATTTCGGCGTGTTCATGACAACTTTCATGCAAGTCTTGCTTCCTAATTATCTTAGCTACATCAGGTAAAATCAGTGAAGGTACAGCTTTTGTAATTGGCCTGAACTATCTGCTCTTCCAGTGGTTCAACTTTTCTCATGAACAGCCTCTGCTTTCTTTGTCACAACATCAGCTTTTGGTCTTCACAGTGCTACCTTTTTTAGTCTGTTTGCCCGAGGGTCATGCACATGACCCTGTCAGGGCTCTGAAGTTACACCTGAAGGGGCTAAGCCATCAGAGGAGAGAGATCATACTTGTTCTTACCACTCAGAGAAGAAAGAAATTATATTTCTAATCAGACTTTGTCATCCTGGATATGATAGGATATCTGCATATGAAATACTAACCACAGTCCAGTTGAATTTCTTACACTTATTGGTTAGGGTATTCGCCACTTGAATAACATTCAGGTGCAACTGTTCCTTAAATGACATTCTCAGTCTTTCACTTTAGTGGCCTTTCATCCTACTGAGCTGAATTAAACCTGGTAGGACCGAAACCAGTAGCACAACGCACTAATTTCCCAGGTTTTATTTTTTTTTAATCAGCAGTTTCATAATGACCCATGTTCCTCTGCTTCTGCTGGATTGGAAGGAGTTAACATATTTCCTCTTAATCACATCCATGCATAAAGCTTGAGCTATTCCACACACCATATCTCACGTAGAACTCGACACTGCTTTACATACATTAGAAGACTGGAGACAGCGGTAACTCGGGGGCAAGAGGATGCAAGTAACACTTTTTATTATATGCTTTTTTTTTTTCCTGTTAACTGTACATTATCAGAATCGTTCAATATTACCCAATACTGAACTCGCGCGACAATACACATATAGCATTCACGTACATAAAGGAACTACTTTCTGTTGTAAACAAACAGTGGACGCAGACGCCAGCACTTTTGATTTGTACACAAATCATGTACACTTGCGTAAGAGGCTCTTTACATTGTGGTTGTTTAAATTTGTTTCTGTATGAACTAAAACATGTTTTGTGGACTGCAAAAAAAAACCTGCTGTTTTGGCACATTCCGCGTTGATACAATGTTACGGATTTAGGCTAGCTACATTATATAACAGACGGAAGATAAGGTCCTTACAAATAACATACAAGTAACAAGTCATATACTCTCTTCTTTAACTGGTGATAAGAATGGCAAAATAAAATATACTTACAGTTTTACATCCTGAATTTCCTCAAAATGTATTTTCTTAATTCTGCAAATCCGAATTACATGAGCCATGTCATAGGTTTTCAATCTGGATTACACATTTCGAAATTGTGCTGTAATTTCAATGATAAGTGCATTTGCATCCTCCTTACTGCACTCAAAATGAAATACACATTAAATTCCATAGCGTCTTTTTGATAATTGCAATTGAAAGACTTCATATTTTTCCCACATTATTGTTTCAAACATTCAATGACAGAAACAGAAACACATTTGCAGATGTAAACACGCTTCTCCCGCTCCACTTCAATCCGATATATTTCATGTATAATTTGCACAGATGAATCCAGTCCAAAATCACAAACTTTCGTCGAATCGAAACAAAATACCAAAATGTATTCATTCCAGATCAAATGGAAAAGCTGTTGCAATGCGCATTCATTCACAATATCACTGCAAATTTCAATTTTAACTCTACACAGGCCATTTTCTTTCGAAAGTTATGTCGAGTGTGTGACTAAGTTCAAATTTTTCTGAGCAGAGTTATGTGCGCATTAATAATGATGTCATTGTCTAATGACAAATCTCGCTTGTGTATTTGGTTTGGAATATGGCATTCATTCATTTACGTTGTTTCTTGTATAGTATTTTGTTTATATAATTAAACCTTAGGTAGAATAAAAAAATGAGCATATAATAAAAAGGTTACTGTATTTGTATGGGAAAATATGAACTCGTTTTGTCGGAAGGATATACTACACTCCCAAGGTCATGCAGTATTCCATCCCAAAACTCTTTCATATTTTCCCATACAAACACAGTAAACTATAACTCTTACCTGTCTGTCTAATATATCATGATATGGTAATATATTTGAAGAAATATTTCTTTGATCATATTTACCTGATCATAATATGCGTGCACCGTTCCAAGCCATCCCCATAGTTATATCGCCGGAAAAGTACATACATCTGCTCTGATTGATAGAATCTGGTGCCAATCCTTCTCACTCTAGTCGGACTTCCACCTTGGCAAGCAGACAAAATATTTAGCATGCTTTGTTGTTACAACAGGCCAAAATACATGGTGAACATATTTTTTCATGGCTTTATATATGAGGTAGTTTATATACTTCTAACTTTTTTTACTCAAAAGTTTTTTTTTTGCTTCATAAAACATAATATTTTCTTAATTCTTGTGACATAAATTCTTGAAGAAGTAGTTTGAAAAAATGTAATGCTTAAAACTAAATATAAATAAGTATTCCTTTCATTGCAGACTGAATTAACAGACCTGAGATACAGCATCTGCTCATGGCTAGGTAACCAGCCTAATGTGGATCCCCTTATTCACAAGCTGAGTTTCAGCCAGTGCACCTATCTGCTGTCTGTCTTTAGATTGGAAACTCTCAGGTACAATTCCTTTTGTGTGTGTGTGTGTGTGTGTGTGTGTGTTAAACAGAGAATGAATGATCTCACATAAATATTTATGATATATTAAGTTTACATATCAAGTCAATTAACATTGTGATGCAGCATGTTGGATAATTATTATCATTATTCATCCAGTTTCTTACATATCAGATGTAAATCAATGTAAAGTTCTAATCTCATCATCCCTATGTCATGAGCATTTGGATCATGTTTGACAATTAGAGTTGTCTGATTGCTTAATTAATACAATAACCTAAAATGTGTTCTGGTGCTCAGTCTTATCATATATTTATAGAACAAGTGATAGTGTACATGCTGCTGAATCATAATCGTTTTCTTGGAACTCTGAAAGTCTAAAGCCGTAACAGTTTTTTTAGATTTAGGGATGCATTGGATGAGGTTATTTCAGAAATTATCTCAGTTTGACTTGTCACGGGAATAATTGGCGTGGCTGAATTGGACATTACATGGTCAGACCTGGGACATCTGCAGTTTTCAGCCCCTGATCTGACAGTGTTGTGCATACTGCATATAATAAAATTAACAACACAATTGATTAACTTGTCACAATTCATTGCTTCTCATCAGTTCTGATACTTACTGTTTATCATTAAAACATTCTATTCATACCATTTATATCCATGCACAAGTTGAGTCAAACTGCAAATGATATAGACTCTGAAATGCTGTCATATAATGCACTAGCAGATCAGGGTCTGTGTTATTTGTTCTACTGATTACTCCTTACAAACTGGCAAATTTGGGTCCATACATTTTTCAAATCAGATCAGACTTATCCTATAATACTTAGCTTGATTCAGTTTAATATTTATGTAGTGGTTATATGTAAATCTATCTTTCCCGACCACACCTGATGTATGGGCAATTTGAATTACAAAATGCTAGAAGCAAAGATAATTGTACATAATCCATAAGACATTGAGGCAAACACAGCAGTTATTTTTCTTTCTTTTTTCTGAGGGGATCTATGTTTTTTTTATGAGAAAAGATATTCCCTAATTAACCAGTCTCATATAAACAGTCCAGGTTGATTCCTTTAAGTATGGGGTCATTGACAAAGATCTCAGCCCATGGAATATTGTCTACTTCCATATGTTTTTGACTTGTTTTCAGTCATTATTTTGAATGTATCTTCTTCTTTTTTTAGAGTAACCCATTCCTGTGATCCAAAAGCTTTTTATGGACTTTTCACCTACCTTGAAGATAATGTAATCTATAAAGACAAATCTGGTAAGTATGTACATGTTTATATATATATATATATATATATATATATATATGTCTGTGTGTGTGTGTGTGTGTGTGTGTCTGTGCATCTGTGTCTGTGTACATTTATCACAGATATTACATAAGGGCTCTATTTTATATTTTCAAGTTGTGACTTGCAAATGAACTCAAATGACTGTTTACAAAATCAATATATCAGACATTGAATGCAAGGTTCCCATAATTATTCCATGCAGTTGTTGTTTATTTATGTTTCTACAGTTGTTTAAACATTATATTCATGTAGCTTGAGACAGCGGTGGTGTGAATGCTTATCCACTGGATTTACCAAAACCCTGTAATTGAACGATGCCTCCAGGGTCTAAACATTAAACATTACATCAGTCCCTCACTTCATATAAATTATTTAATTATATTGTTTGGTGTTATGTCTGCATATATGAGATTTGTGGAACAAACTGTATGTGACCTAGACCCTAATTATAAAGAAAAGATACTAGCAACACCAACTGATTTTCATAAATGAATGGTCACTTCCAGATGGGTTTTCACTGAAGACATTTTTTCTTTTTATGATGTCTAATCAATTCTAAATGAAATTGGTGCTACTCAGACATCCATTATGGCTGCTACAATGCCATCTTGAAAACCATTTCATCACTACTCCTCCTGAAGGGATGGTTTTATCAACATGGGGAATTTACATAAAAATTACAGATGTTGTCTAGTTGATTGTAAATTAAAATGTTGCTGACTTGACATCCATTATGGTCATCCAAACGGTCATCTGGAATATCTTGTTATTGCTACTTTTCATAGTTGGATAACCATGTTGACATTGTGCTTTCACCAAAAGACTTTTATCATGTTGAGTTGGTCCTAAATGGAAATGTCCCATTTGATGTCCATTATGGCCACCACAGCAGCCTCTTAAATGTAAAGTCATTTTAACATGTGGTTTTTATCACAAAAGTTCTTTTGCTGGTTCTAAATGAAAGTGATGTAAAACTTACCCTCATTAGGATTACCAAGATGGTCAGTTTGAAAATATTGTTATTTCTATTCCTTCCAAATGGATGGCCATATATTTTTACACATAGACTTCTTACAATACCTCGTTCATCCTAAGTGAAAATGGTGCCAATAATACATGGAACATAGATGGTAAAATGGCCATCTAAACAATATTGTTGTCACTACTGTGCCTGAATGGTCATAATGACATGGCATTTTCACCAAGTGACTTCCAGTGATCCTAAATGAAAATGGTGTCGATCTGACATCCAGGATGCAGCCATCTTGTTATCTCCACTTCTTCTGAATAAAAAGTCATATCAGCATGGGATTTTCATCCAATATGGCCACCACAGAAGTCACATTGTAAATCATGTTATTGCTACTCTTCCTGAATGGAAAGTCATATTGGCATTGGTTTTCCACTGGAAGACTTCTTATGGTGTCTAGTTGGACTTCAGTAAAAATTGTACCAATGTGATAGTCAATATGGCCACAACAGCAGCCATCTTGAAAATCTTATTGCTACTCCTTCTAGATGGAAAGTCATATCAACATCATGTTTTCACCAGAAGACTTTTCATGGTGTTATAGTTTGTAGTAAATGAAAATGGTGCCAGTCTGATATTCCAGTATGACCACCATGGCAGCCAGTCAGCTGTGTTATTGCTACTTCTCTTAAATGGAAATTTGTATTGACATGGGGGTTTTCACCAGCAGACTGCTTATTATATCTACATGTTCCTGAATCAATATGGTGCCAATCTGACCTAAAATAACAGGGCTGTGACAATGAATGTATTGAAAATTTTGTCACTAATTCTCCTGAATTGGTGGTCATATCAACTTGTGGTTTTCACCAAGTGTCTTCTAATTCTGTCTGGTTTGTTCTGATGAAAATGGTACTAATCTTATATAAATAAGGCTGCAAGAGAGGCTAATTTGAAAATCTTATTACTCAAGAGATGTTTCAACACTCAGCAGTTTAAAATAAGAAATCATCTTATCTTGAATTCCTGTAAATTCATTTGGTTTATTAGAGCATTAGTCCCCTCAAGGGACTCTTGTTGCTTATCGTTTATCATTCTGCATTTGCATTCTCCATTTCCTTTAATGTACATTCATCATTCATTTGTGTTCATTCTGCATTTCCTTTGTGTTCATTTTACATTCCACTTGCATTCCATTTTCATTTCAATGGTAAAATGACAAATTTCCTGAGGATCTTTGATGAATGTGATTATGAGGAAGATACTATTTTTATATGTCATAATCTTATATTTGATTGGTTGAACTTGTTACCACTCTAAAGACCAAATGTACTCAGACTAGGCTAATAATATTTATTAAATGTGGTCTCAAGCAGGTTCTATTATAGGTGACAGATCTGCCCTTATTAATGAGGTGGTTTTCGATCTCATTGGCTGAGCTTGTTTTTTCTCTAGAGACTATTTCTCATCCTATTTTGATAAAACTTGGTTAATATGTTTATGCAATCAGTATCTTGGCAAAATTCAGTTATGACCTTCATTAAAATTATGTCTTTATCTTTGGACAGAATATTTTTCAGACTAATAAAATAGGTAAAATTGATATGAAAGTTGGGGTATAGATTGCATAGAATTATGTTTATACTGTTTAGTGATATGGTCAACTGTTAAATTATGTAAGCCAGATGAGCAATATCAGACACACATTGGCTTCTTGTAGAAGCATGTTGGATCTTATGACCTAAATGTGTCTGGTCCATTGTTGACAAGGAACTTACGTCCATATACATTTCTAAAATACTAGTTTTTGATACCTTTTATGCAAAATTCACACTAATGCATTAGATTATATGCTAAATATAAAACCTGCTTTCAGGTTACATGCAAGACTGCATCATCAAACATAATGGTTACTTTACTAGTGTTAACATATTAATAAAGTTCAGCACCTTTCACATGTATATAAATTAAAAATAAATTACATTTGCACACTTACAAATAAATGGCAGTTAAGATCTTGATTTGTTCTTAAATTATTTTTCAGGCATGTGGCATTGCATACGTGCAGTTGCTGACAAGACGTTTGAGAAGTTTCTTGAAGTCACTGCAGAAAAGGTAATTGTATATGCATTTAATTTCATCATAAAAATTGTTTCATTTCATCTTTCTGTAATTGCAAAAGTTGAATTTATGTTCAAAAGACTTGAAATTGAGTTTAACATGCAACAGGTACTGATGAGAGCATTTATAAATCTGCTATACACTGTCCAACTGCACCATCATAACGTGGACAGATTGTAAGTGTAGGAGTAATATAAATCTGCTATACACTGTCCAACTGCACCATCGTAACGTGGACAGATTGTAAGTGTAGGAGTAATATAAATCTGCTATACACTGTCCAACTGCACCATCGTAACGTGGACAGATTGTAAGTGTAGGAGTAATATAAATCTGCTATACACTGTCCAACTGCACCATCGTAACGTGGACAGATTGTAAGTGTAGGAGTAATATAAATCTGCTATACACTGTCCAACTGCACCATCGTAACGTGGACAGATTGTAAGTGTAGGAGTAATATAAATCTGCTATACACTGTCCAACTGCACCATCATAACGTGGACAGATTGTAAGTGTAGGAGTAATATAAATCTGCTATACACTGTCCAACTGCACCATCGTAACGTGGACAGATTGTAAGTGTAGGAATAATATAAATCTGCTATACACTGTCCAACTGCACCATCATAACGTGGACAGATTGTAAGTGTAGGAGTAATATAAATCTGCTATACACTGTCCAACTGCACCATCATAACGTGGACAGATTGTAAGTGTAGGAGTAATATAAATCTGCTATACACTGTCCAACTGGACCTTCATAACATGGACAGATTGTAAGTGTAGGAATAATATTAATCTGCTATACACTGTCCAACTGCACCATCGTAACGTGGACAGATTGTAAGTGTAGGAGTAATATAAATCTGCTATACACTGTCCAACTGGACCTTCATAACATGGACAGATTGTAAGTGTAGGAGTAATATAAATCTGCTATACACTGTCCAACTGCACCATCATAACATGGACAGATTGTAAGTGTAGGAGTAATATAAATCTGCTATACACTGTCCAACTGCACCATCATAATGTGGACAGATTGTTAGTGTAGGAATAATATAAATCTGCTATACACTGTCCAACTGCACCATCATAACGTGGACAGATTGTAAGTGTAGGAATAATATAAATCTGCTATACACTGTCCAACTGCACCATCATAATGTGGACAGATTGTTAGTGTAGGAATAATATAAATCTGCTATACACTGTCCAACTGCACCATCATAATGTGGACAGATTGTAAGTGTAGGAATAATATAAATCTGCTATACACTGTCCAACTGCACCATCATAACGTGGACAGATTGTAAGTGTAGGAATAATATAAATCTGCTATACACTGTCCAACTGCACCATCATAACGTGGACAGATTGTAAGTGTAGGAATAATATAAATCTGCTATACACTGTCCAACTGCACCATCGTAACGTGGACAGATTGTAAGTGTAGGAATAATATAAATCTGCTATACACTGTGCAACTGCACCATCATAACATGGACAGATTGTAAGTGTAGGAATAATATAAATCTGCTATACACTGTCCAACTGCACCATCATAACATGGACAGATTGTAAGTGTAGGAATAATATAAATCTGCTATACACTGTCCAACTGCACCATCGTAACGTGGACAGATTGTAAGTGTAGGAATAATTTGTGTGGTTTTACATGTATAAAATATGGTTGATCATTCATTCCTTCATCACCGGCACTTTTTAGAAATCTAGGGGTTGTTTTATGTTCTGATCTACTATCATTAATGATTAACTTACTAAACAAAGACAGTACACTCTGGGGAAATACACCAACTGAGCTGCACTGCAAGGCTTCACATGATTTCAAATCCTCTACTTTAAAAAAAAAAAATTCATCAGATTTTTTTTGTTGGTACCAGGTCAGTATTTGTTTCATAAAATCCAAAATTGGCAATCAGTATGAATCACACATGTGGTGGAATGAGAAAACAGTGTTTTCTATGGAGTTTTTTCTTTCTTTAGGAGAAAACTGAAGCCAGAGAGAGGGAGCTAGAAGGTCATGCTCAGTTTTTGCTGGTGAAATTCAATCACATCCACAAGCGAATCCGCAGAGTGGCAGACAAGTACCTGACAGGTCTAGTGGACAGGTCAGTAAATCTACAGGTTGGCAGACAATTTCCTGACAGCTAGTGAACAGGTGAAATCCCTAGTAATGGAAAGAGCATCTATTGAATACTGTATATAAACATGCAGAGTAAACAGAAACTTCTCTGCAGTAAATTATGGAAAATCTTGACAGGGCCGACATTTACATATCCTGTCTGTGGCAGGGAAGACATTTACATATCCTTTCTGTGGCAGGGCTGATATTTACATATCCTGTCTGTGGCAGGGACAACATTTACATATCCTGTCTGTGGCAAAGAGTCTGATGATTATCAAGGTCTTTCATCTCAGCAATTCTCTCTGCTAGTTTATTTCAGTATGTTAATTGGCATTCAGATTCTGTGTCCTAGAAGATAGGCAACATTCTGTACAGTGCTTTCTCTTTGTACTCCAGAGATCCTAAAACCCATGTATTTGACTGACATGTCTGGTAGATCAAAAGTTTTGACCAGCACTTGCTATGAGCAACCCAACATATGTCACAGGAGTTCTCAAATGTCATTATGTAAACTTGTCTTTAATTTTTTATACATTTAACTGTCAGATAAATACCTTAATGAAGTAAAATTCAAATTGTACTAGTTCTGGTTTATAGGATATTTTTCTTTAATGGACAGTCAATAAAGATGTTGCCGACTAAGCTTAATTCACAAGGTGGCTGGATCTTATTTACAGTTTCTTTGTCGGACAGTTGTTAGGAGTGTTATTGACTAAGCTTGTTTGGTCAGTTTTCCCAGTTGTTTAAACAGTCTTATTGCCTGAAAACATGAGACAAAACTCATGTTAAAACTCTGGACTTATAAAAAGTTTAACTGAACAGTTGGCTTGGGTTAGTACTATATAGTAGACATTAGATCAGTTCTTTATGTCATGTGGTTTGTGTTGAGGCATGTCATGATATGGTATCTTTGGAGTAAACTATGCAAAGCCTAGGTCCAGATTTAGAAAAAAGGATGCTAGCAACATCAACTTAATTTTAATACCTTCCTCAAAGGCTTATTTGAGGACCTGAACGTCACCATCTGAATTCACCAGCCATGCATGTTAATTAGCTGTTACCTATTTTTGAGGTAGCAAGTCATCTTCTCATAAATTATTAATTAATATTTGACAACAGTAGGTTGAAATAGAATACTGTAATTTGTTGTGTACTCATCTGCATGTTTGCTACTGTTATCATTTCAAACCACCTACCTATGAAAAATGTCATCAATGTTATGTCACTTATGAGAAAAATATTCAGCTGTACAATATTGAATGATTTTCAGTGTTGCTTATTCTTTGAATCATTTGTCTTTTAGATTCCCATACCTGTTGTGGAGTGGGAGGGTCCTTATGACAATGTTGGACATCCTACAGCTGCTCTCAAAGTCTCTAGAGATGGTAAGTTTATAAGCACTTCAAAAGCAGATGTCTGTACATAATTAAATCTTTTCCAGCAGCAACAGTGATGGCAGCTGCATCAACATAAAAGTATTTTGTTGCTTTGAAGGTTTTGAAAACTACAGTGTATATACATGATGGGTATGTTATTGTATGCAGGTATGTGGTAATGTCATGTGGATCTTATTACTTTGTACTTGCACCATCCACAAATCCACTCTCTTGAAAAAAGAATGAGATTTATTTTATAGGTTTTTGTCATGATTCATGATTCCAAAAGCATAAAAATTATATTTTCTGTGTGATGCATATCAACGAGTTTATGTACCAATTAATTGTACTTTTGCTTTTGCAAACCGTGAAAAATTATGTAGATAATAAATAAATTTATTGTATCTTGTTGGAGATTTTCTGTCATCAAGAAGATATTTTCAGCTTTCAATGCAGTCTTCATTTTAAAAATACTGCCAACATTTAGGTATCAGAAAATGAGATGGACCATTGTGCTATATCAGAACCATACCGTTACAACTCTATGGTCATAAACCAAGTAACAGAAAGAAACAAAACCAACAAGTTTTGTAAAACTTAACAAATAATTTAATTATCAAAGTTATAAAATGAAAATTTAAGACGATCTCTCAGCATTATGAATTAAATCCAAAATAATTCCAAAGTTCTATCGCAAGTCCTAAAGAATCTAATGTTCTGAATGAATTCCAGATCCTTGCCACAGTCCTGATGCATCACAATGACATTGTCCAGAATTACTTTTAATAAATTTACAATAGTCCCAGAAAAATATTTTGGTCCAACGAGCAATGAGTAGTCCCAGTGAATAATCCAGAAAATGCCTCCTCTCAGATTTTATCTAAATGCAACATTAAACACATCTGCAGAATGATTTTAACACAAGAACATCTTAATAAGAATCTTGAATAGGAATGAATTAATTGCTCAGTTCTCTCCTTATATACATCTCCAAGAGTCTATTACATCTATATGTTGCAATATACCCCACGTGACAGACCTTACTACTCAATCTAATATTTCACAATACTTACATAAACAACCACCTAGCTTTAACTAGACAACCACAAATAACTCCATACTTGTAAATATCTTTATTATTAGAAACTTGACAACACCTATTTATAGATCCTATTCAGTCTGCATCCCATAATTGAAACATACAAAATGGATACAGTCATGCACCAAAAGTTACAAAAAATATGGATATACATGTTTTCTTAAATGCCCTTAATTTGACTCTAACAGACATGACGTTGCACAGAACAACAGAATGCCATCATTTCCTTTGCAAAGATTCTCCACTGGAGGGAATTTTCAGAAAGGAAAATCCTGGCACAGAATGATTCAGTAAGAGTTTTTTTTAAAGTATCCGCTATCTTAAAATATCAGTATGGGGTTTTATGAAGTAGTTCCTTGAAACATGAAAGAAAATAATATTTTTCTGCATATTTAAAGGTAAAGACTGGTTGACCATTGAACAGTTGTTCAGATTTTAAACAAAGTGAGAACATTAAATTTCTCTTTGCTATGTAACCTGGAAACTGGAATTTCAACCTCAAAAACTATATTAGCTAAAAATGGTCAGAATATTCCTACAAATATTTTCTTTAGAACCAGAATTCATCTGGCAAAATGGTCTTTATCAAATCAGATAGTTCAACAGGTCTTTCTTTGATAGGGTTACCCTGTGATAAATCTGTTTTTGTCCATAGTAAACTGTTCTTGGATTCCACAGTAGATGCTCAGACAGTCTGCTTAATTTCCCAGAGTTCTGGAACATACAGTGGATTTCCATTATCAAAGAAATTCTGAGAGCCCCATTATTGCCCATAAAATAGGGATACCCACAAATGCCCATACCCACTGGAACTTCCATTTCAGGAGGATCTGTTATGTCATTCTATAACAATGATTTACCATCCAAACACAGAAGTGTGTTAAATCTTCATGCATGACTGTATGAATCTTAAGTCAAAAGGCCTTTCTGAACAAACTAAAAATAACCTTCAAGCATCTTGGATGACTGAACACAAAATGACTATTCCAGCAAATTCAGATGATTTTGTTAGCTGGTGTCATGAAAGATAAATTGATCTCTATTCAACTTCTTTATTTCAAGTAGTTGATTTATTAGCTGACATTTGCAAACAAAGGCAGACTTGCAGTGTAAAACAATACAGGCTATAGGTTCATGTTTTCTGGAAGTTTGCTCCCAGACTTCTGTATACCAGTAGAGCAACATCACAATTTTGTTAGGTATCATAATGGCATTTGTTTAACAGTAGGCCTTATGTTAAGAAACTTTGTTATTGCATGCATACCTGCCAAAATATAACAGGACACCTGTCAAACACACCCTTCCAGCACATTCATGTTTAGAAAATAAGTTTCATTAATAATAGTAGGAAAAAAACAAAAATTGGAGATCATTCTTGACATCACAGTATGTGCCCATGATGTGTATAAACAGTAAACAGATATGGAAAGTTGTCTCTTGGGGCAGTTTATACAGAGATAAACAACCACCATTTAACATTTTACTTAATTGACTGACAATATGTAGACTAGTTTGCCTGGGTAAAGTACACAGCATGGAAGAACCCATTTCATTTGAAGTTAGGTAAATCAAAGAGGTATTTGAAGAAACAAAAGTTGTTGTTCTTTGTTGTCTTGAATGATTGCTTATTTGAGATTATTGGTATATTCATGATCAGTGGCAATGTTTCTTTGAAGTCTTATTTAGCTCTGTACATAACAAGCAAAATATGATTATTTTGACACATCCTCACAGCAGTACAGATGTGGAAAGATCATTTTCTATAAAATCACAAAATTCAAAATGTTTGAGGAAGTTTCAACCATTCAGGCATAGATGAGTGCAAAGATCGACTCGAATAACACCTGGATTACCTTCAAACTATTGAGAGCAGCAAAGACCATATCTAGTTAAGACTGTATTCAAGTGACCAATTGGTTTTAAAGACAAGACTGGGTCTATTTTTTCTTATTTAATGTCTGTGTGGTAGTGACTATGTGGCTGCACTTGTTGTTGTTGTGGGGTTTAATGCCATTTTTCAGCACATGATATGCTATGCATGGTGGCCAGTATTAATGGTGGATGACTGTGCACTTGTGTGTGCATGTATGTGTGTGACTGCACATGTGCATAAATGTATGTGTGTGACTGTGCACATGTGTGTACATGTGTGACTGCACATGAGTGTGACTGCACATGTGTGCATGTATGTGACTGCACATGTGTATGACTGCACATGTGTGCATGTATGTGTGTGTGACTGCACACATGTACATGTATGTCTGACTGCACATGTGTACATGTATGTGTGACTGCATATGTGTTTGCATGTATGTGTGACTGCACATGTGTGTGCATGTATGTGTGTGACTGCACATGTGTGTGCATGTATGTGTGTGACTGCACATGTGTGTGCATGTATGTGTGTGACTGCACAGGTGTGTGCATGTATGTGTATTACTGCATGTGTGTGCATGTATGTGTGTAACTGCACAAGTGTGTGCATGTATGTGTGTGACTGCACGTGTGTGCATGTATGTGTGTGACTGCACATGTGTGTGTTTGTGTGTGACTGCACATGCTTGTGCATGTATTTGTGTGAGGTTATGCTATTTGACCATTCTAAGCCTGCAATCTATTTTCTGTTTAAAAATGTATTAAATGCTTGAAGAAGAAAAAAATCTTTAATTTAGATTTGAATTTCCAATCACTTTCTATTGGCTTATAATGAGTAGATAACTCAATCTCAGTTGTATGATGTAGCTTCTTTGGATTGTGCACATTGACACCCTTTGGGATCTCAAAACAATCTTTGAGTTTCAAAAAAAACCAAATTGCTGTCTGGCAGGTTGGCAGGTATGTGAATGGCATATGCATTTTGTTCAGGAGGAAATTACTTAAGCAGATGATGAATTCTGATATTTTAAGATAGTGGCATGGAAAACAGTTTTCTGGTGGCAATTACTACTTTTCATTTATGAAGTGACTTACAATCCTCTCATTTCAGCATCGATGCATTGAATGTACAGATTGAAACAATGCAGAAACAAGGCATCACTCTCCTTCATTAAAGTTTAGATAGGACTTTTTGACCTAATCCTTGAGTAACACTGGCTTTATCTCAGCTTTTCCAGAAAATAAACTCTTTGATGAGAAAAGATTGTGGCAGTTTATCTAAATAAAAATACCAACAGATATTCAGATGTAAAGAAGGAAATGATGAAACAAAACCATTTTTAGGAATTTAGAGTTTTCACATTCAAGTATGTGCATGTGACAACAGAGAGGTGAGCATAGGAAAAATCAGATTTTTTAAATTTGGTCTGAAATTCCGATTAAAATCAGGAGGATTTTCATCAACTAAATTTTTAGCTTGCAAATGGACAAAAATGACAATGAACGGATTTCCTTTTTTACATTACATCACATCAGTCATTTCAGAGCAATTTGTTGCCTTTCATGTTGTCCTTAAATGTAACACAAGCATTTTTAGCTTTTCTTAGGTGATCATTGCATGGATTATATTTCTGGCAGTCTTCATCATAATTGAGCTCAACGCCTAGGAAATGTTGTATTATTACTGGATCCAGGTTTCCTCTTGAGTCAGCCTGAATTTTGTCCCAGGATGGAAAATATCCTTTCAGTGACTGCATTGGAGTGTGGTAGCATTAATATAACTCAGTATAGTCCATTAAGAAGTTTAAATTGTTTCCTGACATTCAGTAGGGTCAGGATGCTGATTGTGTGCCAGAACTTCTCAAGATTGGTGCAGTCTAGGTTGAATTTGGCAAGTTCTTCTTAAAATTGACTTTTCAAGTATAGCCCAATGAATGTTCATTCCCTTTGAACTTAATTGCAACCACCAAAAATTCATGTTTCTCTCCATTATTGAATTTCGTCTGATATTTTGGTTCCTTAGATCTTGGCATTATAGCATTAGGAGATAATATAGACATAGATAACTTGATAAATTTTAATTACCAAAACCAACTGAGTATTATTGCAGAGATGCTAGGAGTATTTTATCTAAAGGAGAGCTCTCCCTTTTTAACACCTTAACAAGGAGGGAGTTAAGAAAAAGGGTGGGGGCAGAATTGACATAGTTCATTATTTATCTAACACATAAATATCAGTCTCACTTTCTTCCTGCTTCTCTTTGTTTGGTCTCTATTGAAATTATAAACTTCCCCCTCTAGTCGTATAAGCTATAATATGTTGACATTTTCTGAGCTTAATCTGTTTCTTATCTGTGTATGAATATTGTTCATTCCTGAGAAACCCCTTTCACAGTCAGCCCTATGAATGGAGCATATGCATAATTAGCTTTGACAGCTTCATCAAATTGTGAAACTTCTTTAAAATCGTTGTGTTTTTTTTAGACTTTTCCACAGTTCACTGGTATTGTCTAGTGGATATCTGTGCTCCAAAATGGATATGATCTGGTGACTCGTAAGAATATTGTCCTAAAATTCAAAAGCCAGTTTCTAGCATAAAAGGTTTTTTCCCCATGATTTCTGTAAATATTGCACAACATATCTCCCATCTAGTTCTTGTATTGTAGCCATGTGCAATGTATCAGTCAATGTAACAGGATTTGACCTGAATGGATGCTTAGATTAAATGACAACACATTACAATTTGATGAAAGATGGAAGTTTATGAAATAAATAAAATAAAATAATAATTTTAATAAAAATATGTGTCCTTTACAAATACAGTGTGATTCTTTTTCAGCTCAAAACACACAACTCATTTAATTACTTTACACAAACATTCACAAATGGGAAAACAATAATGTGATTCACATATTCTCATGTCTTGAAGGTAATATTCATCTAATCTCATGTAATGAAAGTAAGTTTCATATAATCTCATGCAATGAAATCAAGATTCATATAATCTCATGTAATGAAGGTAACTCAATTGTACTTAATTGAAATGCACCATATGTTCCATGTACTCAATAAACAATTGAAACAAACATGATCAGTCGTAATCAACATAACAGTTGTACCAAACATTTGACTCGTGACTCATAGTCATTTTTACAGTCCTTTTATTTATAACCATGTATTACTCATATAAATGCTTGTATAAACTTACAAACTTACAAACAAAACATTTTGACCTGGTTCATATGTCCATTGTCAAATCACACAATTCTCCTGAATTGTTGGGTTGGCCCACACTTGCATTGGCCACACACACCCTTCATGGATCCACCATGCACACAAGTTTACAAATCAGCACTTCTGTCCTTGTATGGCCTTAATGGTCACACCTGCTTCCATCTCCATCCAGACATACAGACAGTCCAACCGACAGCCTGATACACCCGAACACACACAAACAGCTAAAATAAAACCAAACTGGTCATAATAACAGGTACAGAATTAAAATCTATAGACACAGGCTACTAAATTAAATTCTTAATAGCAACTTGTAACAATTCAAAAGTTCACAATGTTTCAAATCCACATAGTGGTAAAGGCAACATATTACACTAAGACATCAAAAATGTAACACTTACCCCTATGGCTGTAGAACAAAATGGAGATTGTACACTACTTGACAAGATCCCAAAAGACCAATGTGTCAGTTAGAAAAGAAACTTGCCTTAAATTTACAGGAGAATGAGCAAGGGTAAAATACCCGTGCATACCATGCTTTTTGTGTCTCTTGCCGCAAGTGATCTGCAACAAGATACATGCTACTTCAGTCACTTAACTAAAAACAAACAATTATCCACCCTCATTAGCGTTTTATGCATGTACAACAAAAAATTGTCAAATTGTTCTAAAACGAAACCAAATTATTTTTTGCCATATTCTGTGATGGTCAAGATTTCGGAACCTTCATTTATCTTAACATCTGACATTGTTTTAGAATTATTTTGGTAAGAAACTCCACTTCTTTCTTTGCTTTCTTCATTCTGCCATTCACTTTGCACATTCATGTCAGCATGGCCTCAAAGTTGAAAAGAATGAGTAATTTTCCTCCAGCCATTGACTGTAATCTAACCTTTCAGAAATGGACCAAAGTTGATGAATAATTCACAGATGTGAGGAAAGGGCAACAATTCCCTCTAATGCATGCATTTTTCCATTATAAATAATTAGTGTGATTTTCAAGCATTTTTTTGTATTTACCTACATCTTCATGCTTTGGAATGGACTTAGGTATTTTGGTCCAGTAAGTATCCATACTTTTAATTTTTTTTAAAAATCATATTTATTCAGTTTACTTTTACAGTTAAACAAAAGTTTTATACAACACAGCAACAGGAAAGTTGGGTGGGCATTTTGCTTACCGGTAGTACATGCAGTATTTACTCATAAAATTTTATGCAAACTTTAATCAAATGTCTAAATTTATTATAAAGTTGTTACATATTGCTTATATTTTCAGGATCCCCACCAGAAGGCCCCAGAGTTTGATGTTCCTAACACACCATACAAATTGAGAGTTAAAGATATCATGGCTGAAAGAGAGGTAATGTATTATTAATTTAAATTGAAAAATATTTGCAAGAAGAATTGTGCATTTTAAGACTGTTCAGAGCCATCACATTATAAACCAAATTCTGGCTGAATTACTGTCAATCTTTTCTGTTAATTTCAAAGATTGGTTTTGCAGTTTCACAGCTTTTAATCTTTAACTTCTCAGTTTAAACCAGCTACTTATGAAAGATAATAAAGTTTATATAAAATATAGGGGAAAAGTCCAGATGAAACTTATAAATTTAATTGATATATACTTTTTACCAAAGGAAAGTTCATTATATCAGTAGTAAAAAATACAGACAAAATGATGAAATATTGCCAAGGGGAGATTAAGGCTAATCTGTGAACTGTGATCTGATCTCCATTCAACTATCTGTAGGGGAAGTACCATACAGACTTGTTTGTAAATCCTTATTTGTTTAACTGAAAAGTCAGTTATTATAGAATAGCAGTCAACGCTTTAGTGTAACATACTAAAAATTAGATGAATCTATAGTTTGCAGTATGTGCAAATTAGTATTGATTTTAAAAATTTGTTTTCATGTCACTATTCTCATCCACAAATGCATAGATGGTGTGCAGTATATTTATCCTTTTATTTTGTTAATTACATTACTGTATTTGCCGGCATATCAGACAATACTTTTTTACCAGAAAATCTTATATTTGTCTTATACTCCAAATCAACTTATAAATGGATTATGTCATCTAAATCACTTTATCATATTTTTCGTATGGAAAATAATTCTCCAAGAGTATGAAAAATAATGTGAAAAAAATATTTCATTTTCGGAAAGAGTTCGTGTAGGATCCCACAGTGAGTACTTAAACAATTACATGATCATGAGTATTGAAATTAACATAGATCAGACGTAATTGCGCTAAAGCAGCATGCACCAGTAATGTACGTTATTTGTAATATATATTGTTTAAATTTAATTACATATATGTGCGTTAGAATTTACAAGTTAGAAGATGAATAACCATCACAAAGACATATTCCATTAATTTTCTTCTTGCACCTAATGATCAAATAATCTGTATACCCCATTGAGAGAGACAGACAGAGATGTATTCACGATTGTAAATCTGTATTGTTCACTTACCTGATGACTGATTTTACTTGTGTACAAGTACAGTAACATATTCCATCATCAATTAATTCCACGAGTTAAGCAATTCCTTCTAAATTTTTGTTTCCACTTCCATTATTAAAAGAATCACATGGCTTTCTAGTGGTATTTACATGCTGATTAAATATGCTATGGCTGTATTCAGTCATACCAAGATAACACCTGTTTGAGGTCAAGATTCTGCAGACCAGATCAGATTAGTGAGGCTACCAATAGGGAAATGAGGCTACCCATGGGTATTATGAATACTGTACTATATAATTAAAGGATATGCCAGTGGTTACCATTGTAAATTTCTCAGCCTTTGATATTTTTTAACTTGCCGACTGAACTCACAGCAATTTAAAGTACATTTAGCATGAGCAAAGATCAAAAATAACTGCCGTCTAAGTACAGGAAGAGTGCATGCACTTTAAACAAAATTTTAATTGTTGGGAATGGAGAGGTTGTGATGCTTGCAAAGAAAAGTAGACAGCATGCAAAATGGTCATTCTTGGGATTTAACCTAATGGAGATTATATGGATATAACTATTGTGAATATTTAAACCCTGAATGAATATGGTATGTATTTTCATAGTTTACATTTACTGTCTCATTTATTAATGTTTTCTCTCTTTGACAAAAGCTTTGTCAGCACGGAGGCAATAAGTAAAAAAAAAAGAATAAAAATATACACGAAGAGCTAAACACTCTCTCTTTCATATATCAGACCATATTTGATTTTGATAGTGAGATGCATAAAGAAAAATGTGTTGTAATACATATGCGTCCTTCTTTCAGTATCTCTCTTCCCCCCACCCCACCCACCCCAGAAAATGCATTTTAGTATTAATGATGCAATTTCCCTATTGCTGGTTGTCTGAAATAGTATAAAGTGATACTTTTAATATTTATGAAACCGGAAGTTATTATAATTTAATTCCACACAGCATTGCCAGTTTTATCCTATCTGTAATTCAATCAATTTTTGGGTCAGGGTCATTATATGTAGCTAAAAGTACATAATATGTTTAAAATACTTCTTGTGAAACAAATTAGGTACTTTTAGTTACATTTAATGATCCTGACTGGAAATGTTACTGAGTTGCAGGTAGGAAAAAATTTGTGATGCTGTGTGGAATGAAGTGAAAAACACAATCTGAAGTGTTGATCTGGCCTCGTCTTATACTCAGCATTGACTTATGTAAGGATGAAGGATGGAAAATTTATCAAATTTGCTGATTCAACTTATACTCCACATCGATTTATAGACCGGCAAGTACGGTACTTGTATGTAGACTTCAATAGATCTTAATAATCAGAAATGTGAAATATTACTCACTGCAAATGAAAGTTTCCATCACTGATGTTACCATGGGTGTGTACTAGTAGGTATATTGCTTCTGTTTTGATACAAGTCCAACAAAAACATATTTGTATTATATTTTATGTTTGCTGTAAACACTGTTTGCATTTGATGCAATAAAAGGTTTAACTTGTTTTATATTTTCCACTTTCATAAACCAGATCATTTTTCCTTAGTGACATTTCCTGAGTTTTTTGCCAGTGAATGTAAGACTCAGTGCTTTCCCTATCAGCTGGGAGCCAGGTGATTTATGTGGCTTTTGAACTTTACACCCAGCTATTTTGGAAAAAAGAACCTCTGTCTCCATTGGGGGTGGTCCCTTAAACCTCCACCTACTGTAGCAGCTCACCCTCACATTTCAAAACTAATGGAAAGCCCTGCAGACTTTAAGCCCTAGCTTGTAAAGTAATACCTGCCTTGTTTAAATAGTTGGCAACTGTTTTGATTGAACTGCAGATTTGAAACATGTTCAGTGACCCAGTCACAAATGATAATCCACTACGCTCATTTTTCACCCATGACTGTGATGAGATTTCCTCATGAGTACTCAAACAAAAATACATTATCAACAACACAATGTACACCACTGCCTTGATAACTCGTGCCCTGATAACTTGCAAACCTGATTATAACATGGGGTCAGACGTGGATCCCATTTTTAAAACCAGAAAATACCCCCAAAAATGTATCTCTATTAGTTAAACTTGAAGAAAATTCTGATCTAACTTGGTAACATAAACTTTGATATATCGCTTTTTTATCATCGAAAACGGTAGATAGGACCTGGAAATTTTAGTCAACATTGTGAATAACTTTAAAAAGAATTCATAAAATTTGTTACATTTCTTTCCAAACAACATTATTGGTACACCATAATTGATGATATTCCATAAAATTTTGATCAGTGAAAATGTCATGCCTAGTGGAGGCAGTACCTTAATAAATAAATACCAATTAAATATTATTTTTTTTATCAATTGAAATTTGTGTTCTAGTTCTAACTTTTATTTCCTTTTAAGTGTAATCATTATTAATGCAATGTGTCCTCTTGTAATTAAGCGTAAAATGTAACAATCTTCTGTAACACGTTTCTCTGAGAACTTAATTAAATGCTGACCATGTTTTGATATCAGACTAGCAGAAACATTTGTTGTATTGTTGCAATAAATAAAAAGCTGGCCTCCTTTTCTATTATCACTCTTAATTACGTCTTTTGAATCAAATAAAGAATGTGGAATAAACAAAAATGTTAAAAGGCATACAAATCCTACATGCTTAAGAACCAATGGCCCTAGTCATATTTCTTGTAACTCATTTCAGTTGATCAATCGAACACTGTTATAAATGTTATTGTGTACTTAATCTTATTAAACTAAATTAACCTACTCAATCATAACTGTGATTAAAGATAGCAAGGCAACCAAGCGAAATGTGTTCTTTGTAAAATAAAGAGCTTTGCTTCAAAGATACGGACCATTATGGGGAAAATGAGTTTCAGAGAATTCCTGAATTCGAATGTAGAGATATCCTCAAGGATGATAAGAAGTTTCACTGTTACTTGCAATGAAATCGTGGCATCAATATTTTACTAATTGAACAATTCAAAAATTGTGTTTCAACATAGACGATTGTCTATCAAAATGATGTGATTATTTATTAAAAAGGAATCTTGTTTGGTAAAACAATTAGTCTGGTTCCATGCTTCAAAGACTCCTTGTTTTGCAACATACTATTAACCAGACAAAAAATCTGTGATGTAATACATGAATGTTTTCGCATACCGTGTTGGTTGTTGAAACCAGTTGGATTCATGTTATTGATCTTTCAGATGTCGGATGTTTTAAAACTAAGTGTAATTTATACAGAATAATGAACAACTTCATCAAAAAAAGCACTTTATTGACAATTAATCTCTGCACGATCTGACAGTCATTAAACAGCCCATTCCCCCAACCACCCCGCGGTTCTCTGGATGTCTAGCGGATTTTTTTGGAGGACCCTCGGTAACTCGTGCCCTCGCTTGTAGTGCGGTCTATGTTTTTGGACCTCAATGTCCGCACGAGTTATCGAGGGAGAGGTGTAGTAATCTCCTACACATCAATGAAAGTGCCATTTTATCACTCAATAGGTGACTGTGTTTGGAAGAGAAACTTTGATTTGCTCATTCAGACCGCATGAAAGGTTGTGTTACATCACAACAGCAGTTGGTTAAGTAGGTATGTGATGTTCAATAGGAAATCAGTCCATACAGCTGCCACCAGATGTAGCCACTGTTACCCAAAATAGAAAAGCATCAAAATGACTCTAAAAAATACTTTGACTGAACTGACAAAATTTGACAGGAAGCATCTTTGCATGGAAGTCTTTCAGGTTTGTATAAATGATACTAGTCAAATATGGACACCATTACTAGAATTAGAAAAACGTTTAAAAGACATCTTGTGAAAGACCATTCAGCCAAATTGGACCAATTTTGCTGAAAGCATCCTGCATAAATGGCAGAAGACAACATTAGGGGAGTTCAGTTTTGTGCAGATTATCGTTGTTTGCCATCATATGTGGACACCATTATTAATACTAGAAAATACAAACAACTTTTCTCAAAAAATGTCAAACAAAATTGGACTAGATTTGATGGAAAGAAGCCTGATATGAAGAACTGTCAAGTTTGTAAACTGGATTCACCATCAAATATAACCACAGTCACTTAATTTAGAAAATAGAAACTTTAAAGAACTTTTTCTTAAAATAGCTCAAGAGAATAAGACCAAATTTGAAAGAAAGTTCAAGTCATATATACAAATGATGCCAACCTACTATCAAATATGGCTACCATTACTACAACTATAACAACATAAAGAATGAAGATACAAGAAATTGAGAAGCCATGAAACATTTGTTTTCATAAGCTATGCAGTCAACAAAATTGGATGTAATTTCTACAGAAAACATCCTTCTGACACAGATTTCTGGGCCAAATATTAATGCATTTGGCTGTACAAGCCATGTGAGGGATCTCAGGCCCCATTTGGGCTTCGTGTCAAGTGTATTCTTTATTAAAGTTTCTTTAAGATAGTTTCTTACAGTATCCAAATTAAGAATCAAGTGTCTGCAAAGAAATCCTGTAAATTACATGATGATTGTTGGTCACGCTTAGGATTAAGTAATGATACCAGTGTAAAATTGCATAATAACATGCAGTCTCTCTTATACAGTTGCAGATGGGATGAACAATAAAGGAGTGTTGCTGGTAAAAGAGGTTAAATATTCAATCAAGTTTTGAAACAGTCACTTTTTCAAAGTGTCCCTTAAAGTGGTTGAATAATACAAGTTAATTATTTGAAAATTTTGTTTTATGGGTTCTTGAAAAAGTGGTTGTTTCAGTAAGGTAATTGCTCAGTACAGCTGACCTTTGAGACAAGAATGACTATATGGGAAAAATCACCAGAAGTGAGAAAGCAGAAACTGGCTGGATACAAGAGGTGGCTGTTTATAAGAGTTCTTTGCTGAACTTTGCATTCATTGTAATGAGCTGCATTGGCCCAGTGACCAGAAAGGTGCAGCTTTGATTCCCACTGTTATGTTAGCTTAGGTTTCGTTACCATGGTGTGTCCTTGGGCTAGGCACTTTACTTAACATGACATGATATAACCTTCATAGTGTTGCTGTACCATAAAACACTGAACCAATGCATTAAATGTAGTATTTCTTTTTTTTTTTTCTTTGTTATGTTAGTTCTAGTTTTGTTTTCTTTTGTGTTTCACTTACAGTTGCAAAAAAAAACCATGGTTTGCATACCTTTTGATATAATTATGTTTGAATTATCAAATGTTAAAGACATATATTGATAGAAAACAGTTTCATATATATGTGTCATTTATTTTTGCATTCCAGCAAACAGTAAAGGACTTTGCTACACGCAGTTCCCAGATTCTGCAGGAAGCTCTGAAGTGGGCACCCAGCACTACACGGTCCCATCTGATAGAATATCTGCTCAAATTTGAAAATGCTTCTGAAGGTCTCTTCCAGCACAGCGGTCTAGCACTAGCTACAGAAAGCGTCCTCAACTATGCTGGCTACTCGAAAACAGCTGCTGTGCTAGGAGTAAGTTATTCTGTCAAGCTCTAATTTACCAATTTTGATTGTGATCTTTTAATGTCAAGCAAAGAGTAACCTATTTTTGGCCTTTCCTGTAAGATAAAAAATGGAATCCAGACCTGTCTCCACAATAATAAGCGTGTTTGTGAATTATCCAGCCCACTAAAATAAATTAATGCTTGGAGAGTATGTGCATAGCATTTAGTGCATGTTGATTATGTTGACATAAAACATACAGGCATATGCATACAAATTACTCTTTGGCAAATTTCCTTTCTGTATTTATGTCTGCAGTGTAAACATGTATATGTTGAAATAAAACATAAGGTATGCATATAAACTGCTTTTTGGCAAATTTGTGTTCAGTATTTGTGTCTGCCATGTATACTACATGTGTATGTTGACATTAAGCATGCAAACATAAACTGCTCTGTGGCACATTTGTGTTCAGTATTTGTGTCTGCTGTGTATAGTACATGTGTATGTTGACATTAAGCATGCAAACATAAACTGCTCTGTGGCCCATTTGTGCTCAGTATTTATGTCTGCAGTATATACTACATAATAAAAATATTATGTATGTTGACATTAAACATACAAGCATACACATACAGACTAGTCTTTGGCATATTTGTGTTCTTTATTTATGGCTACCTTTGTATACTACACATTTTGCTGTGTTTTCTTTGAATAATATCTATAGAGCCTCCAGCCCTTTATTGATTGCACCTGTACAGGTAACCAGGCATAACCTTACAGTTTACCATGGTTACAATTTTGCTACATCACCAACATGGCTATCTTACTGAATGCAGTATAACTCATCCAAAATATTTTCTCTTTCAAATGTTTTCAGAAGTATATGATACAAAGTACTTTTCACACTTGTCACAAAATTGAATTTACAGGTTTAGTTTACTTTAGGTATGTTATATGATTTATTTCATAGTTGTCAAATTTTTCAATAGTCTTACATATATACTATAATTTAAAGAGTTATTTCAAAGTGGCCATCTCAAAAATCTTCTAATAGTTCCTTCTTCTATGTGGATGGTTATATCGTCATGGGGTTTTCACTTAAGACTACTTATAATGACTTGTTGGTCCTAAATGAAAGAGCAGTTTATATGTATATGCCTGTATGTTTTATGTCAGTAAATGCTTATATAACACTCCATATCAATGACTACATGTTGTATATTGTGACATGTTACCCTAAATAGGTTAACTGTGAATGAGTACAAGAATTAGACTGCATGTCTTTGATGTCAGGCCTCCAGCAAAGTTAATTATTGATGCATGGACTGTGAAATGCTGCCTGTCACTGGAAGGTTACTCAAAGATTGTAACTTTATTACTAGTAAAAAATTGTTTATAGGGGTGGAAAATGATAATAGCTTCTTAAGAATGAGATTTAAAAAAATAAAATTAATAAACAATATTATTCTGTGGTTTTTATCAACACATTTTAGCACCTCTTTTTTGATATCATACGAAAGATTTTTTTTCTTTTCTGTATTTGTTGTAATGGGATAGTGGATAGGTAGATAGAATAGTTGTGTGATTAGGTTATGTAATGGTATGTCAGCACATAACTGGCTATACAGTACCAATTAAAAGTTTAAGTTTTACATTTTAAAAAGATTACAAGTTAAGATGTAAATGAATTCTGTCTTTGTTTCACTGGTAAAATTACATGTTTTCAAGGTATGTACCTCATCTGAATACAGGTGCTCCATCCATTGTACTCTCCATAGTTACATTCCTTGCAGAGCATCACTTTAGACACTTTCCAAGGGGAGACCACTCCATTCCATCTTCTCTTATGAAGTAGATATTTTAACATTTTATTACAAAGAGAAACCAAAAGACATGGTTAACTTCTTTATTTTTTGTGCTTGGGGTGCCAGTTTTACGAGTTAGTTGATCTTCTGCTAATGTATTTTTGATCAGGCAAGAATAATCAAAGAAATGCATTTTACTCTAAATTTGTTTTCCAGAGTTCCACCCTGGATCGAAGACCCACTTGTGTTACAACTGACAGCTCTAACTTCACAGCCAATCTTAGTATGAGAAGTCGATTCATGGGAGAGGTAAAGACTCTCTATCACCCTCTCAAATAAAAATGGTTAAATGTGCATATCCTATCTTCATGTATGTACACAAGTACCTGCTATATAATATTGTACAGATTCAGCTCCATCAGCTCAATCTTTTAAGAAGATTATATTAATTTTAGTTACATCCATGCATCTGGAGTACAAGATGAAGGAATTTACAAGATTAAAGATATAAAACATGTGACATGCAGCTTTGCTGCAAGTGTATGTAGTTTTTAATTTTTTATGTAAAACAGAAATAAATAACTGACATTAATAGGTCCTGAGTGAAAAGTGATCTGTTTTTAATTTGTTACTGAATTAATTTACCAAATTAACTCAAAGGTCAGGATCATATTTCAGCCTGTATATTACATACCTGTTTCATTTAACTTCCTTGATCTGGTGTTAGATGCATCTGTTCAATCTGTATTTCTATATCACACACGCTGATTTCCTGATGTAGATATTTTTTAGACAGTGAGTCAAGATTTTATTAGTCCCAGTTTGTTTTGAATTTCATTTTAAACAGTAAATCTGAAAATATTAAGAAAGCATAAAGAAGGTTTATGTAATAAATGCAAAACCACATTTGTGTATAACTCTTCTATATTCTTTGATAAATATTTATTATTTAAATCTATTGTAATAACAGCAACAGTAAGATATTTTATTATCAGTAGCTTATACATGTTCTACCATCTGTTATGAAAGAGTGATGACTCCATCTGTTTTAAAGCAGAAGAAAAAATGTACTATGCAGCTTCCGTTATAAATAAATGTATGTGTCATTTTCTTGAATGCTGAATGAACTTACTGTAGGTAGAGAAAGATTGTCAAATTGCTACAGAACTTTTATTGTTTTCCAGATTTCAGGAATGCGCTCAATCTGCAAAGATGAAATTTTAATTGAAATCTTATGTAACAAACTGGACGATGCATGTAAACAAACAGGTACAGAAAGCTTTTCACTTTATACTGGGTATCATCTTGTCAAATTTAAACATTTCTATTAACAAAAAAGGTCTTTGTTATCACACCTACAGTAGTAGATAATATACTTACTTTTGAAGGTTTTGGCTTTGGTAGCAGAGTTGGCATTGTCAACCATTTTAAAATTTGTTTTGAAGTTTTGTCTCAATTTTTCAGAGTCATGTTACATAAACATACATGTGACTGACTGTTACAAAATTTGATCAGATTTCACTTCATATTAGGAGAAAATTTCATTGACCAAATTTTTTTTATTTACAAGTCAAAAGGAGCAAATTTTACACCCATTTCCACATTAAATTTATTGTCAAACCCATTCTGGCATAACCAGGACATAGCAATCACTTGGGCATCTGTTTGCCAGCCGTATACACTGGACAACAAATTTTTACAAAAGTCACGTTACTGAAATAAAATTAGTCAATTCTTATCAATTTTTATGTGCTGAACACGAATATGACAGTCAAATTGCAAAATTGGCTCTAGTTTTTTTGTAATCTGCAAGAAATTAATGTTTACATAACGAAATGCATTCCAATAGTAAAAGGTCAACTGTAATAGCCTACCTATAAAAAATCAAGTCATTGACTACATCTTAGATTTCTTCGCCTGTCTCTTGTACAGCTGTTCGGGAGCATCTCTGAGGAGTGTCCAGCAGTAGTCAGCCAGCATTGTAGTGGACCATTTTCCCTGGTATCTTTGTTCCATTGTTGCGATATCTTGATGAAAACGTTCGCCGTGTTCATCACTAACAATACCACAGTTGCTAGGAAAGAAATCCAAATGGGAATGAAGGAAGTGAATCTTTAGAGACATATTGCAGCCAAGTTTCTTATACTTCATCAACATGTCTTCTACTAGTTCCTTATAGTTTTCTGCCCTAACATTTCCGAGGAAGTTTGTAGAAACTAGGCGAAAAGCATTCCATGCTTGTTTCACGTCACCTTCCAGCAAGTTGTTGAACCGGTCATCTTTGAAAAGCTCTCGAATCTGAGGACCCACAAAAACTCCCTCTTTAATCTTTGCTTCGCTGAGTCGAGGGAATTTTTCATGCAGGTATCGGAATGCTGGCAAAGTCCGGTCAATGGCTTTCACGAAGTTCTTCATCAAACCTAGTTTGATGTGAAGGGGTGGTAGCAAGATTTTCTGAGCCTCAACCAGAGCTGGGTGTTGGATATTCTTCTCTCCAATGGCTACATTCTGCCTGTGAGTCCATTCCTTCCTCATGTAGTGCATTTCCCTTGCTCGGCTATCCCACTCGCATAAGAAACACATGTATTTTGTCTATCCTTGCTGCAGTCCCATTAAAAGGGCAACTACCTTCAAATCACCACAGAGGTGCCAGCTGTACTTGTTATACTCAATGGAATTCAGTAGCTGCCTTAAGTTATCGTATGTCTCTTTCATGTGGACAGCATACGCTACTGGAATAGATGGAAGAATGTTTCCATTGTGCAAAAGCACAGCCTTGAGACTCAGTTTCGAAGAGTCCACAAATAGTCTCCATTCTTGTGGGTCATGAGTGATTTTTAAAGCATTCATGAGGCCCTCAATATCGGAACAGAATATCAGATTACTTTCCTTTCTGAAGAAAGGCTCCAATTGCTGGTGGCGCTTTCGATATGCAGTAATTGTGACATCTTCTTCTAGAAGATTCCATTGTTGGAGTCTTGATCCTAGCAATTCTGCCTTGTTCTTTGATAAGTCCAAATCACGAATCAGGTCATTTAGTTCTTCCTGTGTTATTCTGTGTGGGGTTGATGATGCACCACAGTGAAAATCTGGATCACTGCATGCTGATGGACCAGGAGAAGAACAGGTCGACTCACCTTTGTCTTCGTCAGATGAATCAAGAGAATATTCTGCTGGAGGTTCTGGAATAGGAAGTCCCTCACCATGTGGAACTGGTCTCAATGCAGACGGAATGTTTGGGTAGACTATTCTCGACTTCTCTCGCTTCGTTATTCCGCCGGAAAGAGGAGGAACCAAGCAGAAGTAACAGTCATTTAGGTGGTTGCTTGGCTCTCTCCACACCATTGGGACTGCAAACGGCATTGATGACCTTTTGCAATTCAACCACTGTGAAAGCTGTGTTGTACATGTAGCACAGCATATATGCGGAGCCCAAGGCTTGTCTTGGTCACCAACCTTGCATCCGAAGTAAAGATGATATGCCTTCTTCACTTGAGAATTGATACTTTTCTTCTGGTTGGCAAATGTCACTTCCCCACAAATATAGCAAAAATTGTCCGCGGTATTAACACACTTTCGAGGCATTACTGTTCTTTATTGTACGTAAATGGATAAAATAATAAGTTTTATGTAACAGTAGCTTGAACTGTCTCGCACAACGTCTAAAATATTTTAAATGCTGAACCTATCTGATTGGGCTTTATATAGTACACTGCTTACGTCAGCTTCAGCAGCCGCCTGGCATTAGTATAATAGGCCTACACATGTATAGTACACTGCTGACGTCAACTTACTTCAGCAGCCGCATGGCATTAGTATTGCATTGCATCAGAAAATGATGCAATCAACTGTGGATGATGTGAGCATGATGGTATTATGCAATGTTACATCATTATTCCGGATGTTGCTGCAGTCCTACTGGAGAAATTTACACAGTGAAACATAGAAAATGAGGTATATGAATATCTTCAAAACGAGAGCCAATACAAATTTTTCACAGTTATATTCGTGTTCGGCACACCAAAATACTACAGATTAGGGCCTTTTCAAGTCAGTAATGATTTCACTGTTGACCAGTGATATCCATCCATCCATTTGTCTTCATTTGTCCTTCCACAACCCCGAATAATGGTCAGTGTTAAAGAATTTTAGATTATGCTCAATGTTACTGATTTTTACTTTCTAGCTAAATAAAAGGAGAGATAGACAAATGTGGTTCTCATATTTAAAAATGATTAGGTATCACACAGACAGAATAGTTCATCATTAAAGAGCATGTGAACGAGTACATTCAAAAGCATACAAACAAGTACATAACTAAAGAACATACAAACAGACGAGTACATAATTAAAATACATACAGGCAAGTGCGTATTCAAGAGCATAAAAACAGACAGATCCATAATTCAGTGGCATACAAACAGACAAGTACATAATTCAAGAGCATATGAACAGACAAATAACATAATTCTAGAGCATACAGACAAGTATATAATTCAAGAGTTTTACATATAAGTACATTATTCAAGAGCATGCAAACAGACACATAATTCAAGAGCATACAAACAAATGCATACTGTATATACTCACATATAAGCCTGTTCACGTATAAACCAACCCCCAAACTGAACAGGTATAAACACTAAAAAGTGCATGACAAACGTATAAGCTGACCTACAACTCTGAGACATCTCAAGATGCACAAGGTAAGTTCTAAATGCATTTATTTAGGCAAATATATGTTTTAAAAAATTACATGATTACTTATCTCAAGGTTGGTGTGCATGATTATTAAAAAGAAATGGTATAAACGTGTTTGGAAAGTAATTTATTTAATTTTATGTCTTCTTATTGTTTCTGCCTAATTTAGATTTGTGTATAATTTGATTGAACGATGACAAGAATTTAGCATTTGCGAGTTGCTGTAACACTACCTCTCCCTTTTGACTCGATGTTGTTTGTTTATGCATTATTGCATTTGACATTTGATATCAGTGCACCAGTAATTAGGTTTTTGCTTTGCTTTGAAATTGTAAATACCTAACTCATTAAAATGTAATCCCAGTATAACAACACAATGAACAAACAATAGGGTTCGATATTAATACTGTTAAAGCTGAGTTGGAGTTTGCTTTGATGTAAGCGACCTTACGCCATACCATAACTTTCACACTGGGAATTAAAAAAAAATCCCGATTTTTGGGGTCGCTCCACACCTACCTCCCAATTTCATATCTTCCGATTTTTGCAGAGAACTCCTGATTATTATATTTTGTCTTCGATTTTCATTTCTTCTAAACAAGAAAAGTCCTACATGTTCTGTTGTATCATCTGTGAATTATTGTTGTGCCGAAATAATTACTTTACTATAAAGAATTAACTTCTTCACTAAATAGAATGTTAAGTTTAAACATTATTCATGTAAATTATTGGGGTTTTTTACCTTTCAAATAATAAAAAATAAAAAAATAAATAAACCAGAACAAAAAAGTAAAACACAACAATTAAATCGTCCACAATTAAGTTCAGTCCCAAGAATGATCACTATGAATGCTGCAACTCCATCTGCTATAGTGCCATTCCCACAAAAGAAACTTACACAAGTGAACATCTGGCATTTTTATACCATATATACCAATGATAATTACCATCGTTAAATTTAAAGAAGGAATGAAAATACATGCCACAAGGCAAATATGTCCTCAAAAAACTAATTCAGAATACATGTTTTATAATAAACAATACTAAATGCTTTACGAGTTTGACAATAAGGGAATATGGTCGGATATACAAAGAGGGGAAAATAGTTGCCCCATGTACGGTACCCTGAGGCTGGCTGTTTTGGTACCTTTAGTTCAACAAAATTGGGAATCCTTTATTTGCCAATAAATTGCTGGTGCTTGCTTAACACACAATAGTGTAGAATGTGGTTTCTTTGAATTACGGCAGAGGGCCAATCGTTTTCACAAAATAGTTGCATGGATAAGGATTAACTTTTAATTAGTTGTGCTGGCTTTCTTGCTTGTTTATTTAAGACTAATCTTTAGCTATTGTGCAGTTTGACCACAGCTGACCAGAATATGAAAATAGGGCATGTCCTGGGGGAAAATAGGGCACGTCACAGGAAGAAACGGCAAGTCTTTTTGCGAATTTGACACATATTGGACCAGGAAGATCAATCAATATTTAGTGAAAAAACCTCCCGAATTTAGGTCCCAATCTTTATTTTTTATATTCAGTCTCCCTACTTGGCTTTTGAAAAGTTCATAGGTATGCCTTACACTCCGTTTTTAGAAAACTATGGTAATCAAGCTAATATTATAGAACAAAAGGCAATTACACATCAATGTACTTATATAGTTACAGGTCAAAATTCCCTCTTATCACAAGCCAATTTCAGGGTTTTAATGATTAACTGGCCTGTGTTTCTGTCGCAAAACAAAAGAAATTTGCCAACTATCAACATAGGAGATGCCAAAACATCAAGCTTTCCATTTTGTGGAAAGTTATGATGTTTGTTCAGCTAAAACACAAAACTAAAATTGATTGATGTTGATCTTAGTTGAACTATATGAGAATTTTAGCCTTTATTATTACCACTCTTCATGAATATGTAAATTATGATGGTTATGTGCCTTGTACAATTAAAGGTGTGTACCTTTTTAAAAATATTACCTCAATTTGTAGGCTCACTTATCTCATTGAAAATGAGTAACTTGTGAGCGCATGATTCAATGTAAACAAAGCAGCTATTAAGGACTAGCTGAAATGTTATCTGGAAGAATGCAATTTGGTCAAAACAATGAATAAAGCAAAATCTGCATCTAATATGTTTGGGAATAAGTAAGGATTTAAGTGATGCTATGCACACTTTGCACTGTGTAAGTACTGTACATTATAGTTCAGCATGGTCTTCCTGGTAAACTCGACCATCCTGTGAATTATGAAGTCTGTATTTACCCTTATTTAACTTTGTGTTGGAGAAATTAGAAAATATGCACATGCAAAATAAAAACAAAATCAATCATAGTACTGTGCAACAGTTTAATAATTGTAGGGTTACTGAAAGTTACTCTTTTTTACATACCTATGTCTTAGGACACTGAAAAAATTATTGTTTCTTGTCCCAAGATTTACAGTCATTACAGTAGTCAACAAAAAGACCTAAAAACTGTCAAGTTCAGACATTGGCCTGCGGATAAGCCGACCCCCCACACACACTTCCAGGACTTTATTTTTTCCTAAATTATTTGGCTTATACGTGAGTATATACAGTAGTTTAAGGGCATAGAGACAAGTACATAATTCAAGAGCATACAAACAGACAAGTTTCGTAATTCAAGGGCATACAAACAGACAAGTACATAATTTAAGAACATACAAAAAGAGGATTACATAATTCAAGAGCATACAGACGGACACATATAATTCACGACTTCTGTTTTGATTCTGATGGTACACTTATGTATTTTATATTTGATTTGGGACTGAGTGATATCAACAATGGTCAGCCCAAACCTGATCAGGAAGTGTCTTCTTACATGGATCAGATAGACTATTTGGTTTAAGGCAATATCTGGTACAGTGATCAACTTGTTAAGTTTTGCACAAGATTGATTCCTGTATATCTCGTAATGCACTGCCAGATCTGGGTCTACAAAGTTTGTTAGGAGAAATCAGTAGAACAAGCAACATAGACCCTGATGTGCCTGCACATTATGTAATGGCTGATTAGGGTTTATGTTATTTAGAGTTGCACCCAACTTAAAAGTATATGTTACCTATTGGTTCTAACCAGCTTTAGAGCGGGAATTTCTAATAATTGGCCTATAACTCCATGTGCCACATCATCAGCCAATAGCTGTTAGGTTTTTCAGACCTTATTTGACACAGATAAGAAATCTCCATGAGCTTGACAAATGACAGTTCTTGTGTAACATATGGTTTCATCCCATTCTAACTCTCCTGGTCACTTTTGGAGTTCAGCCTTTGATGATGGATTTATAAAACGTTTTTGAAATGTCGGCTATGCATGTCAAATGGTTGGAGGTCAGATAAAACATTTATAACATTTCCAGACAAATGCATACTCATACAAGTTTTTTAAGTTAGTACTGTGTTGAACGTTTTCCATTTTTCTTCAGATTCTGAAGTGTGTAAGGAAGCAATGTTTCGGGTTTGTGCCTTGCTGATTGCCATGAAAGGTAAGTCTTTATGATTAACCAGGATTTGCTTATTATACCTTAGAAGTATGAAGGTTTTACACATTTTTCTTTAGTTTCTAGCTATAATGAATTGGTCATTATGATAATTTTCATGTTTTCCAAAGCATTCTTCCCATATGGGTGTATGTTTTGGATTCACTCTAGGTGTTTTGCAATAGTGGGTTTTGTTATAGCAGAATCTGAACCAGAACCAGAACAATTAATATAAGTAATACATTACCTATTGGTATTACATAGCTTATTATTCTGAGACAGAATTACCCTCATCTTTATAATAGGAATCCACCTCGATAGAGAGTTCTGGAACTTTCACAAGACTCTTCATCATTTGTATGCATCCATTACATTGCATGCAATATTATACACTCATGCTTCTTATATTCATTGTATTGTTTGGGGGTTTTCAAACATTGCAGGAAGTGTTCAGACAAATGGTGGGAAATTTCAGGCATAAGAAGGACGAATGGGATTCCCACACCTGCCTTTCATGCACAGGTTTCAGAAAGACGGGTGCTGCCTCTGGCCTGATGAGGTGTGAGAAACCAGCCTGGAAGCATGGTCAATCTGACCATCCCCAAGGGCCATCAGCCAAGTTCTTTAAAGTCATGCAATCCCAGTCCAAGAAACAATCCCATATTCAGCATCCTTACTTCTTGCCAGTCTGCCACTTGATGGGGTCCCTGGAGAGGCCAAGAAAAGAAGTGTCCAAGGACTCACCCCTTCTCCTGCATTATGTTCCTTTTCCATCTATCCCCATAGGTGCCCAGCTATCTTTTTGGAAATCTGGTCAGGCATAATGTAGGATAGATGGGTCCTTTTTAGCATAAAAGATGGATACTGGCTTCAGTTATAGAAAGATATTCATATGACAAGGACCCCCATGCATTTCTACTGGATGCATTTAAAGGAAGAGTTATAATCTCTTCTACAGAATTGTACAGTGGAAAAGTTATAATCTCTTCTACAGAATTGTACAGTGGAAAAGTTATAATCTCTTCTACAGAATTGTACAGTGGAAAAGTTATTAAATGACCACTCTCTGGAATTCCACTCCTGGATCTTCCTGTTTCCAAGAAAGGATGAAAGTTTGGGCAAATCATAGACATTTTCACATTTAACAGGAGGAACCTTTCAAGATGGAGTCAACACACCTTGATGCCCAATGACTGGACAGATTCCATCAACCTCCAGGATGCATACCATCACATCCCTATTTTTCCTCCTCACTTGGGTCAGGACGTTTTCCAGTTTTGCACTATGCCATTTGGTCTAACTTCCATGCCCAGAATGTTTACTGAGGTAATAGGAGTAGTTGCCATACACCTAAGGTCCCATCCTCTAGTATTTTTATGACTGGATGATCCACAATGTCCATTCAGAGTTCCTGAGTCACGATCTGACCTGCTGCCAATCCATAGTGATCCAACCTAGAGAAATTAGAGTTTGTCCCATTTCAGAATTTCATATGTGTGGGGATGAACTTCATCACAAACAGGGGATTAATCTTTGTTTTGTGGGACAAAGTGGACAGTATTCGTTTCCTGTTGGAAGCACTGAAACTCATGTTACGGTTATCCATTTACTCAACTATAGAACAACCTATCAAACACACTTAAGTTTTCTACAGGTCGAACCATCTGTTTAGATTCTCACGTAGCTGACATGACAAGGTACTGTCCTATCCACTTATATTGGCATCACATATTGACCGTCTACGTGAACAAAAATAAACAAAGTCCTTTGCTCATAGTCTTTGGTTTTTTTAATATAAAATATCCCAACTTGAATCAATCCTTTGTTTTCTAAGTATTTATGGTGACAAGTTGCCAGTTCTGACCCATACTATATTCTACAGTTATTTGTTCTGTAATGTTACTGTTGCATTAGCAAACAGGCATTCATTTGGTTCTCCAAAGTTGGCCTTTTTGGTAACTTCAGTAATGCATGCATCTTTTATCAAAGCAAGCTGGCTATAATGTCAATAAAAACACTGCTCCCTTCATCAAAGAAAGTCATCACTAGACTTGATTGGAGTCAGTGGATTATGCTATGTATAATATTAATTATGTGTATTACTCTCTATACATGTTCTGGAATTTGTGAGTGGTTTTTAAGTTCTACTTGTGCTTAATTAAGACCCATTTTTTAAAATGTCATTAAAATGTTTTGTGGTTTTTTTATTAACATTTTGACCAATATTTTAAGAGAATTCATAAGTTGTTGACAGGTTCTTGTTTCCTTATGAATAGCCTCACCCCTTGGGTGCCTCTGTATGACCAAAATCTAGGCCAATTTAATTAGCATGTAAATAAAAACTATACAGAGATGCCCTACTGGTGACAATGAATATCACAGTGAATTGTTTGTGTTGGTTGAGAATGGGATATAGATACATGTATTTTCTAACAGGATGTGACCAATGCATGAATTTTCTAATATGTGGGCAACACTTGAATTCATGGATTTTTCATATACATGTACATTACTTAATGGACCACTCTGGTGGCCTAAGTGGTTAGAGTGTTTGCCTTAGATGCAGGAGATCGCGGGTTTGAACCCTGGCCAAGTCACACCAAAGACTTATTAAAATAGTACTAGCAGCTGCCTCACTTGGTATGTAACATTAAGAGGTTAGTATTAGGACTGGTCAGCCTGGTGTCAGTATAATGTGACTGGGTGGGACATGATGCTACATGTCTGCAGCATGATACCCCATTGCTAGACACCACTGTAAGCTGCCACACTGCAGAGATCGTAGCAATATCACTGATAAATTGTTAAAGCTATATTAAAAATCCAAATCACACACACACACAATACTTAATGAATTGTGATTTTACTACACGGAGGTAACAGAAATGTAAGCTGTCAGTATACAAGTGTATTTCACATAAATTTTGCCTAATCAGAATTTCCATTGTTTGTTGTCTCAAAGTGTAAATCATACTCACTGACGACAAATTTCACTTGTGTGTGAGTGAAAAGGAAACTTTCATTTTTTCAGGCCCTTCCCCCTCCTCGTTTATATCATCTGTTTATGTAGACAGTATTACCTTGGACAGGGCATAAAGATTTTGAGAGAAATCAGTAGGACTGTATTTTGAGCTGCAGGGACCAGTGTCTCACTCACTTATGCCAAAATGGAAACTCTTTTGTGTCCTATGGTCATTAATTAAACTGCCAATAAACCTTGGGGCAAAGCTTTTGTCAAGAATCTTACCCACAAAAACAGTTTCTTTCTGTAGTATGCTTGAAGTGAGCTTCATGCTCTAGCTATTAAACAAAGGTTAGCTAAGGTTCAGTGGCAGTTGTGAGTCCATATCTCTCCTTTGCCAACCAAGTTTCTAAGCCAGAAACCATCCTCCGTCAGTAGCTCCACATCCTTTAGAGATCCCCAATGCATCTGACATGGGAATGATCAAGATTGTCTTTTATGTCTAGTTAGGGCATTATGGCTATTTGATTGCTTCGAAAAGAAAAAGAAAGATTTGGGTTTTTTTTGTCTATTCCTTCCCCTTAAAGGGCTTTGCTGACATTTTGGGATCCACTATTTCTAGATGGGTTGTCAGTACTTATTGATAGAGCTTATCAGTCCCTGATTTACAGGGATGATTCTTTTGTGAAGATAAAATGAGGTCTGATCCATTATTACCTCATGTGCATATGTAAACCAATCATCAATGGAAGATAATATGAAGTCCACATTTTGGCAATCACATGACCTGCTCCTGCTTCTGCCTTTTTATGTTTTCATACCAGAGTAAAGGCATGTATTCTTTGGAGTGCAAAGTCATTGCTCAAAAGTTTGCTCAGGCAGATTCAGTCTGACAGTAATGGACATTCCTTTAGTAAGGATGATTATATCCTTGTTTTAATCCATTTCTTTTTTTAATGCTGTAATACTTACTTGTTTCCCTTCCCTCCCCCATGTGTTGATGTCCCATGACTAGTCTTGTTCTAAATAAAGATGGCATGCACCAATAACTTGGGTAGTAGACTGGGTATATGTTATATACTGGATTCATTCCAGAACTTTCTATGGAAGGTCATCCATGTAAAGATGAATTATGTTCAGGATGAGGGTAATTCTGTCCTGGAATAAATAAATAAATAAATAAATAAGCATTCTGTGTGATAAAAATAACATTTTTACGGAACTGAACAAGAAATCACTGCATGCGATGTTTGATAAAAAATTAAAATGTTTTACAGAACTGAACCAAAGGTCACTGCATGCCCTGTGTGATAAAAAGAATGGTTTACAGAACTGAACAAGAGACCAAAGCATGCCCTATGTGATAAAAATAATGTTTTATAGAACTGAACAAGAAATCACTGCATGCTGTGTATCATAAAAATAATGTTTCATAGAACTGGTCAAGAGATCACCCTGTTTGGTAAAAATAATATAGTTTATAGCATTGAACAAGAGAACATGGCATGCCCTGTGTGATAAAAAATAATATGTTTTATAGAACTAGACAAGGGATCAGTGCATGCCCTGTGTGGTAAAAATAATATGTGTTATAGAACTGGACAAGAGATCACTGCATGCAATGTTTGATCAAACTTAATATGTTTTACAGAACTGATCAAAAGGTCACTGCATGCCCTGTGTGATAAAAATAATGGTTTACAGAACCGATCAAGAGATCACGGCATGCCCTATGTTATAAAAGTAATGTTTTATAGAACTGAACAAGAGATCATGGCATGCCCTGTGTGATAAAGATAATATGTTTTATAGAACTGGACAAGAGATCATTGCATGCCCTGTGCTGGCTGCCAGTGAAGCACTTTATCGACAGGACAATGAAGGCAGCTGTGTCATGCTGGGAGTGGCTACTGGCTGCCAGACCTGATAGTAGTAATGAGGTAAAGTATCAAATTCATGAGTAATCCATGTTCATAATTTTTGTGCCTTTTTTTGGTTCCAAACCATGACAGTAGAAGGTACACGTAGTGTTGCCCTTGTCCATCTGTCTCTGACACACCTTGGTTAAGATTGGTATTAAGGTAATTTTAGGCATTTTAGTAGGGCATATATGTGTTCCATGAAAACATATTCAGCTTTCTGGCTATCAGCCATTCCAGTATTTGGTATAAGTTTATCAATCTGCTTATGTTGTGGTAGAGTCCATTCAATTCCTTTACTGTATATATCCATGCATAGGTCATATCCAGCTGCAAACTGCATAGACTCAGATATGTTGTTGCATAATTTACCAGCAGATCTGTGTCTAACCAATTTTTTAAGGCGTAATCCATAGAACAAACAGCACAGATCTCGCTCTGTCTGCACATTATGCAATAACATAATGTGCAGTAACAGAACAGGATGTACAGTATATATTCACTTATGAGTCCAAAAGCAAACTGCACAGACCCACTCTGACATCACATAATGCACCAGCAGATCTTGGTCTGTCTTGTTTGTTATGAGTAAGCAGTAGAACAGACATCATAAAAACCTTTAAACAAGTTCTTTTCCAATGGCCACAAATTTTTTAAATCTAAATTTGACACATTGCATCCTAGCTAAGAGAACTTTCAGTTTGTAAAATTATGCAGGTATCCTATCAAATATCACTGCCATTGCTAAAAATGGAAAATCTTTAAATCACCTGTTTTCATAAGCTGCTCAACAGAACATCACTACATTTGACCAAAAGCACCTGGCATAAAGAGCATTCCAGTTTGTAAAATTGATGCTGATTTGCCCTCAGTAATTCACTTTGAAAAACCTTTGAATTGCTTTTTTTCTCAAACTGCTTTTACAATTTCACAACAAGGCCTTACAAGCTTTTATTAATGTGTTACTTCACCATTGAACAGGGCTTTCAACAGAACTTCTAATTAAAAGTCCAGGACTCTCAGTTCTTTGAACTCAAGAGACCCTGCCATTAATTAAGAGACACAACTTCAGTCTATATACCAGTAGTCCCCAACTTTTCTAATGATTTCTTATGAATATGTTTTCTTTTATCTTCTACATCTTCTGGTCTGTCTTTCCATAAGAATAAGATTTTTATCTCTACTACTCATAAACTGCTGGGAGGATTGCCATCAAAACTTGACACACTCACATTCATCCCATGGTCTGGTTGGTCCTTTATGAAAATGGTGTTGCTTGGGCATCCAATATGGACACCACAGTGGCTGTATTCAAAATGTTGTCATTGCTACTTCTTCTAATTGGATGGTCATGTCAATGTGGGGTTTTCACTAAAAGATTTCATATGATGTCTAGTTGGTTCTAAATGAAAATGGTGTAGATCTGATGTCCAGTATATAAGCCACAGCAACCATCATAAAAGTCTTATCACAACTCCTCTTGAATGGATGGTCATATCAAGATGTGGATTCCACTGAAAGACTTCTTATGATGCCTGGTAGGTCCTAAATGAAAGTGGTACCAATCTGATGCCCAATATGGCTGCCATCTTGAAAATCTTACGGCTACTTGTATGTGGATGGTCATATCAATATGGGGTTTTTACCAAAAAACTGCTTGTGATGATTGGTTGGTCCTGAATAAAAGTGGTGCCTCTTTGATATCCAATATCTCCGCCGTAGCAGCCATCTTAAAAATGATAGTAACTTATCCTGAACAAAAGTCATATCAAGGTGGGGTGATACCTGTTTTTGAGGTTAAAGTCACCCTTATGGTTTGTAACATTCAGTTTATTTTGGGATTTTAATAATGACAAAAGATTCAAAACTTGTAATTGGTAATTTAATTAATTTATTTTAGTTTGGAATGAAAAGTCTGTCAGAAAACTTAGTTATTTATTAATAAATGGTGCTACATAATGAGTGTATACCAAAGATAATCGGAAGCAAGATCTAGATTGGAAAATTCCATGGTACAGTTCATTTTAGGTTAACCAGATATTCAGACGTATTAATGTTTTCATGAGTTACAATGATCATTTAATTAATTTGATAAAAAAATTTTTGCAGTAATTGCAATAATGTAAGTGTCCAAGGAAAACAGGATAGTACAATGCAGACAACAAAGTCAAGGTGCCAGAACTGCTTATGCTAATAAGATTATCTCATTTTTACAGCACTAATAGCACATTATGTACTTCTTTTTTTGTTTATTCCTCAAAAATGTTGTGTTACCTCAAAAATGTTTTGTGACCCCCAGATTTGGAAAGCGTGGGCACAGTGATTCTTGCCCATGAGGTCCTGTGTGCACCACTAACCACTGATTTCACATATTATAATGTAGTGATTACTTCCAGGTTATTTTCTGTCTCAAGTGTCATACTAAGCCAGTTCATTCACATGGTCACAGGAAGTCATTTCCATAAATATGCTACATTAGATGCAAGGTGTAAAAATATAAATATGGAAATATTTCTGTTCTGGAATCTTGTTAATAAAGGTATAAAAGTATAAATATGGAAATATTTCTGTTCAGGAATCTTGTTAATAATAGTTCTGAGTATGAAGGACATTTCAGTGAATGATGGAAGGACTAGGAGACACCCCTCATCTCAGGAGGTAAACCATCTCAGCCATGAGGTTTATATCTACACTACTGGCCAACCTCTCTTGCATTTTGCTACTCAGCAGGTGTTGGCTAGGTGTGCAGTCTTAGGCTCATTGGTGCCTTTTTTAAATTCATGTATTTTGACCCAGTTTTTAGGTCAGACCTTGTTTTCTGAGTGAATTAAGAGATATTGAACTGAAAGGTGGTTTCTATTTAAATAGATAAATACATGTTTTAAAAGTTTCAATTCAAAAATCATCTTCAATCATGCTATTGCTGAAGAATTATGTAAAAATTGCAACTTTTAAAAGGGTTAACAATGTGTTGACATAACTTTTTTCTAGTGATCATTTAGATTTGAATATGAAAAATAAATAAACTTTTGCTTGTTTACACCAGTTACACTCTGCTGACCTAATAATGCAGCACATTTACATCTTGCTCAGCTATTGGCTAAGATCGGTTTTTGATGATGTAACATTACCTCATAGCGTAGTATGGGTATATGAAATGGGTTAATACTACAATCCTCATTTTAAAATTTATGCCACTTTTTAAAACCTCTAGTTAGTATTATACCCTGGTAAAGAATAGCCCTGTCTACATGCAAAGTATCACTTTCAGTTTTCAAGTTATACAAATGTTTAAAAAATAAGGAAAAATTGAGGTGTATGTTTATACGAGGGTCTATTTTGACCTTAAAATAATGTAACTTTATGCACAAAAAGATAAACATGTAAGGAAACCTCTAAGATAAAATCATTTATAATAATTGTATGCCAATTTTTTAAGAATTTGTGGCATACATTCATAAAGTGAAATTGTGACTTGATTTGTACTGTTCTTGTTACTCCCAAGTATCCAGACCAAAAGACAGGTTTATAATAGGATTTGAATTTTGCATTTAATATAAAAAGATACTTAGATAACAAAGGTTACACAAACTGGAGTTGTTAAAGTTTTACCATTTATATGTATGTATTCTGCTTTTATCTAGTTTATGTGTGAAATGGCAGCAGCTTGGCAGTTAACCATTGACATGAAGCTGGGGATGTTTCGTGAGGATCCCTCACGTTTGGACCCTCTTGCCAAGGCTGAGGATGACATACTTGAGCCTAATGCCCCAAACACCACACCTCACCAGATATGGTCAAAAGTGAGTATATTTTCATGCTCAAATTTCAGTCTGAGGAGAACCTCATAGTTCCTACAAAAAAAGGAATCTTGTATGGATTGCAAAGTTACAACAGGGGGACCAGAGTGGCCAAGCGGTCTAAAGCATTCACCATTACAGATCATTGCCATCTCACCTCTGTCTGCGTGGGTTCGAGTCTCAGGTTTGGTCAATGCGGGTACGTGAAAAGCTTGCCAGAAGCTTCTCGTGGGTTGGTGGTTCTTTCCAGGGTTTTCCTGGGTTCTTCCTTCACCATTGATACTAGCCGCTATGTATAGCCTATCTTGTGCTGAAAAATGGCGTTAAACCCTACAATAATAACAACAATAAAGTTACAACAGTTACCTAATATGCTAGCTTATAAGTTGAGTCCAGCTGCATACTGCACTGACCCAGATCTGCCAGCACATAATATACTGGCAGATCTGGGTCTCTGCAGTTTGTTTAGAGTAATCAGAAGAACAGTAAAGAGATATCCTGATCTGCAGGTGCAATATTCTGCAACAGATCAGGATCTTTGTTGTTTGCAGTTTGTCTTGTAGTTGAGTATATCCAGCACTAGAAAATGAGTGAAAAGTTTGAACCAGAAAGCACTTGCAAAGTGTTATGCAATATGTTGGATGGTCTATTATGAATTGGGTTTTTTTCACAGAGATTCTAGGTAAACCAGAATTGCAATAAAAAATGAATAGGTAGCTATGCAGTTTTAAATTATATGAATATCTATCCCCAAGTAAGGGACATTACATAAACATACAGGAATAAGTAATCAGTTACTAATTATCAGTCATATAACAAATGAATAAATAGGTGTGTGTGTGTGTGTGTGTGTGTGTGTGATTAGTATTTTTAACGTAGCTTTAACAATTTTTCAGTTATATTGCTACGATGTCTGCAGTGTGGCAGTTTATAGTGATGTCTAACATTGGGGCATCATACCGCAGACATGTAGCATGATGTCCCACCCAGTCACATTATCCTGACACCAGGTCGACCAGTCCTAACACTAACCTCTTAATGCTGAGCGCCAAGCGAGGCAGCTGTATGTACCATTTTTGTAAGTCTTTGGTATGACTCAGCCGGGGATCGAATCCATGACCTCCCGCATCCAAGGCGGACGCTCTAACCACTAGGCCACTGGAGCGGTGTGAATAAATAGGTAAAAATGTACTTACTCCTTATCAAATACATTAAGAAATGACCGCTCCGGTGGCCGTAGTGATTAGAATGTCATGCCAGAGACTTATATAAATGGTACTAGCAGCTGCCTCACTTGGCACTCAGCATTAAAATATTTGTTAGTGTTAGGACTTGTCAGCCTGGAATCAGGATAATGTGACTGGGTAGGACAGCATGCTACATGTCTGCAGCATGATGCCATAGTACTAGATATCACTATAAACTCTCACATTGCAGACATTATAGCAATATGACTGAAAAATTGTTAAAGCTACATTAAAAATCCAAATCACACACACACACACACACATTAAGAAATATATATGTTGGTGAGTTAACTTTTTCAGTTATTTAGATCATATCGGTTTTCATCTTAAAGCCTGTTTAACTGATATTCATCACAACAGATTTCCTTATATCATCTTTACTTTTCATGGACTTCATCATTTTCATTCACAGGACTGGTATTATGTTTAATTAAATTGTACAAGCATTTATCTTTTAACTACTGAAAAAGCAAAAGAAATCACCACATCGCCATTTTAGTCCAGTCTGTCCCAGAGTTCATTGTGCTGTGATACTCATAGGCAGTACATGACATGATGTCATAATGTAATGATTGCTTTCTAGCTGTGCAGGAAGTAGAGCTGAAACAAACAACCAAATCTTTAATCAGGATACTTTTTGCAAATATCTTAATTGAAAATCAGTATTCAAAGATTTGTTTCTTTACCAAGCTAATTTGGCAATAAGCAAGGTGAAATGTACTCTATGCAGTGTTGAATTAGTTGACAGGAGAAGAACTTCAAACCCGTGAAATTACCTGAATTTCAAACTAGAATCACAGGATAATCCTAATGTCAATATTTTGAATAGTCACACTGCTTACAACATTGCTGTTTCTGTCCATAGTCATTCAGACATTCTTGTAATATGGCAAGTTATGAAGAATATGGTCATGTCAAAGTTGTTAAAACTTTATATATCAATCAACAAGAGCTCAGAAATATTTTTAAAGTGTTGTTGGACGCTCAGTTGTATACAGTCCTATTTATTATTTCCACACCCTTACCTCAGTCATTGAGCCTCCCTCCCCTACTTGTATAACTAAGAGGATACACATGCAGTAATACACAACTGAGCTCATGAGAGTGACATCAGACTCACTATGGCCTCTTGCCTAAAAATTGAGCTCATTTGATATGTGTAAATTCAGTATTTTATATTCATGCTCATATCAACTCTTCAGTAACTTTCCTGATGATGGAAGACTGAAATTTTTTGAATGCTTTTGCAATTTTAACATGATATTCAATGTTAAGATAGAATTCCATACAAAGCCAGAAACTATTTCTGTAAGGGGATTTTCTTCAAATCATTTTTTTTAAGTTATGGAGGAATGAACTATACAGAATGGCATGTGAAATCTCCATGTGGTTGGGAATTTACAGGGTATTGCACATGAGTTGATGTGAAACAAAAGAAAGCCAAGTGCCTTAAAGCAGTGTTGGTCAGCTTAATCATGCCTTTATGTTGATCATATGATGACCTTGTTTTGCATTAGTTCCTGGCAGAGAGAGTGGAGGTGGCCAAATATAGCATTTATGTTGATCATATGATGACCTTGTTTTGCATTAGTTCCTGGCAGAGAGAGTGGAGGTGGCCAAATATAGCAGTGTGAATCAGGTTAGCATCATGATGAGTCTTCTAAACAAATCCCTCCTTATCAATGTCGGCAGAAATCCTGGACTGATCTCACGACATCCTGCTGCTATTGGACCACGCATACGGTAGGTCACATAATAGGACCAAACATTTTTAAACCCTGACACAGATGTAGAAGGGGCCTTGTACATCCACTGTCTATACACATACATACATCTTATTAAGGGGCATATAGTACTACCCTTGTCCATCCACTGTCTATACACATCCATACATCTGATTAAGGGACTTATAGTACTACCCTTGTCCATCCACTGTCTATACACATCCATACATCTTACTAAGGGGCATATAGTACTACCCTTGTCCATCCACTGTCTATACACATCCATACATCTTATTAAGGGGCTTATAGTACTACCCTTGTCTATCCACTGTCTATACACATCCATACATCTTATTAAGGGGCATAAAGTACTACCCTTGTCCATCCACTGTCCGTACTACCCTTGTCCATCCACTGTCTATACGCATCCATACATCTTATTAAGGGGCATAAAGTACTACCCCTGTCCATCCACTGCCTATACACATCCATACATCTTATTAAGGGGCATATAGTACTACCCTTGTCCATCCACTGTCTATACACATCCATACATCTTATTAACTCTTTCACTTCGACTGACGTGTATATCCGCTGTATAAATGTGCCTAGCCTCACCAGTGACTGATAAATCCGCTTGTAAACAGAGCACTATTACTCCCGGTGACTGATATATCCGCTTGCCTTTTATGCTTCCTATACCCTAGTGACGGATAGATCCGCTCTGTATGTTCATGTTACAATTGGTCTTATTGGTCAATATATGGAAGTAAAAGGATATTCAACCAATCAAAATAGAGTTAACAAATGATTGTTCTGACTAAATCCGGGTTTCTTTTTCAAATATGTACCGCGTGTTTGTTAATACATGCATTTGTAGTTGACAGTGAAAACAATGGCGTTAGCTTATGATAGTGATTCAGATTCCGAATTTTCTGGTTTTTCTGAGGACGAATTTGACCACATTGAATTAAGAAGCATTGGTAGTGACATTGATCTATCTTCTTTGTCAAGTCTATCAGAAATTGAGACAGAATCCGATGATGAAGACGACGAATTGTGGACAAGAGATCGACGTGCCCCGAGAGTCACAGAGTTTACGGAAAGCGTCGGTTCAACTTTTGTTTTGGATGAGGGGAAAAAAGAAATTGATTTTTTCTATAAATTTTTTTCCCTGGCAATGATTGAAAGCATTGTTGCACAAACGAATGGATATGCGGCAAGATGTATCGAAGAAAAGCCTGATTCACTCTGGCAACCCACGACAATGGACGAAATGCTGGCCTTTCTAGGAATACATTTGATTATGTCAATCCTGGCACTTCCAGAATACAGTCTAGCTTGGCGATCAACATGGCCCTTCCAGATAATAAGTATTCCCACAATTATGACCAGAGTACGTTTTGAAAAGTTGTCGAAGTATTTCCATGTAAATGACACCAGGCAGAATCCTCCAAGACGCCAGCCCGGGCATGACAAATTGTGTCATGTAAGACCAGTTTTAGACGAAATTTCCAAAACGTGTCTCGAAAATTACAATGGTCATAAAGAGCAGAGTGTGGATGAAGGGATGATAGCATATAAAGGTAGATTATCCTTCAAGCAATATTTGCCTGCGAAGCCAACAAAGTTTGGAATAAAAGTTTGGGAGCGGGCAGACCCACACAATGGTTATGTGCACGAGTTTCAAGTGTACACTGGAAGAGAAGAAAGCCAGGCTGGACGCACAAAAGAAGAGGGCCTTGGTGCACGTGTGATAACTGATCTTACATCAAAAATACGTGGGAAATCACATGTAGTTTACATGGACAATTTTTTCTCCAGTCCAGCACTCTTTGAAGCACTCAGGAAAGAAAAAATTTATTGTCTCGGTACAGTGCGAGCAAATAGAAAGGGAATGCCAGAGGAAATAAAATCTGCCAAATTAAAGAACAGAGGCGACAGTGTCCTGATGACAAAAGGAAGCCTGTGTGCTATAGCTTGGAAGGACAAAAAAATTGTCCATTATCTTTCAACAAGTTGCAATCCAAGCGAGAGCAAGATGGTGCGTAGGAGACAAAAAAATGGAACCTACCAGGAAGTGCCAGCTCCGATTGTCTCTGAACTTTATAATAAATACATGTTTGGGGTTGACCTGGCAGACCAGAAAAGAATGCAGTACTCTACCTGTCGCAAAGCTAACAAATGGTGGAAATATCTGTTTTGGTTCTGCTTTGATGTTGCATTAGTTAATGCATTAATAACTATGCAGGAGTCGCCCAACCACAAACTTGTCACCAAAAAAAATAAAGAAATCAGACGGAGACAACTTGATTTTAGAATTGCACTTGCACAGCAGATGATAGGGACATTCCGAGGATCGAGAAAGAGAAAGGTTGTATCTGCAATTGATAACTGTGGAAATGCACATTGGCCCATACAAGCAGAGAAACCAGGGCGATGCAAAATGTGTACCAGAGAAAAAAGGCGGCATGAGGTGTCCATCATGTGCAAACAGTGTGATATCCGTCTATGTATAAAACATAACTGTTTCTCTAGATACCATGAGGAACTACTTAAGAAATAGTAGAACACAGTGACTAGGCATTTTTAGTAATTACATGTATATATTTGATAAATAACTTTGTATAAAAGACTCACAGATAAATTTTAGTGTTTTTACAAACAGTGTTTTGTGTTATATTCCTGGATTTTATATCATTCATGTGGATGTCAGCAGGATAAAATAATCAAACAGATATAAGGTAGTTATAGCTTTTATATATGCATGGTTTTAGTCTTTAAATCAGAAAATAACTAACACAATTAGCCCATATCCCCACATCATCAGCTAAAAAGTTGAGATTTGGCTGCAGCAGCATTAGGCTCTGGTAGTCAGCCCACAAATCAGCTGCAGTAGTGACCCCAGCAGCTAGGCATAGCAGTGAGCCACTACAGTATCACTAGAAGTTAAAGAGTTAAGGGGTATATAGTACTACCCTTGTCCATCCACTGTCTATACACGTCCATACATCTTATTAAGGGGCATATAGTACTACCCTTGTCCATCCACTGTCTATACACATCCATACATCTTATTAAGGGGCATATAGTACTACCCTTGTCCATCCACTGTCTATACACATCCATACATCTTATTAAGGGGCATAAAGTACTACCCTTGTCCGTCCACTGTCCGTACACATCCATACATCTTATTAAGGGGCATAAAGTACTAGCCTTGTCCATCCACTGTCCGTACTACCCTTGTCTATCCACTGTCTGTACACATCCATACATCTTATTAAGGGGCTTATAGTACTACCCTTGTCCATCCACTGTCTGTACACATCCATGCATCTTATTAAGGGGCATAAAGTACTACCCTTGTCCATCCACTGTCCGTACACATCCATACATCTTATTAAGGGGCATAAAGTACTAGCCTTGTCCATCCACTGTCCGTACTACCCTTGTCTATCCACTGTCTATACACATCCATACATCTTATTAAGGGGCTTATAGTACTACCCTTGTACATCCACTGCCTATACACATCCATACATCTTATTAAGGGGCATAAAGTACTACCCCTGTCCATCCACTGTCTATACACATCCATACATCTTATTAAGGGGCATATAGTACTACCCTTGTCCATCCACTGTCTATACACATCCATGCATCTTATTAAGGGGTATATAGTACTACCCTTGTCCATCCACTGTCTATACACGTCCATACATCTTATTAAGGGGCATATAGTACTACCCTTGTACATCCACTGTCTGTACACATCCATGCATCTTATTAAGGGGCATAAAGTACTACCCTTGTCCATCCACTGTTCGTACACATCCATACATCTTATTAAGGGGCATATAGTACTACCCTTGTCCATCCACTGTCTATACACATCCATACATCTTATTAAGGGGCATATAGTGCTACCCTTGTCCATCCACTGTCTGTACACATCCATGCATCTTATTAAGGGGCATAAAGTACTACCCTTGTCCATCCACTGTCCGTACTACCCTTGTCCATCCACTGCCTATACACATCCATACATCTTATTAAGGGGCATAAAGTACTACCCTTGTCTATCCACTGTCTATACACATCCATACATCTTATTAAGGGGCATATAGTACTACCCTTTTATCCACTGTCTATACACATCCATACATCTTATTAAGGGGCATATAGTACTACCCTTGTCCATCCACTGTCTATACACGTCCATACATCTTATTAAGGGGCATATAGTAGTACTCTTCTCCATTGACTGTCCATACATCTTATTAAGGGGCATATAGTACTACCCTTGTCTATCCACTGTCTGTACACATCCATACATCTTATTATGGGGCATAAAGTACTACCCTTGTCCATCCACTGTCCGTACTACCCTTGTCCATCCACTGTCTATACACATCCATACATCTTATTAAGGGGCATATAGTACTACCCTTGTCCATCCACTGTCTATACACATACATACATCTTATTAAGGGGCATATAGTACTACCCTTGTACAGCCACTGTCCATACACATCCATACATCTTATTAAGGGGTATAAAGTACTACCCTTGTCCATCAACTGTCCACACTACCCTTGTCCATGCACTGTCTATACACATCCATACATCTTATTAAGGGGCATATAGTAGTACTCTTCTCCATTGACTGTCCATACATCTTATTAAGGGGCATATAGTACTACCCTTGTACAGCCACTGTCCATACACATCCATACATCTTATTAAGGGGCATATAGTACTACCCTTGTACATCCACTGTCTGTACACATCCATACATCTTATTATGGGGCATAAAGTACTACCCTTGTCCATCCACTGTCCGTACTACCCTTGTCCATCCACTGTCTATACACATCCATACATCTTATTAAGGGGCATATAGTACTACCCTTGTCCATCCACTGTCTATACACATCCATACATCTTATTAAAGGGCATATAGTACTACCCTTGTCCATCCACTGTCCGTGCTACCCTTGTCCATCCACTGTCTATATACATCCATACATCTTATTAAGGGGCATATAGTACTACCCTTGTCCGTCCACTGTCTGTACACATCCATACATCTTATTAAGGGGCATATAGTACTACCTTTGTCCATCCACTGTTCGTACACATCCATACATCTTATTAAGGGGCATATAGTACTACCCTTGTCCATCCACTGTCTATACACATCCATACATCTTATTAAGGGGCATATAGTGCTACCCTTGTCCATCCACTGTCTATACACATCCATACATCTTATTAAGGGGCATATAGTACTACCCTTGTCCATCCACTGTCTGTACACATCCATACATCTTATTAAGGGGCATATAGTACTAACCTTGTCCGTCCACTGTCTGTACACGTCCATACATCTTGTTAAGGGGCATATAGTACTACCCTTGTCCGTCCACTGTCTGTACACATCCATATATCTTATTAAGGGGCATATAGTACTACCTTTGTCCATCCACTGTCCGTACACATCCATACATCTTATTAAGGGGCATATAGTACTACCCTTGTCCATCCACTGTCTATACACATCCATACATCTTATTAAGGGGCATATAGTACTACCCTTGTCCATCCACTGTCCATACACATCCATACATCTTATTAAGGGGCATATAGTACTACCCTTGTCCATCCACTGTCTGTACACATCCATACATCTTATTAAGGGTCATATAGTACTACTCTTGTCCATCCACTGTCTATACACATCCATACATCTTATTAAAGGGCATATAGTACTACCCTTGTCCATCCACTGTCCGTACTACCCTTGTCCATCCACTGTCTATATACATCCATACATCTTATTAAGGGGCATATAGTACTACCCTTGTCCGTCCACTGTCTGTACACATCCATACATCTTATTAAGGGGCATATAGTGCTACCCTTGTCCATCCACTGTCTATACACATCCATACATCTTATTAAGGAGCATATAGTACTACCCTTGTCCATCCACTGTCTGTACACATCCATACATCTTATTAAGGGGCATATAGTACTAACCTTGTCCATCCACTGTCTATACACATCCATACATGTTATTAAAGGGCATATAGTACTACCCTTGTCCATCCACTGTCCGTACTACCCTTGTCCATCCACTGTCTATATACATCCATACATCTTATTAAGGGGCATATAGTACTACCCTTGTCCGTCCACTGTCTGTACACATCCATACATCTTATTAAGGGGCATATAGTGCTACCCTTGTCCATCCACTGTCTATACACATCCATACATCTTATTAAGGAGCATATAGTACTACCCTTGTCCATCCACTGTCTGTACACATCCATACATCTTATTAAGGGGCATATAGTACTAACCTTGTCCATCCACTGTCTGTACACGTCCATACATCTTATTAAGGGGCATATAGTACTACCCTTGTCCGTCCACTGTCTGTACACATCCATACATCTTATTAAGGGGCATATAGTACTACCTTTGTCCATCCACTGTCCGTACACATCCATACATCTTATTAAGGGGCATATAGTACTACCCTTGTCCATCCACTGTCTATACACATCCATACATCTTATTAAGGGGCATATAGTACTACCCTTGTCCATCCACTGTCCATACACATCCATACATCTTATTAAAAGGCATATAGTACTACCCTTGTCCATCCACTGTCCATACACATCCATACATCTTATTAAGGGGCATATAGTACTACCCTTGTCCATCCACTGTCTGTACACATCCATACATCTTATTAAGGGCATATAGTACTACCCTTGTCCATCCACTGTCTATACACATCCATACATCTTGTTAAGTTTTGCATTTAGGTAAATGTAGCAGGCATTTGTGTTCCCAAAACAAATTTCTGGTGCATAAAAAATATGCTGCAGATAAATAAAAATCACTGAGACTTAGTGTTACATTTTAATCACCTAAAGTAAAGAGATGCAATATGTTATCTGTCATTTTTTAATTCAGCCCAGCATTTCTTTGATTGTTAATGTTCTTGAAATGATTATATCACCAGTTTGTACTAAGTTTGGTTTCAGACAGCATTGTGTATGGTAACTATTGCTGCATCAAGAAAAATTGTTACTTCTACAGAAGATTGAATAATTTTGTGCTGTGTATTTCCCCATTAATGTGGACAGCAATCATTAATCTCATTATCAAATGGCCTGGCCTTCATAACGTTAAAACTAATGCCATGTTGTCAAGTGGTTCTTCCATGGAGGGGAGGCAGACTTCAGCCTCCCAGCTAATTTCAGGTCAGTAACTATTTCATCAATTTGTTGCACACATTTTCATTAGCACTGTAAACAGTTTACTTTTCTCTTGTAGGATTTTTATTTATTATTACAGAAAAAATTAATATTGCAAATTACAGCACAGATGACAGTAGCATGTCATTTAAGGGATGTCATTCCAACTTCTGGCCACTTGTGGGTGCCAAATTTTACATTATGAAAGTTCTTTTTTGGAGCCAGTGTAATGCTATGAGTCCACATTAATGTTGGTTTAACAGTATAAATATTTTTAATCCTATGTTAAAAGAAGGCTTTTATTCCATTTTTGAGAATACTTGCCAAAATACATATGTACGCAGTAGAACCACTATGAACTTTATCATTATTATTATTATTATTATTATTATTATTATTATTATTATGCTCAAATTGTTTGCAAGCTACAAGTAAATAGTCTTGTGTCTTATGATGTTTTGAATTCTTTGTCAGCTTGATGTGCATTGGTTTGTCCCTTCTACAAGGAGATGTTCCTATCAACCCAACCAGTAAATCTGTTCTGCGTGAGAGAATTTACGCCACCGCACTGGACTATTTTGCGTAATTATCATTCTTCTATTGTTCTCACTTCTATACAATAAATGCATTATAGTCTTTAGAATTTACCTTCTTGTTCTTCTGCATTGAAAATTAAGGTTGTAAATCATAGTTTCATAAAAATTTCAATTTTCTTTGGAACTTTCTCACCATGGGGGGCATGAAATACACATGGCTGCCACACTGTCATGAAAACGTTGGGAGAAAGAATATCCAGGAAAGGCCTTTTAAATTTGCAAATATTGATCAAGGTTAGGAGGACCAGGAATTTTGAGCATTCATTTGATGACAGAAAATTTACTTAATTGATTTAAACTTTATCAGATTTCATTGTTTTTACCAGAATATTTGGCGGTAGCAGAAGCATTCAGTCACTTGAGATACCATTGATGTTTGAATCATTTAGGTGCTTGCCCTAAACATATTTATATAGTCGGTTCAAGCACTCAGATAATCAGATTGGTCAAGTAGACTGGTTACCCCTTACTCTACTATATGTAGATATTCTTTATATTATAGATAAGAAGACCAATCTAGCATCTTCCCATGCCAACACATATCTGCAGTGTGTGCTCTCTTTAAATGTTAAAGAAAAATAATAAAGCTTATCATCCCAAATTCCACAATTATGATTAATTCTTGTTTATACATTTGGCAGTTTGCACTGGAAACATGGTGTTAAGCATTATTGTCGATAGTAATTTGACACCCACAACTTGCCTTTGCAATAAATTGTACTATGAAACCTTGCTAAATATTTAGAAATCAATCAACAATTGGGGTAATTTTTAATGTAGAAGCACATTCTCAGGATGTCCTTAACAATGACTGTATTAAATATATAGTTCATAGTTAGATTACTTTGAAATTTGATGTTAGGTACCATACAGACCTAAGCAGGGCTCAGGAAAACCACTTATTCTCTCATTTTGACTGCATAAAATTTTTCTGTGAAGAGATGTTACTACTTACTCCTTCCTGGGCTGAATGAAACAAATTTGCACCTTGAGAACATCTGTGTACATTTTGCACCCTTAAGACACTCTAAACCTGCATGCTTCAGTAATCAGTTGCTTCTGCCAATTTCGCCTACTAAACTTTGCATTTTACTCAAACTCGTGATGTAAACTTGGTACTAAAATGGTTCATATCATGAAAATATGTTCCAAGTGAAGATAGTAGGTTTACAACCCATCTGATATCAACTTTGCGTCGGGTGCCATTGATTTTTTAGTAAGAGCTTATGTAGCGCAGTGATACATGTAAGTACACTGTGTTTTGTCAGGTAGTAACAGGATGAAAATCTGTTGCAACTCACTCTAAGGACACGTGCTTACAAAAAATTTCTGAGAGACTGCTTAAGTGGATTTTAAAAAAGTATTTTTAAAAAAAACATTCAAGCTTTCTTGGTATAAAAATATATATAATTTGTATGGCTTCTTGTCAGAATTTAAAACAACCCTTTTCTACAAACATATGCAGTTAAAGTAGAGTCAAGTTGAAAAAAGGTATAAATTAAATTGAGTTGCATGCAGATTGATATGCATTTCAATAATGACAAAGTACTTGTATTTAGTTATACATCCTGTTGTCTATGACATGGTCATATGTCTGATTCTGATGTAAATAGATAATCTCAAAAAAAAACCAGCTTTTGATTTAAAATATGCTTGTTTTGAAGTCAGCATATTTTTTTCAAATTCTGTCCAATAAGGGTCATCAGCAAATCTTGAAAAAATCAATTTGTTCCACGAAACAAATCTGGAAAAGATTGGCATTTTTTTGGTTTCTTCAAAAAATGTGGGAACCTTGAATATAGTAGTTTAATATCAATCTCAAATAATTCACTAATTGTTGGTTTTCCTTGTCTGACAGTTGTTTTATAAATTTGACCTTCCCTCCCCTCTAACCTACCTTAGCAGAGTAACATTGTTCTGTCATGTAGATTACTGCTAAAAAAGGATTGTACTATATTTAAAGACAAATTTCAGCCAGAAGACATAATTCATTAATTGTGCTCATAATTCTATTTTGATAATTATGTATCCGGGCAAACCTCATATATCTTCAGAGCTCTAATATAAAACTTTAAACAATGAAGCTCAGAATTTACTCAGAACTTTTAAGATAAACTCAAAAGCCATTTTGATAATTGCTTATCTGCTTTGCATTTGCAAATTAAAGCAGCACGTTTTGTAGCTTTCACATGTGTGAAATTAAGAGCTGTACAAAATTAGTTGGACTAATACCATTCTGGATCATTTTATAAGATCTCGTCTCCTGCTTGGAAGTTTTTGACGGTTATGTACTTTTATGAACTTTGCAGTGGTCCAGTGATATTCCCAACCCAGAGAGGCTCGGAGTTGAGAGAGGACATTATACAGTTAATCAGCTTCTTTATGCAGATGCATGCTGACAAGAAATATCTGTCAACAAGCGTCATCCCAAGAGGAGGTAACTGCAGTATATACCCAACAGTAGATAGTGTAAACCCAGATCTGACATTACATAATGTTCTGTTTTGATTTCCTTAAGACTCCTAGTGATGATTGTATATTCCACTGTCAGATCTGTCAGGATCAGCTGCCATGGTGTGTGTGTGGGCAGGGCACTTATTTCTGCTTGCCTTGTCATGATTTAACCTCCTCCAAGTGTTGCTGTACTTTAAAACGAAAAAAGTATCTTTTGAAGAAACTTAATGCACATTAAACTGAGTTGTATGCACTCAATTGTTAATGATGTAGCTGATCCATATCTGCTGTCAGATACCGCAGTGATAGATTAGGATCCTCAGTGTTTGTTCTATTTACATACCTGCCATGACATGACAGGCCATGCTAACAAAATACAATTTTCAATAATCTTCACACACAAAAAACCCACTTTAATATATGCCTGTTACGTGTATCATGTATAAATAGTAAATAATCCTGCTTAGAACTTATGTAGAATTATCATTGGGGCAGTTTATACAGCTTATTGTCATAGAGACAATTACAAGGCAAGGTGGTAAGGTATAAACACACACCATTTCACATGATTTAAATGGCTAGCAATAGCTTGAGTGACGTACTAAGTTGTTTGAAGACTGCTGTGGAGAGCCCATTATGCTATTTTGCATAGGTATAATTCTCAAAGGGGAACAGTCTAATTACTTTTAAGTTATAGGTAAATCAAAGAGGTGCGTGTTAAACAAATGTTATTACATGTTTTTTCTTGAAGGAGCAGGTGTAAGCTATTTGTATTAAAGATTACTGGCAAGTTTGTGAAAAGCAGCAACATTTTCTTTAAGTTTGATTTTACTCCTTATTTACAATGCAAAACATGATTATTTCAATCATGGGAATAGTGTTCCAAGTGCAATTAATTTTTGAAGGCAAAATATCGAAACGCATTTAATGGGATTCAGGAGGCAATAAGATATCAGCAAAGCAAGCAAAGGCCAGCAAAACTAAAATTTGGTTGATGGAGGTTTACTTTGTGAAGCACAGCATCAACAGTGAGCATCAAATTCTTTGCACATGCTGCAAACAACATATCGATATAAACCTTTCTGGAGGTACAACATTTCTTGAAAATAGCACCACCTGTCTGTAACATAGCAACCAGCCAGAACATATTCGACACGCTGAATTGAATATTCAGATTAGTTCTCCTTATTATTATTCTTTGTCTTGTTAAAATACCAACTACAACAGACCCATGCTTTTCAAGATGATTTTCACCAAAAATAGGTTGATTGAAAGGCAGTAATAAGAACACACTCATGTTTGTACAGTTGATTTGTGTTGATAAAATGTTAACACCCATACAGGTCACTAAGATATTTATTATTGCTGTACAACCTGCAAGGCCCCCATTAAACTTTAAAATAGTATGTCACCAACCTGCTCCCCTTCTCCCAATGAAATGGTCAGCCCCAAATGTGAGGTATATTCTTTTTTCTGTAGCAACAGGCATATGTTATGGTCAAACTACATCAGATATAGTTCTGACAACACTATCATAGTGATTGTTAAGAACAAACTCAGTTCTAACCAGGAATTGCATGGAGAATCCAGCAGGGAAGCTTGAACAACAGTACCTTCCAGTCTTCAATGAGTGTAATGATGAACACAAGTGATATCTTATTACCTTCAAACTACATGTTGAACTATGGAGAGTAGCAAATACTGCATCTAAGTAAACTTATATTTTGCCATCCAATGGATTTTAAAATCAGAAACTTGTGTGCGTGTTTTTATTTAATGTCAGTGTTGTGATTATGTGAGTGTTTAACACGTATCTGTTTGTGTGTGGTGATATTTGACAATGCTAAGTCTACCGATGTTTTTACTCATGTAAGTGTATTAAATGTTTTAAAGAAATCAGACAAGTTATTTTCTTTTATTCTGATGCGAATTTGTAATCATAGCTAAGGACAGCTTGTTCTCAATGGAATGTCTCTTTTTTGGGGTCACATTGTACTGACCCCCCCCCCCCATGGTGCCTTAATACACACTTTTTGAGTCTCAAAACAAAACCAACACTGTATGGAAATATCATGCACATAATGATATCAAGCAAATAAATTATTTATTGTGACCAGTGTTTATCGGCAGTCTTTTACCAACATTTTCAGGGCTCTTAATAACTTTAATTTTAGATGATTGGAGTTTTGATCTCATAATAAATCCAGCACATGTTTTCAGAACTCTAAACACAGAAGATGAATCGATTTTCTCCTACTCAGATTATGTCTCTTTCAGATTTAGTCAACTTTGTGGAGTCTTTCAAAAGAGACCTTTGCACATTAGGTTGGGTTCTCATAATTTATTGACCTTTGGTTGTTCATAAAAAATTGCAGTGAGAAATTCTGTGCAAAAAAATTGTAATTGACCTTGAATCCAGGTCCTGTTTTGGACCTGTGATCTTCTGAACAAATTGACGGTGTTGAAGTTACAGGATACAATGATATGCTGGCAAAGATTTTGAAACTGGTTTCTTTATATTTTTCCAACAATGAATCCAATTAGGCCTCGCTCAGAAATTTTGTTACAGCAGTACATGATGTGAATAAATGAAAATTTAAGATCACAAATGCCAGCTTGTATCTTTTAATGCAAAATCTCATTAATTTTAGAGATTTTCCTCAGAATATTATCAGAGATGCATTACTAAGTTCTTTTCAAATTTGTATTTATCCCTTGCAAGTTCAGCTAGCTCAGCAAAGAAAAACAAAATTGTTATTAAAGGTGCTTCAAGCATTTGGGATCATTGTGTACAAAATAGGGACCTCTCTGGTCCTTATGACTACTTCTCAGTTTGGAATTAGAATCCTATATCTGGTTGATGTTATTTTTTTGCATTTGATATCCTCTTGTGATTTTTCAGGATTGTTTATTGTTCAGCAAGATCAACAAGGCTCTGCATGATGCCATTTGCAAACCTGTCTGTAGTTTATCAAATTACTATTTTCAGTGTTGCATTAATTATTTTTTTAAAGTATTTTTTTATATTTAATTAAATTTAGTATTATTGTTTTTAAATTTTAATTAATATTTATTAATCATTATTAATTGATGGTATTGCAGTGTAACATTACCAACTGGTATGCACTGTTCCAAACTTTTCATAGTGCATTAAGACAAAATAGAACTATCCAGGTTTGCATAAAAAATTTGCCATTTGTTAGATTAATCACGTTTTTTTATCCCCCGAACATGTAGGCATTTTATATTTGGGTTGCCAATATATGAGTGAGTATATGTGGACGGCTTTGGTTTTAAAAATATTCCAGGACTTGCTTAGTAAACCATTACCTATTCATGTCATTTAGAATATAATATCACTACATAATCCTTGGTACCACTCATATCACTGGGTTCTACCCATGGGAAGAACATGACATCAACAATTAAATTGGTGATACATTTAGGTTCATGTTTGTTTTTTTTCATCACTCATATTTTCAACAAAAAAAAGCCCACCTCATATTTGGAATATAATATCATGATGTACTCCCTTTCCTTAATTACCACTCATGTTATTGCATTCTGCCACTGGGCAGGGCCATGGGGTCATGTATTATAATGGGGACAAATTTTAGTTAAAGCTACTGATTGAAGTTTTTTCCAGCACTTGTAGCTCGGTAACCCCTTTCCCGATTTACTTTATCTTTGTAATATAGTATCATCACATGCTTCCTTCTGTGGGGTCAAATATAATAATAGGAGCACATTTGGACAATATTTTGGTTTCTTTAATCACTTCTATTTTTATAAAGTTTGTACCAAATCACTTCCTTTTTTAAATGTAATATAATCACATACCACTACCCCTTTTTCAGTACTACTCCTGCCTCCAGGTTCTTCCCCTCTGTGGTGTCATGGCTTCAAGAACTCCATTGGGAACCATTTTTTTTCAAAGGCTTTTTGCCACACGTGTTGCTATGTAATTCCTTGCCTGATTCACTTCCTGTTTGGAATATATTATCACGTATGCTCTTCTCTTAGTACCATTCCTCCCCTGGATTGTAACATTGTATGGGGCAATCTGATCAATAATTACACTGTTGACACATTTAATTAATGGTTTTTCATTGCTTATTTCTCCATAATCCTTTACTCAGTTTACTTATATGTGTGGAATATATCATCACATACTCCTCTTCTGTCTGTACCTCTTCTGTTCTTGGGTTCTGAGTCTGGTCTGGGCTTTTGGAGTTAAGAATTTCATTTTTGGTTGAAGCTTTGTTCATTACATAACTTTCTTTCACTCCTTATCCTATTTACCTCCATTTTGGAATGCATCATCATCACATGTTCCCCTTCCATCATTACCACTCCCGACCTGGTGTTCTGCCTTTTGGGTGGGACCATTGGGTCCAGAATTATACTGGAGACTCATTCTGCTAAAAGTTTTTTTCTTCACTTACATTTTATGATGCCTTAACTAATATAATTTATGTTTGGAAAATAACAATAACCCATACATACCTCATAGATTTTACTACTCTAGACTTGCAATTGGGTTCTGTCCCTTCGGGTCAAGAAATAAATGTTAAGTTTTTTCCTCGCTTGCATTTTAACAATTCCTTTAGCCAAGTTACTTCATTTGAGAATGTATTATCACACATTCTCCTTCCACGACTTACCACACCTGCCAGTGAGTCAAGTCCGTTAGTGGAGCTTTGGAGTCAGTATGTCAGACGTTTTAAAGCTATTCAAGGTTTCATTCCATCCCTTATTTTTAATAATCTTTCAGCCAGTTTATTTTAAATTTAGTAATTTAGAATTATTTATATGAACCCATACTTCCTTTTCTGCCTTTACTGCTTTTGCCTCTTGTGTTACAGGCCTAGATGAAACCATGGAATCAAGAAGTTGGAGACTTTAGATTTGTATTCTTCCTCTAACATTTCAAGGATTCCTCATCTAATTCACATCGTATTTGGGACTTTGTATAATCCAGTCATTTTCTTTCAACGATTGTCGTTTCTCCTTAAGCCATTGTTGGGTGGGGTCAGTAGAGTCAAGAAGTAGGACACTGGTTAATTTGTTCAGAGGTTTATTTCAGTAACATTTTACTAAACTGGTTACACATGTTGAATATAACATCATCTCATACCTACATGTCAAATTGTACCACTCAGACTTACGTGATATGTTCTTGGATGGTGCCATTGGGTCATAATGCAGTAGCTCCTTATCCAGCATGCGATCTATTTAAAATATAAAACTGCTTATATTTCTTTACCACCAGTAGGATTCCTGCCCTTGGTTCAAGTTAATGGTTGGGGGCCTTGGGATCAAGTGCCATGTTGGGGGCCCTTGGGGTCATGGGATTATTCTCTTTGATATATCAACAGCTAATCTTGGAGGTATGGCATGTATTTCGGAAAACACATTTGTTAAAGTTTGTTTGATAATTTTAACATTTTCACCACCATATTTTGGTCAGTTACAGAATTTGATTTAGTTAATCACACATAATTGCATGAAATGGTCCAATTTTTTTAGTTTTGCATGTCAGAATGTGCACATGAAAATTATTTACCAACTGTATCCTGATCATTTTATGTTGTTTGAAAAAAGTGTAAAGCCAGAAGATAGTTTGTTTCCCCTGAAATAAAAAAACAGAAAGAAAGTCATTGTATAATGTACAGTATAGTAGGCATTCAGTTTTGGGAGGAAATGTTATGTAGTCTGAATATATGAGAATTTGTAAGAATTCCTTTTTAATGTGGTCTGTTTAAAATTCTTGTGATAAATGGCATTATTCTGAATTCAGTGAACATTTCATGATAGATAGATAGATGGATGGACAGATGGATGTAAAGGCAAACAGACATAACTTTGTGATCTTGACATTTTTTCATATTGCTATCCCTTCCTAGTTGAAGAGGCTACAGGAGAGGACTACACCAATGCCAATCAGATGACCTTGACCAGTGCTGACCTTGCCCAGGCCAAGAAGTGGCTGATCACCGTCAACAGTGGGACAGCCACGTACTCCAAGAGATCTACAGGTTAGTGCTCTTTTATTGTCTTGCATGTGAAACATAGGTGAGACATATACATATCCTTTTCTGGCAGTGTACATGTTATAATATTTTATTCTGATATGTTGGTGAATTCCACTCAAGCCATGATTACATATTAAGACACACTCTATTCAGAAATTAAAAACAAGATCATGATTATTTCAGATAAATTACATTTTAGAAATCAGTTTTCAAATCTGATTTTATTTCATCGATAGACTATTTGTATGCTTTGTCTTAATCTCATTTAGAGCATGTGAAAGATAAATGTCATTCCCAGGAAAATCTAAGAAGTAATTAGATTAAGATAGGAAAAAGTATGAGCTTGTCAGTCATCTCTTTAAGATAATAAAGGTCTAATTTTGTAAAGTTTTATTTGGTATTTATAATTGTAGTTGATGATAAACAAAGCCATTAATAAACCAGATGTAGTATTTCAAAATCGCACAATATGTCTTTCTTGTTTCATATAATGGCATAAAGGATAATGTTTTCTATAAAATTTCCCCAGGATTATTCTTTTCAAATCTTCCTGGGAGAGGGGGAATGCACTTGGAGATTGATGGCACCTGAATCTTTCTTATGAGCAATTTTTTGTGTGTATAACAATTCAGGTTCTTTTCTGTTAGTGTTTTCCCAAAGAAAAACGTGTTTGCCTCCTTTCACTTACTTTCTGGTGTAATGAATTCTCTTAGGATAGTAATTCCATGTAAGGACTTAAGTTACATGATATGTGGCCTGTATTGCACTGTTGTAACAGGCTTGTTTTGCAGTCTTACAGTCATAATTAAATTTGAGAACTTGAACCATGTATTTAGTTACGCACAGTGGTAAGCACGCTAGCTTAGCACTTCAGTGATCACAGATTTGGAAATGGATGTGCTAGCCATACAGAACTTGACAAGGTTGATATAAAAAAAGCTAAATCATTTTGAAGTCAGCCTCTTTGTATTTTGTGTACAATTTACTCTTTTGTACATTTGGATAAAACTTAATATGTATGGGTTTATGTAGTTCTATATAAAGTGATACACATGAATCATGTCCTTGGTGTAAAGATGGTTGCTTCTGAAATGTACTTATTCAGCTCATTCAACAGCTAATATTTTCACTTAGCTAAGAATCCAAGCAATCCATAATCATTTACAAATGCATAGGTTGATGTGCATTTTCTTGCACAATTTATAGTTGAATATCTATTCCAAAATTAGGATAATTACATGGAAGTGTATTAGTAAAAGTACCAGGTCATTAATTATACAAATTAATTAATAAATTTAATGACTATTTAAAACTTCATCAAATTTACACAGATCGTTAATTAGTGTTTTCATATACACAAAGAAAAGGATGTTTCTGAGTGAAATTTTTCAGTATGACACTTTTAGTGAAGTACTTTGGCTTTCCATAACAGGAAGGCTGTGTTGCCAGTTTATGGTAAATCATAATTACAAAAGAATTCGCAAGATCTCCTTTACTTTTCATTATATTTACCATTTTCATTCTACACTGGACTGCCTACAATTATTCAGATTTTACAAGGATGGTTTCCTTTCATTATTTATTTAGAGACAGAAGTCACAGCTATCTCATTTTGCATCCCATATCTTGTATTATTCATGGTTCTGTGATACAAATTGGTTAATAAGGGACACCATATCAACAACATAATGTAATGATCATGTCATTTTGAGCTGTGCATTGATCTTAAAAAAATGGACTACCCTAAATAAATAGAAATAAATGTTTCATTTCCCAGTTAATCTTTTCGCATCATATCATATATCAACTTCGTAGTTTTGTGGATAGTCCTGCTTTATTTTTACTTTCACTAGATCAAAGTTTTCTTAACTTGATGAACTCCTTAGTACATGTAAGCTGTCTGCTTATTCAGATAAAATGAGTGATCAGAAACTCTTTCATTCAGGTTGTTTCCTTGAAAGTGATTGTTATAAGATAAGATAAGAATTCTTTATTTCAGACTACATAGTCCATACCTCTAAATTAAAATATAGATATATATAGTAAAATCATTGTAAACATAAAAGAAGATATATATCATACATAGAAGTATACAGATACATCTACAACAATTATCTGTGCCATACATCGTTAAGAATGAAATTAAGTGGCACATTTAAAGAGTAATTTGTACCATCTACTAATAATATGATTTAAATGAGTGTCATAGTTCCAAAGAGATATCAATATACAGTTCTTACTATTGGATATTCTTGTCATCATTGAGAATACATACTTTCTCATTACTTCATCAAAACTGAATACATTATAATTTACAAACACGTTGCAGGCACTGTTCCACCTAGGAAGACCTATTAGAAAATGAAAACTATTATCATAACCAATAACTAGTTTTCTTTTCATACATTCACTAAAGTTTGTCCACAGAGGAGCACAATACATAGTGCAGCAATATGATTTGAATAATTTAATTTTGATATTCAGTGAACAATTCGTAAATTTACGTAGAAGCATGTTTGTTCAAATACACAAAAATTGGTAATGTCTCATCATATCTTCATTATCTGACCGATTGGATTTCAAAATGTGACCTAAATATGTATAACTGTTGACTTACGTAAGAGCATTGCCATTAACATGTACAGGGGGAGGAGACGGTAATTTGAAAGAAGTTGGCTGAAAGACCATGCAAACTGATTTTTTTGTATTATAGATGATATCTTTCTCAATTGCATATTATTCACATATCTTTAATAATTTCCTTAAACCGGTGATAGAAGGACTCATCAATAATACATCATCATCATAACTAAAATTGTTAAGAAACAACACATTTGGTGGTAAATGTAAACCCACGTAGCACTGACCGAACTTACGATTTAATTCGTCTATATATATATATTAAATAACAAAGGGGAAAGAATACCCCCTGCCTCATCTCATTGGTTACATGGAAAGCACTGGATATTACACTTCCCATCACACACAATACAACTGTTTCCCATACCAGTTAACTAAAGTATGAACTATGTAGTCAGGTATTTCAATATCAATCAACTTTTTAAAGAGTGCCCAATGATTGACCCTTTCAAATGCCTTCCTAGCGTATGAAAAGCATGCAAACACTGGGCTGCCATGTTCTACATAATAGCTGACAGTTTCCTTAAAGGCATATAGGCATAAATCTGTTGAATGCTGCTTTTAAAACCAAACTAATTATCAGAGATTGTGACTTCACATCTTTGCATTATGATGCATTCAAATATTTTTGAAATAATAGTCTTAAGAGCTATAGGTCTATACTTATTTTTGTCCGCCAGGTTACCAATTTTGCTTTTTAGTAGCGGTATAATTGTAACTTTTGTGAAATCATTTGATACAAAGTTATGCACAAACATACAGTTAAATAAAATCATAAATAGCACATGAAGTCTAGTATTTGAAAATTTAAAATGTTCCACATATAAAAAATCTGATCCTGGACATTTACTGCCTTTTTGTCTTGCTATTGCACTTTGGATCTCAGATAATGTGATTACCTCAGTACGAGCAAAAGGGGTATTCAATGCTGAAAGCACATGCTTCTTATTCGATTCATTTTTAACACTGTTGAGTAAGTCTTCAAAATGATTTTTCCACATGTTGCATATATTATTCTGACCATGGTTTCCATCAATGCAAATTGGTAGTTTATTGGAAGTTGTCATAGTATTTTGTTTAGCTAGCTTCAAGAATTCACATTGGTCGACATTTTCAAATTTTTGTGCTAGTGAGTCTGCTCTATGTTTTACTTCCTCCTTGCATAATCTAAGAGTATACTTAAATTGTGCTCTTGTTTGGCGCATTTGGTTACTGAAATGGCTGTGGCGAGGTTTACCATTATCACGCCACATGTGGTAAGCATTTCGTGCAAAGTCGTGTAGTTCTTTGACACAGTTATTCCAGCCTATTATAACCCGGTGACCACGTTTGAATTTACTAGTCAAGCTATTACCGGAGTTCTACAAAGCTTTTACTATATTATTGTATAATCCATTTATCTGTTTCACGTATGTTATGTATGGAAATGAAAGCATATGATTTTAAAATATGTTTTATGGTCTGTGAGCTTGTAATTTTGTAACAGTTTTAAACTGTAGACCATTACATGAACATAACAGAGATGTGTACCAAGAGAAAAGGGCACTAGATGTCTGGAATAGTAATAAAGTTTCGACTTTAGTAACCTTATGATTTCATTTTTAAAAACAGATATGCACAGGGTTTGAAAAATATCATTAAAATTAAAATGATGTATTTGTTTGCCCAGTTTTATAAAGTCTTCCCATGTTTCACCTCAGGTGGTCAAAGACGTAGTGTTGTGCTAGGTTTGTATGGACATGTTGAAAAAAGTCAGCTGCAAACAGTTCAGTCTGATCATGTTTTTGGCAAGTATTCTTGTGAACAGTTGCATGTTGGCTGTCAAGACCATGTTGTTTTGTAAAACCTGAGGGCAGAAATTTGAACTCGGACACAAAAGTTTGTAATTATTTGCCTATCACAAAGCTTCATGATGTTGGTAATATGATTGAAAAATCAGTGAAGCTTACAAAGACCCAGCTTTGTGTGTGTGTGTGTCTGTGTCTGTGTGTGTGTGTGTCTGTGTCTGTGTGTGTGTATGTATGTGTCAGTGTGTGTGTGTCTGTATGTGTGTGTGTGTGTGTGTACAGATAATAGTTGAAGGAAGGGAATCATGTTAATGCCATGGTTATATTTTACAAGTCCAAGTTCAGATTTCATACTGCAAAAGTGTTTTCTTAACAACTGCTCACAATGTTACCTTCGTTTCTGCATGAAGAGGGTAGACGCTGCATGTAACTAGGAGTCACTGTAGGTAACCTTACTATCTATTGGTAATATGTATGTTTGTCTGGATGTCTTCAATTTGTATGTAGAAAAATGGCAATAGGTTTAAAACATGGAGATACACATGAAGAAATATTCTCTAATGGATTTTAACTGTTCAACATCGATTTGATCATTTAATAGTATTTACCACAAATCTGAGATCTGTAATATCTGATGCACTGATCATTGATTACCAGATTTATATATTTATAATGGAAGACCAAATGTAAACATTGTAGACCCAGATCAGCTGTTACAGTGAATGATCATGATCTGTGCCATTCAAACCAGATTCAGTATTTATCATTATGCAATGGAATGCCAAATAAAGAACTCAGGGGAAAAATATTAAAGTGAAACAAAACAAGGCACCCCAAAATTTGGGATACTATATGGCACTGTAAGTTTGTTTGTTTTTGTGGGGTTTAATGCCATTTTTCAGCACACGATAGGCTATACATGGCAGCCAATATTAATGGTGGAGGAAGAACCCGGGAAAACCCCGGAAAGAACCACCGACCCACGAGAAGCTACTGGCAAGCTTTCTCTCATACCCACATTGGCTGATTCCGAAACAAGAACCAACGCAGACAGAGGTGAGATGGCAGTGATCCATAACAGAAAGCGCTTTAGACCACTCGGCCACTCGGGGCCACTGGCACTGTAAGTGATGACTAAGGAAAATGAAATTAATTTTTAAAAAGCATACCAATTTAAAGCTTTTGAGGTAAACAAAAGAAAAATGTTAATTAATCAAATCAGGAAGAACAGTGTTAAATCACTTTTGCTGTATGTCAGCTTAATTTTATATTTAACACCATGCACATGATCTGGAATATGTCAACTCTTGTCCTAGGACAGAATCATTTGACATCATGCACAGTTTCATGTCATATTCTGGATTTTGTCAACTCTTGCCCTAGGACAGAATCATTTGACATCATGCACAGTTTCATATCATATTCTGGATTTTGTCAACTCTTGCCCTAGGACAGAATCATTTGACATCATGCACAGTTTCATGTCATATTCTGGATTTTGTCAACTCTTGCCCTAGGACAGAATCAGTTGACATCATGCACAATTTCATATCATATTCTGGATTTTGTCAACTCTTGCACGAGGGACAGAATCATATTTGACATCATACATATTATCATGTCATGATCTGGAATGTGTCAACTCATACTCAAGGCACGGAATCAAACTGTACCTGAGCAATGTCAACAGCCTGCAAGGAGGCATAATTTTTACCATATTTTCTCCAGACTGGTATATACAAATTGTCTGTGCAGACACAGTCTGGGCATGACCACAAGTAATTTCAGATACAATCTGGGCATGACTGAAACTAGATTCAGATATGTTGGTACATACTGCACTGTGCTAACAGATTTGGATCTATATTGCTTGCAGTTAGATGAGCAGTAAACATGGATGCAGAAATAGTAAAAGCACTTTGATAAATACTTTTTCCTATAAAATGCATTAATCAATTCATGACAAGGTGCTAGTAGGACCACTACGGTGTCTAATTAAGGTCAGTATTCTTACTATACTTAGTGTTTTTAACAATGTGTGAAGTACCATGCTGGGGAAAAAAGAAGCATCCTCTTGTTTAAAACGGGACACTTAATGCTATGCATCAGAAAACCAAAGCAGCCAAGAGACTAAGTTTACCCAAAATGAACAGTCACTTTGGGATCTGTAAATCACTTTCTCAAAAATACGTCATTTACAAAATTCACTAGGCACCAAACATTTAGGTTGTAGTGGTTGGAGGGGGCTGAGTGGATGTTTTTTTTTTTTTTTACATCAGACTTATTCTGTTTCTGTTCTCCTTGTATCTCACTGTATAACTATCATCAGGTAAAAAAATATTTTTCTGTAATATGGAACCAAGAAATTGTTTGAATCCAAAGAAAATGTCATCCCCACCACACCTCACAGCTAAAATGGTTGGTGCCTTAAGAAGGTATGCATGTCCATACGAAGCAGAGTCCAGAAGATGTTATTTGTTGATCTACTTATGTGTAATGTCAGTCATAAAATCCACTTCACTCTACGTCTTGTATTTTGTTGTTGATCTCAGTCTCACATTCATATAATTTAATGAAAAATCTTTTAACATTGAATATCATTTATTTGGTTTTACATACTGTATTTACATACTAGTACATGTCTTGAAGTTATTTCTGTACACAACTATAATAATTGATTTCTGTATACAAAAATAATACTTCAGACTATGTATATTGTATTTGTACATTAATATCATGATATTAGAAATATGTATGTAAGATTATATTTGGCTACATCATTAATTAGTTTATATGTGACTAAATCAAGTGAGTATGAGGTAAGGCATGCATAAGTCATTATTTAAGATATGCATGATTGAGATCTAGCAGGGATCTTTCCAGAGCAGAAAATCAGTGGATCCCTATGATGGATCAATAAACCACTTTCCTTTGTAAAGCGATGCAAAATTTAGAAACATTGAGAAACATTTGAAACTTTAAGGGGCCACCAATACAATTTTACTAGTGAGTATCTCTTAACATTGCACTTGGAGCAAAACAAATGCTTTATTTCCATTGCTCACATATGAAGCCCCATTAAAATATGAATTCAGTTTTACTGTATCTGATATACTTCACTTCCAAATTGATGCCAGCCCAAACCAGGGAGATCTCTGCTCTGCATTGAAAGGTTTCAGTTAGTTGGTTCAATAAGTACACCATTAGTACAGAAAAAAATCATAGCACATTTATCTACACTAGAGCTGTATATTGCAACTTAGATTACTATGTAATACAGATTATGGCACAAGGGTCCCAATGCACACTGTATATTAATAAATAGCTGGACACAGATAACAATACAGCATGTATCTAGATACATTACCTGTTACAGGGGTTGCATTACAGTATTTATCGTGATACATAACTTGACATGGGTTCCAATTTTATATGTGTCTTGATAAATAACTTAAATAACTTACAAGTATCAACACAGTATGTATCTTACTACATAAATTGACACAGTGGTCTCAGTATATTATGTATCTTGATACTTAACTCAGAAGTTACAATACAATATGTATCTTGATACATAACATAACACATTGTTTCAATACAGTATGTACCTTGATACATAAATTGGGGTCCAGGTACATTTTGTATATTGATACAGAACTTGATATAGGATTCCCAGTACATTATTATCTTGATCTGTAATGTGACACAGGGGTCCCAAAAAATAGTATCTTGATATAGAATGTGACACATTGTCACAATACAATATGTATCATTACATAACGTGGGGGTCCTTGTACAGTATGTATATTGATACATAACTCTACATAGGATTCCCAGTAATCTGAAAGTTCATCCATAGAGGATGAATTCTTATTATAGGATGAGGGTAATTTAGCCCAAGAATAACAAGCTATACAATACTATCAGGTACGTATTGCATCATTACAATTAGATTTGACCCAGCCACCCCCCAAAACCCCACTATATATCACAAGATCAAGAGCTGCCCCATATTGGCTCTACTCATCATAGACCAGAAGAGTTTATAGCATGAAGTATCGTCAGTCATTGATCAGCCCATTAGCACAAGTTACTGCTACTCATCCTGTTGGAGGATGTCCATGAAACTTTGCATACACACATTTATCCCAGAGTCTGGTTAGTCCTAGGTCAAGTAATGCATCTGGACAGTCAGAATGGGTACCACAGTGGCCATCCTGTAAAAAGAATTAATGCTACGCCACTTGAATGGATGGTTATATAAACAAATGGTTTTCACCGAAAAACTTCTTATCATGTCTAGTTGATTTTAATTTAAATGGCACCAATCTTACATCTAATATGGCTACCATGGCAGCCATTAAAAATCTTATTACTCCTTCCTCCTGAGTGGAATGTAATATCAGCATGGAGTTGTCACCGAAAGATGTCTTATGATGGATAGTTGGTCCTAAATGAAAATGGCCAGTATGACTTCAAATATGGACAATGGCAACAATCATGAAAATCTTATTATCAATACTCCTTCTGATGGGATGGCCATATTGACATGGGGCTTTCACCATAGGGACTTATTAGCGACATCTAGTTGGGCCTAAATGAAAATGATGCCAGTCTTGCATCCATTATGGCTGACATGACAGCCATCTTGAAAATCTTGTTATCACTACTCCTCTTGAAGGGATGGCCATATTGAAATCAGGTTTTCACTTCAGATCTTGGTCTTGAATGAAAATGGTGCCAGTCTTGCATCCAATAGGTTTTCCATGATGGCCACCTTGAAAATCTTGTTATCACTACTCCTGGTGAATGAGCGGTCTTACTGAAATGGGGTTTTGAGGGACACTTCTTTGTACAAGTGATTGTACAAAGTGGTGTATACCATATAAAGAGATGTATGATCAGTCAATATTTATAAATATATTAAGCACATAACTGTCATTTATAACCGTCATAAAAGATATTAAGTCGTGTTAAAATGCAAAATAAAGATCCAACCAGGTCCTTGTTCATCCATTTTGCTTCTGTTCATTTACATGAAAACAGTTGTAAATTCAGCGAACTATTCATTCTACCATTAATATTGGCAAGTTAATTGTTTTGGCATGATGCTCGATTATAATTGTTGGATTTTTCAGGGGATAATATGTCTTTATTTGACAAGAGCAATCCAAACCAGTTATTTGTTTTACAGGCTATATACAACGGCAATCCAAATCAGTTAGACGCTTTACAGGCAGTATACATTTTCAGTCCAAACCAATTAGATGTGTGTGTGTGTATGTGATTTGGATTTTTAATGTAGCTTTAACAATTTTTCAGTCATATCGCTACAATGTCTGCAGTCGCAGTTTACTGTGATGTCTAGCACTGGGGCATCATGCCGCAGACATGTAGCATGATGTCCAACCCAGTCACATTATCCTGACACCAGGCCGACCAGTCCTAACACTAACCTCTTAATGCTGAGTGCCATGCTAGGCAGCTATTTGTACCATTTTTATGTCTTTAACCAATTAGATGTTTTACAAGCTGAAAATGTTTCAAGAGAAGGAGAAATTTTGTCATTGGTAATATTCCTTTTGTTCTACAACATTAATCCCTACCAATTAACAGTTTTAAAAATGAAGTTTTAGAGGATTAGTGGGTCTTGATTGCAATAATCAAATTAGTATAAAGTACAAGTCTTTGTCGATTTGATTACCATTTATACTCACGTTTAAGTCAATTCCAAATGCAAAATGCACAGACCCAGATCTGTCATCACATAATGTGCCAGCAGATCTGGGTCCATGCAGTTTGTTAAGAGTAATCAGTAGAACAGATAACATGTACCCTGGTCTGCAGGCACATTGTGTTATGGCGGATCGGGATCTTTGTTGTTTGCAGTGTGACTTATAAGTGAGTATATATGGTACAGAATTGTGGCAATATGGCAAGGCTGTCATTGTCATCTTTTTCGATCTCTAAAACAATTTAAATCAACCTGATTTATCATAATCTCATCTGTTCAGTAATGGGAGTAGTCCTTTGACATCTGGTGTTACTCCATTCAATAGACTATTGATCACTAGTTAAAAGATATCTTTCTCAGGTTCTCAGATTTTATTGTATTGTACGTTAAATAAGTACTATGATTTCATGCCCCAACTTTAACAGAGCATGAAAAACTTAGTTTTGAAAATAATTAATGGACTCCCAGCTTGTGTAGTGTCCTGAGACTTACATATATCCACACTTATGACAAAGTTGTTGTTGTGGGGTTTAACGCCATTTTTCAGCACACGATAGGCTATACATGGCAGCCAATATTAATGGTGGAGGAAGAACCCGGGAAAACACCGAGAAGAACCACGGACCCACGAGAAGCCACTGGAAGCTTTCTCACATACCCACATTGGCCGAATCCTAGACTCGAACCCACACAGACAGAGGTGAGATGGCAGTGATCCGTAACAGAGGGCGCTTTAGACCACTCAGGGCCCCCTTATGACAAAGTGGAGAATAGTTTATTTTGTGACTTTAGTTAATAGTGGTTTCTTGATTTATTGCAACGTATAGAAAGTCACATAAAATTGTTTTGCACATTTCAATATTTTAAGTTTCTACTGGTTGTAGACCAGACAGTTTTATGTGATCACAAGTTGCCATTTCTCCTTCCATTAGCACACATTTGTTATTACTGCTTCTGCTAAACAGTTTGTAGGATTGGGAATCTAATCATTGCTGCTTTTTAATGGATGGTCTTACCAGCATCAGATTTTCACTAACAGACTTCTCATGATGTTTAACTAGTCTTAAATGAAAATTGTTCCAATCTAGAATCCATTATGGCCCATGGTGGCTATCATATAATCGTGTCTTTGACACTCTTCCTGATGCTGCTCATATCAACAATTTGTATTCACTAAAGATTAATTATGATGTTTAGTTGGTCCTAAAATAAATGGTGCTAATCTGATGTCCAGTATGACCCCCCCCCCCCACTGTGGCTATCTTGAGAATCTTGTTAACACTATGCAATCGGTACAGTTGATCATTTTGACGTTTTCACCAAATGACTTCTTATATCTTGTTGGTCTTAAATGGAAATGGTGGCCCATGGACATTCATTATGGCCACCATATTGAAAATCTTGTTGTCACTACAGAATTGATTGATGGACATCCATTATGGCCACCATATTGAAAATCTTGTTGTCACTACAAAATTGATTGATGGACATCCATTATGGCCACCATATTGAAAATCTTGTTGTCACTACAGAATTGATAGATGTAGTGACATGAGGTTTTCACTGAAAGACTTCTTAATATGTAGTTCTAAATGAAACTAGTTTGAATCAGTCCTTCCGTAAGATCACCATGGTAATGATATTGAAATGTTACTATATCTACCCATTATCCTGTAGACATGGAATTTTCATTGAAAAACTTCTTACACTATCCAGAGGGTCCTAAATAAACATGATGCAGCTGATTGGTAGACATCTTGAAAATCTTGTAATCACTGCTCCTTTTAAAGAGATGGTTGTATCAACATGGCATTTTCACCAAAAGACTTCTCATTACACAGTATTTAGTAGGTCCTGAGTGAAAATAATGCCACTATGACCTGTCAGAATTTTAAAATATCTTATAGCACTGCTTCTAACAGATGTCCATAAAGGCATATAAATATATAAACTCTTCTCTTGGAAAACATAGTTATTCCTTTGGTAAAATGATGCTGATCTCACTTCCAAAATGGCTGCCTTTAGGTCCCTCCTGAAAATCATGTTATGGCTACTTCTCCTGAACGGATGGTCTTATCAACTTAATCTTTTCTCTAGAACACTATTATAGTGATATATAGTTGGTTCTAAATGAAAATGGTACTTGTCTGGCCTCCATCGTAGTGCCATGGTAGCCCTCTCAAGAATCTTATTTCACTTGACTGGTGGCATTGATATACAGTTTTCACAACAGCACTTGACTGGTGGCATTGATATACAGTTTTCACAACAGCACTTGACTGGTGGCATTGATATACAGTTTTCACAACAGCACTTGACCGGTGACATTGATATACAGTTTTCACAACAGCACTTGACTGGTGGCATTATTTATACAGTTTTCACAACAGCACTTTTTAAAATATTTCATTGATTCTGAATGAAACTGGTGCAGATCTGACCCCCATCATATTGACACATTTGTGAAGGAGGTTTGGAAAGCATATCTAATTGACCTTAAAAGTCAAAGGTCATTTCATCCATTTTTGATGTTCACTTAGCTAATGAACAGTGACTCTTACATATACAAGTGAATTTTGACCAGAGTTATATTTAGTTGCATTCCAGTGATTATGTTGATAGTCTGGGTACTGACATAGGCACTTCATAATACTGTTGCAACAACTTTCTTAACCTCGTTTGTGTCACCATTATAACCTTGCTTTAACCATCTGTAGCAGATGTTTAAGGGCCCCAAATGAAAATGGGACCAAGATCACAAAATGCATTTACAATATTACATTAATATTCTTTCTGCATAATTTATTTCGTTTTCACCAAATCATGCCTACATGTATTCAGACTTGTTACATAGTGTACTGGCAGAATTTAGCAGTTTGAAGGTCTGCTTAAATTGAAACTTCTGAATATTTCATGATACTGATATTGCATCATAAGTGAAGCATGTCTTTGCAATTTGCATTCATCTTTCATCACCAGATAGGTTGCCACAGTCATAAATCTTGATATTCATAATTTAAATGGTCAATTTTGTTTCCTCATTTTTCATAGTAATACTTTATGGCCATTTATGGGTCAATTCATATAAATCGAGGCTCTACTTTGGAAATGTTCAGCATGGCTGTTCAGGCAGACGTTGTTAGAAAACATTACTACACCAGTTAATCAGTGCATTGAATTGATTTTTATGGAAACATTCCCTCACATTTAGATAACAATTTATGAAAGTAATTTGACATTGAAAATTTAAATTAACCTGTGACTTATCTCTGAATTGACATACCCAGTTGACGTCAAGAATATGAATGGTAAAGATATTGTTTTTGCTTTCCCATTTCTGATGGCTGTGAACAGATTGTTATAGAGTTGGTATCTCAAATGAGAGCACCTGTTAACTTTAAGTATTACAGCTTTGTGTCTAGTATCATGAAGTATTAGTATTACAGTTATCCATGTACAAGCAATCAGCTGTTCCATCACAGAACATTTGTTTCAGAATTCTTCTAAATAATTTTACAGCTGTCATTGACAGTATGGCAGATTATTACATAGCAGAGCAGTGGTATTCTGTCATTGACAGTATGGCAGATTATTACATAGCAGAGCAGTGGTGTTCTGTCATTGACAGTATGGCAAATTATCACATAGCAGAGCAGTGGTATTCTTTCATTGACAGTATGGCAATTTATCACATAGCAGAGCAGTAGTATTCTGTCATTCAGACCTTTTTTGATTGATGTAAAGTAGTTTTGTTTTTCACCGCTTAGTATCCAGATAGAATGGGAAAATCCATAAGAGCTAACTACTAATCTATTTTCTTGATTTCCCTACCTATTCACTAACTCAGATTAACCCAGACTTGTCAAATTGAATGAAATGTCCACTAAAACTGAGTACCTATAACTAATATTTTATAACAGACATCCTTAACACTTGACCACCAAGACTTTTTGCTCATTTTGTCTATTAGAGTCTCATTTAGCTTTGACTTTGTGAAGACTTTTCACCTTGTAATGGAATAAAATTTACCCTGTACTGGTATTTATTTACCATTTTTTCACTAATCAACACTTATCCATTGTCCTTTGTAGAGCCCTTTTTTCTGTTAAAATCATAAGTTTGCAATGGATGTTAACAGTTTCCTTATGTCAGAAAACATTGCATATAGAAATTAAGCTAACACTGAAAAAATAAGTACCCTGAATTTTTCCATCTTATTTAAATTTTATTTTTAACTATAATGAGAAATTGTGAGACATTCAAAACATTCATATTTCTCATCTTATTTTGAAACTGTTTTGTCTAGGTATCATAGCATACTTCCATTGTGTCCCAACTGATGTTGACATCAGCAGCTATAGGCCCATCAGCCATTCAGATTCCATATTTAACATGGTTTCTCAGACACTGTTAAGTGTGCAATCATGAAAACATGCATTCATCCTAAGAAATTATACACCATAGCTTGAAGTAATGGTCTAATGCTTACCATTCAGCAATTGTGTTTCACTTTCAGTATTTTTCTAATGATAAGTCTAGGGAACCAGTCTAATAAACATGTTAAAAAAGTAGGAAATGGGCTTATAACCAGTCAAGAATGTCTTTACTGTGTGTACTCAATTATAAGTCAGGTCCAACTGCAAACAGCTTAGACCTTGATCTGGGTCTATGTTGTTTGTTCTACAAACTGCATAGACTGAAATCTGCTGGTAAATTATGCCATGGCTGATCTGGGTCTGTGCAGTTTGTTTATGGAGCTGGCTTGTATATGAGTATATATGGTACTATACATTGAGTGGACTTCTCATCAATCTTGGTCCCATCATCAGATAAATATGGTGTTTTGCAATAAGTTTTATATATACTTCTAAGTAAATGAGCATCATGAGTGGTTTCATTGTGTACCCTGCTTTCAAAACTAGATCATAATAAACTACATTTCACACTCCCATGATTACATAATATTTTAAATAGTTTCTTTGCAACATCACCAACATCAACTTTTCATGCCATAATACTAAATACCAAACAAGTCCGATTCAGAAAAATGTTTTGAAAGAAGTTATTATGTCCTTGAAACAGAAAGAAATTTAAGAATACATTGACAACTTGGCTTTAAATACACTAAATTTCCACTTTGAAGAACTTTTTATTAACCAAACACATAAGCTGCCATATCCTACTATGGCAACAGACTTGTTCATGTACATATTGTGATAATGTACACAGAGTTACATTTCCAAAGAGCAAATAATGAAAGAATGTAATATTTCTTTTTACAGCTACCAGGAAAGGTCAGGACCCTAACAATGCCCAGATCAAAGAGTACTTGAGAAAGAGGAACCTGATTCTGACACTTGTGGTACTGTATATATCTATTCATTCCATAATCATTATTTTGTGTACTTACTTAATGCCATAGTCACTGTAATGCAGAAGAACCAAGCTAGTTTTCACATTATATTGATCTGACAGTCAAAGCTGTTTTCCAATGATTAACAGTATCAGTTTGCAATAAACCAGAGTTCTGTTAATTTATTAGGCTCTTATATTCTGTTACTAAGCTTCTGGTACGCTACCTCAATTGGCAAGCCAACCTCCATACTTCTCACCATGGGTTATCTTCCCCTGGTAGGATGAGCATTGCAACCATTGAAAGCGTGACTCAGTAATCAGGTAGTACTAAACACTTCCACAGTATCTCCATTCTTACTAGCAAAGCTTTCATGAATGTATCCCCACCTGTAGCAGACCTTTTGGAATATCAGTTTTGTGCAGAAAGCTGTTCCATTTGAGTTAGAGATTGAGTTCAAGGTCACAGTTGTTATGTGTGGCTGTCAGGCTTGGACTAACTCAGCATGGGCACCTGCATGGCAGTTCTCAAAGTTAGTAATTTAGTAATTTTGTTGAATAAAGAAGGTGTGGTTTGTTGTTTTTTTTACACACTTAGGTCTGGTTTGATAAGCTTTTACTATTGTCATATAATACTGATGGAGTTAAAAATGTTCTCCTGATTTTCACTCACTGTAGGTGGGTTTGAAAAAAACTGGATAAAATAACATGAAAAACATTTGTCATTCAGATATTTTATTTACAATTTTTCTGCCCTCTTAAATTGATATTTATCAGAATTTATTAAGTTACTTGATCGCCAAATAATTGTTAAATTGCTTGTTCTCACTTTGAATTACATATTTTCCTTTCTTCACTTGATGAAATAGTCTTTGTATCTTTGACAATACCTGAGTCAAAAGTAGTTTTAGTATCTCCCAAAGCCTATAAACATTTGGCAGGTCCATAGAATTACCGTATTTCACGTAAAATTTTGTACACAAAAATAATATTAATTTCAGTGTATGAAAAAAAAGGGATCATACCTGATTTTGATTGATTGATTGGATCGTACCTGAACAAGTTCTACGGAACACACACTACTCGACAACCAAACAGTACAAATGTACAAAGTAAACATATATTTTCTGTCTCATTCTGCTTTCAACTCAAGAATCTAATCACAATAAAAATAAAAGTACTCAAAAAGGTTTTTGTTGTTATTAGTGAACGAGAGAGAGGGGGGTAATTATGTCTCAGTGTGCCAGCTCATCTGCATTTAGAACATATATAGCTGTTATGTTATGTAATGTTGGCAAAATGATTAAGATGGTTTGAACATGTATTAGTTATGGGTATTATTTATTGGTAAATTGTATACAAGTCCACAGAGTCAAGAAATTAAGTGCAACTTGTATTTTTGCAGCAACAAAAATCTCATTATCAAATTCCAATAAAAAATAAAGAACTTGAAATCACGTTTTAGTTCATGTGCATGGGCGTGCGCATTTGTGTGCGAGAGAGAGAGAGAGAGATGAAACAACCTTTTGTCAGTGTACAAGACCATATTTATTCAGGGTGGTTTTTATTTGTAGCTTTTGCAAAGAGAAAAAAGACTATTTTCAGTTACCTGATGATTGTGAAAATCCTCAAGTATTACAACCCTGCTATATTCCATTATCAATAAACATCACTAAATCAACAATTCATTCTTGTATTAATTACGATGTACATTGTCACAACAACCACATGGCTATGCAGTGTTATTTACATGCCAATTGAAACCAAATTGAGGGCAAGAATGGACAGAAAAGGTCAAATCAATGAGGCTACCAGTAGGGAAATGAGGCTTTCTTTAGGGAAATGAAAATCTGTCAATGTGCTGTTGAAGCCATTGTCCATACAGCAGAGTTATAAGGGCAAGTGATCATACACATTACTTGTTATTCGAATTCGCCAATAAAGATAATAGTGGGGTATATTGTAGAATAGATTTGCAATACAATATTAATTATATCCAAGTCAAAACAGAACAAACACTTAAAAGATGGTATATGTATATACACAAATCAATTTAATGGAGTCTGTAACTTTCAAATTTACAATGGAAAAGGACAAGGTTTTTATATTTTATGTTTGTATGACTATTATGAAACAATGAGACTGGTTGACTATGGTCTTCACTTTAGCATGTACTGAGATGTAATTTTTGTTGAATAAGAAAACATCAAATGGCTTCCAAACTCGTTTTAAAATGCATCTGGTGTTTTGTTATGGTGACAGACTTAATAAGGAGAACTAATTAAAGATGATATTTAAAGGTATGGTCTGTGAAGTTCTTTGTCCATTTTTTAATAAACACCAGTAGATATTGTAATGACAATAAGAGAGCTTATGCACATGGGCGCCAGCAGGATTTTTTGCGGGGTTTATCAGTCATGGCTGGGAGAGTTAGTATAGTAAGACCATTGTGAATATCTGTCAACCACCACCACCATTCTATATTTGAAGCCTGTATTTTAAGTAAAATTGTGCAAAATCAGTTTGCACTAATATATGCATGCCTTCATGAATAGGATTATATTGACTTTTATATTGTTTTCAAAATTGTGGAAACACTGAAGACATAAAATTAAAGAGATAACTAGGTGTCATTGACTCTTGATGGCATAAATATGGTTCAAGCCAAACTACTTACTTGACACCAATTTGGGCAATTTTTATCACAGTTTCTTGGTGGTTTTGAAATTGTTTATCACAGTTTCTTGATGGTTTTGAAATTGTTTATCACAGTTTCTTGATGGTTTTGAAATTGTTTCATGTAGGTATCATTTCTTTTCTACTCTAGGCCAGTACTGTAGAACTGTTCATCACCTGGCACAACCCACTAGCCCTGGAGGAATTAAGGATCCCAGATGAAGATAAACTAACAACATGGCGTAGTAACACCATCACGGAAAAACAGTGGAAGGAGTATGCCAGACTGGCCTGGGATATTTCACCAACACTAGCTGTATTTTTCCCATCCAGGTGAGGCATAAGGACTATTTATAGCAGATCTCTGAATGTAAGATGCAATCTGATTGGTTGAATATCAATATGTGTGTTACTAAAATCAACAGTAAAGCATAGAATAACAACCGTTGATACTATTATGTCATTCCATATGGTAGTGACACATATAATTAATATTTTTTACAATTGCTGGACAGTCTGTTGTAAAGTTTCATAATGAAAAGAACAGTTTTGTATTTTAGGATATAAATAGTGGTTTTACTTTGACATTTTACTGGCTCAGCTGATTCCTTATTAAACTCAGTCAGCAAAACATAATCATGCAGTTCAGTAAAAAAGCTCGGGGCTGGGTAAATAACACTGTTTATTACCAGAATACATGTGACTCGTGATCATGGCAGGTAATATAACATCAGATATTTTTTTTATTTTCTCATATCCTTTTGTATAAATTAGTATAAACTTTATACTTATTAGTATACACTAAAGCAAATTTTATTTTTGAAAATTGATGATTAAAGGTTGATACTATGCTAACATTTTTATACACATTGACAGTTACGTAGATTTTAGTGCATTATGTTTGAATGCTGCCACAAACTTTCAGAGTTTTTATGAGTTCACAGTACTATGCGAGCAGTATCATGAGAAGATGCATAAAGGTGGTTTATGTATTGGGGAAATTTCATCTCTCAAAGCCTATGGCATGATGTCTGCTCTCTGTTACTAATAATAGTTTATACTTCTACTATTAAGTCATTTTCTGTATTTAGACCTTTTGACTTGGAAAGCCAGTGAAGAAAATAAAAATAATCAGAGGAAATGATTAGTCAGAGAGGTTACCACCCAGGATATAAGTAATTACTGAAATATTTTTCTCTAAATTTGTGAAAATAATTTGAAACAATATTCGGTCAAGAAAAACAAGAAAAGAGGGATCTTGTTTACACTCTTAAAAAAGGAAAGTGACAGTCAGTGTCACAATGTATGCTCATCTTTTTGATCTAATTTAATGTAGAATTACCTGAACCTCAAGGCCATCTGTATTCTCAGTACATTTTCATTTCTGAAGGGGTTCAAGATTAAAAATGGGAGTTTCAATGTGCTAAAAATGGCCACTTTTTTCACTTTGAAAAGCAGACTTTTATTGTGCTTTTATTGTGCTTGTCTGCCTCTGCAGCAATATTATTGAACAGTGTTCTATTAGTATTTTTGTATACACTACATTTGGTTGATATATGGCAGTATATCAGATTGTGACAGTAAAGCCATCATTAACATTCTGCAGTCCTCAAATTCAAGACTTTGTGATGAAGCGTGTGTGAGAGGATAACAACAGTAAGGAGGAAAGTAAGAATTTGAGCATAACAAATAAAATGGGAAAACGATTTGTTTTTGCAGGCCACATAAGTGACAATTGTATTGAAAAAATAAAATGTTCATATGATATAACATGCATAAGGTTATTTACAAAATTACTTTAACATAGTATGTGATAAACTACTTAGTTGAAATTCAGAACTGATTGTAAATTTGTAACCATCAAACCAAAAAACAATCCATTTGAGAGCTGAGACTGCCATAATGTACAAGTAACTGAAAGAACCATGAGATTTTTTTAAAAAAATGTTTTCAAATGTATGCACATAACAAAGGATGCATAGACATGAAAGATATGTGACACTTGAATAATTTGTGTAGTACTGGTGTGAACACCTTCACCATACACTGTTACTGCTGAGAAATTAATATAAAGCTAAAACAAGTTATGTTCAAATGATATAACATGCCTACAGTTATTTCCAAAAATAACTACAACATAGGAAGCTATACACCAAGGCAGTTGGTGGGGTGGTGGTGGAAAATATAAAAATTATGCTTGCTAAATATACTACCCATATCTCCAAGAATTCTTTTGCAAGTGACGCTAAGGATGCTGACCCATATATTCGTACACCTTAAAAGTGTATTCTATTGGCTGAACGAGTCAAGCGACCCCATTCTTGGGTTTGGTTGGCCCCCAATGGTCGATATTGCTTCATTTCCAGTGCCCAACAAGACCCATTCACCCCTCATCACAAATATCCTTGCGCTAGCGCAAATAGTTTTTAGCCAGGTATTGAAGACTTGCTAAGCAGAATGTCTTGTTGAATGGTGTCCTGTTTTGGTTTATTTTATTGTTGTGACCAGTTTCTATTTCAATTCATTCATAGGTAACTGTATCTGACATCCCACTCATGAAGATTCTTACTGTTTCTCCCACTATTTTCAAGCACCTACTGTATATAGACTGGAAAGGATGTTTCAGTAGTGACTGCCTTTTGTGCGCAATTTTTAATCTTGGTCAGCTTCAAATTTGCAGCATTGAATGACGAAATTTGGTGAACTTGTGCATCATCATTAGTAGGTGTGATACATACTGCATTGGTCAGTCCTATTGTCAAGATCATTGGTCAGTTTTCCTCTATACTGCAATAGCCTGTAGTTTTGACTTTGCAATGTACATGCATGCATGAACAGATTTAAACAGTTGTCAACAATGGTGTGTAAACAAGCTAGTGGACGTCATGCTTGATAGCTGTACTCAAAAAGATCTGATAGCCAGATGCTTTGGGCCCCTCTAATTTCAGATCGAGCCTGTCATGTATTCTATGAGAGGTGCTCGTCAGGCTTGTCAAAAAAAAACCATCAGATTTGCCAGAGAAAACTTTGATCATGCTAATGAAATAAAGAAATGTATTTTCAAGATTTTGACATACTTGCCTTAAAATGAAGCAATCTGTTTAAAATCAGATCACAACTGCCCTACATGAAGTGGAGATCTGATTTTAATCAAACTTTAGCATTGCATGTCATGCTAAAACATGATTTTTTCTTACTCCCAAACCCCTTGACACCATCATCTTTCAAGAAAACACAATTTTCAGTAATCTTAGAAAAAATTTAAACAGCACTACTTTCAGTATATGTCTGTTATATGTAACATGTATAAATGGTAGACAATCATGATTGGAGCTGATGTAAAACTATCCTGCGGGCAGGTTAAATAGCAGAAATTAAAAGGCAAAGTGGTCAGGTATAATCCACTATTTCACATATTAATTGTCTGACAGGAGCTTGTGAGATGAGTTTGAAGACTGCAGTGGGTGAGCTCATTGTTGCATAGGTATGATCAGGATCAGGATGGGAACAACCTGATATAGGTAAATCAAAGAGATTCTACATATGTGTAAGAGAACAATAGTTATTACATATCATTGCTATGATTGAGAATGTTTAAGCCACATGTATTATCAATTTTTGACAAGCTTGTGAACAGCGGCAACGTTTCTTTGAAGTCTGATTTTACTGCATATAGAAAATGCATGGCATGATCATTTATAGTGTCAGAGTAGTGTTTAAGTGTGATTCATTTTGGAAGCCAATTTAGGGAGTAATCAGCTATCAAAAAAGCCCAACAAAATAAGCTCAGATCTCCTTTTTGACGGAGTTTTACCAGCAAAAAGGATAATGGGGATAGGGAGGGCAATTAATTCTTTGCACATACTGCAAACATATAAACATATGTCAACTTGGTTCTGACCAGATTCACTCAGTGTATCCAACAGAAAAGTTTAAACACCAGGACCATCCAGTCTCTATCGAGTTTTAGTAATGAACACTAATGACACTTGCATGACCTTCAAAGCCCCCTATTGAATTTATATTTGAATTGTAGCAATTGCAGTTTTGTCTGACATAATATTAAACAAGGTTAAAGTTTGGGCATGTGGAAATTGGAGTCTGGGCTTGTGGAATTTATTTGTGATTTGTTTTAAGTCACCAACCCTGGGCCTGTGTCTAAAAAAAAAATATCTTTGAGCACTGGATAATTTAACCTAATAATAATTTAATTTGCTAAACCAATTTGATTTCCATGACAACCCTAAATTTATATTGATGTCACCCAGTGTTCATTTTTCATGTGGCACTGCACTTAATGTAAGCTAGTTTCTTCATTTCTTTAGAGATGCTACCAAAGCATGTGAATGCAGAAATCGTGCAAAACTTTACAATTTGTGCAGTTATCCATAGAAACTAATGCAAATTAGTTCAAAGTTTTTCATATAAAAATGCACTCTGTGCAGTACAGAATTTAAACTGTTAAGATGAACTGACTAATGAGAGTCTAACAAAACAAACAGTAAGGAGCGTGGATATTTATGTAAGCAATATATATATATATATATATATATATATATATATATCCATTCCAAGGTATGCAGGTGTAATTTGTAAAAAAGATGCTTGAAAATTGTTATTTATAACAGAAATATACATGTTTTATAGAAGTTATGAACTTGATGCCCTTTCCTCTCATTTGTACACATGCAGAGTTTGTTCCATTCCCTGAAGGTTAGATACTGAATTATAGTCAAGCATGGCGGGGCAGAAAATTAATGATTAGTTTTAACATTAAGCCAGTGGTGGTGGTGGGAATGCACAAGAATCGAGAAAATTAAGGATGTAGTTGAATTTCTCGCAAAACAGGATGATAATTCTAAAACGATGTCAGATGCTGGATTACATGAAATGCCTAAGGAGAAACCAAAATTTGAAGCAAAGTTTCAGAAATCTTTTACAAATGGTTACCACAGAACAACAATATGGGAGATATGTTTGTAATATTTGCAAAAGTTGTTAGAAAAATAACCCTTTTACATCAGAATATTGAAGTTTAGGATGTCAACTCTTACACAACGTACTGAACCACCAGATTGCATGCAGGCTTTAAAGGTTAGTGTAAAGAAACCTACACTTGATTGCAGACATTGAAAGGTGGTTCTCTGCACAGAATACTATTCACAGATACAGATAAGGAACATATTAAAATAAATAATTAACAGATTAATGCATATACAGTTTAAAGTAGCATCTTTTGAGGATTTGATTGCATTGGAGCTCTAAAAGAGTGGAGCAGGAAAAAAGAGTGTTGCATATGTAAGTCTTAGGTTGATATTGAATTATGATTTCCTCCATCCCCTCCCAGAAGTGGAATCGACCATTTTGAGGGGTAGATCCAAAGATTTTAATCCATCTCCTAAAGAGTTCTTGTTGCAGCACTGTTCGTGTTATAATATGAGACAGGTCACAGGTCATCGAACTGTAAGCATTTAGAGGGAAAGTAATCATGGAATTTATCACATGTACATGTTAACCTCCTGACTGAGAGGGTTTCCTCACAAGATGTCATGAGTCACCCATTGAAATTTCCTGTGTAAGTTTGGAAAATCATAAAGGCAAAATTTCTGAAACTTAAATATTTCAATTTTTATCCACATCTTGTTTCCAATGTGGTTTATTAACAGTACAGACTTCCAGCAATTATGTGACTGGTTAATGCAGAGCAAGCATCATACTTGAATTGTTCATTTGAGAGACAGTAACCTAAAATGTAATCAATGAATCATACAGTTAGTCTTTTCTTCAATGTCAAGGTCACTAATCATTTTCTTCCCCATTTCTGTACTTTTATTGTAATGCCATTGAGATCAAGACATAAAACTTTTTTCCCTTCCATGTCCACCTACAGCTCGCAATAGGTCACAGCCAGGTTTCACAATTTTATACTTTGGCGTCATCAAAACAGCATCCAGTGTACAAAAAAATGTGCTGAGTTTGCTTCTTTAGGTCTTATCTGACTATTTTTTAATATACTTTTGTGATGAACAGTAGAGTAATATGTGATTAAACATCTTAGTCATCATTTTTCGCTAGTTCATAGTAGTTTTTTACCAAGTTAAATATTCTAGGTACCGCAGTGTTGATGCCCTTGTTAAGGAGGTGACAAGACTAGTTAGGAACAACCCTGGTGCAGTCAGTCACATTCCAGAAGCTTTGTCATTCCTTGTAACAACATCAAGTGTGGAGGCTGATGCTCCTGAGGTATGTAATATACAGAAAATATGACCTCAGTATTCTTTATAAAGTTCAAGATAAGCATATTTTATGCGGACAATTCATCTAATGTTGCTTAATGAATTTTTTAATGCATTCAAATTATACAAACTAATATAATTTTAGGTATGTAGTTGTTAGCATATTGCTCATGCTATATACACAAAGTTGTCTGATGGTGCATTCAAATAATATAAACAGTACTATTGGTTTGCATTCCATATATTCCGGGTACATTTGAAATGAAAGTACATCATCACTTTGAGAAAACTTATTCATGTAATCTAATGCAAGTTGTACAGTTGTATACCATGAGTTTTATGCAACAAGTTGAATAATGGTATGCCACGAGTTGTATACAGCAAGTTAAATAATGGTATGCCATGACTTGTATACAGCAAGTTGAATAATGGTATGCCATGAGTTTTATGCAACAAGTTGAATAATGGTATGCCATGAGTTGCATACAGCAAAGTGAAATAATGGTATGCCATGAGTTATGTACAGCAAGTTGAATAATGGTATGCCATGAGTTGTGTACAGCAAGTTGAATAATGGTATGCAATGAGTTGTATACAGCAAGTTGAATAATGGTATGCCATGAGTTTTATGCAACAAGTTGAATAATGGTATGCCATGAGTTTTATGCAACAAGTTGAATAATGGTATGCCATGAGTTTTATGCAACAAGTTGAATAATGGAATGCCATGCGTTGCATAAAAGTTAAATAATGGTATGCCATGAGTTATATACAGCAAGTTGAATAATAGTATGCCATGAGTTGTATACAAGTTAAATAATGGTATGCAATGAGTTGTATACAGCAAGTTAAATAATGGTATGCCATGAGTTGTATACAGCAAGTTGAATAATGGTATACCATGAGTTTTATGCAACAAGTTAAATAATGGTATGCCATGAGTTGCATACAGCAAAGTTACATAATGGTATGCCATGAGTTATATACAGCAAGTTGAATAATGGTATGCCATGAGTTGTATACAGCAAGTTGAATAATGGTATGCCATGAGTTTTATGCAACAAGTTGAATAATGGTATGCCATGAGTTGCATACAGCAAAATTAAATAATGGTATGCCATGAGTTATATACAGCAAGTTGAATAATGGTATGCCATGAGATGTATACAGCAAGTGATATGTTTCATAAATTTCACATCTCATAAAGCTACCTTGATTAATCTTAATTGAGGTCTCGCAAATTTTCAGGACAATTTATTTTATAGATTTTTAATTTTTAGTTGCACAAAAACATAGTGATACAAAATACATGTTTTAAAACTAACAAAAAATAATAAATACATGCTATTTTACCCCAAAAACAATTGATTTGATATATGATTGACAGACCATAAAGCCACTTTAATTGCTAGTATTATTTCTTAGATTAACTGAAGTTGTTGTCAGTAGGCAACATAAGAACATCAAACTCGATAACTAATGATTGCTCAGTGTGATATCCAAAGTCTTCATATAGACAATTCATAAACTCCATAACTAATGATTACTCAGTGTAATATTCAAAGTCTTCAACAGACAATTCATAAACTCCATAACTAATGATTACTCAGTGTGATATCCAAAGTCTTCATACAGACAATTCATAAACTCCATAACTAATGATTACCCAGTGTAATATCCAAAGTCTTCATATAGACAATTCATAAACTCCATAACTAATGATTACTCAGTGTGATATCCAAAGTCTTCATACAGACAATTCATAAACTCAATAACTAATGATTACTCAGTGTGATATCCAAAGTCTTCATTATAGACAATTCATAAACTCAATAATTAATGATTACTCAGTGTGATATCCAAAGTCTTCATATAGACAATTCATAAACTCCATAACTAATGATTACTCAGTGTGATATCCAAAGTCTTCATATAGACAATTCATAAACTCAATAACTAATGATTACTCAGTGTGATATCCAAAGTCTTCATACAGACAATTCATGTTCTCAGTAACATGGATTAACTTATTACAGTAACACTTATTAAACTGATGTCTTTGTGTCATCATATCTTTTAATCAATTAAAGCATATGAGAAAAATATGATTTGATGAGTCAGAATACAAACAGAAACTTGCATGACAGTGCCATAAATGGTAAATGTTTTTGCTTATAATATTTGTTTCAAATGTGGAATTAGTAATCTTGCTTGTCATTGTTCATTTTGTTAATGTCTGTGGTAAGTCTTTGCCATTGTTAAAGGACAAATAGGTCACAAAACGCTAACACATACACAGGGTAGTTACACACTAATTTATCGCTGTGTTGAGAAAGAGAGTTTAAGATCTGTTGTACATACAGGCATGACAGTTGTAATTAAATTTAAATATAATGATGTTGTTGCAGGGTCAAGATGGATAGATGGAAAATTTTAATTCATTAAAGTTTAATTGTTCCAGTCTGTTTGCATGCATCTAGACTTTCCATGTTCAGTAATACTTTTGTGTTCATGTTTGTTCTGATTCAAATAAAATTGAAATCCATTAAAACAAAATTGTTCCTTTAATTCATTTAAATATTTTTGACATATTATTTTGAACCATCTGCATTTGTCTTCAAAAGACACATATCTAAGCAAACCTCAGTAAAGGTGGCATTAAACTTAACTGCTTCTTAAAGCAACAGGTGTTTTTGAAATTTGAATTTTGTGAATAGGTACACACATGTTGCTTTGGGGCGTAACACCATTTCTCATAACAAGATAGGTTTTGCATGGCAGCTAGTATAATAGGTGGAGGAAGAACCAGGGAAAACCTCAGTAAGAACAACTGACCCTTGGGAAGCTACTGACAGCTTTCTCACATACCCACATTGGCCAAGCCTGAGATTCAAACACACACAAAGAGAGATGAGGTTGTAGTGATCAGTAAAGGCAAGCACTTTAGACGACTCAGCCACCCGGGGCACGCTAGCCATCAATTGAACTGCCTGAAATGAATAAGACCAATTATGAAAAACCATATTTACTTGCTTGTAAGTTAGGTCTATCTGCAAACAGCAAAGACCCTGATCTGCTGTCACATAATGTGCTGACGGAACAGTATCTATTTTGTTTAACCTCTTTAATAATCCTAACAAACTGTATAGACCTCAATCAGCCAGGGCATTATGTGACAGCAGGTCTGGGTTTATGCATTTTGCAGTTGAATCTGACTTATAAGCTACCATATTCAGCAGGGGTCTCAAACATGTGGCCCATGGGCTGCATGTGGCCCACCAAACCATATCCTGTGGCCCACAAAATGTTTGGTGTCACAAGTTGTCATGAGAGTTGTTGTTGTGGTGTTTAACGCCATTTTTCAGCACATGATAGGCTATACATGGTGGCCAGTATTAATGGTGGAGGAAGAACCCAGGAAAACCCCGGAAATAACCACTGACCCACGAGAAGCTACTGGCAAGCTTTCTCACATACCCACATTGGCTGAATCCGAGACACAAACCGGCGCAGGCAGAGGTGAGATGGCATTGATCTATAACAGAGAGCACTTTAGACCACTCGGCCACTCAGGGTCCCGTGTCATGAGAGATAACAAAGGTGGTGTGGCCCTTGGTCCATTGAAAATGCCCTCATGCAGCCCTCATGGTAGTTTAAGTTTCACACCCCTGATATACAGTATATATCAAATGAACATCAATGAATGGATGAATGTGTGAACAAGTTAAATTTTGCAACTCAGTGTGTCAAATTATCATTTGAGAATAAGGTAATGAAAATGTAGAAAATCCAGATTCATTATGTTGTGAATTTAGTGCAAAAATATTATTCATTTTCAGAGATTTATACTCACATATAGGTCACATCCAACTGCAAACAACATAGACTTTGATCTGTCATCACATAATTCAGTCAGGTTAGGGCCTGTGTTATTTGTTCTACTGTCTACTACAAACAAACTAATGAGACCCAGATGTGCTGGCGGCAGATCTAGGTCTGTGCAGTTTGCAGTGGACTTGACGTATCAGTGAGTATATATGGTATTTATTGATTCTAAGATTATCATGCTCCATGATTTTCAAAATGTGCTGAAGGAATCATCTCTTCAATTCAAATTCTAACTGGTTCACTTAGGTTGATATTGATGATAAATTCATGATTTTGTCATGATAAATTCATGATTTCACCATGATAAATTCATGATTTCACCATGATAAATTCATGATTTTGCCAACTAAATCATAGCATGAGAATCTTCATATTTAGAGGTGTAAGAGATTCATGCGTTTACTTTAAATAACATCCTTAAAGTATATGGTAATATGAATGGTAATAAAAGCAATTGGATGTTATATCTTGACAAGTTATTTCATCATTGTTTTGGAGAATCTATTTAATCTTGTTTTGAGGTACAGAAAGTTTGCTAATTAGTGTTTTTATTGATTTAATCTTTGTTCAGTATTAGGATTTCTTATGTTTCCACAACACTTGATCCTTTTTTTTCTTCAGCTTGCCCATGTGTTGACCTGGGCTCCAGTGTCTCCAGTGAATGCCTTGTCTTATTTCTCTAGACAATATCCACCCCATCCACTGACTGCTCAGTATGCTGTTAGGGCACTCCGCTCCTACCCTCCAGTAAGTATCAAAGTTCACTAACAAGTACATCCCTGCCACCTACTTCACTAGACAGTATTCACCACATACATTGACTGCTGAGTATGCTGTTAGTATACTCCACTCTTAACCTCCAATAAGTATCCAGGTCCACTAACAAGTATATTCTTACCATTTCCTTCTTCTCTAAACTATCTACCCCATCCACTAACTGTTCACTATGCTGTTAGGGCACTCCACTCCTACCCTTCAGTAAGTATCTGGGTCTGCTAACAAGTGCAGTTCTGCCATCTCCTGCTTCTCTAGACAGTTTCAACACAATATACTGCTCAGTTAGGGCACTCTGCTTCTAACCTCAAATAAATGTCCAAATTCACTTTATAAAAAAATTCATCCGCACCATCTCCTACTTCTTCAGATAGGATCCATCACATCCACTGACTGCTCAGTATGTTATCAGGGCACTCCACTCCTAGTTTCCAGCAAGTTTCCAGGTACTCAAACAAGTACATCCTCACCATCTATTACTTTACAGATGGTATCAAGCCCATCTACTGATGGACACTGACAACTAATTAAGTTCCAGTCGACTGTAATGTTTGGCAGAATTACTATACATTTGTGTTATAACCAGCAAAACATATTACATTTTATGGACAATCTTTCCAACAGGAAACTTTTAAAATCGTATGCTTCATGGCTCATTTTTCTATTTTTTTAAAAACCCTTTGTAGGTGCCCACTATAAAAATCCAGACCTGTGAGTTATTTTTGATTACATCTAGTAGTACCAGGGAGGCAATATCAATGAAATGGAAATAGTTTAGTATTAAGCCTACTGTTGCATACAGTTTACTGATACACCACTCCCTCGATAACTCGCGCACATCGGGGTCCAGAAACATCGACTGCACTATAAGTGAGGCGCGAGTTATCAAGGGACCTATAAAATAAGCCCAAAACCAATAAAGTGATCGACGACATAAAGGAAATATAAGGTGGGGGGGTAGGCAGATTATAGTGTTGAATAGTCACTTTAAAATCGTGCTGAGATTAACTGTGAATAAATATCTCTTCATAACGGTGTACTTTATTTATTATTTCCTCATAGGGCAACATTAATTTCAGGATAAATTACAGTATATTGAGGCGATCATCGAAAACACTATTCCACGTGGTTTCCGTTCGCTTAACATGTGTACCACTTCACACATTGTGTACTACGTCACTAATTTTTATGTTGAATTGGATACATTCTAGTTTTATTGTTTGAACCAAATTAGACGTTTTTTATATACAAAAGATCGACTCTTTTCAAGAAACTGTGTCAATCGAACGATAGATAGATAGATTTGAATGCGATAGAAGTAAAATGGAAAACAAGAAAACAAGGGTTAATCAGTACTAACATATTTAATTGGTCTACAAATTTAAAATAACGTAAATTAGAACAAGTTAATACTTGCCGTTCGTGCCACGCTTGACAAAATTCAATTCACTTTTTGAAAAAATCAATTAATTTTTTTTTGTTTGTGTTACTCCTTGGTTTCTCTGCCGCTGAGCAAAATCCCTCAGATTTCTCAACTGCATGAGCTTTACGTAGCCTACATTTTGGATCTCCAGCCACCTTATGGCAATATCAAAATATTTGATTGCTTCCTGTGCAGAGGGGGGAGGTGGTGCAACATCTGCGTCTGCATCACTTTTAACACTTGTGGTACTCCAGTTTGAATCATCTTCTGCTGCAAATTTGTTCGCTATAGAAATAATTATTGTTTCATCTGACATGTATTCGGCTGTAAGGCAATCGTTGTCAGCACAAATCCACTCCTCCATATCATCAACAGAAACGCCTATGCCAGGACCATGAGTCTGTACGAATTTCTCCTAAACAGCCTCGGCATTAACGACATCAGTTTCACTGAAACCTTCGAAGTCACTATCATTGTCGCTGTCTCTGTTACTGTTTTGCTTTACGTCAAAGGCAGCTCCAAGACCCTTAATCCAGCACCCCAGGTCTCTTATAATCGATTTTTTTAATGCAACAAACACTTCCCCAAGTTGTTGATCAAAACAAAGCCGGCATGTTCTCACAGAAGTACTCACGGGTTTTGATGTAACAGTTGATTGACTGTTTTCATGTTTTCAATGAACAGAATATATTGTGATTATAATGTTTACACTGAAATGGAATTAAAGGATTAGAACGTGACTTTCACACAGGAAGACGTTTAATTGGTGTTTATTTCATTCTCTGTTGCCACCTGTTAGCATTTACCAGAAGTTTTCATTGATCGCTATTTCACCAGACTGTTTATTTACAGTATACTGACAACTATTTATGATAAAAACTTACATGATATATGATATCTTGAAACAGAGGTCTCGCTAAGATTTTAAAACTGGGTCTTTCTGCCTCTGAATTCAATCACTAAATATCAGTACATTTTCTCACCCGGCCGCCAGTCAAAGCCTTGAACTAGCCGCCTAGCTATTGCATCATGTTCTTTTTTTATGTACTCTTATAAAATGGTAACATGTATGTACATCAAAGAGTCTTTTAGTAACTGAATTCTGTCATTGTAAATATCAGCACAGTTAACTGATCAACACATTTTCCCACAAAGCAGGTGGCTGAAACAGGACCAGCAAATCTTTGAATTTTCCCGCGCACCTATTACATGCATACAGAGGACTCCCACCTCAGTGATTTTCTGCAGCCCAGATCAAAAATTGGCATCCAAATACGCGTAATTAAGCGTTTTCGAGATCTCTGAAATTAATTCTTATTTAGAACTTGCAAATTTCAAAATATGGATTATATTTTTACAGGCATTAATCACCATTTTCGATGATAAAACAAGCAATGTATCAAGGTTTAATTTATCAATTCTTATCGTAATTTTTGATGTTCAGCATATTTTAAAGATATTTTAAATACATTTTCTCTGGAAAAAATCGGGAGCCAAGACAGACATTGCGTTATAAGTGGGATCACGAGTTATTCGGGCGCGAGTTATTGAGGGAGCGGTGTATGTAGGTTTCATCTGAAATATGTTAATTTATATTCCTATTATTAATTTCAGCCAATCAGTGACCTTCATTCTTTTAAACATGGTATTTAATATGCAACTTCATAAAGACTGCTTCTACAGCATATAAAATAATTAGTTGCTTTTGCATCTTTTAGTAAGTAGTCACATCTGTATGCATGTAAAAATCCCTCCATCAGTATCTGCCCCCCCCCCCCATCTATTCTCTACAGTGTGCTGTAAGGGCACTCTGCTCTGTTCCACAAGTAAAGGTCTACATTTGTAAGTAAATGCAACCCGTCCATCGCCTACTTCAGCATACAGTGTATCTGTCCCATCTTCTGATTGCAGATTATAGTGTGATAGCACTCAGCACCTATCCAACAGTAAGTGCCCTCTTCCATCTCATACTTCACCCGACAGTAACCACACCATACAATGTGCAGTATGCTTCTAATGATTTCCCCCTACCCTCTCTAGATACATGTCTCTGATATTTGAACCAGAAATATCCACTCATTTGCCAATAAATAATATGCTTACTTTTGTCGGGGAACAAATGTCGCTTTTTTGATGCACTTAACATTTTTCAAAATAATTATGAAACAAATGGTGTAATGAATTCCCAGTATCCAACTGTCCATACATTTCTCATTAATTTATATCGGTATATTATATACTTGTAAAATGATTACCAGTAAAGAAATTCTTGCTTTTATTTCTTATTTAATGCTTTTTTAATTTATTTACTAATTTCTCAGATGCTTCAGTTCCTTTAAAATATAACATTTATGAATGTAGGATTTGCAATCTTAGAAATTTGTTGCTGTGATGATCACTACTTTCATTTAACATGCTTGGAAATTAGCAAACTTTTAAGTAAAAGACTCAGCTCTTGCTATGAGATTTTAACATGCCTGGAAATTAGCAAACTTTTAAATAAAACATTCAGACTTTTATTGCAGACCCAATCATTAGAAATCATTTTTCTGTCCAAATTCAACCAATGCAAATTGTAGTTACATCCAAGTGTAAATCATTGTTATATCCAAGTGTAAATCATAGTTATATCCAAGTGTAAATCATTGTTATATCCAAGTGTAAATCATTGTTATATCCAAGTGTAAATCATTGTTACATCCAAGTGTAAATCATTGTTACATCCAAGTGTAAATCATTGTTATATCCAAGTGTAAATAATTGTTACATCCAAGTGTAAATCATTGTTACATCCAAGTGTAATGTTTTGTCCATCCAAGTGTATATCATTGTTCCATTCAAGTGTATATCATAGTTTAATTCAAGTGTATATCATAGTTAAAGTACAAATCATTTTGAAGTGCAAATCAAAGTAGCAATGACAACAGATTGTATCCATGTCCTTCGTCTCACCATCTACTGGAATAACCCTTGCAATCAGAATAAGCACTGCAATCAGAAATCATTCTCTAAAGTAGCCACTATTTTTGTGGTGGAACCCATGGGAAATCTTCATACGCTCTGTTCATTTTATAAAATCGAAATATTCTAATCATGGACACACCTCATAAAGCAGTCATTACATTGGAAAGTTCTAAATTTGAAAGTTTGTCCAGTTTGGTTCCAAATCGGAATTATGTTTTTTTTTAATAAACATAGAAAAAAAACTGGTATAAAAAGTCCATCATGCTTATACTGTGTGACGTTAGCCTATGCATGATCAAACATCATGCTTTTTACTGTACAAGATATGTACATATTTTTCAGTAGATTACTTCCTAAGTTTTGATGTGATTTATTTTGCGATTTATTTTGCCATCAAGATGCAATCATTTGATCAATTTACTTTTTCAGAAGGTGCAATCAGTTGATCAATTAACTATTACAGAAGGTGCAATCAGTTGATCAATTTACTATAACAGAAGGTGCAATCAGTTGATCAATTTACTGTTACAGAAGGTGCAATCAGTTGATCAATTTACTATTACAGAAGGTGCAATCAGTTGATCAATTTACTTTTACAGAAGGTGCAATCAGTTGATCAATTTACTGTTACAGAAGGTGCAATCAGTTGATCAATTTACTGTTACAGAAGGTGCAATCAGTTGATCAGTTTACTATTACAGAAGGTGGAATCAGTTGATCAATTTACTATTACAGAAGGTGCAGTCAGTTGATCAGTTTACTATTACAGAAGGTGCAATCAGTTGATCAATTTACTATTACAGAAGGTGCAATCAGTTGATCAATTTGCTATTACAGAAGGTGCAATCATTTGATCAATTTACTATTACAGAAAGTGCATTCATTTGATCAATTTACTATTACAGAAGGTGCAATCAGTTGATCAATTTACTATTACAGAAGGTGCATTCAGTTGATCAATTTACTATTACAGAAGGTGCAATCAGTTGATCAATTTACTATAACAGAAGGTGCAATCAGTTGATCAATTTACTGTTACAGAAGGTGCAATCAGTTGATCAATTTACTATTACAGAAGGTGCAATCAGTTGATCAATTTACTTTTACAGAAGGTGCAATCAGTTGATCAATTTACTGTTACAGAAGGTGCAATCAGTTGATCAATTTACTGTTACAGAAGGTGCAATCAGTTGATCAGTTTACTATTACAGAAGGTGGAATCAGTTGATCAATTTACTATTACAGAAGGTGCAGTCAGTTGATCAGTTTACTATTACAGAAGGTGCAATCAGTTGATCAATTTACTATTACAGAAGGTGCAATCAGTTGATCAATTTGCTATTACAGAAGGTGCAATCATTTGATCAATTTACTATTACAGAAAGTGCATTCATTTGATCAATTTACTATTACAGAAGGTGCAATCAGTTGATCAATTTACTATTACAGAAGGTGCATTCAGTTGATCAATTTACTATTACAAAAGGTGCATTCAGTTGATCAATTTACTATTACAGAAGGTGCATTCAGTTGATCAATTTACTATTACAAAAGGTGCAATCATTTGATCAATTTATTATTAGATATCCTCTTTTAGCTGCTCACCACAAGCTGAGAGCTATTCCATTTAAACATACATGGTGCCCAGGAAAGGCAGTTTTAAACAAATTAATGCCAGTGAGATAACTGGAAGAATTCATACGAAAATAATACAGCATTCTAAATTGCATATGTGGGTGACTACTTCACAGTGAAATTGCCTCCCCTGGGTCCCAAGTATATGTTAGTGGAACTGCCTTGATACCATTCTGTAAAATATTTTTATTAGCTTCAAACATCTCACCTTGCTTATTTGATTATTTGACACCTATATTGTGTTTTTGATTTCATTAACTGTTAATAAAGGAAGAGTATTTCAGTACCACAAACGCTTAAATTATAATAGAAATATTTTATCTTATAGGAGGCCCTCCTGTTATACATCCCTCAGTTGGTACAAGCTGTTCGATATGATACAGTAAGTTGTTTTGTCTCAGTTGTATCAAAGATTCTTTTTTCTGAAATAATTAAGATCTTCAAATCATTGATTTGGTGTGCAGTTGTATCATATCTCCTTTAATAATATTTCTAATCATATTTATCCAACACTTAGCAAAATATATAATCTTCTCCATGAAATCAAAAAATATGGCTATGTCTCCATGACTGCAGATGCCTCTTAGCCAACAGAACAATTCATTTATATCACCTAATGACATGACTACTGTATTAAAGTTAATATTCCCATATCATAATTTTCATGACATCTCAATGATGTCAAGACATCTTGCAATACAAGGCATTTTAATATATTTCAAAGTCAGTTCACTGCATTATTCTGTGATCTCATCAAAACAGAACAGCTTTTCTGGCCAAGTGATAAAAGAATCTTATATGGGTGCTGATTTCAAGTCAGTTTTGAAATGGATAAACAAATGATTTCAGAGCTCACAAAAGATAAAAAAAGAATTCTACTCGTGTCATAAATTTTATTTGAAATCAGCACTCATTTAAAATCTGATAATTATTTCAAAGGCTTCATATACATTTTTTAAATTCATTCCAAACATTGAGAAAACTTTTAAATTTTGTAAAATCTCCAATGATGGTCACCTGGTGAAAGTGTTACATGAATTGCCGAGCCCCATCCAGATGTGTTTACTTGTCGTACAATTTGTGCAGATTTGAAATTTCTGCTACAGTACATTTATGGAGATCTGACAATTGTGTATTTTGACTTTAATATAAGTTTTACATTCTAATTTTGCAAATCAGGTTGGAATACCTTCATCATTCCTATCCAGTTTTAAGAATGTTTTCACAGATTGCCTAAAATTGGAGATACATGATTGAGGAATGTAAATTTCTTCAAAGAAACACTTGCTTTGGTGGGGAAGATACAGAAATTAAAAATTTGAAATTCACTTCTAAGTCAGTGGCGTGAACTCAGATAGTTCAGTTGTGTTGCCATTTGCTTTGTACACCTGTAGTTCTGGGTTTGATCTCTGAAATGAATGCACTGATTGTTTTATTCTCTGTGTTCTTTGACTGTTCCAGTTTCTTCATTTGTACTCCCTTTATGCTAATTGTACTTGACTATTTCCAGATGGGTTATGTTGTGGATTTCATCCACTGGGCTGCAAAGACATCCCAGCTTCTGGCCCATCAACTGCTGTGGAACATGAAGGCTAACACATACCGTGATGAAGAGGCCACAATAAAAGATGGTAATATGCATGGATTTCCATCCTTCCTACTAAACATACAACAGTTTTATACCCTGAAACTGTTTTTTCAGAAATATAAACCTTGGATGGTCTTCCACTGAGAAGCAGTTTTGGCTCACCAAACTATATGGTTAAGTGAAGTGATAGTATGATCTTTCATCCATTATTTGTTTCATTGTCCATCATCGAACATGTGTTAATAGTTGTTATTTACAACTTCTTCTCAGAAACCACTTGACCACTTTGGATACACAGGGAGCATTCTGGCATAAAGGCCATTTTGATGTGTTCAGTTGATACTAAAAATAGACAAAACTACTTCTCAAGATGTACTGAGTAGAATCTAACCAAATTTGACTGAAAAAAACCTTTTCATGATGGTCTTTCAGGTCTGTACAATTGCTGGTGATTCACCATCAGATATGACCACCATTTTTAAAATCAGAAAAACTTTTAAATATCTTCTTTGCTAAGTTATTTGACGGAATTTTACAGAAAGGTCTTGAAAATTTCAGACATGATGCCAATCCATCATCAAATATGGTCACCATTTTTTAAAATAGAATCTTTAAATGATTTATTATATTTTTTTTTAAAAGAACACAATGTAATTAATTAAATTTAGAAAGGCCTTCCACTTTTTTATGTATGATGTTGCCCTTCCATCAAATGTTGCCACCATTACAAAACTTAGAAAAACCATTAGGCAATATCTTCTGAAAATCACTCAACAGACATTGACCAAATTTGATGGAGAGCATTCAGGCATAAAGGACTTTCAGATGTGTGCAAATTGTGCCTATCCACTATCAGATATAGCTGTTGTTACTAAGAAATAAAACAACAAAATTTAAATTCTTCAAATGACATTCTAAACGCAGCTCAACAGAATTTTAGAAATTTGAAAGAAGCATCCAGGCCTAAAGGGTTGTAAAAGACTTGTTCTGGTTTTCTTCACTGGTTATTGTGGCTGTTATTCTTAGGCATTGTTCAAGGAATATTTAATTTCCTTTATTTTAGTATATGATTGATCTGTGTAGTAGAGCATACCACTTGACCCTGCTAATTATGTGCCCCTTTAAAAAAAACTGCCAGCTCCGCTTGGTCATTTTCACTTCCTGAACTTCTGAGGTAAATTGCAAAAATAAGAGCTGATAAAGTTTTTTACATTTTTTTTTATATATGGCAATTTATTCATTGCACCTTCAGATGCTGGCATTGGCAAAATTCCTTTTCTTTATTTAGTAACTGCTAAAGATTGTGTGCTTTATCTCATTGATCCCAAATAATAATGGTGCCAGTCTGACATTTAATATGAGCATCAAAGCAGACATCTTTAAAATTTTGTTATTGCTACTCCTCCTGAGCAGAAATTTATATCAGTATGGGGCTTTCACCAGATGATATCTTATGCTGTCTGGTTTGTCTTAAATAAAATATGTAAAGATCTGATAACCAACATTGTCACCACAGTTGCAATCTTGAAAATCTATTCATCACTATTCCTCCTTGATGGAAAGTCATATGATATTGGGTTGTCATCAGATTTCTTAGGGCTGTTCCATTAAAACATACATGGGACCCAGGGATGGCACTTTTAAAGACATATATGCCAGGGAATTTTTATTTCAAAATTGCTTCTGTCCTTGGTTGTTTATTCAATAAAATCGTTTCTATAGATCAGCTAAAAATGGGTCAGAAAAAGCCTACCATGTGACGCTGCATTTGTAGTTTTACTAATCATAAACAAAAGTGAAAATATATGCCCTTATTTTCTTAAGCTAAAGGAAAACTAGCAGATTTCTGAATAAACCTCCTTACAAAATGAAAATTTAAATTCTGTGGCCACATTAATTTTCATCTAGTGAGACTTGGTTTTGCATAATTTGGACCCGATACAATGTGTGCTGCAAAAAGAACTGAATGTACCAAGATTGTGACAGTAATGGCATTTAGACATGTTTTTGACCGTGGAAGAACTTGTTATTTGGTTGAGAAAGCACAGCCTAGAGAAACAATTGACCATCTTAGAGGTAAGTTCTGTTATATTTTTCAGCAAGCTAATCAAAAGGTGGTAAAAGACTTGTGAAATTCTGTTTATTCAATCATTATGTATGTTGTTTATTCAGTCATTACGAACGTTGTTGACACAGCATCTTGTTCTGACAACACATACTTCTGTTCAGCCAATGAACTCAAGATGACCAACATGCACATTGGTTGAAGGGGTGTTTACCAGTTTTTTCTTTTTTTCAACAGAAACAAATGCTTGTGTATATGGAGTATCCATTGCAGATTTTAACTCCAACATGCAGATATTCCAAGTCCAGTCCCAATAGATAATTCCAGTGTTTTGGAATACAGCTTCACAGAATTTGACTATTTAACAGTTATCAGAGGCAAATTCTGATTAGAATGCTTTAAAGTTGGAATGGAAGCAGTGCAGAACATAGTAACATTGGCATTACAATTGTATGAGGTATCTTATGTGACACTTTAAATGAACTTGTTTGATTCATTTGCATTAATTTTTTTTTAATTACTGTGACAGTTTTAATCAAATCTTGGAACTAAATAAATGGCAATATCTTAAAAGGAAGTTAAAGTTATGGAAGGATTTCCTGTTAAAAATTTACGATAAAAATTAGTTTGTTTATGCATCTGAACAAAAGCCTGTATGGTTTTACTCTGATTGCACAACCAATCAAATTGGTGATGGGATTCATGTTTAAAATGCAAAGATGTTGACAGATTTTCTTTCAACAGCAGGTGGTTTTAAAAGCCGTGCAGCTTGTACATTTACATGTTATGTATGTTATGTCACATGTAGATAAATTACAATGAAGGTAAGTTATTTGACATATATTTTAGTATCTCATTCACTTCTGCTGAAATGTGGGGTCACATTTTGGTATCACAACACTAGTAACCATTATAGAGCACTGACTGATTATGTCCATAATTTAAGTATGTGTGTCTTTGGGGTTATCTCATACAGTTCCAATTTTTAATAGTGCTTATCAGTTCTTTTCATATTTTACAGGTATCTACCTCTGTGACCCCAAGGCATTAAGATACATGAAAACAAATTCCTGAAAAAGAGCTTACTTTGAATTTAGAAATGACGAAACTCTTAAAATTGTCAAGATGTAAAATGTTGAAAGAAAATAGTTTACTGTTTCTATTGTTATTTCTGTTAGCTTTGTTTTAGCATTTTAAATTACCAGAGTACATGTTCAGATTTGAAAGTTTTGGCCATTTATAGATGCCATTTATTGATGTTTATGGAATTTCAGACTGAGCATTTGCCATTGTTGTACATGGTAATGTTGTACATGTAATTGAAGTCCCAACATGTCAATTATCCAGAGCATTCAGTTTTTTAAATCACATTTGCTGCCATGAACCTGTTGGTATGATCTAGGTACATGTTCTTGTATTTGTGATCTGTAAGATGACAAATATGGATGTAGATACAAGGGTTAGGGTCAACACTGCTTGTGTTAGTTTCATTTCAGGTGGAGTTGTTACAAACAAAATATGAGCTGAAAGTTTGTTGGTTAACTTTACTGGGTGTCAAATTACACATATTCATGCATTTTCTTGACAAATTTGAATTTCTTCAGTGAAGTTTGGACAATTTATTGTCTTTATCTTGTTAAAGATTGGAACACAACATTTTGACAGTGATGTAAGAAATCATTTTGTTAATATATTTTAAAATAAAGATGTTAAATTGAATGTTGTTTTGAAATATTATTAGACCCTTCCCAACTATAAATAATAAGGCATACAGAGCCATGCATAATTTAGTAAAATTATTCCATATAATGTAGATCAGTGTATGTTAACCTTATCTGCTACATTTTTCATCTCGTACAACATGATTATAGAGTGGTTGTAGAATAGCATTTAAGGCAGACTGTCCATGCTGATAGAATTTCAGATGTGCTAAATGTTATGGAAAAGAGAAGATATAATGTATAATATAGACATTGTAGCATTCCTGTATGTATGTTATGGTTTCACAGTATACACCTAGACATGTTAAATACTCTTTCTCCATAGCTCTAAAAACTTTTATAAACACCAGTCATCATTCAAATGTACTGGTTTTGGACTCTCATCCAGAAATGCTTATACTTAACAAAGCCTAATATTGCAACAAAATTTCCAATTAACGTGCTGACCAGAAATGTTAACTCTATCTGACAGCCGGATTTAGGTATGTATTTTATATTAAAACACTTTGGATATCTGTAGTCTGGCAATGGTCCCAGTCCATGTCCACTATGACTAACATAAACATGATGACACAACTGGAGCTAATCTGCTAGAGATAGTCCTATATAAATGCACATTAGATTTTGAACTGAGATCTTCAACACAATGTTTACCAAAGAAAAATATGTGCAATTTTTTAAACTTTATAATATACATGGTTTTCATCATTTTATGGTATAAGGGTTCACACGGCACAGGATAATTTGATAAAATAACTTAGTTTGTTGAGATAACTTAGTTTGTTGAGATATACAAACTGTGATCACCTTATTATAATCTTGGATAAAACGTTTTGTTTGGGTTTTTTTTGTTAGAAGGTTCAAGTTTAATTTTCATCACCAAATTCCTAATTGTTATATATTGCAAAGGCTTGGCAGTAATTTTCCTTTGTTACCAGGTTTAACTGGTTTTGAGTTTGTGTGGTCCATCAGAGAAAATAAGTTCAAATTATAATGTTTTTATCATCAAATGATAACCTGTGGAAATCGGCTAGTGATAGTTGCTATAACCAGAGACATATAGGCTCTATCTTACATCTCTGCTATAACGTACTTGGAAAAAGGTTAATGGTCAATCAGCAACACTGGAAATAACTGGCTATGGCAAGAGAGCATCTGAAATTGATGGTCACTCAGTATACATCAAAAACAATCTCAGGATGAAGTGATTTTCACTTTCCTAACAGGAAAAGGCAAAATTTTCATTTTTTCAGCGACTAGGTCACCCACTTCGTCTGGTAGCAAGATAATATACATATACATACATATATCCCCTAAAAAAAATTCTAGTGGGGGGTGATCTTATTGTTCAGTATGTTCTATCAGTGGGTCCTGAAAAGCCTTAATCACATATTAGGGTGGCTACCCAATATCAAAACTGCCTTTCCCTCATCCCATGTATGTTTTAATGGAACAGTCCTTACAATGTCAGGTTGGTACTAAATGATAATCTGACATCCAAGATTACCACCATGGCAGCCATCTTTAAAATCTTGTTATTGTTACTTCTTATAAATGGAAACCAATATTGACATAGGATTTTTACTAGAAGACTAATTATGATATCTAGTTGATACTGAACATTGTGCTGATCATTTCTCACCATCATGGCAGCCATCTTCTATTAATATTACCATGAAATGTCACAAAACTTTGAGTGCAATAAAAAATATTTTCAAATATTTGAGGGCACATTTTTTATGATGTCTAAACTTACAGAACAAAATAAATGACTATTTTTTTAGAGGAAATTGGAGACCAACTTGAAAGTCTAATGCAAGACATCACACAGTCCTTGTCTGGAGCAGCACTCAATTTTTACCAGAGAGAGTTTGACTTCTTTGGAAAAATTACAAATATTTCTGGTGAAATAAGGTAAGTACTGAAAACTATTTTCCACAGATTCTATGATCACTTATGCAGAGTTTTCCATCCCCACTTCCCAAGCAAACAAGCTGACATGCTCACAAGGTAGAGCAGGTATTTGTGGCATATGCAGACATGTTACTGTTGTATATTTATGCTGGTTATTGTAATTCTTTTCATAAATCTCCCAAAAATAAAGGCTATAAAACAGTAACAATTTTTGCAGAATGATTGTTGACCATCAGTTCTGCAGTATGACCTTTTCATACTATTTTACAGAGATTGAGTGAAACAAGTACAGTAAAACCTGTCTTGAAAGACCACCCCTTCTGCCAAATAAATAATGGTCTCTCAAGACAGGTGGTCTTTAATAGCAGTCATCTCGCAAGACAGGTATTACTGTATTGGGGGAAAATGTTTAGAGATAACTAGAATAATTCTTTTCCAAGAGATCATTGTAAATGGTTAATTAAAGGTAATGTGTGGTAACACCATCATGTGTTTCGTGCAGTTACAGCCCCACCATCACACCTGTAGCCACAATCAGAATACATCATCATGGCACAAAGTATCAGACCAATTTTAATATGGCATGGCGTCCCAACTGATCATGGGTTTTCCATCGTCGTTTGCAGACCAGTGTTGACTATGGTGACCTTTTTCTGAACAGCTAGAATAGGACTCTGGAACCAGAATCCCTGGACCATGACCACTCTTTCCTTCACTACCTCAACCTACATCTTTGATGATCTGTATGCACTCCACATTTTAAGCACTCTTTTGGCCTCTACCTCTTATTCCATCAATGGCCTAGCACCAGATTTCCGTATCCATTGACCTACAAAAGAAGAGCACCCTTCTTCAGAACAACTCCTCATATCTAGTTGACTTGCTGACATCTTGCATTGCTTTGAAAGGCAACTGCGTGTAAGAGAGTACATCTATAGACAGTAAAACCACAGTGGTCAGGATCCACATAGTGCCATCATGTTATGTAGCATATTATGCAGTATCCAGTATCAGTGTAGAATATCTTGCATCCAATATCAAGATACTATGTATTATCCAGCAGCAATGTAGCATATCATGTAGAATTCAATATCAGTGTATCACATCTTGTATCTAATGTAGCATATCGTGTAGTATCAAGTATCAGTGTAGCATATCGTGTAGTATCAAGTATCAGTGTAGCATATCGTGTAGTATCAAGTATCAGTGTAGCATATCGTGTAGTATCAAGTATCAGTGTAGCATATCATGCAGTATCAAATATCAGTGAAGCAGATCAAGCAATATCCAATATTATTATATGATCATTTTATTCTGTTAACTTTACATTGTCAGAACCATGCAGTGTTTTTACATAATAGATGGCTGCATGCTGCATGACATGTGTCTAAAAATAGTATTATGTATTCAGAATTACTTTGTAAAAAACCCATGCACACTCATGTAGTAGATGCTTTAGCTTTAGGTTGATTATATTTGTTTGTGAGTGAACTAAACAAGCCGTTTCATCAATTTGAAAGTTGAGATTATAAAGTTAATGATACTGATGAGTTCACGGAGTCACAAATGAAATATTTCATGGAAATAAATGAATAAATGAGATATTTGCAATGGCAGCAACAAACATGAGAGACACAGTAATTGAAAATGCCATTCTAATCATTTAAACAGTTATTTAGGAGAAATATTGATAACTTTTCACAAATAGAATGGTTCAGAATATGACCAGTGCTCTCTAGGGTCTATAAACATAGCATAGTAATGCATTTTGAAGCGAAAGAGACTTACCATTTTACAAGTCAATCATAACACTAAATTGGAGGGGAAAATGCAGCTGAAGGGCCAATATGCCATGACAATAAACAAAAGCATTATTTCTGCTGGGTAAATGAACTGTCACACATCAGCCAGTTTGCAAATTTCCCCTTTAACTATTTTGACACAGTGCTTGGCTCATGATAGAAGCCCTACAGTCATAGCTCAGGTCCCTCCAACAGCAGGCATTCAAGTAACAGGGCATAAAGATATGTCTTCATTTTGCTGGAAATAAGAATGGCAATAAATATACATACATTTATGCATCTTAAATTTCTTCAAAATGTACTTTCTTCTGCAAATCCAAATGACATGATCCATGTAGTTTGTTCCAAAACTTAATGCACACTGTGAAATTGTCTTTTGTAATTTTGACTACAATCACATTTTCCTTACTGCTCTCAAAACAAAATGACTGTTGTATTCGATAGCATTTTTTGATAATTTCAATTAAAAGAATTAATATTTTTCCCACATTATGATTCCAAACAATCAATGACAGGGGTGCAGTTGAACTCAAGGCCGTTCCTCCACTGCTCAAATCATATGTACATCATATCGAATTTACTCAGCTAATAAATCCAGTCCATCACAAACAGAAAAGCAGAATTTAGTGGATTGACAGAAAAACAAAATCCATCCCTTCCAGACCAACTGGAGAAGTTTTTCCATGCACATTCTATCACAGTTTGACTCTAAATTTTAATTTTAACTAGATCTAAATGAGAACTTGTTTTTAAGACTAATGTCAAGCACACAACAAAGTTCAAAGATTGTTGGGCGATCAAATGTGCATGTTAATATTGTTACTGTGCATAGATGAATCTACAGTTGCATATTTATTTTGGTATACAGTGTAAATTCAATTACATTGTTTCTTGAAGTGTATTTTTTTTTATTATTAAGCTGTAGGTAGAAAAATGAAATGAGTATATAATAAACTGCATTTGTATGGGAAAATATGAACTTGTTTTTTCAGACTAAAACAAAACTCCCAAGGTTGTGCAGTATTACTCAGAAATACTCATTCATATATCCCCATACAAATGCATTAACCCTATAATCATTGTAGCTTATTATGTAGTAATATCCAGTATCAGTGTAGCATATGATGTAATATCCAGTATTAATGTAGCATATCATGCAATATCCAATATCAGTGTAGCATATCATGTAATACATAATATCAATATACCATATCATATAATATCCAGTATCAGTGTAGCATATGATGTAATATCCAATATTAATGTAGCATATCATGCAACATCTAATATCAATTTAGCATATCATGTAATATCTAATATCAATATAGCATATCATGAAATATTCAGTATCAGTGTAGCATATCATGCAGTATCCAATATCAGTGTTCATATGCATTATTATATGCTCATTTTTGTCTCTGTTAACTTTACTTTCTCAGAATTGTGCAATATTTTGCAATATTGCACACCTTATATTGCACTCACATGCACAACACATGTGCCCAGTAGTAGTATAGTGTATTAGGAACTACTTTGTAAACAAATTGTGTACACTCATGTAGTAGATCCTTTATGTTTTGGTTGATTAAATTTGTTTCTGAATGAAATAAAGCAGCTGTTTTGTGGACTGCCACATGCCAGCTGCTTTGCAATATTCTGCGTTAACATTTTTGATACAATGTTTCGGATTTAGGCTAACGATAGACGGCAGACAAGTGATAAATTGCTGATGTCCATACAAATAGCATGCAAGTAACAAGGCATAAATGTATCTTCTTTAGCTGGTAATAAAAATGGCATATACGTACAGTTTTACATCCTGAATTTCCTCAAAATATACTTTCTTAGTTTTGCAAATACAAATTACATGAGCTATGTAATGGGTTCTAAAGCTTGATTACACATTTCAAATTTGTACTGTAATTCTGACTACATTCCAAGTGCAGTTACATCCTCCTTACTGCACTCAAAATGAAATGAACATTAAATTCCATAGCATCTTTTTGATAATTACAATTGAAAGACTTCATATTTTCCCACATTATGATTCCCAAATATTCAATGACAGAAACAGAAACTCACATGCAGATGAGTCAACATGCTGCTGCCTTACTGCACCAATCAGATGTTCACATAGAATTGACACAGATAAATCCAGTCCATAATCACAAAATTTAGTAGAGTTGACAAAAATACCAAAATCTATTCATTCCAGATCAAATGGAAAACTTGTTTCAATGCGCATTCACACACAATATGACTCCAAATTTCAATTTTAAGTAGAAAAAATGCCATTTTCTTTCGAAACTTAAGTCTAGTGCGTGACAAGTTCAAATTTATCTGGGCGGAGTTATGTGCGCATTAATAATGTTGTGTAATGATGAATCTGTGCTGTGTATTTACTTTGGAATACGGCATACATTCACTTACTTTGTTTCTTGTAGTGTATTTTTGTTTATATAATTAAGCCTTAGGTAGAATAAGAAAATGAGCATAAAATTAAAAGGTTACTGCATTTGTATGGGAAAATATGAACTCGTTTTGTCGGATGGATATACTGCACTCCCAAGGTCATGCAGTATTCCAAACTAAAAAACTTTTTCATATTTTCCCATACAAATGCTGTAACCTATAAATATATGTTGTTAAATATTTATATATGTTGTAAAAAAATGACAAAATACATGAAAAGCAAAACATTGTACTTTGACAACATAAAGCATTTTCTAAGACTAGGCAAAGAGCAAACTTCATGGTCTTGATCGTTTTCACAGGATACATCCGAAGGGACCAGAGAGGAAGAAAGCCTGTTTAGAGGCCCTTAGCAAAATCAAGTTACAGCCAGGTAAAGATTCTAGTCAAGTTTTATCAGAGTCTAGTACTGCCAGGTAAAGATTCTAGTCAAGTTTTATCAAAGTCTGCCTAGTAAAGATACAAGTCAAGTTTTATCACAGTCTAGTACTGCCAGGTAAAGATTCTAGTCAAGTTTTGTCACAGTCTAGTACTGCCTGGTAAAGATACAAGTCAAGTTTTATCACAGCCTAATACTGCCAGGTAAAGATTCAAGTCAAGTTTTATCACAGTCTGCCTGGTAAAGATACAAGTCAAGTTTTATCACAGTCTAATACTGCCAGGTAAAGATTCTAGTCAAGTTTTGTCACAGTCTAGTACTGCCAGGCAAAGATACAAGTCAAGTTGTATCACAGGCTAGTAGTGCCAGGTAAAGATACAAGTCAAGTTGTATCACAGGCTAGTACAGCCAAGTAAAGATAGTGATCACTCTGTACCCTTTACAGTCCAGTAGAGCCAAATGAAAGAGACTGGTCAAACTGTATCCTTTACAGTTAAGTATAGCAGGTAAAGATAATGGTCAAGCTTTTCCCTTCATAGTGTAGTATAGCAAGTAAAGATAATGGTCAAGCTTTTCCCTTCACAGTGTAGTATGGCAGGTAAAGATAGTGGTCAAGCTTTTCCCTTCACAGTGTAGTATAGCAGGTAAAGATAATGGTCAAGCTTTTCCCTTCACAGTGTAGTATAGCAGGTAAAGATAGTGGTCAAGCTTTTCCCTTCACAGTGTAGTATAGCAGGTAAAGATAATGGTCAAGCTTTTCCCTTCACAGTGTAGTATAGCAGGTAAAGATAGTGGTCAAGCTTTTCCCTTCACAGTGTAGTATAGCAGGTAAACATAATGGTCAAGCTTTTCCCTTCACAATGTAGTATAGCAGGTAAAGATAATGGTCAAGCTTTTCCCTTCACAGTGTAGTATGGCAGGTAAAGATAGTGGTCAAGCTTTTCCCTTCACAGTGTAGTATAGCAGGTAAACATAATGGTCAAGCTTTTCCCTTCACAGTGTAGTATAGCAGGTAAAGATAGTGGTCAAGCTTTTCCCTTCACAGTGTAGTATAGCAGGTAAAGATAATGGTCAAGCTTTTCCCTTCACAGTGTAGTATAGCAGGTAAAGATAGTGGTCAAGCTTTTCCCTTCACAGTGTAGTATAGCAGGTAAAGATAATGGTCAAGCTTTTCCCTTCACAGTGTAGTATAGCAGGTAAAGATAGTGGTCAAGCTTTTCCCTTCACAGTGTAGTATAGCAGGTAAAGATAGTGGTCAAGCTTTTCCCTTCACAGTGTAGTATAGCAGGTAAAGATAATGGTCAAGCTTTTCCCTTCACAGTGTAGTATAGCAGGTAAAGATAGTGGTCAAGCTTTTCCCTTCACAGTGTAGTATAGCAGGTAAACATAATGGTCAAGCTTTTCCCATCACAGTGTAGTATATGAGGTAAAGATATTGGTCAAGCTTTTCCCATCACAGTGTAGTATAGCAGGTAAAGATAGTTGTATCCTCCACAGTCTAGAACTTTGAGGTAAAGATAGCAGAGATTCTGCCAGGGGCATACAAGTGTACAAGTCATGCAAAATTGAATTCACCCACATGGAGAGCAGTGATGTGCAGGAATTCCCACAAATTATTTTTAAGTCATGCATATAAAAATATGCTCAGCACAGTATACAATATTTATTTAACTGTTATCTCTTAAAGCACTTGTCATGACATAAATCGCACTGTTGGTAGAGGTCTTGTAGTGCCTTAGGTTGGGAACTGTTTTCACATCTGGAAACTTCATCTTCATATAAATGGTTATTGACTGAATTTGATTCATTGATGACATAGCTGCAAGTACTAAAATAGAAAACATTTACAATGGTTCCATCTCAAAAATTGATGTTTAGAATTTGACCAAATTTGACTGAACTTATTGGGGTATAGAGACCTTTCAGTTTTGCTGAAATATGTTATTAAAAATAGAAGAAAAAATACTACAAGACTTGTTTTAAAAAACTACTAAACATAATTAAACTAAATTTAATATAAAGTATCCTGGCAAGATTTATGGTCATCAGTTGTCAAATACTGTCCCTGTCACTAAAATTAGAAAAACCTAGAAATGACTAAGTCTCAAACCTGTTGAAAAGAAGTAAACAAAATTTGACAAAAGGACCATTGCATGGAAAATTTTGAAGTTTATACAAATGATGAAGTTGTGCAGTTACAACAGAAATTGCAGATTCTAACCAAATTTGACAAAAAAGCATTGTGGCACTTTTTATATGCCCACCTTAATAAGACAGAGTGTATTCTGGTATGTCTTTATGCCTGTCAGTCTTACTTTGATTTCTGCACAATGACTCCATCAAAAGTTACCAAATATATTGAATGGTTTTTACTTGGGCTCAAGAACTCTATGTATTTATGTATCAGATAGTTATGGTCTTTGTAACTGAAAGATAAATGGTTTATCTATAATAGCTCAAGTTCTCCAGTCATTAAATTTTGTATATAGCTTGCACATGGGATGAAGAAGAACGTCAGTTTTGGGGTCAAAGGTTAAAGTCAAGTCCAATTGACTACAAGAAGAGAAATGGTTTCTGCACAAAACATTAGTTTTACTTAACATACTGTGACCAGATTTTGTGGATAGATCACATTTGGAATAAGGGAGAAGCCTCTGTATTTTTGGGGACAAAAGGTCAAAAGTCAAGGTCACTGACAGAATGAAGGAAAATGTTTTCTGCTTAATTATATTAGATTTTCGTCGCAGACCTGGACCAAGCTTTGTGGATGGAACATAAGTTGTCAGGATTTTACATTTTCCCATGCTTCACCAGACCTGGACCAAGCTTTGTGGATGGAACATAAGTTGTCAGGATTTTACATTTTCCCATGTTTCACCAGACCTGGACCAAGCTTTTGCGGATGGATTGTACTTGGGGTTAGGAAGAAGCTCATCTGTTCTGGATTCGAAAAGTGGATTGCCCAGGTCATTGTGATTAAATGAAGGAAAATGTGTATTGCATACTAGGTAGCTTTTGTTCTAGACCAAATAGCTTGACCATTTTTGTGGAGTGCTTGTACTCAAGATATGGAAAAGGTCTGTTGGGGTCAAAGGTAAGTGTCACTGCCAAATATCTTGACCATTTTTGTGGAGTGCTTGTAGTTGAGATATGGAAAAGGTCTGTTGGGGTCAAAGATAAGTGTCACTGTGGCTTAAAAATGTATTTCATAGAATAGCTTTTTTTCTAGAATAAGTTCTTGATCAAACTTGATGGATGGCTTGTATTTATTGTGATAAAGAAACTTACAGATTCAGGGTGAAATGGTTAAGAGTCATGGTAAGTTTAATAAGACAAAATTGGTTTCTGTATTTAATTTCGTGTGTTAAATGCCTGTATCAGAGACTGTTAAATACAAGGCATGTGCCAGTCTGCCATCAAATATGGTCATCATTGCTAAATTTAAATTTAAAAAAAAACTTAAAAATGACATCATATTAAAAACCACTAAAGAATTTGACCAAATTTTTGGGGTACTATTTCATGTAGTCTTTTCAGCTTGTACATATGTGTCAATTAGTAGTCTAACTTGGCCACTTTCATTAGAAATAAAAAAATAGTTAGCTGACATCTAGCATCATAAAAACCCAACGTTTTGGTCAACTCCCATTTGCATTTGGCTTTGAGGTAGACTGATTAGTAATATAAGGTGCCCCTTTGCTTTAAATGTATGCTTTATTTTTGTTTGTTTTCTTCTTCAGATTTGAATACATGTGATTGTACTTAATTCAGTGTTTTTCTTACTACACAGGTTGTTACCTGCCCTCGAATCCTGAAGGTATTGTGACAGATATAGACTACAAATCTGGTACACCAATGCAGAGGTAAAGACTATATCGTGTTTGTTGGGGTATACCATGCATCCAAAAGCAAATGGCATAGAACCAGGCCTGGAGTTCATACAACTCTGAACTTGAGTCCTAGATTGATTTTCCATTAACAGCAAGCCAGAAATGAGTTTTCAAAAGTAACATCATTTATGACTGTGTAAAACAAAATCTCAAGCACAAACCCAGGCTTTGGAGTTTAAGATTTCCATCCATCCAATGGAAAATACACAAGTAAATCATGATTTTCTTTTCACTCTACATTTGAGATCAAGTGAATTGCATAGACTCTGTAAATTGGTTGAAGAACAAAAATAAACTGGCACAAACAAGGATAATAATTAAAATGGTGTATTAAATAAGTAGACATGTTCTTGAATTAATCGGAATCTACTCCATCTGATCAAAATATTTGAGTACCTCATTGTAAAAAGGATTATGGTGTGTGTGTGTGTGTGTGATACCTGCCAACTCTTACGATTTTGCTGTAAGTCTTACGAAAATTACCCTTAAATTACAGACTTACGTCATACTCACAAAAGCTATGGGAAAATTATCATTGCCAAAAAATCCAGTTATTGGGTTTGTCCATGTTTTACTTGGATGTGGGTTTCATATTAAAAAAATGAAATTAATCAGGAAACCAGACTAACTTTACAACAGCACCCCAGACACTTTAAACTGCACCTATTTGTTTATGGGAAGCGTCTGCATGATCAAACTGTTGATTATAGAATTTTTAAGAATGGTTGGCAGAAAGCGATGCATGTTTAAGATGAAACAGAAAATAAGCTTCTAGAAAACTTGATAATCAACACAGGAAAAATAAAAAATAGTATTCAGGTTCTTGTGAATAAAAGCTGGAAAGGATACAATTATGTTTATTGGACATCATGTGCCAATTTGAGTATGTCTCATGGCAGGAGATATGATTACTGTCGTCATGTGAAATGGAAAAGAATTTCCAAGAATTACGTCAAGTTGAGAGATAGCAACAGTCCTTTGAGCTGCATAGGGTTTGGAACTAGAGTTTGTGCAACTGTACTAGTGGTAAATAAAGTCTATGCATACTTTACAAACCTTTTCAGTTGAACATAATGTTTATCATCGATACGTCAAACTTTTAATTACATTTTCCAGGTTTAGCCTTTACAATAGCAGTTATTGATATTTTGCTACATCTTACTGAAAACTGGTCAATCTTACGGAAAAAAATCAACTGCCTTACTGAGACGGACTTGTCGGGTTTGGCAGGTCTGGTGTGTGTGTTTGGGGATTTATAACTTAATGTATGTGGTGTGGCAGCTTATAGTGATGTCTAGCTCTGGAGCAACATGCCACAGACATGTGGTATCATATCCCACCCAGTCACATTATCCTGACACCAGGCTGACCAACCCTACCACTAACCTCTTAATGCTGAGTGCCAAGCAGGGCACCTGTTAGTAGTATTTTTATAAGTCTTTAGCATGATTTGGCTGGGGTTCAAACAAGCGACTTCTTGCATCTCAGGTGGATGCTCTAACAACTTAGGCCACCAGAGCAGTCAGTTTATATTTTATACAGCTTTTTTTTGTCATTTACAAAAACAATTAAATTTTTAACTTGGGTCACCAACCCACTTTGGCTTTCATCACTATGCAGTGGAAAGCCAAACAGGGCAAGAAACAAAATGAGACACTCCAAATTTTGGGGATCTAGATGATGTTATGAGTGTTGCACATGGACCCAGCTTATAGTGAGTATATATGGTAGATAAAATCAAGATGCTGTTTCCAGTTTCCCCGTGTAATTAAATATTTGTTTTTTTGCATACCAGTGCTGCCAAAGCTCCTTTCCTGGCAAGGTTCCGTGTTAAACACTGTGGTATCCATGAGCTGGAGAACCTGGGGAAGCAGAAGGTGGTGGATGAGACCATTAGTCAGACTTCGTCGGAGTCTGACGTACACTGGCAGGCCTGCATCTTCAAAGTTGGAGATGATGTGAGACAGGTACTATAAAAAAGAAATGTTCTTCACATACATCTTTCATTAGAATTTAGCTTTTGAGCATTGTTTGTATTTTACTGTACAAGTAAGCATACTTGTCCTAGAGTGATAAAAACTCGTCATGTTAACAATAGTAGCAAGCAGTAATTTTATTCTATATGCATGTAATGTCTGAAGGACAATACTTAGTGTCAGCTGTTGTACTGCACCCAGGACCCTCATGCATTCTTCTTCTTGTCTGTCTTGAAAGGATCATCATGTCTCCTTTTTAAATATGTGAAGTGCCATGAAACCAAACAGACAGCATCACCTAGGGATATTAAATCTGACACATCTCATTGGCTCACAAGATCAGAGGTCAAGATCGCCAAAATATTTCATGCAAGCAAAATTGTTTTTGTGTCTGTGACATGGTTCTATTGAGGGGAAACATAGTTTATCATGTCAGTGTGTCTGTAAGTTAATGTATGTTAATTTGTTTGCATCAGAGATCTCAGTTCTGCTCAGGACTATTTAATAATTTTGTGAGTTTACCTCATATTTGGCATCGAACCTTGTATCAGGAAAACTAGGGCATATAGATTGTCATCTGTTTCAACTTAGGTTGACTAAGTTATACCTCCTTTTTGATTATGCTACAGATGATAAGAGTTTCATCCCCTTTTCAGTTATACTACAGATGGTGAGAGTAATAGCCCCTTTTCAGTTATACTACAGATGGTGAGAATAATAGCCCCTTTTCAGTTATGCTACAGATGATATGAGTAATAGCCCCATTTAAGTTATACTACAGATGATAAGAGTAATAGCCCCATTTAAGTTATACTACAGATGGTGAGAGTAATAGCCCCTTTTCAGTTATATTACAGATGGTGAGAGTAATAGCCCCTTTTCAGTTATGCTACAGATGATATGAGTAATAGCCCCATTTAAGTTATACAACAGATGGTGAGAGTAATAGCCCCTTCTCAGTTATACTACAGATGGTGAGAGTAATAGCCCCTTTTCAGTTATACTACAGATGGTGAGAATAATAGCCCCTTTTCAGTTATGCTACAGATGATATGAGTAATAGCCCCATTTAAGTTATACTACAGATGATAAGAGTAATAGCCCCATTTAAGTTATACTACAGATGGTGAGAGTAATAGCCCCTTTTCAGTTATATTACAGATGGTGAGAGTAATAGCCCCTTTTCAGTTATGCTACAGATGATATGAGTAATAGCCCCATTTAAGTTATACAACAGATGGTGAGAGTAATAGCCCCTTCTCAGTTATACTACAGATGGTGAGAGTAATAGCCCCTTTTCAGTTATACTACAGATGGTGAGAGTAATAGCCCCATTTCAGTTATACTACAGATGATAAGAGTAATAGCTTCTTTTCAGTTATACTACAGATGGTGAGAGTAATAGCCCCTTTTCAGTTATACTACAGATCGTGAGAGTAATAGCCCCATTTCAGTTATACTACAGATGGTGAGATTAATAGACCCTTTTCAGTTGTACTACAGATGGTGAGAGTAATAGCCCCTTTTCAGTTATACTAAGATGATAAGAGTAATAGCTTCTTTTCAGTTATACTGCAGATGGTGAGAGTACTGATTTTAAATCTGATTGCAAAAAATAATAGTTACAAGAAAGTGATTCACTAGTAGTAATTTCAGATGTCTAGGACATTATGCCATTATTACGTGCAACATTATGGTATAATTTGTAATGTGATGTGATTACATGATAGAAAAACATGAACCTGAATAAGATTTAATAAATAGGATACCCTTCTAGAATCTGTTATCATAGTTAGGTTAAATAATTTGTACTGGAAACTTAGAAGCTAGCATTAAAAGGTTCAGGCTCCATAGTGGTTAATGTTGTTCAGCAAGATACGTAACCTCTGTGCTCCATTCATCTTGAGTTAGCATCTTTAGCTGGTGGTTGATTGCAATGGTTTAGCATTTCATTCAGATGTATATATTCAAACATTTTTGGACACTGCAATGGGTTAAAACAGCAAATCAGAGAAACCTTTAAGCAAACTTATTCCTATCTCATTGTTATCAGCAACAGTTGCGTAAATATTCCTATACTTTATTCCAGGATATGTTGGCCCTGCAGGTGATAGAGCTGTTCAAGAACATTTTCCTCCAGACTGGCTTAGAGTTATATCTGGTTCCTTACAGAGTGGTGGCAACAGCACCAGGGGTAAATATTATGTAATGCTGCAATCTCCGCACTTTGGTCTGCCAATGTGAGATGTTGAATTTGACGTAACTGTTCGATTTTTATCCCCCCATCCAAAGGTGCAGAGGAAAATATAGCAGTAGTGATGTCCATCTGTCCATCCATAGACAAGGTGGTTGCTGCAACAAAACTTTAGTTTGCTTTGGTTTTTGTTCTCAGTCCTTATAGGTGGCTTACCAATGGGTAGAGGTAGAAATCCTTCAATTTTGATGATGCTCAGTCCAACATCAGGATCAATGCAGCTGAACATGTGATTTTCCTTTCTGTGTGATAAGTGAAATGTTCTTGGCCTAATTTTTTATATCCAACCTTATGGGTTGACAACATTGGAGCAGGGGCAGTTCCTTATTGATTTTCAAGCCCAAAGGTGAAAGGTCAAGGTCAGTGAGTAAATATTTTAATTTGGGGGATATCTCTTTGATAAGTCAAGTTTTTAGGGTCCAGTTTTCATCATATTTAATAGGCAGTCTACACTTTGGCAGATGCACCTCCTTATTTGATTGTAGAGCTTAAAGATCAAAGGGCAAGGTCACAGAAGCTAAAATTGTTATTTTGGGTTCCAAATAATAAGTGTACTTTCTTCAAAATTCCTGCATCCAGATTTTATCAGCTTCAAAGATAAAGGTCTCTGAACATAAAATTGCAATATTGTTGATTCATAATAGCTGCATTCAGGACAGGCTATCATCATGTAACTTTTCATGTTTACAAACAGGTTCTTATTGATTGAATATTTTCAATGCATGGTTTATATCATCTATGAAATGCACAAAAATTGTTACCTGTGAATGAAAGTGAATCCCAGTGGTACTTTCACCTTGAGGCTTTGAATGTATTCTCATTATTTTATTGAGCGATCTCTGTTATGAGCAACCACCTGTCATTTATGACCACAAATGTGAAGCAAGGATCACTTTTTAATATAAACACAATGTCATGAGTAACCACCTGCAGAATGCAAAGAGTGACCATGAATTCTTGGCAAAATATGCATGTGGACACTACCATGAAAGACCACATCACACAACCAAGAAAGGAAATAAACACCAATGACATTTATTTAATCCCTTGTAACCATGACTACTTAAAGGTAAAGACTGAACGAAAACAAACAAAAAGTTAGGCTGGCTACCCATTTCTTAAAAATTTAAAGGTCATGCTTGCAGTGTCACCAGACTAAAGTACATGCAGATTAAACCACCATATATTGAAAACAGAGACAAACGCCATGCACTTTTATTTAATCCTTTGTAACCAAACAAAGACTGTTCTAAACAAAAACAAACATCAAAAAGTCAAGTCACCTTCTCAGTGATATGGCTCCGTGATTTCCAATTGATTTGCATTATGGACTTTATTTTCCCCCAAACTGCTGTATCTAGGTCACTACTCCAGGCTATTTATATCTTAGCTGCCTCACATACCTTAGGGACTAGAGATGGGCATTCTCTAGGGTAAGATGACTGTAACTCCATCACACCTTTTACCTATTTTTCTCGGGTATTATGGGTTACATATTTGAAGAAGGAACCAATATTTGGAGTAAAATATCTTTCTTCAGTAATACTTACCCATCATAATACGGGTATGGCCTCCCAGCCTCCCTGCAGCTGCATACTACTAGTGAAGTATGGATTCCATTCTATTAATAAATGGATGCAATTTGACACCAGTGCTGTTATTCAAGGGAGAGCACTCTTTTCTGACTTCCACCTACGTGAGCAGACAAGTTTTTGCTTTTTTATAGCTAAAATTTAATGTAGAAGAGATGGATTTATGAGGTTGTGTTTTTATTCTTTAGGTATTATGATAGGGTTATCAAAGAAATTTATTTACTCCAGCGTTTGGTTTTCCATGGAGATCTGTGCAGATATAATGTAAACTATTTAGTCTTTTGAAGATAAAATTGTAGAAATTCACTTTGAATTCATGTATTTTCTTGGGTATCAGTTTTTTGTGGATATAGAACAAATAACATTATCATCAGAACTTTATTGTGGATGGGGATGGGATCCTTATATCTATACATTTATTTTTTTCTGTCTTGAAAACACATTATTACTATGAAATCCACAAAAGTAATTTCGTTTTCCATGAATAAAATTAAACTGAATTCAGAAGTATCTTATATATTGTAAAGTATTTTGTATGTTCAGTGAGAGAATGAAATAAACAAACCCAATGAGTTTTTGTGAAACTTAACAAACAATTTAAATTATCAAATGAAAATTTAAGAGGAATTTACAGCATTATGAATTGGATCCAAAATTATCCTGGAAAAGTTCTGTTAAAGTAAAAAAAAAGTAATGATACATATAAATTTCAGGTTCAAGAATAGTCTGCTTCTGCCAACAGTCCCTATGTGTTAAAATAGTGTTGTCCAGAACTCTTTGAATAATTCACAATCATTCCAAAATAATATTATAGTCCAATGAGCACACTCTGTTTCCACTGAATAATCCAACTATTTTTCCTCTCAGATGATATCTGAATACAACATAAAATACATCTGCAGACTTGATGTTATAGCAAGAACGCAAGAAATAAGAATGAGAAAACTGCCCAGTCTCAGCTACCTATATACAGGCAGAAAGACTCAAACACATATATTATCACTAAACTATGTGATAAATTGCAAATCTCCAGCATCATAAAGTGAAACATGATTTAATGCATCCAGTGTGAATTGACTTAATTCTTTGAAGATACCACCTGACCAACCTGTTCAGTGGGAGAAAGCCTGAACTTGTAAACATATTTACTAGTACTTTTATTATTAGTAACTGTCAACACTTATGTAAGCATCTATTATAGATCCTATGCAGCTTTTCATTTTAATATTTTAAAATAGAACCAATGCTTGTGCAAAAAATTTAACTATAGATAATCTCTACAATTTACAGCCATGAATAAAAATTACAAAAATTATAGATTTAGATAACAAGAGTATCTTACATATTGTATAGCATTTTGTATGTACAGTGCCAAAGTATCTTACATTGTATAGCATTTTACATATTGTATATTGTATAGCATTTTACATATTGTATAGCATTTTACATATTGTATATTGTATAGCATTTTATATATTGTATAGCATAGCATTTTACATATTGTATAGCATTTTGTACGTGCAGAGTATAGTACTGTTTAGCATTTCATTTGTATATTGCCAGTGTGTCTTAAATACTGTATATCATTTTATACATACAGTGCCAGATCTTGGTGATGTTTTCCTATGGACGTATTATCGTTTATTCATTTTGAAAACATGCTGTCTGATATTTTTGTTAGCAGTATTGTTCTTTTATTTCTTTCTTCCAAGGAAAATGTTCTCTTACAGTGCTGTTTGATGGGGTGTTGTGTCCAAGCTAATTGCAGGGACACTGTTGTTTGCCAAGCAGTACTGTAGGACAACAATTCCCAGGGGAGAAGGACATAATATATTGAGTATTTTTCATGCCATAATGATGTGTCATATGACATCCGAACATGTATATTGTGGAAGCTGGAATAGGTTTAAAGGTCATATTATCCCAGATTTACAGGGAAATGCCCACTGTCCTAAACTAAGTCCCTGTAGTTGGCCAATCAAACCTTGAGAATTTAACACATACTAAATACAGAATATCCAGATGATTATGTATTATTGGTTTTGTTTACTTTAGTACTAATTTGGATTTTCCACTAACATAGCTAAAATTATATGCCATTAAGCATAACCACTGTGCAGTTTGATAGCCATCAGGTATCAGTAATAAATAAGAACTCATTGTTATTACTATTCTGAACATGTAATATAAAAAATATTTCTGTGTTTCCAGTGTGGGGTAATAGAGTGTGTACCTAACAGCAAATCTCGGGACCAGATAGGGAAGCAGACAGACATTAACCTGTACCAGTATTTTATTCAGAAATATGGGGATGAGGATGCCTCTCATTTTCAGACAGTAAGTAATTGTCCAACAATAAGAAAAAAAAATTCAACCAAATCAGCATATCTCTGTACTATTATTTCAAGTTGTCTGTCATGTTTACTCTCAAGTCCTTCAACTCTTAGGGTTGAATTGAAAAAAATATAAATTTTAGAAAATGGGTTTTGTTTTTGAAAAGTGCTTCAATTTTTCAAAAACTAATTACATTTCTGAAAAACCTACTTCATTTTTGTCAGTGCTGTCAGAACCATATTTCTAAAATGTAATATAAGAAAAGAAATTTTTTTTAAAAAAATTGTAAATGAGCATATTCAGTAAAAGTAGGTGAAGTTGTGCATGGCACTTTAATTGGACTGACAATGCCAACGGCTGACCTTGCTGAACTTAACCGACCATAAGCTGTGTATACAAATTGGAATAACCTGCTTTATAATGTTATGGTGAAAACATTGAATAGAGACAATACAAGGTTATTTGTAAGGCTTGTGACGAGCTATTTGAGTGCTCTTGAGTGTCATATGAAAAGTGAGAAGCACAAGTTTAATGTAAATTTGTCTATTGTCACATTACATTCTTTTCATGCAACTGTGTTCAAAAAAGTGGCTTCTGGAACTTTACCTACTGTCTCAAGCAAAAGGTTAACAGTGTGCCTACACCACCGCTGTCATCAGAGACTGCTCTGCTGACAGGGTCTCGTATCATTGCTTACCATTTACCTATAAATCATACAATATACTATATAATACAACAATGGCGGACACTTCTCTCCCTTCTCTTTCAACCTATTTAAGAATCAATGCTGATATTTCAAGATGCACAGTAAATTTTGTTTAGCTCAGGCATGCAACTTTTTATGCCTATGCTAAGTTTGACTTACTATAGCACCTTTAAAGAAAGCCAGGCCACTTTCCCATGCTATAATAAACATGGTCATATCTTGCTGACTTGATATGCAAATGCAGCACAAATATTGTTTGCAAATAGCAGCTGTACCAAATGTAATACACAGCCACCTTACAAATTAAATACTATGGGACAATTCTCTTTTTGTGATGTTTGTAGTCCAATAAAGTGGCAGCTTAAAAACTTTAATGGTATTAATGTGTTGGACTCATCCCTAACGCAATTACCGATCACTGTGCAGATAGTCTTTTCAATTGTGGGCACATGGTAGCTGTGCAAATAGCCTTTCCAAAAGACAGTACATGGTAGTCATGTAAAAAGTCACTACCAAAAACTTTTCTATGATGGTTTTGTCTGTTTCTGAAAGGGTTGTTCTTGTTTTTACTTTATTTTATCATAGGAATAATACCTACTTACTCTCAATTTGTGCAAAATTGGGGACACTAGCAATGATTTTCATTTTGAACTATGCTTAAAAATACACTGACATGATTATCATGTTACTTTATGTGTTATTGCAGGCCTGTCAGAGCAATAAATTAATTATCATTTTTACTTAATTTGCTATTACAGGTCTGTCAGAACAATTAATTAATTGTCACTGTTTTATGTGTTAATGCAGGTCTGTCAAAACAATGTTAATTGTTACTCTTTTTTTATGTGTATGTTATTTCTTGCAGGTATGTAAGAACTATGAGTTAATTATCACTGTTGCTTTATGTGTTATTGTAGGTCTGTCAGAACTATCAGTTATTATCACTGTTGCTATATGTGTTATTGAAGGTCTTTCAGATCACAGAGTTACTTTTTGTTGTGTTGTTGTAGGCCACATGAAACACCAAGATGATTTATCACTTCCTCTGTGTTATTGTAGGCCAGATAGAATACCAAGATGATTTATCACTTCCTCTGAGTTATTGTAGACCACATGGAACACCAAGATGATTTATCACTTCCTCTGTGTTATTGTAGGCCAGATAGAACACCAAGAAGATTTATCACTTCCTTTGTGTTATTGTAGGCCAGATAGAACCAAGATGATTGATCACTTCCTCTGCGTTATTGTAGGCCAGATAGAATACCAAGATGATTTATCACTTCCTTTGTGTTATTGTAGGCCACATGGAACACCAAGATGATTTATCACTTCCTCTGTGTTATTGTAGGCCAGATAGAACACCAAGATGATTTATCACTTCCTTTGTGTTATTGTAGGCCAGATAGAACCAAGATGATTGATCACTTCCTCTGCGTTATTATAGGCCAGATAGAATACCAAGATGATTTATCACTTCCTCTGTGTTATTGTAGGCCACGTGGAACACCAAGATGATTTATCAGTTCATCTGTGTTACTGTAGGCCAGACGGAACACCAAGACGATTTATCACTTCCTCTATGTTACTGTAGGCCAGAAAGAATACCAAGATGATTTATCACTTCCTCTGTGTTATTGTAGGCCAGATGGAACACCAATGTGATTTATCACTTCCTTTGTGTTAGTGTAGGCCAGATGGAACACCAAGATAATTTATCACTTCCTCTGTGTTATTGTAGGCCAGATGGAACACCTATGTGATTTATCACTTCCTCTGTGTTATTGTAGGTCAGATAGAACACCAAGATGATTTATCACTTCCTGTGTTATTGTAGGCCAGATAGAACACCAAGATGATTGATCACTTCCTCTGTGTTATTGTAGGTCAGATGGAACACCTATGTGATTTGTCACTTCCTCTGTGTTATTGTAGGTCAGATAGAACACCAAGATGATTGATCACTTCCTCTGTGTTATTGTAGGTCAGATAGAACACCAATTTGATTTATCACTTACTTTGTGTACTTTTAGGCCCGTCGGAATTTTATCATAAGTATGGCTGCCTACAGTGTAGTGGGTTTCATGCTACAGATAAAGGACAGACACAATGGTAACATCATGTTGGATGAAGATGGTCACATTATACACATAGGTTAGTCTTGTTGCTCATAAATATTCAATGTATTCAAAACAAATTTAAACAGTTTTCAGAATAACTGCTTTTTTGCTCATTTTCAAGGAATCAGAATTAGTGAAAAAATATTTTGCATGATAGTATAGATGCTTCAAAGCATTTTATTCACATGAGTTGTAGATTTGCTGCATTAGTTTTACTCAAATTTCATGGCACTAGAATATATTGATGTACATGCAGGATGTTGTAAGCACAATACATTCCATTTACTCAGTCACCCCAACCATTCTTTAACAGAAGTTTCAGACAGGCTCAGCACAGAGTTAATGTAGAATCCTAAGTGATCAGTAGAGATAATGCAAGATCCCAAACAGTCAATAGAGATAATGCAAGATCCCAAATGGTCAATAGAGATAATCTAAGAACCAAAGTGGTCAGTAGAGATAATGGAAGATTCCAATTGGTCAGCAGAGATAATGTTAGATTCCAATGTGGTGAGTAGACCAAGTTATGATTAGGACAATAAAGATTTGATTATTTTTTGTTCATTCATCAGTAAAACCATACATGTGAAGCTACAAGTGTAGTCAAAAATGGTTTGTATTTACAAAGATGCGGATAGACACCTTGTAAATACATGTCACTGTTAAGTTCCAATAAAAAGGACTATCATATCCTAATAACCCATTCAGGCATACCTCTCTCAAAGTTACAGTATTACAATAATTGCATCATTGTATGTATGTGTGCATGTGTGTGTCTGCATATGTATGAATGCATGTTTTATCAGATGCTACAGATATGAATCTGATTCCGTTGTTTTCTAGACTTTGGCTTCATGTTCGAGAGTTCCCCAGGAGGAAACCTGGGTTGGGAGCCAGACATCAAGCTAACAGATGAAATGGTGGCCATTATGGGTGGAAAGATGGAGGCCCCGCCCTTCCAGTGGTTCATGCAACTCTGTGTACAAGGGTATCTAGCTGTCAGGTAATTACACTACACTTCTCAAGGCCTATGGGTTTGGATGCGTATTCATTGCCGACCTGGACACTTTTCAGCATTTTTTAATTTTCTTTCCAAGATCAGCCGATAGGGGCAATACTCTATACAGCACTCCCTCAATATCATGTCCATTATTATAACACGGTTCCTGTTACAAGGCAGATATTGTCATGGATCTCATGTCATTAATTGATTGTAAATTTATATGCATCATGCACTTCATTTTAAGACTGCCTCATTATAATACCATATATTATATGGCTGCCATGTTAAAATGAGGGAGAACTGATATTTCAGTTTTCTAGTTACATTGATGTCAGTGGTAGCATGGACAATAATAGTAAGATTTTTTGTAAATAAAAAATTAGTGTCAATGATTTTGAAACCTGTTTCAGTATACATCATAATCAGGTTCACAGGCATCACAGAGTCATTCACAGACTCCTTGTTTTAATGTTCTGATCAGTTGTAACATCTCTGTGCAGTATAAGTAGTCTTATTTTTTGTATGCTGGTAGATGTTAAAATTGTGATTAACCCATAAAAATATAACCCTTGTTAAAGCGCCAAACCATGAAGTCATAAGAGCCTACATTGCCTATCTGTCTCTCCATCTGTCAACAATTTGGTTTCTGCAGGATCATTTTAGTAGGAATTGTTCAATTTTAGTCAAATTTGGCATATACTTTTATATTGATACGACCTCAATAGATTTTCATTTCCAGCCTTTTAAGTCTTAATATACGGTCCCCAATTGCCCATGCTCTTGTCGTTGGTTTCAGCAACAAAATTTTAGTTAGGTTTGTTTATTTCAACCAGATTTGATAATCATCTCTTCATTTATGTCATTTCCTCTATACTTTCACTGACAGGAGTTACGACTTCCTGATTGTTTTTCCTCCTGACCTTGGTTTCCATAGCATAACTTTACCAGATTTGTTTAGATTTCAGGCAGAATTGGTATTTGGCTCTATCCTTATGAGACTTTGCACTAACTTTGTTGGTACAGTCCTGGAGGTTTTTTAAGCTCAGTTGGTCATATAGCAGAAGAGCTTATGAGATGATACATTGTCCATTAGCACAAGTTTCTAATTGCTACTCGCCCTAAACTAGTTGGAGTATTGCAATGAAATTTTACTTATACAATCAAAACATGGTCTAGTTAGTCTGAAATGAAAATGGAGTCACTCTGACATCCAGTATGGCCGCAGCAGGGGCCATCTAAAAAATATCTGTATCACTAATCCTTCTGCATGGTTGGTCATACCAACATGAGGTTTTCACTAAAGACTTCTTATGAGGTATAGTTGGTCCTAACTGAAAACGCAGACAACCTGATGTTCCATATGGCTGCCATGGAGGCTATCTTCAGAATATTGGTAATGCTACTCCTTCTGAACATAAAGTCATATTGACATGGGGCTTTCACCAGTAGACTTCTTGTGATGTTTGGTTGGTCCTTAATGATAATGGCACCTATCTGCTATTCACTTAAAGACTTCTTATTATGTCTAGCTGGTTTCAGATGAAAATAGGGGTGATATTATGTGAGATATGGTCGCCACAGTAGCCTTCAAATCTTGTTATCGCTGCTCTTGAATGGAAAGTCATATTGACTTGTGGTTTTCATTAGTAGACTTTGTATGATGTCTAGTTGGTCTGACAATCTTGTTATCACATTTCTTCTTGAATCAACATGGGGTTTACACTAAAAGGCTTATTATGGCCATCTTGAACATATTGTTATCACTACTCCTTTGAATGGACAGTCCTGTCAACATAGGAATTTTACTAAGCAACTTCTTATGATGTCCAATTGGTCCTAATGGTGCCATTCAGTCATTCAGTATGCCTCTCACAGTGTCCATCTTGAAAATCTTATCTTAATTTCTCTTTAACAAATGGTCATATAAGCATGGTATTGTCAATGAAAGACTTCTTTTGATATATAAATGAAAATGGGGCTGATCTGACTTCAAATATTACTGCCACAATGGCCATCTTGAAAATATTATCATTACTTCTAGATGGCTGATCTTTTCGACATTGTGCTTTCACCAAAACACTTCTTGTGATGTCTTGTTGGTACTAAATAGAAATGGTATAAATCTAATATTGAATATAGCCACTATGGCATCCATCTTGAAAATCATGATATTGTTGCACCTGCAAAGTGAAAAGTCATATGAACATGGATTGCCTCTAGAAGATGTCTTACAATGCTTTGTTGGTCCTAAATGAAAATGGCACCAAGTTGACGTCCAATATGTCCACCATAGCAGCTGATTTGGAAATTTTGCTATTGCTGAAGAATATCAAAGATGATTTCTGTACTCCACAGTTAAAATTAAGAAATGGTGTTACCTTGAGTTCCAGGAAATTCTTTTCCACATAATTTCTTGGAGGAGTCATGGCCCCAGAATGCCATCCTCCCAACTTTCCCAAAGACTAGTTCCACTGTTTATGGTCCAGCAGAGAGATTTCTTATTATCAGGTGGATTTTGTAATCACCAACAACTCCTTTGCAACTATGTCATATTATTGTCCTTACATTAACAATTGCATGCTACCACTCTGGAGGACATAATTCGGATCCAGTATTGATCAGGCTTGGAGTATGGGCTTACATCATCAAGATTTTGGACAAGATAAGTGATGAGTGACATCGCATGCATGTTATTGAGGTTATCATGTGTCTGATTCCTTGAACTTGTTTCTACTCTTATTTCTTATCTGATTTTGATCACACTTGGAATTTGAGCTTACATAATCCAGATGACAAATGAGATTATTTGCATGCAAGTTCTATATATATATATATATATATATATATATATATATATATATATTAACTCATTCGGCCCCAGAGGGTTTTGTCGTTTTTGCTTGAAATGCATGTGTGAAAGACATTTTGGGGGCTGTTTCTGAATACATCATAATACATCGGCTTTCAACAGATTTTCCATGAGGATAATGCTTAGTTGTATTAGAAACATCGTTTTTCATTGGTTATTTTGCTTTGCGCATGAGCAGAAGGGTAAAAATTGGATTTTTTTTTTGTTTTTCATTTTTTTTTTTTTTTGCTTAATGGATCCATCATTTTCATATGGAGACCACTCTTTATTCCAAATGCCCACCTTATCCTAGTTTTTGCAAAGGTTCACTTGTCTGTGTGCAGTTCAGACCAGTTTGCCTTAGATCTGAGGCCAAAAGGTCTAAAATCCAGACACAAAATCACACCCTGACCACGAGCTAATTTTAGGTGAAAAAAAAAAACGGTCCAAAAAATTAGGTTTTTCTCTCTGTATTTTGTAGTGCAACTAGAACTTCCAGATTTTTTTTATCATTGTAGAGCTATGTCTGTCTGCTTTTTTGTAATACCACCCACTTTGGTGTATCTTAAATGACCTTGATGCTGCAGAGGTTGGAAATAGGGTACAGCCTCATCATGCCTACAGGCGGGATTGGGGCCGAATGAGTTAATGAGGTCACCTTGCATCAGATTGGCTAACCTGGTTTCTATTCTGGGGACCACTTCTTATGATCTGATTTTTGTCAAGCTTGGAATAGAAGTTTATCTCATAAAGTTCTCAGATGAGTTTAGCAACAAGCAAGATCCACAAATATTACTGAGATGATTTTGCGTGTGATTGGTTTTTCTTCTTACCATTAAGGATGCTATATTTCTGATCTGACTTTAAACAAACTTGGAATGTGGGCATATATCATCAAGCTCTCTGACAAGCGCGATCATGAACAAGGCAATATTGCATCTGATCACCAGAGCTAGTCAACATTCCACAAGTCCTATTCTGTGATTCATTTCTGATCACATTTGAAACATGGACTTTTATCATCAAGATCTTGGATAATTAAGAATGCTATATTTCTGATCTGATTTGAACAAACTTGGAATGTGGGCGTATATCATCAAGATCTTGGATAATGTTGATAATGAGCAACATCTGTGCATATGAATAGGCAATCTTGCATCTGATTTGCTGAGCTTATTACGACTAAGGGTATCATATTTCTGATCCATCTTTGATCAGATTTTGAATATGGTCTTGGACAAGTTCAGTAATGACATTCACACATAATAATGTGATCTTGAGATTCTTACCACTGTCCAAGCCATATTGTGATCTGATTTTGATCATACATGGAATATTGGCTTGTATCATCAAGATCTCAGAATGTTAGATAATAAGATTGATGCATATAATACTGGGATGATCTTGCTTTGGATTGGCTGACCTTGTTACCACTATCAAGGCAGTAAACAATTTTTATTGTGTTCAAAATATAGGCTTATCAAGTTCTCACACAAGTTCAACAATGAGAGGTATGCATGCATATAAATTAGGTGATCTTGTGTCTGATTGCCTAAGCTAATATTGTCAAAATGTTGGATGACTATTATCGTATTTACTGTATATTTTGGGACACTGTATTTTTGGGGACACCATAAATTTATTTTGAAAGTAATTTTTTTGTGCACTGTATGTTCTGGGACACATCACTTTTTTTGAGTCATAATTTGTGGGACACCTTTTAAATCATTCGAAAATTACATGTTGGAAAATGCACTAAAATGTAAATTTTATTAAAGAAAACTTCAAAAAAGAAAATGCTGTGAGTGTTGTTTGTTTACACTTTTCTTCCTAGATGCAAATTTGCTAAGAACAAAAGCTCAGGTAAGAATGAATCTGTGTATATGAGAACAAGTTCAACTTTTTCTGTTCTAATTTTTGCTTCAACAAAGTTTTTGTAATATTAAATGTCAAGGTTTATTTGCCGTTCATGCTCGTTACAAAATTTACTTTGGCAAAATAACTATTGATGAGCACAGTATAAACTAGTAACTGTAATTATGTAAAAATAAATTCAGAGAGAGAGAGGAAGAAAGAGAGAGAAAGATACCGCTAGATAGTGACGGTACAAAGTAATTGATAAACATACTAATTTTGAAACCGAACATCTTTTATTTACACAGTAGTGATATCTGACATAATCCAAGTACTGCTGAACAAACTTGAATTCTGCTAATATATTTAATTTAAATCCTTCAATCTGTCCACATTCTTAATTGCCCACTCAGCCTCCTCAAGCTCAAATCCATCAAATTTGTCCTCTTCACTGTTGCTGCCATCACATTCATTACCTCTTATGATATTGTCCTCACATCCATTCACGTCATTGTTAATACCACAAACTTTAAATGATTTTTGGATCAGATCTGGCTTGTCCCAAAGCAGTTAGATTGCTTTCACAATCCAGTCCACAGCTGTTTGTTTATCTGCACTTTTAATACAAGACGTGTTGTCATTTTCCTTGAAAAGGCCGTCCGCTGCTTTACGAATAAAATTTTTACAGCTTTTCCTCATGTCAGACTTGACCGGTTTATTTACAATGAAACTCAATTTATGGACGTTTACTTGACACAAATTCCTTGGCATAAATGCATATAGTGTCCACACTAACAGGGATCTGCAGATCGCATTGGACAAGAACCCACATTGCAGTTTTTCCATCTAACTCATTGCCGTATGATACTGGTCGTCTCCCACTCCTTGTTAAATGTCCCCATTCATTCAGCTGCTGAGAAAAATCTATTTTGAACCAATTTGCAATGGCTGATTTGGCGATATTTAAATGTATTGCTGTTACTCGAATTCCATGCAGTTTTGAGAAATTTACAACTTCCTCTTTTTGCTTTAATGTAAAACACTTGTAATTCCCTCGCCTGACATCATCATTTTCGTAGGCATCATCTCTATCCTGACTGGGGTGTCCAATTTCGTGTCTTTTTGCAGCTGGTTCATTTACATGACACTCCTCTCTAGCACGCTTTTTTGGTCGACCTACAGGCCTTTTAGGTGAAGCTTTAGGCAATGCATTTTCTTTCCATGCACAAGGGAAGGCCTCTTCACTACTTGATTATCATATCGCACTACAAACTTACCCATAATAGCGTAGATCCCCATTATATATGCTATGTACGTGATAACAATGACTGCCATGAATCACTTTTTTGTAAATATGTGAGAAGTTATCATTTCAAAATGTTCCATTGTTTCTATTTATTTTCAAAATCCCAGTGAAAACCGGTAAAAAGAAATCAAAGTTGGCTTCCCCATCTCAGCTAACTTTGTATACATATCTATAGTTTAAAAAAAGTCTCCACGCTAAAAGGAATCCAAAGTCTGCTTCTGGGGTGGGCTTGCTTTGTAATAAATTAACCATTGTATTTGATATCCTACCGGTAAGTTCATACAATGAGTTTATGGCTGTTACAAGGTGTGTTTATTCAATACCTGGGCTTTCATTTATATGTTTTCTGTAGTCATAATTGACACAAATGAGTTTCGAGTTCTTCTGTGTAAAGAGTATACACAGCATTAACTTGCTTTAATAATACTTTTGACACAATAATGATTTTAGTTTGTGAGATATTGTCATATTGTTACCATGGATATAATACACTCTTGATTATTTTGTACCTTACACCATGTCACGTATGAATGGCAGGTGCTTTCAAGCAATGGGGTTGATAATTTTCACTCTCTCTCTCTCTCTCTCTCTTTCTCTCATTCGTATGTGATTTTGCAGGATCCAGTTTTCATTCTCATGACATTCAAACCTTTGAGGACAACCAAACATGATTTGTTTCTCAATATTCATGTCAATGACCAATTTGTTGTCTGATGAAAGCATTAACACTATGGATGCATGCGATACTTGTACAGAGTTCCTTTAATAAAATGCTAATGTCAACCAAAAAAGTGAATAAATGATAACAGTACAAGGTTAGTTTCTTTCATTTATTTTCAAATGAGCATTTATCTATTTTATTGTAATATGCAGTGTGGTTGGTTGCGGCAGTGGGGGAGGTGCAAATTTAACACAATTTATTTCATTTCCTAAGTCTTGGGACACATGATGTAGGTTTTAAAAAAATCACCGTAAGTTCTGAGATACGAAAAAAAATAACTATTTTTTCATGTTCCAACATATGTGGTAAATACAGTATTATGAGCAAGACTAATGCATATCTTTGTGGTTACCTAGCATCTGACTGGTTGAGTCTTTGCACTCGAGAGACAATATTTTTAAATGGGATTTGATCTGTTATGTATATTTGATTTATTTTTTATTTAATTGTTTGTTTGTTAGTCTTTACATTTTTTTATTCCATTACATGCTATTGTAATGTAACTTTATCTACTGGATTTGATATTGTTCAGCTCTGACTGTTTTTGACGTAAACAACTAATAATAGAAACTTTTTATCTATGCTGACCTCGTTCCTGACCTTGATTCAAACCAGTAAGAGTTGAAGTAAACAACTTTTTTTAATTTTTTTTTTTAATTCTTTCTCAGAGTAAGATTGATAAAGTGGAATTGAGGCCATACTTAGAGTACATGACAAATAACATGTAGCATTTACAAACTCTGTTTTTTCCAGAGGATTGACCCACATCTGGGCATCTGTTTTGTGTTTTAGCAAGATTTATTATTGATGTTTTGAGAAAGAATAGTTATAAGTGCCATAACACTTGAGAAGTTAAAGTGTTTTATGTTGTGACCAGTTTTTGGGCTAATTATTTTGTTTTCATCAAATTATTTGGATTCCAAGAGATTTTTTTCCCCTGGAAATACTAGTGCTCTAAATTAATTCTTGGACAATGACAGTTATCAGAATTTACACAGAATTCAAACACTGGAATATTATTTTTTGTGATTCAACAAAGAACTGTTGACACATCAGTACGACACTGACCACAGTATATGTCATTACCTTCCATTTTGGATTTCATTGGGATTCGAACTCAGTTTCATTAGGACTTCTTATTACTAGGACTTCTATTTTTTAATTCTCTGATTATTTTTGGATTTGATTCTTGTTTTTCTAGGGAAATAAATTATTTGTTAAATTTTACAAAGCTTGTTGTCTTCACTTTTTTCTTGTTACGTTTTGTAAGAGTCTAAACATGTAACAGATCAAACTTGGTAACTAGGCTTATATTATCTATATCTCAGTTAAGTATAATTATGAGCAAAATCTGTGCATATTAATGATGTGATGTTGCATTGGATTGGCTCTCCCAATTTAATCAAGGTCGGTAAACGGCTAATTATCTCAAGATGTTTGATGATTTTTATTACAATCTAGTCAGTGGCTATTTAAGAGGTGATCTTAGATCTGATTGGCTCTTTAGGTTCTACTTTTGATTTTTTATATATGTAATAGGGTTTTAAAAACAGTATGTCAATATGATACCAAATACTTAAAATAAATTGCAGTAATAACTACCAGAAGATAAAAGCTTCCAAACTAGTCTTACAAGCTAAAAGAAAAATGATCAACATGTTGAATGGCATAAAATAGAAGAGATAAAGCTAACAAATTGAAAATCTTCAAAAATATATAATTAAAACTTGTTATATATAATGTATTGTCATTAAAAAGTCCAAGATTTTATCTGATGATACATGGTCACAAAGATTCTTAATGCAGTTCGGATCAAAAACAACCTTTGTCAAAGAGTGTATTTTTTTTAGAATTTTGATAAAGTTTGGTAAATAGGCTTATATAATCCAGATGTCAGTTCAGTATTGTTATGAGTGAAATGAACTCACATTTAATTATATGACATCGAATCTGATTCCGCTTGTCAGCACTCTAAAAACTATATTTCTTATTAGATTTTAATTCAAACTTGTTAAATAGTTTTATATTATAAAACAATAGATCTGTGGGGGGGGGGGGAAGAGGAAATGCAATATGTGTATATATTTTGTTTCATTATTAATTTTCATTGTTCACCCACAGACCCTACCAGGATGCTATCATCAGCTTGGTGTCGTTGATGTTGGACACAAGATTACCCTGTTTCCGAGGCCAGACAATAAAGCTCCTGCGAACACGCTTCCAGCCTCAGGTTACAGAGAGAGAAGCAGCATCATACATGCTTGGCATTGTCCAGAAATGTTACCTTAGCTGGCGAGCTAAGTCATATGATATGATCCAATACATGCAGAACCAAATCCCCTACTGAGCGGTAGAGGCAGAATTTAGTCCTAAAAAAATAATTAAGAACCACTTTGCTTGTGCAGAATGAACTCCCAAAAAAAAGTATTACAAAAGTGTTGTAAATAATTACATATTTGTGTATAATAATGCTGTTTCAAATACTCACTTCATAAAATTGAAACAAAATCTTAAATTCATGAAACTCAATCTCATTATTTTGGAATGGAAACTGTATGTACGTTTGAAATATGTGTAGTACATGTATTGTGTCTTGCTGCTTTTAAAATAGCTGAGCCTCAATAATACACTAATGAAACATTCCACACATGCTGTTTCTTTCTTTGTAATAAACCTTAGTAACTATTTTCAGACTGCTAGAGAAAAAAATATGAAATCACTTCAGCATCGGTGTAGTGTAGAGTCAACATTCTCTCCTTTAGTGTCAGGATGGGTTGTAGAAAAGTACCATGATAATGTGCCCCATCCATGATGTTCATTGTCATTGTGATAATTGATAGTGTCCTTGTTTTATCAGCCAAACAGTTTTAAATGTTGTCATTGTTTTATGAGCAGAACAGTTTTAGATGATATTGGTCAGAGCATATTTTCCCTGTATTCTTGACCATTTCAAAAATGGTTACTCAGAAAACTATACCGTCTTACAATCGATATAGGATGAATATGCGTCATGCTGTAATATATTATACTAGTACAGTTCTCTTTGTAACATGATTAGTACAGTTCTCTTTGTAACATGATTAGTACAGTCCAAGACAGCTGTTTTTCAGGGACTTTACAAAGAGTTTTCAAGGACTTCTCAGAGTTTTCAGGGAATATTTTTTTACAAAATTACTTTCCTTATAAATGCATAAATGGGTACAAAGGTAGCAAATTTGGAAAGCAAAATGATTAGGGCACCACTACAGCAAAGTGGTACTGCTCCAATAATTGAACTACACATTTTATGCCATTTGATATATCCCATTTATTACTTTTGAAATGTATGTAAAGCAAAATTATGAAATTAAAAAGTAACATTTTATTGTTATGCGAATGATATTTTCCTGTTAATAAATTCAAGCTTTTGGAAAAATTGAAGATAAAACCAACTATTTTAAAATTCAATACATTTTCAAGGCAACCCCTTAAATGCATGGATTATTTTTCATAGATATACAAGCTATGGGAGTTCGATATTGCCTTACAATGAAGTACTTTGCTTACTCAATTATAAGTGGAGTCAAATTGTAAACAACAATGATCCTGATCTGCTATGGCATAATGCAACTGCAGATCACGGTCTGTGTTGTTTGTTCTACTTATTACTCCTAAAAAAATGCACAGACCCAGATGGATAATTATGTGACAGTAGATCTGGGTGTGTGCAAATTGCAATAGGAATCATCTTATAATCAAGTATAGACAGTACATCATAATTTTACTAATACTTATTGTAATGGGGTCCATGAATATACTCACCATGTTACAGGAAACATGTTATAATGAAGGGTTTTATTGTGAAGGGAGACCAGTAATAGTAATTTGTAATGAGTTTATGATATCAATATAAACAGTGTATTTAATAGAGAAGTATCTACACATCATTTTTTTCATTTGGATTTTAAAAAATGCCCAAGTTATAGTTTGACAGTAAAGATATTTTTAATTCTATTTAGGAGATAAGCAAAAATGTACTTTGAATTATATATTGGGTAGTAAATTCTTATACTGAAATTACAGTAAAACCTGTCTTGAGAGACCACTGCTATGAGAGACCACCTGTCTTGAGAGACCAGGTTCTCCATGTACAGATTTAGAGATTATATAGTGTTATAACCTGTTATGAGAGACCACCTGTCATGAGAGACCATTATGTTTTGGCAGAAGGGGTGGTCTTTCAAGACAGGTTCCACTGTAATACAAATATTACTGAAATACAAAATAACAAGAGTATTATCTTTCCAGCTAAAAATGTAAAGGTTTGTGTCTGATGAAAGAATGTTTAATATTGCTTAATATTGCATTGGCTTGATTTACTTAATAAACTTCTTTGTCATCTTGAGACAGTTAGTTTTACCCTACTGATGACCGCTGTCATTCCAACTGTGATCACCTTTGGACAAAATGTTTCACATTCCATTTCTTAAAACCTGTTTGCAATCCTATATGACAGTTTGTTTTGTATGTCAAATATTTCCTTGTAAGGGCTGTTCCAGTAAAACATATATCCCCCACCCACCCCCCCGGGGACAGCACTTCAAAAAAACTTCTGTTGGAGGTTGTGTTTCGAACTATTTTGATTCTGACAGTGAAAGGTTGGTTAGGAAAATCACTTCTGTTGTGGGTTGTGCTAACAAAATGAGAAATCGCTGGTGGGGTTGTCACAAAGAAGAAAAAAAAAAACGAATATATATTTAAAATCGCAAGTACCCCCATCCTAGCGGTCTAACGTGAATAAAACATTGGGTCAGAAAATGGTGCCAGTACACACAAGTGCACGTAATTTGTACGAATTCGCATACTTTTCAAGCAGTGATACGTGTTCGGCAAATTACGTCAACGCTGCGGATATAAAAAATGTGCTTTGCGCAGAATGCAATTTTTTATTAAACCTTTAACTTTAAAAGTGCATTTGCGACGTAATTCGTGCTGCCGCAGCTGTCTCATAGCACTTGATGCAACATCCAGATATCTGGATACTTTGGTTCGACATGAACAGCTGTTAAACTAAATTTGATTTGTTCATTGGCCCTGGAACAAGCATTTTATGGAGTTTTAGCCTTACTTTCATCGTGGAAGTTTTACAAATGCATGTTTCCAATAAGGGCCACACAGGAAACCAAAACGGAAATGCTTATAATAACACGTATTTGGACGCCAATTTTTTTATTTAGGTGGGCGGTAAAATTCAAAGACTTGCCAGTCCTGCTTCAGTCACCTGCATAGTGGGAAAATGTGTTGATCAGTTAGCTGTGATGATATTTACAATGACAGAATTTAGTGGTTGAAAGCCCCCCCCCCCCCCCCCGTCATCACCATTATAAGAGTACATCAAAAGAACATGCTGCAATAGCTAAGCGGCGAGATCAAAGCCTTTGACTGGCAGCTGGGTGGGAAAATCTACTGATTTTTACAGTGCTTGAATTCAGAGGCAGAAATACCCAGAGATGTATATGTGGTCATTTATAACAGTACATCAAATAAACAACTTTAGCTTTCATTCTTGTGTTCATTTCTGAGTGTAACGGAATAAGCAGTGCACGTGACCTCGGAATCATGACATGTTGAGACATAGACTTGAATGAGTATTTTGGGGTTCAACGGCAAACTGACGAAGATTATGAGATTCAGGAGAGAGCTAAAGTTGCTAGAACTGATAGTTTGAAAGGGACATTAGCCCAGTGTAAGAAAGTGTGTGATGCCTAGCTTAGTGCTTTGAATAAGACCTTCCTTGGATCGAAAAAATTCAGACTCACTCTGATGGACAAGCAAGAGCTATGTCAGTGTTTTAAAGAATGTAGAAATTAAACTCTATGGTAACCAATAGTTTCTTATAATTTGCCTAGTTTTCTGAGAGGGGACTGCAACTTTTCCTGATGGGACTCATATTTTTACCAAAATGGGAGCCATGGACTCTTAGTTTTAAAATCCTAATGAGACCTCTGGTTCAAAACTTTTCTTTTTGAGTCAGAGATATCCAAGAGAGAATACCCATGGGGTCATACATGTGAGATGTTGAAAATTGCACAACCATAAAGAACAGTAACGTATATGTATAGTAATTTAGGAATTCTGTCATTGTAATTTGATACAGCTTTTAAGTAGCTAAATTCATATTGGTTTAGTTAACTGTACACCCTTTATTGTCTTCCTTTTGATGAAATTTCTTACTGAAGCTAAGAAAATAATGTTGCACACATAAAAAAAGAGGCACACTTCTACTCATTATTGTTTTTTTTATACTTCTCCATTCCAGCCTGTTCTTATGATCTTCTCCCCCCACATACTGTTTGTCTTGTTTATGATATGTGTCTAAATTTCTCACTTACTTTTCCTACTACTATACAAATGTTCTGTGAATATGCATGTCAGTGTGAAACACAATGGGGAGACTAAATCCAAGATTGAAAACCTCTACATTTCTGGATGTATTCTGCTTGGATTCCATATTTCTACACAAAACTCAAGAGTTCAGGACTCGGCACAAATTCAATTTCCACTGTAAATTTGTGCAAACACCACGATATTAAAATTCAGTAACTTAAAATTTTGAGTGCTTATGATCAAATTTATATCAGTATAGACACATCTATGATGACAGCTTTTGTGAAGAAAAAAAAAACATAACAGCCGCACCATTTTCTGGATCTATACAAATTTGAAACATGTGCTTTCAATACTGGACCAAAGAGTCAGCTGCTGATATCAGTAATGAGTCGTCCAAACTCGGGTCTGTAAAGGGATGGAAATTATGTTAATAAAACAATGTCCCTCACTTTTTTCCGGTTACAAGAAGGACAAGCTCTCAAAAGATTCTTTTTACTAAAACTTACTTTCATTATCAACCAATCAGGGACAGTCAAACCCATATATACTCTATTTTTATCTTCACTGATTTATAGTATGGTTCTCGTTCTTTCACATCTGTAGTAATGTGAGTCCTTGAACAACTCTCAATGGTTGTAAGCCTTTTTCGACCATGCTGAATGGACACACTGTAAGATAATGTTTAAGTAACAGAAATACCATGGGATAACCAGAGACCAATAAAATTGAATAGTCAAGTTATCTCCTCTGCAGGGATGCTGCCAGGATTTCAGGATGTACTCCAGGAAGTTTTGTGTGGGTGTGATCTCCAATGAGGAAGTGGTGGTGGTGGGAATAGCCATTGTTAAATATCTCCCTAACACTTAAATATCTGTCACTCTTTCTTACTGTTCCACTCTGTTACAGCTCTACTGAAATCAAAATTCTCGAAGAGATGTCATCTCTAGCTGTATAGCGATTATTACTGTGATGTCATTGGGCATGGTCACGTGGTTGTGGTGGGGTCTTGGTTGGGATGGCATAAAGACTATAGGCTTACTCCATATTTGACAGCTAATTATGATGTTGTCAAAAGAATTCAAAAATTTCTAGCAATTCAGTTGGCCTCGGATACTTGATTCATAGTCAATGAACAGGTTCTAAAATTGATGTTCTTACAAGAAATGATATAGTGTAAAAGTAGACAAATGATGCAACATCACTTCCACATGCATCATTGGTTTTTTTTCTCTGACAAATCATATAAGTTTACCAAAACATTTATTGGAAAAAATAATAACAATGAATCAAAGAATCTGACCACGCATTTAAAGCAATACAAGATTTAACTATTATTCTAATCAAAAGCAGCATGCCTGAGAACAAAGAAAAATAGCAAGACATATTGATCACTTTAGGTAACACAGAGTTTAGTAAGGATACAAATTCATGATATCTGTATTAGAATAGAAATATCTATTATAAAATCTGTATTCATGGATGTTAAATTAGTAGGTAGTAAGGGACTGATCAATGACATCTACAGATAATAAGCCACCATGAAAATCTGTGATTTCACAATATCAGAGACATACTTGGCTGACAGACAAACAAACAAAAGGACAAAAGACTGATTATAATGATTGAATACAAATAAAAATATGCAATAGATTATATGATGTATATGAATTCAGTAGATTACTTCCAGCCAGCTGTCATTTAAATCGCTTCTGTCCCCAACCCAATATTAAAATCGCTTCTACCGCCCACAAACACATAGCCAGAAATTATGTTAAAAAATACACTTCTGTAGGGGGCAGTGTTTCTCGATTAAAACACATCTGACGGTGGATCATAATTTTTTTAAATTGCTTCTGTTGTGGGTTGGTTGAATTTGAAAGTGCCTTCCCCCCAGGGGGTATATGTTTTACTGGAACAGCCCTAATTGAAAACCTTGATGTTTCTCGAGTATTAATCCCGACAAACAGTATTTGCCACTTATGTCTTGCATTTACATTTTCATCCACACCTGGATTATCCCTACATTGCTACTAATTATCAAATTTTCTGGTGGTCAACACACCGTATATACTCACTTAAAAGTTACATCCAGCTGCAAATACCCATATCTGCCTTTATAAAATGTGCCAGCAGATCTGGGTCTATGCAGTTTGTTAGAAGTAATCAGTAGAAATTGCTTAGACTCCAATCTGCTGGCAGATCAGAGTCTATATTGTTTACAGTTGAACATGACTTACAGTTGAGTATATACGGTAAAATTGACCGTCCATAATCATTGAGCATACAATTTCAGCATTTTTAATTATAAAAATAGGTAACTAAAACCTTTCATAATGCTGTGTATTGCAAAATGAACAATTTTTCAAATTAGTCAATATTGCACAAGTTTTACTTCACAGTAATGAAATCAATATATGTATTCATTGAGAGGGTCTTTTGCACAAGTTGGTATACCTTGTCAAGAACAAATGTAGACTATGAGCTGTTAGTAATTTAACATCTTTGTTAAAGATGTAACTATATAATGTATTATCAAGTGCAATAAAATGCTATAATATCAATAATTATTCATCTTTTTCTACAGCTCCCTTATTGGTTTTTACTTGACCTTGGTAAAACTTTCAGTGTAATGAACATGAATATTTGATAAAAGGGCACTACCAGTTACACAAAAACCTTTAAACCTATTTTGTAGGTGCTTCAAAGTGCATTTTAATAGACCACTGAAATCTAAACCAGTCCACATAGATGCTCCTTGAAGAATCAAAGTACACCAAACAGAGACATACATTCCACTAGTCCGTAAGAGAGGATTTTTTCAAAAAGTATGTTTCTTTGATAATTTTTTCCTGATGATATAATGTTAGGAAATAAGTCCACTTCCTCTCCAATACAGCCCTCAGGGAAAGATAAAAATGGTGAATATGTTTAGGGCTGTTCCATTAAAACATACAAAGGACACAGGGAAGGCACTTTAAAGTGGGGAACTCATCCATAGATGCAATTTAGAATTTTCTTATTTTAATATGAACTATGTGAATCAATGTACCCTGGCATATATTGTTTTTTAAACTGCCTTCCCAGGGTACCATGTATGTTTTAATGGAATAGCCCTTATAATTACCTCTGCCACCCATATACCAGAGGTTATTCAGTCAAATTTGGAGGAAGCTTTTGTTTGAAGGTGTAAGAGGACTTCATAATGATGAATTCTATGAGAAACATTAAGATTAAATGCATGAGCACCCAACTGGAGTTATATGGAAAGGATAAACACGCCCCAAATGCATAGTGATGTCTGCACAATGGTAATTAAAAACGTAGGGCATTTTCTTACCAGAAACAAATTCTGGGCAATTCTAATGACCATCCAGTCAGAACTGGAGACCACCAAAAAGGGCTTACTCTACATGCTGAAGCTAAGGCTATCAAAAGCAATCTTTGTAAGATAGCAGCTGTAGCACAGTTCTTGCCAAAAGGCTTGAGCTTTTCGGAGTTGAGTCATGTCAGAACCCAGGAAAGGTTCCATTCGAGAAACCAGGCGACGGGCTGATACAGGTTGAAATAAGCCAGGATGTCTGACTGATCGTTGTTATGGTCTCTATATCACCTCTATGGTGATGTTTGAAAGTGAAAAAAATCATGGAACTAGAATCTTCACTGCTCACTGAAGGGCTATGGGAAAAGGTTAGGTAGCTAAAAGCCAAGCTTGCAAGGGGATGCTGATTATGCTCTTGCACCAGTCCATGAAAGTGTGCCACTTCAATTAGAGCAGACCGCTTTTTGTGCAATCCTCTCCAATCCTTTCATGGGGATATCTGTTTATACTAGATTAAGTAAATCATTCAAGCAAGATTTGCTAGATATGAGACAGGCTATCAAGACTGCTCGGCAAGTCTGTCCCCTTATTTTTAAAATTATTTTCAGTTTCAGAACAATTGGCAGGAAGGCACAGCCCAAAAACTCATACCAACTAACAAGGCTGCCATGGTCCATCCAAGCTTTTGGGTCCGGAAATGCAGAAACAAATTTGGACTGTTTGTAATTCCACAGAGATCTAACATCAGACACACACAGAGTGCACAGATCTAAGAAAAGATTGACAGATGAAGGGACCACTTGATATGAAGAGACTGGCCCCTATTTGACAAGTCAGGTGGGACACTGGGCCTGCCAAAAATGTCTGATCTGGATATAATCTTGTGCTGAGAACATCAGTGCAGTCGCAGGACAGGATGCAGAGATCTTTTGATTTGGTCCCTTCCTGTTCCAGGAAGTAGGTCACCACCACCAAGCTGATGGACATTATAAAGTTTACCTTTCACATAGCTGATCCTTCCAGGTTTGAAAGTTACTGATTATGACCTACATTACCAGAAGGCTGATGTGAACATCCATCTCCTCTGGCCCCCAGGTGACAGTGACCAGGTATTCCTGCTGTAAACCATTGTGTTTGGCCAATAATTCAGGAACTGTTTATCTTAGCTGAGATCGCAACCCAATGATCTAAGCAACCAAAAATGTATACCACTGGTTTAGGAGAGCTATTCACAGCTTGTGCATGAAGGATGGGCCACCGTGGCACTGGTATACAGCTGCTTTGAGTAAAATGAGGAATTGATTCTGTTAAAACCTGACTTTGAGAACTTTGACATTCAATGCAGTGTGCATAAGAAGGAGGTGAAAATGCTCAAGACAAGGCAAAAATTCTATACCAAGATGGTCATAGTGCTAGAAGTGAGCAAGATCTGACTTCTCCCATTTCACAAGAAATTCCTGCTGCAAGAAAGGGATAGGAGGCTGTTCATATCCTGCAATAAAATTTAAGCCACCTAAAGGTCTGAAGTCTGTCATCCAGATATACTGCAATTACTGTTGATCAGGCAGACATAAATACTGTGACAACAAAATAAATGGTCTTCTTAAACACCAATGGCCCAAGTCCAAATGGGAGTGCGCAATATTGGTACATGATTTATTGAAATACAAATCAAAAGAAACTTTTCCAAAACCAGAAGGATAGATATATACAAGCATCCAATGTTTAGATCATGTTGCTTCTATTCTGAACTTGAGCATCACTATGTATGTTTTGCCAGCTCAGATACAACCAGGGGAAAAGTCTGGAGTAACCCTCCAAAAAAAATTTTGGTATGCATACTCTCTTGCCTGCTTAGACAGTAAAGAACAGATCTTTTCTAGAATTTCAGCCTTCTCTGAACTAGTGAATAGCTCAATCGAAAGAAAGGGATTAAAGGGGAGGAGGCTAGACGAGTGAACTTTAACACCCCTCTGAAACAGCATAAATAAAATGTTTTGCTGAGAAAGGTCAAACCAAGCCTGTTGAAAATGAAGGATTATAGGATCAATGATCATTACTGGGAGGCTCGGAATCATTTATTTGGCTTGGTCTGGTTTGGTGCTGAATGACACATGTAGGTTATCAAGTGGCACACCATGGTAGCCAATCTGGGCTGATCAAGTGGTAGTATTCAAACCACACCCTTTCGGTCATAACACCCTTTCAGTCATAAGTCCTGGATGCTGACCGCTTCCTCTCTCCTTGATTAGGCTGCCTCTGAAACTGAAGAGCATGTTGGCAAGAAATCAGATTGTGGGCAAAGTGTTTTTATGGGTACAGCTAAGTTTAATTACGTAATACTTATTTGCTACTATTGCATTGCTTTCCTTTTGCAGGACTCTTGGTCCCCAGTCCCAACTAATTAGTCCCGCCTCCAATTAGTATTTGTGGGTCAGAATTATGAAGAACATGATCCCAGTCTTACTCTTTAGTCACAGCCAACATAATGGAATATTGCCCTCATTTTGTTTTTGCATATAATACACTTAATACAAGATATCAGAAAAGGGTGGGATGAAAGAATCTTTGAAACAGTAATGATAAATAATACATAATTAAAATTAGCTTTACCATCCCCCCAAAACTACATTTCGACATAAGTAATACTCCTACTACACTGGTGGCCTCAGTAAATCTAGAATAGAAGATAAAATTGTTTGTGCTTCTGGCAGAATGTTCACTTCCGTAGGCTGGTAGAAGGAATACTTTCCTTGTTGAATTTGTACATACAGGACAGGATATCAGAACAGAGTGGGATGAAGAAATCTTTGAAACAGTAATGGCAAATATTACATAATTAAAATTAGCTTTACCATCCCCAAATATACATTTTAACGTAAGTACATGTAATACGTTATCTCCTACAATTGCATTGCTAAATTTACCAGTTAGGAAAGACACCAGTGGCCACAACAAATCTAGAATAGAAAACAAAATTGTTTGCACTTATGGTAGCATGTTCACTTCTGTAGACTGGTTTTGGACCATGATAAAAAAGTAAGAATGATAGTAAGAGGAGATGGCTTCAAAGGATAGCATTTTTATTTTCCTAACAATAATGCAATTAGGTAATGTACCTGATGGAGAAAATTCTGCCAAATTAAAATATGGCATTGTCTGATTTTGAAAAATGTCACATTTCATTTTTGCAGTTTTCCAATTATTGAGTTCCATTTCTAAAAGATCAATTTTTCATGATTTGTGAGCAGGAAGCAAAAGTTGAACTATGCAGAAATGCATTTATTGTTGAAGATTGTAAAAGATCTATGTGGTCCACTTTCTCATGTCATTGGGCATTAAAGCATTTTTCCATCAATTTATCTAAGCTATAATTGCCTAATTATCGATAGTTATGATACTAGGCAATAAGTGGATTAATTCCCAAACATTATTGTGAGTTTTATATCATGATCCAGTAATATATAAAAAAAAGAGTGCACAAGAGTGTTACCAACACTTGACAGTGATGTGTCATGATATATATGAAGTAAAGCTTAGAAAATGGAGAAATTGAACCATTTTATTTCTCTTCAATACAAGTACTATGGAAAGATTTTGGCACTACCTTTTTGTATCTTTATCCAGCTGCTGGACGTTAGTTATCAGACTGGTTCCTATGTTCAGCAAGAGAAACCATGTCTCCCATTAAAGATTTATTTATTATAAAATGATTCATATTTTGTATACAAATAATATATTTAATGCAAATTCAGGCATGAGAGATTATTTATTCATTTAATAACAATATATGAAAAAGTAACTTCTGACCCCATAATGCTTTGCTATGACCTAAAATTGGTGGATGAAATCTTAAATATACATTCCTCAGATTTTAGGGGTTAAATAATCAAAAAGGCTTTCACATTTAGTTCTAAAACTATGTGCAGAATTTGCAGGACAGATATAATATAATCAGCTAACAACAGTAACCTTGCTACATGTTTGTAGTCCCAACAGACATTTTATGCAGTGACAAAGAAAGTAGTATGCACAAAGTAGTTTGCATTGTGAGCTGTATTACAACACAGTTTTACATGGGTGTTCTGGCATTTAATATAGATGTTTGGTCACTAATTCTTATCACACATATTATAGCAAATTAGGTATTGCCAAAATAATCATAAAACATCAAAGAGGGGGTACATCAAAAATACAAAACCACATTCATCTTTTTTTTCCAAGCTGGAGGATGATATAATTTTATATTAACACATCTTAACCAGACAACTTTAATGTATTCCATGCCATGACAAATTCATTCTTTCTGCCAACACAGCGCATAACATGTACATATGTAACATTATGTATGTATCTCACTCCTATATAGAAATATGTTTTGTATTGTCAGATAACTACATTATAATTGTCATGGTATACATCATACAGCTGTGAAGAGGCAATGCACAGGTCTAGAAGGCATGGTCTGTAGGATGTTAATATGGAAAATGAATATGAGGAATAAAAACTAAATGGATTTGTCTTCAGAAATATGTCACAAAGAGCCAAAGTGTCCATACAAACCAGTTGAAATTTTTTTTAATGGCACCTACATGCATAAATGGCAAGGAAATTTCATCTACATAGATCAAATAATTGTGTAATTCTGCAAGGCAGTCACTAAAAAAGAGTGACAGAGAAAGTGACAAAAACTAATGAACAAGAGCACTGACAATGGTACATTAGAGTGCATGCTATCAACAAATGTGGGTGTTGTAGCTGATAGAGAACTCAAGTTATTGTGCAAAAAAAACCTGACTTTTCTTCTTTTAGTCATAGTAACCATGAACTTTGGGCTTTTGATAGCATTCTTTCTTGCCTGATGCCATCCACATAAGTGATAGCATTCTTTCTTACCTGATGCCATCCACATATTGTTGTTTTGATAACTGTACATTGTGGATGTCTAAATGTATTGTCTGGAAACCAAACTGTTAATATAGACAGATGAATGGATGGACATCATAACATAAAACACTGCCTTCTGATGGTCACAATGGCATAAAAAAGAAAAAATCAGACCAGGCTTGTGTAACTTTCTCTGGGGCAGGGCCAGATAAGCAATTTTTAAAGCCACACCCTATTATGTAAATAAGAGGACAAAACCCAGTCATGTGCAGGATCGGTTTCTGCATAATCATACAAATCATATTTTTCACTTAAAACGTCATGGTCCAAATGTGAAGAAAAAACGTTTTGCAATTGTTTAAATGGCCTGAAAGTTTTTTTCTGGTGATTAACATATGCACTAAACAGTATACAATATTCAATATGTCTGCCTCAAGCGATATCTGTGTGATCTGGTTAAAATGATTTTGACTTGAACAGTTTGTCCAAACAGTTGCCCCACTTGTAAAAAGTACAAAAATTAAATAAATGTCTGGAACATCTCATCAGGTCATCCAAATATGCATATAAACATGCTTCCTACATTTCTAATCAGGTCATCCACATACGCATAAAAACATGCTAACTGAATTGCTTGTCTACCTTTAGTAGTTTCAGTGTAATTGCACTAAAATGAGATTGAGGACAGACATGAGGACAGGTAGACAGCAGCAAAAGAATACCCTCCAGTCTTCTGTGCATGTATGGTGATGGTGGTACAGAGGAGGGAAGAGATCTATATTAAATGGGGAGGGGGCTTAAATTAATGGCATTTAAACTAGAATCGTTATGATTATCCAACCCATGACTAAAGGAATTAATGGATAAGTGTTGTGTGTATATATTGTGTGCTCAATTTTCATCTGTAATTGAGGATTGTGAATGGAGTTTTGTCTACCTAACTTTTGCCATGATTGAAAGTAGTAAACAAGATGTTTACTAAAATTGGAGTTCAAGGCCTAACCTTCTTTATGAGTTTAGAATGTTCTGGAAGCTAACTTTTTTACAGTTCGATGGAATTTTCAATTAGAAATGACTCACATCTAGTGAATTCCAGAACAATCTATTGTGTTTTAGGTCAAGTGAAATTTGTATATATAGGGTTTGAAAAACAATTATTCCTGTTTAATATCAATCTTTGGGAATCTATGGTCAGAGTTTGCTTTTGTGTTGTTGTTGTTGTTGTTGTTGTGGGGTTTAACGCCATTTTTCAGCACGATAGGCTATACATGGCGGCCAGTATTAATGGTGGAGGAAGAACCCGGAAAACCCCGGAAAGAACCACCGACCCACGAGAAGCTACTGGCAAGCTTTCTCACATGCCCATGCTTTTGTGTTATTTGTTAAATTATTCATTGGAACAGCAAAGTGCTCGTTAACTTTTGAGAACTCTTTCAAAGACATTCTGGACATTATGGTACATCAGGGTATTCAAGTCTAATGGAATTAATTCAGAACATTAAGTCTACTGGAATTAATTCAGAACACTGCATACTCTTGGACCTATGAAAAAATATTTAGGATTATTTGGGATTTAATTCGAAAACTGTGTCTTTTGAATTTTCACTTTGTATTCCCAGGAAATAAATTTTTTGTTGATTGTACTAAACTTGTTGGCTTCACTTGTTTCTGTTACAAAGCTTAAGACCTAGAATCTTAACAAGAAGACATGTTATATAAATTATCCACACTATCTGTACAAAAATTGCTTTAGCCACTAAAAGTTCTACAGGGAAGACATTTTAGGTCTTGGAATATGCCTTTGCATATCTGAAAAAGTTAATTGGCATCATAAAATTATTTTTAAGCCACTGGGTGTGAAAATGACACAAATTGATTTATTTTCATTTACAAATATAAATAATTAAATAATTTATTTGTTTTCAAATTTCAGTGCATAGTGCAAAAACAAAATGTAAAGAGATAATTTGGAAAACTAGAACAAAAAACTGATGTAAACATTTTATTCCAAACATGTTTATTCCATTTCATTTTAAATAGTACATGAATGTAAAAATATGTGCAATAACACAAATATAAGTAACTGATAACTTTGACTATTGCGAATTCAATAATGTTTAAGGTGCCATATTTTGTGAATATGCCTACCGGTAATTCTAAAAATAACATTCATTACGTTTCCAGTTTTGGCTGGGTCGAAATAAGCTTTAGCCATTTTAATTGACGTTACTACCTGTAAAGAAAACTGTTTAACTTGTATCTTCATATCATGTTCAAAGTCAGCAAACAAACCACTGATGCAAACTGGGCACCGTTATTTGCAATACCACAAACTGGTAATAGATCACAGATATTCAGAAGACAGAAAATGGAAAGCAAATTTAAAACAATGCTACTGTTTTATCATATAATACTTAGAAATTTATCACAGGCAAGACATTATAGTTTATTATGGTCCCAATATAAATGCACACATTTGGAATATTGACCCTATTCATTATTTGGTAAGAAGTAAAGTTTCTATTGTCTGTAGGAATACAGGTAAAAATGTGTCACTAAGGAACTGAGAGAATAGCTGTAATCTATCTGATCGACTTGTGGAGTCTACCAGTAGACTCACTATAGCGGCCTCTCTCAGGAGCTCAATATCATGTACTACAGCATGTCTGAATACAGCATGGCAGTGCTTTGGTACAATGAACCTTCTAATCAGGATGTCTAGTAAATACTTGTAAAGATCTGACAGCAGGTATCTATCAGCTAGAGACAACATGTCTAATACATGTCTAACACTTGTCTCACTGATCTCACACACCTCTATGTCTCTCCTTATTGCACATGAATTAATATCACAGTCATGGAGATAGTGGATAAGGTACTGAAAGGCACAGTGGGATGTCTCTCGAATGTGGATTTCCGATTGTCCTGACTCTGAATACTTACCAGTTAACATTGCTGCAAATATATCTGATCTTTTAATTAAGATATCCCTTACAGCAGACACTGTTTGTCCACTAACAGAAAATTTCACATCCTGATTCCTATGCTGTGATAACTGGCAACCATGACTGGCAAAATTAATCCCATCATCGCAAGATGAGAAGACAGCTACCTTTGATTGGTCTTCTTTGTAACCAGGACTGTCCTCTGTACCAGTGGAATGGATAGGTATGACACTTGTTTTGGCACTAACTACTGACTCGCTGTACCTAGCTTCTATTATTTTTCTTAAACAAAGATTTTTTGCAAGAAAACACAGTCCATCTATCACCAGAGTAATAAGTTTGGGTGACATATTAGTTCTGTCTTCCAGAACAGATAGTAACTGATTCAGTATACCAAGCCCGGACATGTAAAATTGACATGAACCACTTGTCCTGAAAAAGAAAGAACACCAATAAACTATAAATATATTAGTACTAGATTTTTATTTAGTGCAAAATATATGCCTCCACTGACAAAGAGAAACAGTTTTAGTCCAAAATGATCAATTTTTTTTTACAAACTGATGCACTGACAAAGAAGACTTAATCAGATCATCTGCATACACACATAAACATTCATGTTAAGATTGGTTTGTCTATCACTGGGCTGTTCCATTTAAACATTCATGTTAAGATTGGTTTGTCTATCACTGGACTGTTCCATTTAAACATTCATGTTAAGATTGGTTTGTCTATCACTGGGATGTTCCATTTAAACATTCATGTTAAGATTGGTTTGTCCATCACTGGGATGTTCCATATGAATATACATAGTAACCAGGGAAGGCATTGTTTTACAAATATATGTCAGGGTACATGGAATACTCAAACAGGTCATACAAAATTTCAAATTGCATCTATGGGTGAGTACTCTGGAATACTCAAACAGGTCATATGAAAATAATAGAAAATTGCAAATTGCATCTCTGGGTAATTCCTCCACGTTGAAAGCACCTTCCCTGAGTCCCATGTATGTTTTACTAGCAGAGCTATCACTTGTTTTTGCTTTATCATTCTAAGAAGGTTTACAAGACACAAGTACAACTCAAAGCTCAAAATTGTGTAAAGTTTTAAACACTGCTGCAATGAGCTGAAAACTCTAATAAGATTATATATATACATATGGGAATAAAGTTCTGCCAACCAAATTTCACCATCTACCTCAAGTGCTCTTAAATGTAATCATCCTAACAGGTTATTGTTTTTTAAAAAGTCCAAATTCAAGATGTTCACAAATTAAAATATGTAAAGAAAAAATTTAATTTCATAATGGTCCAAAAATCTAATCTGTTCAACACATGATCCTGGTAAAAGATGTTTAGTTTAATTGAGCAACTGCACTAAAACGATTACAGACTGCAGGAAAACAAGTGCACTTCTGCTATAGCAATGGGGCTATATTAACACATAAGAGCTATAGGAATGGGGCTATAATTACATAATAGAGCTATGTCAATGGGGCTATAATAACATAACAGAGCTATAGCAATGGGGCTATAATAACATAATAGAGTTATAGCAATGGGGCTATAATAGCATAATAGAGTTATAGCAATGGGGCTATACTAACATAATAGAGCTATAGCAATAGGACTATAATAATATGATCAGAGCATTGAAAAGTTCACCATTCCCTTACAAATTAATGTATATGCCATAAAAGAGAACTAAGAATAGACTTGTTTAGCCACCGCAATAGCTAAAGCTCCTATGGATAAGACAAATGAAATTTTATGTCAATTCTAATTATACAGTGACATTTATAGCTTGCAAATTCACTGTTTTCAATTTCATTCCTTTACTACGATTTTGTCACAAATATACAAATCTGTGGAACTTTAAAACTCGTGTCATTAGAAAAGCATGTAGTTATGTCATCTGGCTTGTTTCTATCTTTATGCTTGAAATAATGTCCATAACACTGAATACAGTGATGGTGAGTCATAAAAAAGGCTATGAAATATACTCATAAAAAATATTAACAAAATAATATTTAGTTTCATCAGATTAGGAATTTGGGCAAAAGTGATTTGCCCAAATTTACAAACTCATAAAATCCAACCAATACCATCCACCCACTCAGCTTTTAGTACAATTACTAAATCCTAGCTCTGCCTCAGCTATCACATACTGGCCTAACAATCCAACATGTCTACATGCATGCAGTATGATCCTTACCTGATGATGAATGGCATGCTCAGCTCCACCAATCTTTTCTCCTGTGTTGTTCCCCTGTGAAAGAGGTTGGCCACTTCGCCACGGCTATAGTGACTGTCCACCACATAACTCAGCTCCTGTATCAACCTCAGTCCAACCGAAGCACCACTCTCCTCCACCATGGCACTACTTTCCCCTACTATGGCCCCGCTATCCCCTACCCAAGCACTGTTCTTTCCCACCCTGGCACAGCTCCCTCTGCTAGTCCCTGGAGCTTCTTTCTGATGGCCATGCAAAGTCTTCTCTCCAAGTGTGAGCATGTCCTCTGTTACTGACATGTCTAAATCTGATGATAAGGAAGACATGCTACTGGATCTGGAAAAAGATCTTTCTCTGAATCTGGACTTCACCATGGGATTAGTGTTGCAAATGTCATAACTGCTGAATATGTCCTTTTCATCTTCATCAATAAGTAGCTGCTCATGAATGAGTATGGGAACTTGAAGTTTCAGAATTTTTTGCAACATATGAGGATTTTGCAACACTCTTACAAAAAGTCTCTCCATCCGTGGTAAGGGATAGACTGTGAATTTTAAATAGTCCACTATGCAACTTATGGACTTCTCTGTAACTAAGTACTTGGTCATTCCTAATGTCTGTGAAATTCTGGACATAAGCATTAGGATATTATTCTCTGTTGTTCTATCACTTTTGGCTCTGTCAACTGTTCTCCTCTTTTTGTGTGGTGGTGAGGAGGAAACTGGTGATAAGACAGGTGATATTTCTATAACTGTTCTTTTGATTTGACTAAATTGGGTTAAGGATTCTCCATCAACTCTACTAGGATCTGAAAACCCAGTCACCTCTGAAAAGCTTCCAGTCAATAGGGAAAACTCTTTTTTACACATTCCTTGCACTGAATCAGTATTGGATATGATGAGATCCTGTGGATTGTCCATGCCTATAATTTTCCTCTCAGAATAAATTTTCTCAGACTCAGAGATGCCTGACACTCTTTCAGTGGACATGTCAACATCTTTATTAATCTGAGGCATACTAGATAATTTCTGTTCATCAATACCAAGATCTTGACCCGGTTTCTCTGGCTTATTCCCATACTTCTTTTCAATCTCTGCAGCACAAGTTTTATAATGCTCTGTAATTTTATCATCTTGTCTGTTAATTTGCTCCAGGTTATATGAACCATGTTTGTCATCCTCAGAAGAGTACTGAAACTTTAATTCCACAACTGACCCTTGATCGCTGCGGTATGATTTTGCTGGACAATGTGTTGATCTGCTGTCTGGATCATCTGGTTTTTGTAACAAATCAAAATAGCTGGGTGAGACAGCTTGATGACGATGATCAGTACTAGGACCGGGTTCTTCAGTGTCAGAATGTGAGTATTCTGGGGAACTCTGGGTGGGCGAGTAGTAGGAGCTATAACTAAGTGGACTGTATGGTCCAAAGGATGGGGACATGGCTTGTGGAGGTGAGGTACTGGCTGGAGATCTACTAAACAAATCTGGTGGGGAAAAAGACTGCTTGCATTTGATCCCACTGCTGTACTCAGCTGGGTCCCACTCAGTGTCTGGCTGATATGTGGGGCTGTCAATGCTGAACATTGGTCGACTAGACGACTCATATAAGGCTTTATTTTCTTCCTTGTTAGTTGTATCCTCTTCAATTTTTTGTTCTTCAACACTGTCTGTCTTCTTTTTTAAGGATCTGTCATCCAGTTTTAATGGATCTTCATCCCCTTTCCTCAAAACACCTACATGTTCTTCAGTAGGTTCAGGATATTCAACAACCAATTCTGTTCCTTTTTGCATTCCCTCTATCACACTTATCTCTTGATTCTCTCCATCATATCTTGCTTTTTTATCAAGTTTTGATTTAGATTCTATGGATGAAAGGCCAGTCACTGGAACAAGGAAAGACTCTTCAAGAATGTATACATCTTTCTCTTTGATATCTGCATTCATCTGGTCATCTAGTGAGATATCTTCTTTAATTCTTTCAGTCTGAATGTCATTAGGGTGTGACACTGATTGTCCAAAGATATAATCATGATTGTGGACAGTGCTTACAAAACCCACACATCTCTGCAAGTGGCTTAGGAGACAAGGAACCAACCCATTTGACAGGAGAACTTGAAAGCTCTGGTCATCATACAGGAAACACAACCACGAGCTGATCATGCGGTCATATAAACATGAAAACGTCTCATCCTGTACCACCCTCAGAAATAGCTGCAGAGCACCTGCCTCTCGCAGACGTACTCGATTAACAGCCTCTTTACAGCAAAGGCACAGGCAATTCAGCATCTTGGTCCTGTACAGTGCATAATGCTCAGAGTCCAGTAATTCTACAAATGACTGAATTCCACCTGCAGCACCAAAGGGCGGTCTGAAGTTTGAATGTTCTGTCAAATGGAGGACAAGTAAGAAAGATTGCTGAAAATATGATGAGTCCACATCTTTTACCATCTCTACAAGCCATGAGGTCGCTCCTGAACTAACAACTTGTGCAGCAAACAGAGGTGTACACCTGTCAATGAATAAAGCAAACAACAAAATTAACAGATAAGATCCTAGAAAAGAACTTAAACTGCAAGTCTACCCTCTATATATCTGTCTCAAATGTATAGTGGGTTGAGGAGGGGTAAAACTAATTTTAATTAAATAACACTTACCAGTTATTAGTGCATTGCATTCCTTTTCTGGGACTCTAGTCTCCAGTCTAAGCAGAACCGAAAGAACATATTCAAGCCTGAATCGTTTATCACAGTGAACAACCTCCCCCTCCCAATAAAAATATGTAAAAACTTACATTTTAATAGCAGTAATACTTTGCCTGCTACAACCGCATGATCAGGAGTGCGCCACAAACCAATCTAGTATAGAAAAGTACTTTACTTGCCCTTATGGTAGGAGTGATCATTACCGTAAGATGAGAGAATGTATAGGCCAATGACCAAAGATAAAAGAAGCAGACATTAGTATGAGACTACATGAATGTGGCTCTCACCCAAAGTGGAGTGATTCCAATAAGCCACAGAGGAAGCAACAGCCCTAATGTTAGGGCTATAATTCTCATAAAAGAAAGGTCTCTCTCAGTGTGAGATTTATATGTTCTCTCAACAGTGAGGACAATCCACCTGGAGATGGTGGCTGCCAATATATCAGAGGAACCCTTAAGTGGAATGAATGGATACTTCATCTTTTTTAGCAGTTAAAGAAAACCCTAAGAGCCTAACTAATCAAAGGTGCCCATCCTGGTCTCCACTTTACTATGAAAACCCTGGAAGAAGATTGCCACCTAGCCTGGACAATGCAGCTGGCAAACTTGCTTGAAAACTGGTCCTGATGGATTGATTGCTTGAAAAATCAAAGTGTGAATGTGGATATCTAGGGGCTGTTGTGGAAGGGTGACTCCTGTGCTGTGACAGCAGGTCCCTCCTCTGTGGTAATCTCATGGGCTCATCTACCAAAAGGTCAGGTAGGTTACTTGAGGGATACTGGGATCAGCTAAACAGTGAACATCCCGACTTGGTGGAACACCTGTAGAATAATTTGAAAGGTGTGAAGGCATACATGCTTTAGAAAGCATCCACCAACCAGGTCCTTTGAACTGGTACTGGAAACATTAAAGAGAAGCATGTTGTTCCACTCTTGAAGTGAACAAATCCATCAAGGGTCTCCCCAACAGTTGGAATAGTGACTCTGCTATTTTAAGTGGTGCCAAAACCAATTTTGTAAGGACAACATGATCCCCTCTGGACACTGTCCACTATGATTATACCCTTGCCTAAAATATGACAGGCTCAGAGTGATCTTCGAAAGACTGCCCTTCAGAGGAGGTTCAAGACTTTCACATGAAGAGAAGGAGCATGTGTACATCTCTGACAACTGAGGTATACTACTACTTGTGTATTGTTTGATGTGACCATAATGCAATTATGCCAAATAAGGGTGACACACCCTTTTAAGACTAGAAAAAAATACCCTCATTTCTAAGTTGTTAATATAAAGAGTTGCTTCTTCCTAGGACCAAAATCCCTGAAGAATAACCCCATCCAGTTCCAACTCCACCCCATCCTCAATCTAATGCATCAGTGTACAGAAAGAAGAGGGATTGTGGGGGGAGGGGGACTGGGATATCAGTCAGAATCCAGTCCTGATTTTGTCACCAATGTAAGTGGTGATGAAAATCTGGTCCCAGGGGGATCTGAGCTGATAGAATGTCTTTGTATGATTTTCAGTTGGATAAAATCAGGAACTGAAGAGAGTACAAAAATATAGTCTCCAGGAGAAAAAGGTAAAACCATGCCAATGATGAGATCTTGGCCAGAAAGCCCTTATGGGGACAGGATTTGGTCAATCCAATCTGGAGGAACATGAACCTCCCTCAGCTGGTGAGGAAATTGATACCCCTGGTGAGACCAAAGATGACAAATTGGGCAACCATGCACACTCCATGCACTCTAAGAAGGTGAAGTGAGTGTCTGATGGGGCCATCCTGTGCCCAAACTTGTCCACTCTGTGACATTAGAAGCTTTCAAAGATAAAAACTGATTCTGGAGAGGGGAACAATTATCTTGGACTAGGGTCTAACATACCTGAAAAAGAAAGCAATGCAACAGTAGCATGTAAAGTATTACTGACATTAAAAACAATAATTTCAATGAAATCTGATGACTCCAAAGCACCCTATAACTTTAGTAACCTTCTCCCAATCAAATGATTCAGTCTTGAGTATTGACCTTTTCGCCTATTACTGATATTTTGTGGAATGATTAACCTCTCACTGGCAAAAGTAAGATGCCAAAATTCATAGCCCTTTTCTAAATTGTATTTTCGTATTACAATCGTGTATGCAACCTGAACCAAGAGTGATTATTATAGATCCAATCTGAAAATTAAATGTACTTGACTTTTTACCTATTATTATAATTGCTATTGTGTGGAATGTTGTTGTTGTTGTTGTGGGGTTTAACGCCATTTTTCAGCACACGATAGGCTATATATAGCGGCCAGTATTAATGGTGGAGGAAGAACCTGGGAAAACCCCGGAAAGAACCACCGACCCACGAGAAGCTACTGGCATGCTTTCTCACATATCTACATTGGCTGAATCTGAGACTCGAACCGGCGCAGACAGAGGTGAGATGGCAGTGATCCGTAACGGCGAACGCTTTGGACCACTCGGCCACTCGGGGCCCCCTATTGTGTGGAATGAATAATCTCTCAAATATAAGATATGAAAATTCACAGCCTTTCTAAAATCATATATTTGCAATACAAAAAAAAGGGATGCTACATGAATCTGAGTGATTCTTGTAGATCAAATTTTAAAACAACATATATTTTGTTGACAGGTGTTTTAGGGCTGTTCCATTTAAACATACATGGTAACCAAGGAAAACAGTTTTTTTTAATAATATATGCCTGGGTACTTTGATTTGGCATAGTTCATATTAAAATGAAAAGAAAATTCTAAATTGCATCTATGGGTAAGTACCCTATATTAAAACTACCTTTCCTGGGTCCCAAGTATGTTTTAATGGAACATCCCTTACTATGTAACTCTGGTTCCTCATCATTAAACTGGGTCAAACAAGTACTTACAATTAGCCAGACAATTCTAAGCAGGACAACTTGACAACAAAAACCAAATTACAAAAACAGATGCTGTTGGTAATAGGGAAATCCTGAAACTGGGTTATATAAGTATCTACAATTACCAGTGAGTTAGATCAACTCTATGCCAGATAACTTAACAATAAAGACTAAGCTACAACAACAGAGGCTGTTGGTAACAGGGAAATCATCAAACTGGGTCATACATGTATTTACAATTAACAATGAGCTAAACAATCCTAAGTCAGAAAACTTGACAAAAAAGACCAAGTTACAACAACAGAAGCTGTTTGTTCGTAGGAGGGAAATCACCAAACTGGGTCATATATGTATTTACATTTACCTATGAGCTAGACAACCTGAAATCAGACAACCTGACAATAAACATTAAGCTACAACAACAGAGGCTGCTGATAAAATTAACGCATCTGTAATCTTCTATGTTCTAAACATTCTTATCACTACTTGCTTTTATTTATTTTTCCATGAAGCAAGAGAGTAGGTTTCAATTAGCTCAGTTAGGAATACAACCTGTATAGAGTATTTCACTTGCTGTTGATGCTGATAAGTATAAAATTCCACACTCTCAACTAGTGTATATGACTTAATTTCTGTTTCCATAACAGTAAGAGTTTGACTGTTTGATCCACATTTCAACCAATTAACTTACCCAACAGGAGCTAATTCAGCAAGTGCTCTTAAGGCAGCATTTTGTACTTCAGGTGTTTCTGTTGTAATCAGGAGTTTGGCAAGAACAGAAATGGCACTGTGTGTGACAAGCTGTTGAAGGGAAGGTTTGGTTTGACCTAGAAGCCTAAAGAGTAATGAAAATAAACATATTTATTATATACTTCAGTGTGAAATAAAAAAAAATATTCATGCAATATTTTCATAATTTTTTTATATTCTTATTTTTCACGTGTGAAAAGATACACAACACTTCTCATAATGCCATGTTAAACTCGGTTGTGTGTGCCCACAAAAGTTATACCTGCTGCAAGAAGAAAGAGAATTTTGTGAGCAATAGCAACGAACTGAAACTGCATTACCTTTCTGACATGCAAATTTTTCTTTGCTAATATCTAACTTGCCACCATTAGCTTCTCTATGAGGTCATGAACCCTGTGCTAACATGACAACAATGTTAACAATAGTACAGTGAATGGTACCTTATATGTCCACCCAATGTATAATAGTCCTCTATCCAGTAAACCTACAACAAAAACCATTTTTTTAAACCCCAAATTAAAGTCATCCAAAAAGTCCATCAACTGTAGATGATAACATTCTACACTCTGCCTTATGGCATGTGTACAACACTTGATGTACCTCATTGCTCAATTTAAATTTGTGACTGTGTATAAGAAAGAAGGTGCAACCATATCATTTGATATCTAATCTCACACTGAGTTTATAATGCTATCACACAACTTGGCAAAAAGACACAAAGATGAAGTCATAATGTAACAGTGATGTCCTAATGTGATGATCGTGTCATTTTGAGTACACATTAAGTACTTATTTTATAAAAGCAGACTCCATTACCTATGTATACTTTCTGCATATCTGACACAATGCTATATTCCCTACTTTTTCTATGTAAATTTACACATTTCTGAGTTTGTGGACTCCAACTATGTTATAATCTAAAATATATATATATAACTCAAATGTTTTGAACAAAATAACTAATAACAAATCTTAGGCAACAACAAATAAATCCTGAAATGTGTTATCTGCAATGAATACAATGTCATGAATTGACCTTCAACTTTTGTCCCTTCATGGGATATTCTCTGTTTATAAACTAACACTGAAAAAAGTGACAATCAACTAAAGACATGGTTGAGTTTTACGAGGCACCCGATTCAGACAAATGGGAGACCTCATAAGTCCTCTCACTCCATGGCAGTCCCTTGTGGCATTTATTGCAGAAGAGATTGAAAGATTTGAATCCATACCTTATTGCTCTACAGTAGGTCTGCTGGTATTCAGATATTTTGGTAGACTGAAGTAATTCCACAATCTTCCCTGGGGCTTCTGTCTTATGAAGTGGACCCAAGTTTGAACGATGCAGTGCAAGATTGGCAAGAGTTCGACCACATCTATTCTGTACACTCTCTAGCTCTGATGTACACAGGACTTCAGCTGATACAATAGAATTGCTATTGAAAATAATTACTTGCTTGAAACATGGGCAGATTCAAGGATTTCAATATTTTTCATATCAAACTCGGTTTCTACACTATTATGTACCTACATTTTTAGTAAATATAACTTTCCAGAAAACTCATTAATCATTTACAGAGAACAAAATATATCATTAGGAAATTTTTTGTTATATTCTCAGAATAATTACTTCTTTACCAAACGTATGATGTTTTCATTATTTAAATTCCTGAAATTGGTGCCTAAAAGAGTCATCTTTCACTAATATACTGTCCAGCCTATGTACAACCACCACTCTGGGAACAACCTAAAAATGTCATTTCTGGAAAGGAGATTTTTTTTCTAGTCAACAAAGTTTATTGCTTTATAAATGAAAGAACTAGAGCAGGCTTGTCAATATGATGAAAAACATTTCATTTCACACTTTAAATAAAACTGGCAACCACTACTTATTCAATAATCCATGGAGTTACTTATCTTGAAAATTTTCATTTCCCCATGTTATTAAGATTTGTGCATACAGCTTGTCTATCAAACTGCAACATTTTTACAAAATTTTCAAGATGTGCTTCAATATGTCCTATGGAAATGCACTTGGCTCCCATTTCATCTGTAGGATAACATAAAACATGCACAGGCCTGTATTTTCAAAAGGCACTTAGCTCCCATTGAAATGGTATAACAAAACCCAAAAAATGTCACAGGCCTGCCATGTCAAATGCTTCAGCAAAGATGCATACATCATTAAAGCTTTCAAAGAAAATCTAATGTATGCTAGGTAACAAAAATGAACTTCCCAATAACAATAATTGTCAATTAGAATGAGCACAGCTAACATCAGAAAATCACATATTTTCTTGGGCCTTATTTTTTCAACTTTTTGTGTGTAGTCTTTAACTTTACTTGATATATTTGAATTCAATTAAAGGAAGATTCCATGAATTTATTAGTTTACCGGTAATAGATGTGCCTTGTGAAAAGATTGCTATATCCAGACAATTGTATTTACTGTACTCATGCATTTTTTGAGAATGGAGTAATACTACTAAAATAACAGTTCAGATTTTACATTTGATATTTAGCTTTTATTTCAAGTCATAAACCAGTCTGTATACAAATCAATGGGAAGACACAATATACCCATTATTTATCTAAGTAACCATTGCTATGATTTAAAGATTTAAATAGTCAGGGAAAAATCTTGCAACTAGGGCTGTCAAAAATCACGAAAAACCAACCTGGGTACCCGCTGCGAAATTTAACGGGTACCCGTTAGCACATGAATGACATGTACAACCGTAGACCAACTAATTGTTATCCCCATTTCTTTAATATTTTATATGGCGATAGAGGCTAACCATGTAATGCACTATTTGGTCTGATGCGTCCGCACCGATGTAGCTGCGAATGATCTGACCGCACACTATTAATTAATAAATTTATTTAGAATGACCTTTGTACACAGATGGTAGGTATAATCCAACTTTTAATGATCACTGTCATCAGCCGCGTTAAATCCTTTAGAACACTCACCTTTTTTTAAAGTATAAGTCCTTGTTAGAACAGACCATGTTTATTCATCGGCTTTTGACCGCAGATTTGAATTACCCACGCATGCGTGTAAAGCAGCTTTACCACATGTCAAGAGTAATGCGTTAAAACCGTCTTTGTGTGTGTGTACGAAGATTTCAAGGTGTCTAGGTGATAATTGTTCATAATATAAATTGTGGGATTTCTTCGACATGTGTGTTCGGAAATCAAAGGTATCCATCTGGATTTCATTAAAAGAGCACGCAATGTACCGATCATTTAGCACCCACAATCAATAGTTATCATCTACAAAGAGGTTTATTACCTGTAGAACAATGCTATGTTTTAACCTTGGTATATAATGCCTCGGGGATAATGGTTTGTCCTGTTGCACAATGCCAATGAATTTTATTAATCCAAACAGACTCTCTGATGTATTGTTTATTTATATTAAGCAGGGATCTGGTTTCTAATTAAAGCCATAGCTGTCACACCTGTTTGAAGTGGTTGGCGAGTGTGTCGATTTTTTTTATGGGTACCCGCGTTTACGTTTCAATACCCGGGTTTTTCAATACGGTCGGGTACCCGAGTACCCGTTGACAGCCCTACTTGCAACAACCATCAAGACTGCAACAGTGGCTGGTGTCAAACTTATTTTAATGGAAATAAATCAACTCACTATATTCAAGTTTAAATAAAATAAGAACAAAAATCCTTTCACAGTAATAAAACAAATTTGGACCTCAACCAGTTTTTAAATGAGGTGTTCCTCATTTATACCATGAGTACTCATGAGTAACCTGTCTTGGGTACATGTCAGCATCTTGCCTTGAGTAGATGTAAGCAACTTGCCTTGGGTACATGTCAGCATCTTGCCTTGAGATGTAAGCAACTTGCCTTGGATACATGTCAGAAACTTGCCTTGGATACATGTCAGCAACTTGCCATGGATACATGACAGCAACTTGCCTTGGATACATGTCAGCAACTTGCCATGGATGCATGACAGCAACTTGCCTAGCAGCAGGGAAGGTGAACAGACCAGAATTTCAGACAGAGGATGAAAAAATACAAGCATCAATAAAGCTTATGTAGGGTGAGTAAACAGATCAGAATTTAAGACCAGAATAAAGCTACAATGGGTGAAATAACAGAAATGTCACCAAGACCTCTAACTGGGTTATTTTTTATGTGTCGAATATATTTACATGGGGAGTCACCCTCTCTGCTGCCATGTGTGTAAAAAAAACGCCATCAGATCTCTCAGCCAAAAATTGTATCAAGACCTATTCGATATCGCGACCGAGGATCATGTAAATTTATCACGATCAATCCACGAGGAATCGCTTGAGTACGTTAAAAGAAATTTTCAAACTTAATCCTATCCATGTCTCCTGACCACCAGGTCTGATGGATGTTTCTTAGTGTGTGAGTATCAACACCATTAAAGACAACCAAAAGATTGCAGTTATCTCTGATCACTTTAGGTATTTGCACATATCGCTGAGTAACATATATAATATCAGTGTTTTTGTGGAAAATATCCAAGCAGGATTTTATTGTCTAGCATCACATCATCATACACTACGAGACTATTAATACTACCAACAAGATCATATATGGATGGCACATCGCTTACGTTGGGGATAAAATCTATATCATTACCGTCCTTGTCCAACAATTTTGCATTTTCATTAAAATCTTTAAGCACGTTGCAGCATCTCGGATCATCCAAAGATGGTGCCACTAAATATAACTTATCCCACTCGAGCCATCTCATTATCAGGTAAAGAAACAATTGCGTTTTACCAGACCCAGATCGACCTATGATAATTGCTCTGATAGAAATTTGGTAGAGCTGGATAATCACTGATTGGCTCTTGTGTTCGTGTTGCTGAGAAATCAATGACATTCATGTTGTAAGAATATAAAATAATTATATGAATTTATATTATGTTCAATGCAGAGCACCCGCCCCCACCAGTGGATTAAAAACAATAATGACAAGGAATAAACAGCATGCACTTACAGGCAAGTATATCAAATGTGGTACAAAAAAATACAGATTTATCTCTCATTCAGCAGAAAGAGATATCGCTGCTTCACTGGGAAAATTACCATGGGCTCCATGGGCTAAGCATCCTGGTGAGAAGCATCTTCCTGGATATAATTATTGTGGTCCTGGAACCTGACTTGACAAGAAAGATCAACCAAGACCTGGAGAGTTTCCAATAAATTTGATTGATCAAGCATGCCACATTCTTGATGTTGCATATAAAAATAAAGATTTACAACAATGACATGTTGCAGACGTAAAGTTGATACACATGTTAAAATCAGTAAAAAATAAAAACCTACGAGAATCACTCACTAATTATTTTTATAAGATATGTGATGAAAGGTAAACTAGTGCTAGGGGCTGGTAATTAGTCGGCCGATTGTTGAATACTTTTTGGGGTCAGAAATTTGGGTAGTTACAACTCAGAGAGTATTTCCTCTAGCTTTGACTGTTTAAGGCAAAAATTCAGAATTTGCAGCAGCTGGGGCTGCAGTGGCTATCAATGCTGGCATAGCTGCAAGAAGTGGAAATATACCACCCATCTTAACTGCGTCTTTAATGGCACCCGCAAAAAGATTAAGTCCAATGCCAGTCTTTGATCATTTGGCATCACTGAAGTGCCTGAGTTGACATTCTGTCAGTGATAGTTTATTGGGACCACCTGCAATCTGTGCCGATTTTAGCAATATTTTTATTCTAGAATTCTTTTTTTATGCTGAGTGTAGCTTTTTAATCTGACCAAGAGTCAGAGTAACACTAACATCATGAGTGATTTAATTACATGTTTTCTACTGGGGCATCAATGACTTTCATTCATCCATCAATACCTTCAAGCAGCATTGTTCTGTCTGAGAGTATGACAGCAATTGCTTTATAATCAGTAACACCGGCTGGTAGTGCACTTACTCGAGCTTGAAAATGCATGTCAATGACTGACTGTCTAAACAAATCTAGATGTTCCAGCGAGAACTAGCAGATCAGATGCAACGTCGAGAAATCCCGCTGAGATATTTGTAAACCAGAATCCACATTCTGATCACACCCCATGAATGTCATCAAACGACGATAAGCATGTACAACATGATTATTTTCAAAATCCAGCAACATTTCTTCAGATGGTTCTTGATGTCCATTTATCCTCAAAGAAACTTCGTATTTGAGAATCCCATCGCTGGATATCTTAAAAAGCTATAAATACATGTCGTGGTACTGAAACTCTCTGCTGTGATGCAATCTGCCATGCAAACATGCCAACAGTTGTACTTGTGATCAAGTCTGTAGTCATTGTCAACCATGATAGCATTGATCTGCCACCGCTGTACATAAAAGAGAGCAGCCATTGTTCTTCAGCGAGTGATGGTGACATTACTGGCATCCAAAACAAAAGTATTGTCAGTGTCACATTTCCCTGAAGTGCCACAGTTGCAGCTGGATCAACTCCTTCAGCATGCCAGACAGCATCGTCATCCGTGGATGTTCAAATGAGAACAACTGTATGTTTTGCCCCCAAAAAAACTTTTTTAACATTTCTGCAGGAACCAAAGATATGTGACAGTGGTATTGCACAGCTAAATCTCCCATGAGCATCAATTTGATTTTTAAGTGCTGGGAATCCCAGATTCAAATTCGCATTTACAAAGAATAAACTTTCAACATCACTTTCATCAGCCGCAGCAGTAACTTTTTGGGGGGCTCCAAAAAGTATAAGGTCTGCCATCAGCATGATCAGTGTTATCTTTTCAAACATCATTGATGGACCAGCAGACCATAAATAATCATCTTTGTATCGGGATTGCCCCAATATCATCGTAGCAACATCAACATCATTATGACAAACCTCAATTTCCCGACCATCAATAACATATCATGCACCGTTAAATAATGCCATAATTCCATTATTAACAAATCCATCCTGCACATCACCGTAAGGATTACCATCGGTTTTTACAAGTCTAACCCGAACTTCAATGAATGCCTCAGCAGGCAAGAAATATCTGCTTGTATCCTGAACTTGTAGTTTGATTAGTCCATGCTCGTTTGGTTCTCATTAATATTGATAATCATGCACAGACTCATCCTTGAGTACTTGTGTGTCCATGTCAAATGCTGGATCAGATACATGTGTTAACATTATTTATATTTGCTGCACCACCGACATTTAAAGGTGGCAATGATGAGATAAATCACTACCCACTACCAGATTTGCAGTTACATTCTGAGCTTCTTCACTGGCTAATTCTTTCATCTGTTCACTTGCAGCTTGGTTTATTATTTTACTAACATTTGCAGGTATAACTTCGGTGCAATTTTACTGGCTGTGGTTTTCACTGTATTATTCGTGCTATCCTCAATTGCTGAGAATGCTTTACTAGCAACATCATGAATACCTTTATCACGAACGTCAATAGCCTTCATTTCCAGTTGCTTTGCAATTGGTACTGCTTTTGGGGTTATCCTTCTAAATAGACCCTGAACAACATCACAGAGTCCATCTCCATAATCACTTTATATGTTGGTAATTGCGAATTTATCGCCCCAACCATTACAGGTCCACATTGAGCATTATGTATGATCATCTTATTTTCTTGTCACTGATCTAATTGCATACCCTCAATCACTGCGGTAATCATCAATAAGAGACCGATAAACATTAATGTCAATGATACTGCCTGTAAATAATCTCTGACAAATAGCAGCTGTTTCAATAATGATTTCTGAGGAATTATTGCCAGCTCGTTTTCCACCAATTAAAATTTCTAATCCATCAACATCAGCAAGGACATTTTTGGGGCATGAGGTAATAAGGCCACCACTGGACAAACCACTTCCAGTGGAACTGGGCCAGGATCGGTATCTTTTTCCTTAATTGCTATAAAGTCTGATTCTACTTTTTTGTTCAACTTCCTGTTTAAATTTAGTAAAATTTGTATCATCATATCTAACCTTCTGAACATTTATTAGCGACGCGATATACATTTAAAATCCAACTGTCATGGTTCATATTTTTAACACGTTTGGGTTTTACATATTTCATTCTTTTATCCATATGCTGCAATATCTATTATTTGGTCTGGACCCCTGATAGCGCCAATACCTGATGGCATAAATTTATCTATAATGTTAATTTTAGCTTTTGGTTGTGGCAATAGTTGCGGTTGAGGATGCGATGGTTGTGGTTGAGGAGGTTGCGAGAGTGGTGGTATAGTTGTTTTGTCTGTTTTTTTCAAGGTTGATTTCCCTTCTTGTCTAGCATTTTCAATTTGTTTCTTCATTTCTTCTTCTCTTAGTCTCCTTTCTTGTTTTACTTGTTCAATATACTCATCTACTGCCTGGTTAAAAATTCTAAAGTGATTAGCATCTCTCTCTGTGAAATATTAAAAGCAATGTGATATACATCCCTAATCCAATCAGCGGGTTTTAGAGTTTTATCATATTCGGGTCTTACATACCTAACTCTATCATGACATCCATCCGCAGCAATATTAATCATTTGGTTTAGGTCTTTGATTGTGACAATACCTTCTGGCATAAATTTACTTGTAATTTTAGTTTTAACTTTTGGAGGAGGTTATGGTTGAGGAGGTTGCTGGGATGGTGGTTGAGCTGCTTGAAGACGGACAGCAATATCAACGGGTAATGCCTCAAGAGCTTTCTGAGCTGCCTCAGTTGCTGTAACAATTTTTTTTGTTGGTTCAACAATTGGTTTAAATAACTGTTCTGTGCATTCTATAAATTCCACCTGACACTCCTGTAATTTTGTTTGACAGAATCAAGGACTGGAAGATATCTTTTAATTGCCCCTCTAGTCACTGTCACGCTAGTTTAGTTGTACGAGATTCCATGGTTAATGTATTATATCAATAATAATGATTTAATTACACCATCTGACCATTACCTTTTTTTTCACACACATGGCAGCAGAGAGGGTGACTCCCCAGGTAAATATATTTGACATACGAAAAAATAACCTAGCTAGAGGTCTCGGTGATGCTTGTAGGAAGCTTCATTTCAGTCTGAAATTGTTATCTGTTTAAACTAACTACTTTAGCATTATTGATGCTTGTATTTTTTCACCCTCCGTATTTCGGTCTGTTCACCCTCTCTGCTGCTTGCCTTGGATGCATGACAGCAACTTGCCTTGGGTACATGTCAGCAATTTACTTGGATGCATGACAGCAACTTGCCTTGGGTACATTTCAGCAATATCAGCAACTTACCCCGTGTACATGTCAGCAATCTGCCTTGGATGCATGACAGCAACTTGTCTTGGATGCATGACAGAAACTTGCCTTGGGTACATGTCAAAGCACTTCAGTGCATGTGGGAAGAATCTTTAAGTAAACTTTTTATCATCATTAACTGATTTTGGTGACCCTTTTTATCCATTATAAGTGTGATGTGATGAATGCTTACTAACTAACAGGACTTGAGCAGCAGTATACAATAAATTGGAATAGAAGGGAGGACTCTAAAACTTGGCACAGGATCGACGAGGTGCTTGTTAAGAGGCTTCAAAAAGGGCATGATACTAACAAAGGGCATGATACTAACAAAGGGCATCATTATTATAGTGCAAGAAAAAGATCAAAGCACAGCACCAGATCTTGAAGAAACGCTACCTTCATTACACTTACCTATGATTGGAATTCCTCCAGATTTCTGAACCTGTAAATTAATTATAAGAAGAAAATAAAAAAGATCAATTTGTACATTGTTTATAATGCAAATTTATTTATATCCATCACCAAAATTATTTCTTGTGGAGTGACTGTATATGACAACATCACATTGTTTTTATGTATGTTTTGAGTAATTATAGCTTGATACATGCCACATTCACTGTACAGCATTACAAGAACAATACATTGAACCTAAAAGGTTAGATATTATTTATTTTATAAAGACTCATTTGCATACTTCATACTTTTTCTGCTAACTTCTTTGAATCTTTCTTAATTACTAGTATGCAGACAAGCTTTACAAAAGATCCTGTAGATTTACCTGTATTTAGTATCCACAAGTATTCTTGTTATTTACCTTATATATTCGCTTATAAGCAGAGTATAACTGCAAACAACAATATCATGATTTGCTGTAGCATAATGTACCTGCTGATCAGGATCTATAGAGTTTGTTCTACCAATTACTCTTAACAAACTGCACAAACCCAGATCCACCAGAGCATAATATGCTGGCAGATCTGAGTCTGTGCAGTTTGCAGTTGGACTCAACTTGTGAGTATAAATGGTTGTTGTTGTTGTTGTTGTTGGGTTTAACGCCATTTTTCAGCACATGATAGGTTATACATGGCAGCCAGTATTAATGGTGGAGGAAGAACCCGGGAAAACCCCGGAAAGAACCACTGACCCACGAGAAGCTACTGGCAAGCTTTCTCACATACCCACATTAGGAGTATAAGTTGTAACATATGTAGTGAGAGGAAGAAAAAAAATATGAAACACAAGAGTCACCTCAAGGGAATGGGATTCTACTGTCTCAAAAGACCATTTCTTCCTTTTAACTGCTGTGTAGTGGAACCATCTTTGATATTCTTCAGCTTTATGATTTTCAAATCAGCTGCTATGATAGAGATACTGGCAGTCAACTTAGCAATATTTTCATTTAAGACCAACAAGGCATAATAAAAGTCTTTTGGTGGAAACAACATGTTCATATGATTTTCCATTTTGGAGCAGCAACAGTAAGATTTTCTAGATGGATGGCTATGGTGGCCATATTCAATATCAGACTGGTACCATTTCTATTTAGTATCAGCAAGACATCATTTTGACGAAAGCATGATGTCGATATGATCATCCAACTTTGAGAAGATGGACATTGTTGTTGTTGTTGTTCTAGGGTTTAATGCCATTTTTCAGCACATGATAGACTATACATGGTGGCCAGTATAACTGGTGGAGGAAGAACCCTGGAAAACCCAGGGGAGAACCACCTACCCTCGAGAAGCTACTGGCAGGCTTTCCCACGTTAGCTGAGCCTGAGACTCAAACCCATGCAGACAGAAGTAAGATGGCAGTGATCTGGAACGGTGAGCGGTTTTGACCATTTGGGGCCCCTGATGGACATTGTGGCATCATATTAGAAGTCAGAACTGGCACCATTTTCACTTACAACCAACCTGACATCATATGAAGCTTTCCGGAACACCCTATACTGATATAACCATTCAAATAGTGATAACAAGATTTTCAACCGCTCCGGTGGCCTAGCAGTTAGAGCATCCACTTTGGATGCGGGTTTGAACCCCAGCTGAGTAAAACCAAAGACATAAAAATGGTACTAACAGCTGCCTCGCTTGGCACTCAGCATTAAGAGGTGAGTCTGAATGGCACCATTATGGATTAACTAGACAAGTTGCTTAGTAAACAAAACCCATGCTGATATGACCATCCATTCAAGAGGAGAAGTGATAACAATATTTTCAAGATGACCACTGTTGTGACCATACTGAACATCAGATCCACACCATTTTCTTTTTGGACCAACTATACGTCAAAAGAAATCTTGTCGTTAAAACCCCACAGCAATATTCCTTTTCATTCATCAGGATTAGCAATAACAAGATTGTCAAGATGGTCACGGTGGACATCAGATCGACACAATTTTCATTTTGGACCAACTAACCATTACAAACACTTCTGGTGAAAACCCCATGCCAATACTACATTTCATCCAGAAATAGAAATACCAAGATTTCAAAGACTGCCATGGTGGATCATACTGGATATCAGATAATCCCCATTTTTAGTTAGGACCAGCTAGCCAAAAAGTCCTCTGGTGAAAACCCTTTGACTTTCCATTCAGGTCAACTAGTGATAGCAAGACTTCCAAGTCAACTAATGTGGATGCCATAATGTACATCAAATGGGCATAATTTTCATATTGATCAACTAGACATCACAAAATGTCTTTCAGTGAAAATCTCTGTGAAATGACCATCCATTCAGAAGGAGTAACAATGTTTGTCAGAGATGCACCATTTTCATGTTGGACCAACTAGACCGTGGGATGAACGTGTGTGTGAAGTGTGTCAATCCGGCAAGTAGTTTAGGTGGAGTAATGATAACATACTCGTGCTAATGGATAATAAATGGATGGTAGACTACAGACCATCCAATAAGCTCTTCTGGTCTACAACCAAAAGCTAAAACATGATCAAAACCACAAATTTTACAACTGATTCTAGACTACTGAGTTCTCTGATCTGACTACCATGACAGATTCGGAAGCTGACTGTCTACTTGCATATCTCTGCCCTACACTGCTGATCTACTGTGCACTGGGGGAGGGGTGTGTAAGTGCAAAGAAGGTGCCCTTTAGAATAGAATGAGACTTTTATGCTTGCAAGACAACCATTCAAAAATAAAAGAAAAACTAAAAGAAATTACTCACTTCCACTCGTGCCACTTCCTCCATGCACATGTTTCCCAGGATGCTAAGGACCAGGTCTCTGGTTTTGTCATCTGTATCACGTTCAGGGTTTATTAGTTGCAGGAGCTTTGGACACGCACCACCAGTCACCAGTTTGGTCACCCCATTTGGCAACTTGATGAGACGTGTTCTAATGTCAACCAGTGTGTCATAGACATGTTTTACATTTGAACTTGTCAAGCGAGCAAGATATTTCCCTAACCTATCTGATGTCATCTTGGTGGGAGAGTAGTATACCTAGAAAAGTTGAAATGTTGGATATAGTTAACTCATTTAAATTTGATTATAGCCATTTCTCTTTACTGTTCATGTATCTAATCCATTTTAAATAAATTTATCATTCTTTATCCTCTGGTACTGACCCTGAAATGCAATCCCACCAAAAACATATAAAAGCCAACCTGAAATCTCCACCAAAATTCCTTTATGTATAGATTTAAACATGGTGAGAAACAAATACTATATGATACTGATAGCTGTTGCTGTTCGTGATCATTTTCTACTAAGCTATTCAGCACAATCAACTATGCAGATGTAAACAAACCCCCTTCTATCAATCCAAAATAGTTATTAATGATGTGAAGGTACAGTAAATGTGACGTTCTGAAAGAAACACAAGTACTCCATCTTGCAGATATGAGAACAGAGGTTGCACAATCCTGGGTAGGCAATTTGATTGGTCCGTAACACAAATTTAAAAAATTCATTTCATGAAAAACAGCAAAGGTAAAAACGAACAAAATCATTAATCATGAACATTTTTATTAATGACAGCTCCATGCCTTTGTTCCTACAAAATTATTGACCAAATTCAAACTCTGATTTAGCCTAATGTAAATGTCAGTATGTCACAAAAGCAGTATTATTTAGAATATTATTTTTATTGACCAATCAAACAGTTGCTCATGATTGCATAACGTTTAAAACTCTGCTTTATAATCCCAAGTGGTGTTACTCGTGTTTTGCTCGGATCTGTATATTTATCATGTCTGCACATCTTTTATAACTATTACATGTATGAATTGACAGGCAAGGTTGATTTACATCTGCATTACTGTATTAACATATATATATATACAATTTCACACTGGCTTTGATACTTTGTTCATTGTAAATGCCTTTTAGGGGTCAGTTCCAGTATTTTAAGTAAGATAAATTTACTTCTGATGTCAAATGTTTTAGATTTACTTTAACCAAGTACAATGTCATGAACATTAGCTATTCTAATAGGAAATACAAGTACAATACGACAGAAGATGAACAAAAGAATAAGTGTTTGGAATCTGTTTACATTTCAAAAACAATTCCAGATTCATCATAACCAACTGATAATCAATTATAATTGGTTAACAGCATTTTCCAAAAATTATTGCTCTGAATGACTTGAATGCAAAGACCGGATTTAATGAAAAACTTCCAAGTTTAACCAATCATAGTACACCAGATTTCAAAACCAGAGTGTCATTTGACCCCAAAATCTCAGACAAGTCAAAATGAAAATCTCAAGTGTCAAAACTGAAATTTTAATTGCATTAGCTTTTTGACAGTCATGAGCTCACAACTGAGATTGTTATTTGTGGAGGAAACATGTTTAAGACTTTTTGTCTCAGGCTGAATAATGGCAAACACTTGCATGGGATTTCATAAGAAAACCTACAAGCAGACAGTGAGACAGACATGGACATAAGCAATCTTTGTATAAGTGTTTCTTTTTATGTATGACTGTGTGTATATTTAACACATTAAACATAAAAAATGATTATTTTACTCTTTATTTTTTGGAAGATTGGAACCTCTTTCAGTGACAAAATAAGTTTTATTTTCCAGTGTCCTTACACCAACCACTTTATGTTTCTTTGGAGTATAGGGGTCAAAATGATCATTACTGGGAAGTTGTTTCTGGGACTGAGACAAAAAAGAAAATATATTCTTCTGGTAACCAATGTGATTTAACAGTTTATAGATACACCTAATACAACAAATAAAACAAACTTGTTCCATCTCTTTATTCAGTCTCGAGTCAAGTAATTCCAAAGATGAAATCAACAGCTGAGCATAAAGTACAATGAATTCTTACTGAATGACACATTAATTAAAACTCCCAATTTTTTAAATTTCAAAGATTAAAACAAAATTGCTGAAAAAACATGCCTTCGAGAACTAGCTTTGCAAGCCATTATACATGTGCATACCCTGAAGAAAAAAAAATCCATTTCACCAATCAATGTTTTATTACCAATCAGTAAGTCCTTGAAAAAAAGTCTTTTTAAATTTACAGATGGGGAAAAACAACTTACCACTGTAATAGGCATCCAGTCTATGTGATAACAGCACGACTCACAGCTGATAAATGCATCAGTAATACCGTTATGAAGTCTACAGTGTTATAAAGCTATATGTGGCTCTGTCATTACTGATATTCTGTTACATGTATCATAATTTGTGCAAATTTACCAGAAATGTGTACTTTTATGACATATTTCCTAACTAAATCAGCATCCTCTAGTTTTTTTCATTTACATCAAACTTTTCAGATTTTCTATCATCTAAATAAGAAATTTGACTTTGAGAGTAAAGTTTGGGTCATCCTTTCAGAGAATCTTGTATCTGAACTTATTTTGACTTAAGTAATTTTCAAAAATTTGTTTGAAGATAGTCAGAAGGATAATAAATTCTCCTGTAATTGTATGTCTCTTGTAAGTTTTTAAAAACAGGTCATATACTAAATCTAATAAACAATTTCATTATACATGTAATACCATCATGAAATTTCCCAATCTGATTCTTTTATCTTTGGAGCTTCCTACGGAGGGTGAAACAATACAAGCATCCTAAAACCAAACTTGCAACATAAGAAAAGCTTTAGGAATGGTAAGTTAAAGTGTTTATGTCATTTTTTCTACAAATCAGAATCTTCTAACAACTGTACAGCACATAGAAAACCATCTTCGCTTGCCAAGTTTCCAATATGATAACCTTATCTACACCTTGGGCAATCAAACAGATATTTTAGTGCCTTGTCAAAGTGACATCTATTAGACTTCATGAGTAGCCTCCCTTAGTATGTAATGAAAACTAACCAATAGCATATAACAGTGGTACTTTGTATATCAGCAGAATGTGGTAGAGGCAATTGACTTAAAAATTATACATTGTAAGTTTAACATTGAAAGTATGACTATGTACCAAAGGGAAGCCATTACAGGTGTATCTGAATGAAAAGTATATGTACACATGCGGACCAGCAGTGTATATGTACACACGTGGACCAGCAGTGTATATGTACACACGCGGACCAGCAGTGCATATGTACACACGCAGACCAGCAGTGTATATGTACACACGTGGACCAGCAGTGTATATGTACACACACGGACCAGCAGTGTATATGTACACACATGGACCAGCAGTGTATATGTACCGGGGATGGTCCTGGCTTTTAAAAAGCTGTCGCCAAAATAATCGCCAACTTCAATATTTTGTCGCCAATTTTCAAAAAGTGTCGCCAAAAAAAGTAGTGTACATTTTTCCAAGTGTTAATTTAGTCTATTAATGTAACAGGCAATGAAAATTACAAAAGATGGATTAGTTAATACTTTAATTACAACAAGCATTAACAAAATGTTACAAAGTGTTACATGAAGATCCGTCGCGATTTTAGGGCTGCCCACTTGTTGAATGCAGTTTCAAAGTCTAATTTTTCACATCTGTACATGCTGATTCTCATTAAATTCTCGAGAGATGAGATGCAGAGCTTATTTCTGATGTCAGTTTTTATGAGGTTCATCTTACTGAATCCACGTTCACAGTCCTCAGTGCTGACAGGTGACACCAGTAGTCTCTCAGCAGCCCCCCCCCCCTTATGGCTAGCTTCACAAAGCTTGTAGCGAATCGCTTCCTAAATCCCAAGAATGATCACTGAATGCTGTATAAATTTTCTCAACAAGAAAAATAGGATCTCCATTCCCACGAATGAAACTTACACAAGTCAACACCTGGTAATATTGGACCGTATATATAAGCGTAAATTCACACCCAATTTAGGGATTCTTTCACTCCTGTATTTTGAGAAATAAATAATTATTATTAATTATGCAAAACTGTTTTTTTTTTTTTTTTGCTATTTCTTGTTGCGGAGTTTAAGTCTCTGCAGCCGTAACATGGGACTGATGGCAAAAGGAAAAGATCAATGAGTAAAATGCTGCACTGGCGACAGATGTAATTGTGATTGAGATTTTTTCCATTTGCTTTGTATTTATACACAGTAGTTGGTACTTCAAAGGTTATCAGTTTTCTATGAAGGTTCAGCAAAACTATTGTATTGGTATATGTATAAAAAAAAAAAAACAGAAGGATTAGCCATACAATTAATTGTATCTGTTCTATTCACGTCTTCAGAAGTGGGTCAGTTGTAGGTATAGTGCGGTAGCATGATTGACTGTATCGCAGCATACAGTACTCAGCCCAGATGTCAGCATAAGCAGATTATGATGTAACAATGCACTGTAAAGATAGGGTTGTCAATAAGAACAAAGGATCGTTTGTGTAACAGATTGATTCCAATGCATTGCTTAGTTAAGTTTATGGCTTCCTTTCGTTCTGGCTTTAAATTTATTCAGTCCAAATCCATGATTGTATGTACAAATTAAATAACCAAAAAGTATGTCGCCAAAAAAATCACCAGATGGGATATTTGTGTCACCAATAAGGAAAAAAAATCGCAATTTGCGACATTGGCGAAGCCCAGGACGATCCCTGTGTACACACGCGGACCAGCAGTGTATATGTACACAAGCAGACCAGCAGTGTATATGTACACACACAGAACAGCAGTGGAAAACTGCTTACTGATCAGTCCATTCAAGTTGTGTGCTCACCTTGTCATTTAAGAACAATTTTCAAATTTGAACAACTTACTTTTGACTGGATGTAGTGGCTTGCTGCCACATCCAATGCAATTCACAGATCCAAACCACAGAGATATCTGCTTGATATGCCAAGGTGTAAACAGGGATATCATACTGGAAACTTGACTAGCAAAGATGGTTTTCTATTTTTTCACACGAGCTTACATACACTGGTATCAGAGGCACAAGCTGACTCTTGAGATGCATCACAATAAGTGATTTAATACAGGAACTATCCAACAAAGAGTTGTCTGGTTGAATGCATGCTGAGAAAAGTATAAGGAAATATATCAATGACATTTTATATGCATGCTTTTCTATAAAAAGCAATGTTCGAATTAAATGAGGTATCACAAAGAAATGAGTACACTTCTAAATAAGTGAAAAAATATGGTTACGTACGTCCATACAATGGACTCCGGCAGTCCTACAAGGTACGACGCCTCGCCTCATATCTAGGTTTGCGACCTCAAAAAACAAATATTTGGTGAGGCGTCTTACATTGTAGGACCAGGGACTCAGGATACAAATAAGTCTATTCACAAAATTCATTAATTATGACACATGAAATAATTGGTCGCAAAAAAGGTTGTTTCTTCTGACCGACCAACACACTCGTAATATTATGTACACGAAAATAGGATGAAGTGTCCTGATAAATAAATAACAGTATAAAGAACGATAAGGGAAACAATTCAATTCCAACGAGATGACATACCCCGTCTCCTTGTGCTTATGGAAACCTAATGTAAAATTTTCAATGCATTTAGTCGCTGTTGCGGCTTGTAACATGAACAGATTAACAATACATATTCTTAGCACTCGCAGCTGTAGTTGTGTCAGCTTTGGCTGAATGTGGTGAAAGCTACTCGGCATGTATATGCACCTCATACACATATTATCTTTGTAATATTTTGTCTCCCAGAAATAGCCGAGGTGCTCCGAATACGTATCTTAATGACCCGATGGGGACATCGCTCGGCCATTTCCGTCATGTAATGTTCGAAAGTAGTTGTATGAATACCTATCAATTTGAGGTGTAAGTGATTCTCATCTGGCGGAGTGCATCTCATACGTTACGACAGCAAACCCAGGTGCTCGACGCGGGCTTGATGTGGAGAAAGAAAAAAAAAACAATAATCTGAAGGGAAAAAATCATACAGAGTGACAAAAATACCTTAGTTTACCCCCATGACCCTTTCTGACATAGGACCCTCTCTATCGTACTATATAAGAGAAAAGGTACGTAACTTCCAGATACTTGGTTCCATCCATGACCCTCGATTTCCTTCTGCTATTTCCGTCTTTAAAGGCACACGAACATACTCTATGGCTTGTTTTACTCCTGAGATATTTTACTATTCATCAAGCCATCAATGACTTTTCTGCGTTGTACCAAACTGAAGTTATGAGCTCCGAAATGAGCGAATTTCGCGAATTTTGCCTGCCGGGACAACGTCGAACTCGGGTGACAACTGGTGAAAAGAGCTATACATGTATACACCATATTTACGACTCTACGATATATATACCTTGTTTAATTACAGAACAGTGATAGATGCAAAAGTAAGTTTTTGCTTACCATTAGCTCGATTCAGCTTTAGGAATCCTGTTCCATGGAATAATTAGACATTGTCTTCTTCACTACACATACATTACATACAAGCTCCAAGAACTTGTGAAACAATGAGAAATATCAAATTTTAAACAATTGTAAATATCACATCTACATCTAATACAAACTTAATAATAATTATCCTCACGGTCTGAAACAGCCCGTAATATATCGTAATATGGTCCGAATCAGCCTGCAAGCGAAAAGAAAAGAGATCAGCATGTTTACTTGTTTTCCTTTTTAGCTCTACTTATTCATTTTTTTAAATCTGCTTTCCACTACTTTTCCGGTAAACGTTGAGAACAATAAGTGCAAAATGTTATGGCACATCAAGATATGGAGATTCGTCAAATTTCAAGGGACATTGGCAGTTTTAGTGTCTCCATTAAGGTGCAACACTGGTGTAACAAATTTTGTTAGTATTTATTCACCATTTCACATATGTGACACAAGAAGAAACTAGTAATTTATTAAAACTATTTGTACTTATAAGAAAAAACCATGGTTCGCTAGGGTGATATGCTTAATCACTATGTAAACGGCAGCGGCTAAAGAGACGTTCTTCAGTTTTCTACGATGCCCGTACTAGCTTTCTTGCCCTTTAGATTGCACAGCCGATAGCAGGTACATACATACATCGCCGACTCAGAGCTAATGTGCTACACAAGTGGTAAATTACACCCAAATGGACTACATAGCACTTTGTAGCACTCGCAAGAAGGTTCACTATCCATCTTGTTAAAGTCCTTATGGTAGCCTGGATTGACATTTGGATAGGATTCCAACCAATGAAGGTGGAAGTAGTTAAAGAAAGATATATTTTTGATTAACAACATTATATATATATATATATATATATATATATATATATATATATATATATATATATATATATATATATGGCGAATAACAATCCTTTCAAGTGCACTGGAACCAATGAAGGAATCACGTGTGTCAAGGATTAATTAAGATAAATGCAATAAACTGACAATGGACAGTGAGAAATTAGTACCTAACTAGCCTGAGCGCTTTTGACTCTTTAATGAGTCTTTTTCAAAGGCAAATGCAAAACATAGACAAGACAAACGAATAAAACAGAAAAGCGGTTGTGTTTGCGAAACTGTACGTGTCTGTTTCTATAAGAATTAAACCTTTTAATGTTATTATGTTTCAACTAGTTTATTTCAGCTTGTTGCTGATACTGGAAAATATTTGTATTGACCTAGAAATTGATGAACCATAACGATATCTGTTATTTTATGTAAATGTAAACAAAAATGTACATAAAATAACAGATATCGTTATGGCTCATCAATTTTAAAATCAATACAAATTTAAACATAAATTTACATAAAATAACAGATGTCGGTGCAAAATTTAGAATATTTACCACGTATCTATTGCGTCATTCAACCGATAATTTTCCGGAAAGTGTCTATTGTGTTAAATAAAGTGGATGAAAAAAAAACGTTTATGCTGGAACTATCTGATAAAAAGTAACTGCAGCGTCTTACTGGTGGTGTCTGGAATTTGTCGCTATTACACCTCATTTGATTACTTAGTCATCAGAATATATGATTTCACAATCGTCAGATCTAAATTTTGCAAACAAATACAGACTGGAACAAGTATGTTTGTGGCATACCCAACTGAAAAATATCATCGACGAGTATACAGTAAAACAACAAAAAAAATACCTCAGACGTGTCGTTGTTACTGATATAATTGCATATTCTGCATCCGCGGTCATAGCTGCAACTGTAACAGTCGTTGGAGCATTATCAGCGTCATAAGTGATAGCACCAGCCATGGGTATTGGTGTCGAGGTTATAACCGGCGTTGCTGGTGTACATAATATCATCGCGAAAAAATGTATCCACGTGCGCGGTTGACAAATTACACGAGTATACAATGAAGCTGTCCGTGGCGACTCGCGCATACTCTAAATTATCTTCGTTGATACATTCAAGTCTCAGCAATGGAATAATATCAGATCACGAATTCGCAGAAGTGGTTAAGATTTACCAAAAAGGTACAAATGTACCTTTGGAAATGACTGTGTCAGAATCTACGTCCGATTTAGATAATAATAATAATAATAATAATAACATCGCAAGAATTACTACAACAAATTGTCGTTAATACAACTCCGTCAAAACAACGATGATATCAGCAAGATAAATCAATCCTGAATTTAGCATTAACTTTCCAACTGCAATTCCAGCGAAAGAAATAGCACTAGGACAATTTCGAGTATATAATAGTTGAACAAATATTAGATCAACTGTATTCGGTGCATTGCCAGCAAATAATTCTCTGGTATTTTCGATTTTAAAAAATGGAACCCCCGATTGGCAAGTCATTATTATTCCCACAGGCAATTATCAGATTGAACAAATTAACGATGAATTTGCCGCATTTGACACAATAGACTATGCTATTTTATTTCACCGTCTCCAGCATGCATTTGGCATTCATAATACAGCCTTACTGTGGTTCAAGTCCTACTTGGTCAACAGGACACACATTGTGTCTGCAAATGGAATACACTCCAGCCCAGTTAATCTATGTTGTGTTGTTCCACAGGGGGTCTGTTCTTGGACGTGTTCTCTTCATTCTATACACTGAACCGCTCTCAAATGTCATAGATCATCATCCAGTGTCTCACCAATTGTACGCTGACGACACCCAAATATACACATCTAGCCATCCAACTGGAGTTGATGCTACCATCCAAGGTGTAGAGAGGTGCATTTCTGATGTGAAATCATGGATAACATGTAACAAGCTACAGATGAATGATGATAAAACTGAGGCCATTCTGATCACAACAAAAAGACTTTCTCATTCACATCCTTTACCTCAAACAATAAATATCAGCAACACCAACATTAAATTCACACAGTCAGTACGAAACCTAGGTGTCATTCTGGACAGTACTCTCACGTTGCACCAACATGTCATAAGCCTATGCAAGGCTGCATATCATGAGCTGAGACGCATCAAATCCATTAGCAAATATTTTTCAGTTGATGACACTAAAACACTTGTATGTTCATTAGTACTTTCAAGACTGGACTATTGTAATTCAATTCTGTCTGGTTCATCTCGATATCTACTTCAGAAACTTCAAAAGGTTCGAAACACAGCTGCTCGAATCATACTTAGAATACCACGATCAGAGCACACCTCCCCGCTGCTCTGTACCCTACACTGGCTATCCATTCGATTCAGAATCAAACACAATTTTTTTTCTCTGTGCTACGTTTCACTGAGGTACTCCAGTCCAACATACCTATCCGACCTAACCCATGTGTACATACCACCAATATACTTACGCTCCTCTTCTGACAATCGTATACGCATTATTCCCACTGCGAAAACGAAGTCATATGGACAACGTTCTTTTGCATACCAGGGCCCAGCAACGAGGAATGAATTGCCCACTGAACTTAGACACAAAGACACAGTGATCCCATTCAAGAGTGCTCTTAAAACTCACTTATTTCGACTGCAAGAACAAACTTAAAGACCTAATAATGTTCCATACAACAAATATTTACAGCATGTTTTATGTTTTCTAATTTCATTGTGTTTTGTTTTGTGTAATTGTTATCATTATATGTCTTTTATATTATAGGTGTTGTCTAATGTTGTAAAGCGCTTAGAGCTTCTAAAGATTAGGCGCTATACAAAGTCCTCATTCGTATTATTATTATTATTATTAATTCCAACGCAGAATTAATTCCAAAATCGCTAGTACAGTTCATGAACCAACATTATCAGCGGCGATATAAATAAATTCGCTAGATTATACCGTTGATATATATTCTTCATCGATTAGAACTGTGTTAGGATGGCCAGAAGAACAAACACCAGTACCTACAGCAATACCTCAGCCGAAACGATCTGATTATATTTCATATGAACGCTCGTATTGGAAAAATACTCCAAATTATAAGAATAATCCTCTATGGAAAGCAATAGAAGCTAAACCAGACAGTGGTGACTTATTTATCGCCAATGAAATGTGGTGGATGTATGGGACACCCAAAAGGCCATGTATCGCCAACGATATAAAGTTTACATTCGACGATATTAATCTCGATCACAAACGATATCGCGACAAAATGCGCCAGTTATTCACTGGGTATTTTTTTTTTTGACCTGACGTTCACAAGAACAAGGGAGGAAATCATCAAACAAATAGGACTCTTGAACCAGGTTACATCTGACCTCGAAATTATTCATCAAAGTATTATGCGGACGGTGATCTAGTCCAGATGTAGAATTATTAGGAGCGGCAACACTATTTACACACATTAACAATATTTCATCGACACATATTCGATTGCAACAAATCCACTGTCAGAGGCAGACCTAACGACATTTAAATTTCCTGGATTTAACGCAGACGAACTTAAAAAAAAAATCAATATCATCGATGAATATTCTCCAACAATACCCCTCCTCTCAAGTATATCAATGATCCATACGGTGAATATCATCATATTTCACCAGGAATTGTTAATATAACATCAACGAGCGCAGTTAATCTTGTATGTGATGCAATTGATGGCAGTTATCAAGTTGATGTTGAAAAATCTAATCAGGCTCAGCAAGGATATATTTTATATACATTCACACCTCAAATCACCCCATGGATTTTTTTTATTGTATTAGAACCCGTTAATCCAGTTTATCTGCGATGTCATAATACTTTATTATCACGGATACATTTCAAGCTTACTGACCAAACCGGACACTTACTTGATTTGCGATGTAAAGTTTTGAATATAAATATGTATGTAATATCGTAAAGATCTTCACGTTCATAGAACGTTATCATAAGATCTTTTCGCAGATCTTCAGGTCACGTGTATCTATTATTTTTTTACTTTCTATATTTACTTTTTTTCTCCACTTTTACCTTTTTATGTTTACCTTTCCATGTTTCCTTTCCATATTTACCTTCTATATTTTCCATTCATAGAGTTCTCAGTTGGGTAAGTACTTTGTTTTACCTTTACTTTTTCCACTTTTACTTTACCACTTTTACTTTTCCACTTTTATGTTTCCATTGTTTTTTTTTATACTAAATATATGCCACGAGTTCCTACATACCTGTTTCCGACCGATGAAATACAAATGATAAGTTTACGTGGAGGTGAATCGCCACCAGAAAGTATTAAAACATTCCATATTGGCTTAAATGGTCTATATGAAATTTGGAATAAATCGTATAAAAATAAAAGGTTTCCCGCCGGTAGCGCAGGAGTAACTAAAGGTAAAGATCTTACTGCGTAAATTCAACAGCTTAACGAATCCATTAATTTTTCAAAATAAAATATAATAAAATCTGAGGTACAAATAAAAATCTCGAAATAAAATTAACCAATATTAAAGCTAAAAATCAAGAGTTGATGAAGCCATAAATTCAGCAGAACAAAGAAATGAATCATGCAACAAAACAAAATCGTCTTTGACATCCGTCAAAAATGTCAACGTGGTTCAGGAGATTATTGGTTATTTTTACTGAAAGGGAACTAATTTCATGTTCTAAAATAGTTATTAATATAGCTGCCCGATTATTAATAATCTTTCTTTTCTCGTATTCGTTAGATAACATATCTTTAACACGCTTAATCATAAGAGCGCGGGGGGGGGGGGTGAATTTAGAAATATCTTCCACTGATATATAAAGTAATGATTTTTTTCATTGCATCTTCAAGTAATTTAATAATATATATTCAGAATCAAGTATCTCACATGAGGTTTTATCAGTTTTATTATTGCTGGGTGTCAATTTTAACAATCCTGCAGATCTTAATTTGTCAACTTCACTATGATAGCTTTAATATTTTCTTGATTCATATATAAAATGCAAATATCTAATTGATTGAATATGATAGCAAAATTAGACATAATAAAATGCTATCCACTGGTTATATTTTATGGAAAATGCCTGAGGTTATCTACTGTCGGCAACGTATTTTACCAAACATGATTTAACATTAAAGTATTTAGCAACTTTTTATATTGATTGAAATTAAATTTCACTAATTTCAACGAATGCAATAACTGGTCTGCTAGTTTTGCCATTTTTAAAATTTTGACTATGTGTAACAACTCTCAGATTGGATAGAGTATTATCTCTTGAATTTGAATTAAAATGATCAATTACATGATCCAAGACCTTTTTCAGTTAGTCCATTAAAGCATTCATAAATAAATCTATGGGAAAGGTACTCCATATTTTTTAATCCTGAACATAAAATAGCCAGATTATTGATAGAACCAATTTGTTGTTTCAATCTACAATTTATAATGATTTCATCGCGAGATGATTCATATTCCTTAATTATTGCGTGTTTTACAAATTCTTCTTTTTTTATTCCTATGATAATGGGGTATTCTAATATATATTTGGAAATTTGTCCATATAATCCTTGACGCTTTTAATAACATCAGTATTATATTTCCTTTTATAATACCGCATTAGTTCTCAAGATTTGTTACCCCCGCATTTTGCACATAATTGTGTTTTTCCTCTTAACCCACGTTTTTACAATTTACACATGGAATTGGTCCTTGACTTCCACATTTTATGTACTGTGTGTGAGATGCACAATAGTCATTTATACAGTTACGATTTTAAAAAAAAAACAGTAGAACCAATTAACAATCATTTACATGTGTATTTTTGCTCGGTCATTATAATACTATAAAAGCTTTCGATGCAAGTCAAGGCCGAGCAATTACTCAGTAATTGTTTTACCGTTCCGTCAGTTGCTGCTCGATTTGCTCAGAAGGATGCCGCAGTTAGAGTCGTCACAGATTCATTTTATATCAATACAAACTATGCTGGATTGCTAGAACAATTACATATAGGTGCTGATGCATCATGGGGAAAATGGAGAATAAAACAAGAAAAGGTAGTTATTCTGAATCTGCCGACGTTGAAATCAAGGATATTTATTAAAAAAATAATCAGATATCAGAATTATCATCTGCACCATCTGTATATGATTCTGTGACCAGACATAAAACAGTTTATTTCAATATACTGAGAGGTTCTGGTAAAGCAACGCGTGCGATTAAATTATTTTGTCGAAATTCCTCATATATAGTTGTGTTGTTACCCACACATAGACTCGCTTGAGAAATAAACGAACGAGGAGTTAAATCTTATACTTATCATAGCTTTTTCTGATGCAAGGGATATACATGGAATCCTGAACAAATTGGTGAGAAATATATTCCAAAAAGTATTATCTGGGACGAAATATGTACAGTGTTGCTGGAGACATTCAAAATATTTCTTGATTGGTTGTTATTGAGTGATACAGCTGTGATAATGTGCTGCGATCATGGTCAGCCTCTTCCTTTTTTTGGATTGTCTCTGCATGAATTGATAAAAAATTGTATTGATTATTACAAGAAATAAATGTTGATAATAGAGCGCTTGATGAACCACTAAAAAGCTTGAAATATTAATCAGACTACAACCAGATAAGATTCAGTGTGAGGTAATACGTAGAGTAATTCCAGAAACTATGATAAATGATTTTTGGAATTTCTAGACACCTATAGATTTGATAGTTGCAAGTAGAAAGATAGTTCGTGATACACTTTAACAACAATTATTTCTGTAACATAAAGTAAAGTTTTATAATCTACATGTACCTTTGTATTATCGCCCAGCAGATACTCGATGGCAAAATAGCGACGTTGAAATTCCAGGTTGTGGTAGCAAACAAAATCCTGTGTTAAATGATATTATTTTAGTTCCTGTCAGTGTTGTTGAGAGCACGTTAACGATGGACAAAACTCCATGGACTCTAGGATATGCTATAACGATTCATTCGTCACTAGGATTAACTATGTCCGATACAAATATCTGGATTGTTGATGATCGCATCGAATGGTCAAATTTAGTTTATCTCGCAGTGTCTCGAGTCAGAAGAATGCATCAGCTGCAGAGGGTTATCGTTGACTTCACATTAAAAAATCAAACACAAGAAACCATTTCTGGCAGTAGCGATGATGTAGTAAAAAATTGTTTTAGTTATAAACAGTGTAGCAAAAATAATAAGAGCGACTTTGATCTCGATGCTGAATTTATCATGACGCTGAAACAACAACAGAGTAATCACTGTGTAAGCTGTAACAAAGTAATGTTGTGGCAATATTCAAATAATAATCCAAGACACGTTACCATAGAAAGAATTAATAGTAGTCTTGGTCACACATGCGAAAATGTGATGCTGACCTGTCTTGAATGTAATCGACATCGAGACCTCAGTTCACAAAAGTGAATGCATTGGTAATTGTGTATCCTCGGGAATTACTTGTAAATGTTCACATACAAATCCACGCTGAGGAGCAGTTGAATCTAGTCTGTAGATTGTAGGTCTGCCCGTGGATCTTACCATACTGTAAATGTTATGTGTCATCACACTCCAAATAGGATCAGTTGCTCTTTTTTTTACCACCTTCAAGTTCACCAGGTTCATATAATATCTTAGTCACATTACCTAGTACTGGTTGTTTTCAGAAGGATATGTATATGTATATGTTGTTTTTTTTGTGATCGCATTAATGGGTTTCATAGAAATTGCACAAGTAATTTCATTATTTAACGCACCTATTACACTTGATATTTTTGCAACCCATTCACAAGATCTCATATCTTTCTGAACTTGGTTCAGGGATATTTCCTGTGCATGCTGATATTCAAATAACTGCTCAGCAAGTGTTCGATTAAATCATTCAATAATTTCCTGATCGTGATGAAATGCAGTTGGTCCTCGTCTGATTATGACATTTTGTTTCTTCATCAGAGATGTTATTGCACCAAGAAATTCCTTGCCAGGATCAACCTGTAGCAAATGTGGCCATTGCTAAGGTCCTCGTTGATAAATTCATTCAAATGCAGATGCAACTTCAGTTGCTGCTTTAGTTGATAGTGGTTCTGCTTCTTTATATCTACTTGCAACATCAACGACAGTTAGCACGTATTTGCATGTCAGTAATTGATTTCTACATGTTTTATTAGTATCGTTTGGTAAAAACAAAATATCAGCTTGATGAACTTCATTGGGAGTGCTGAAATCAAAATACTTCGTACTAAATCCATTTTTAGGTGGTGGTAAATAAATTTGCCATGTTGCCTGTTGTACTAACCAATTTGCAGCAACAGAACGTGTGACATTTGCTGCATCAGCAAGTTTACTAATCGATGCTCTACCCCTCCGATATCCTCTTTAGCATTATTTTAATAATTGGTTGATTAATTACCAGCCCCAGCACTAGTTTACCTTTGATCACAGTCCATACCAAAAATTAGCAAGTGATTCTCTGAGAAATTAGCAAGCGATTCTCTGAGAGATATATTTTTTTTGGAATTTAACGAGTGAATCAACTTCATGTCTGCAATATGTCATTGTTGTAAATCCTTATTTTTATACACTACATCATGAACGTGATATGCTTGATCAATCACATTTATTGGATACTCTCCAGGTCTTGGTTGATCTCGCTCATCAAGTTGGATATCAAGTCGGGTTCCAGGACCACAATAATTATATCCAGGAAGATGTTTTTCTCCTGGGTATTTAGCCCATGGAGCTCCTGGTAATTTTCCTAATGAAGCAGTGATATCACCACCAGACACTTTGTGTCTTGACACAGCCAGGGAGATAAATTAATTTTTTTGGTACCACATTTCAAACTTGTCTGCAAATGCACGCTTTTTATTTTTTTTATTGTTGTTAATCCACTGGTGGAGGTGCATGCTCTGCATCGAACACAATATAAATTCATAATATTTATTATATTTGTACAACATAGATGTCATTGATTTCTCAGTGACACAAAAGCAAGAGCCAGTAAAATATTATCCAGCGCTACCAATTCTATCAGAGCAATTATTATAGATCCATCTGGGTCTGGTAGAACGCAATTATTGCTTAATCTGATAATGAGATGGCTCAAATGGGATAAATTGTATTAAGTGGCACCATCTGTAGAAGATCAGAGATGCTGCAATGTGCTTAAAGATTTTAATGAAAATGCAAAATTGTTGGATGAAGACGGTAATGATACTATTGATTTTATCACCGATATTGATGAAGCCCAATTGGTAAATGACCTCAATGAATTTATTAATAATCTCATAGTATACAATCATGTGATGCTGGACAAACAATAAAATCCAGCTCGGATATTTTCTCGAGGCAGGCACAAAAACACATGTGATTTATGTTACTCAGCGATATAGACAAATACCTAAAGTTATAGAGATAACTGCAATATTTTAGTTGTGTTTAATGGAGTTGATACACATACTCTGCAAAATATTTATCAGACCTGGTGTGCAGGGGACATGAATGTGATTTTAAAAAAAATTTAAAATGCAAAAGCACAAGCTACCATACACGGATGTATCATGATAAATTTACATGATCCTCAGTCGCAATATCGTGTAGGTCTTGATAAAAATTTTGGTTAAGAAACAGCAGCAGGGAGGGCGGGACCAACAATGAGTGTCAAGGTTGGTAAACAAACATGCATAAAAATGTGAAAACACAAGTGACAAAGATAAAGTAACAAAATGAGCTAACCCAATTAGAGAAAATCTCGGTCATTAGAGGCTTCGGTTTAGCATTATTGACCTTGTAGTTTTCATTTTCGAAGAAAGCTTTATTTTTCATGACTGGACCATTCCTCAAAATGGTCTGTTCACCACGCCCCACCCTACCCCACCCCCGGGGAGGGGGTAGCTTAGTATTTTGCTTTGGCGATGTTAACTACAAGAAGTCTTAAATGTTACTTTGTGACTTGTGCAAAGGTAGCTCAAAATAGTTTGAAATGGCAAGAAAACATCTACAAATAATGGTTTATTTTTGTTACAGCAAAAAAAATTGTTTTCCTCATAGAAAAATGATTTTTGTTATTTATACGTTCTTGGTGTGATCTGTAAAGTTAACCAAAAACATTTTTGTTATTTTAAAATGTTTTATTCAGGTTTTTTAATCTTCTTTTTAAAAATTTTAAATAATGAAAATATTTTGCTTATTGGTGGCAATAATATGCTGCCATAGAAAATCAGCAAGACCATAAGACGTAATATGTTTCTTTTCTTATGGTTTCCTACAATTTCAAAGATCACCACCATCCACCATCACTATCTTCATCAAAATAATAATAATGAGGACTTTTGTATAGCGCCTAATCTTTAGAAGCTCTAAGCGCTTGCCAACATTACACAACACCTATAACATAATATAGTGATATTATTACAGAAAACAAACACCACGAAATTAGAAAACATAAAACATGCTGTAAATATTTAAGGTAGGGAACATTATTAGGTCTTTAAGTTTGTTCTTGCAGTCGAAATAAGTGAGTTTTAAGAGCAATTTTATTAATGGGCAATTCATTCCACGTTGCTGGGCCCTGGTATGCAAAAGAATGTTGTCCATATGACTTCATTTTCGTAGTGGGAATAACGAGTATACAATTGTCAAAAGAGGAGCGTAAGTATCTTGCTGGTGTGTACACATGGGTTAGGTCGGATAGGTATGTTGGACTAGAGTCCATCAGTGAAACGTAGCACAGAAAACAAATTTTGTGTTTGATTCTGGATCGAATGGATAGCCATTGTTGGGTACAGAGCAGTGGGTATGTGTGCTCTGATCATGGTACTCTAAGTATGATCTGAGCAGCTGTGTTTTGAATCTTTTGAAGTTTCTGGAGTAGATATTGAGATGAACCAGACAGAATTGAGTTACAATAGTCCAGTCTTGAAAGTACTAATGAACATACAAGTGTTTTAATGTCATCAACTGAAAGATAGTTGTGAATGGAGCTGATGCGTCTCAGCTCAAGATATGCAGCCTTGCATATGTTCATGACATGTTGGTGCAACGTGAGAGTACTGTCCAGAGTAAAACCTAGGTTTCGTACTGACTGTGTGAATTTACTGTTGGTGTTGCTGATATTTATTGTTTGAGGTAAAGGATGTGAATGAGAAAGTCTTTGTGTTGTGATCAGAATGGCCTCAGTTTTATCATCATTCATCTGCAGCTTGTTACATGTCATCCATGATTTCACATCAGAAATGCACCTCTCTACACCTTCGATGGTAGCATCAACTTCAGTTGGGTGGCTAGATTTGTATATTTGGGTGTCATCAGCATACAACTGGTGAACACTGGATGATGATCTATGACACTTGAGAGTGGCTGAGTGTATAGAATGAAAAGAACAGGTCCAAGAACAGACCCATGTGGAACACCACAACATAGATTAACTCGGCTGAAGTGCATTCCATTTTCAGACACAATTTGTGTCCTGTTGACCAAGTAGGACTTGAACCACAGTAAGGCTGCATCATGAATGCCAAATACATGCTGGAGACGGTGAAGCAATATATCATGGTCTATTGTGTCAAATGCTTCAAACAAATCAAGGAGGGTGAGGACTGTAATCTTTCCACTATCCAAAGCCGAGAGAATGTCATTAACTACTTTTAGAAGAGTAGTTTCAGTACTGTGGCAAAGGCAATATGCAGATTGTAGATTGCTAAAAAGACTGTTTGAATTCAGATGAGATACAAGCTGGGATAGAACAACCTTTTCTAAGATTTTTTTATATGAATGGGAAATTAGAAACTGGGTGGTAGTTCTTTAAATCATTATGGTCTAGTGTTGGTTTCTTCAGCAGAGGCTTTACAATGGCAGTTTTGAAAAATGATGGGAATTCCCCAGATGAGAGGTCCGGTTTTATTTTGCTGTTACTAATACTACTAGATATTATTATTATTATTATTACCTGACACAATGAAAGCAATCAAAATTATCTATTAATTTTGTTTGAATATAAGTGAATTCAAATTCATGAGTACGGTATTCTGAAGAAGAAAAAACATTTGGATAACATACAAATTTCATGGGGTAAACTCTATATATTCCAAGGCCATGATCCCATTTGTTTCAGCCAAGCTTTGAAGAAAGGGTCGCATTTGTAATTTCATTTGTTTAGCTCAAAACATTGATTCCAAAATATGCTTTCTTTAATCCTATACCGCAGAGTCTCTGCCCCTCCCATTTCCAAACAACTCCCAAAACAATACAATATGGCAGACAGCACATAAGTAAACGCAATAGCAGTCTATTTTTAGCTACAATTGATATTTGTGTCACCCCATTTCATTGCAAATTCATTTTTTCTAAAAGATCATTTGTCAATTAATCGATGGTAACATAACTTTTATGACTTTGTAAACTGCCAATAATTTTCACAAAACTACAAGCCACAACTTGGGATATGGGAAACAAGTATATACTGGTTGTAAACTCTGAAGCATGCAAGAGAACAAATAGTATTATTTTGAAGAAGAAAAAACCTGTATTAACAAATGAAACAATGTATAGAAATAACGAAATTATTTGTAAAATTATGTTTTGATGTAACACAAACGTTTTGGATACTTAAAAAGGTCCTTTAAAGCACTTGTGCAAATAACAGAAGCATCCCTTTAATAACTATTTTTTTGCTTATTTTTCGTTATTTTCTAACATTTTTTCTCCAAATAATGAAAAATTCCATTAAAAAACCATACTTATTGAAACAAGGAAACTATTTTCATTATTTTAAAGTCTGTTCAAAATACTTTTATGTTAATATCATCAATTTATCTTATATATATATATCTGTGTGTGTGTGTGTGTGTGTGTGTGTGTGTGTATTTTAAATGTAGCTTTAACAACTTAAGTACTACAGTTAGGATGTCTGCAGTGACGTGGCACTCAGCATCATGCCGCAGACACGTGGTATCATGTCCACCCAGTCACATAATTCTGCAACCAGACCGACCAGTCCTAACATTAACCTTTTAATGTTGAGCACCAAGCAAGGCGGCTGCTAGTACAATTCTTATAAGTCTCTGGTATGACTCTGCTGGGGTTTGAACCCACGACCTCCAGCATCCAAGGTGGATGCTCTAGCCACTTAGGCCACCGGGGCGGTGTGCTTTTGTTGTAGCAAAACTCTTTATGTTGCTTCAAAAACATCTTTTCGAAATAATGAAGAAAATCTATTCAAGTTTTTTAAAAACTGATCACAGTAACATTGCTTAGGTATGGTTGAGTTAATCATGTTGAGTTGCATCCTTGTACCTATTGTCATGACAGGGTGAAATACATTCAAAGATATTGAGAACAAATTGCTTAAAATAGAAAATAATACTAGCATGAAAATTACATCATAGTGACTTAATTTTTACATGGCAATGTTACTCTTATTTAGATGCATCTGCATTTTAATTTTCATGAGCAGTTGTGAAGCAAGTTCCAAGATATTGAGGTATACCTGACAAACAAATGAAGACATGAAAGTACATATGAACATACAAACAGATTGGCAAAATGATATATCCTTTCCCAACTTTGTTAGCAAGGTTAATTAAGTGAATTAATGAGCTAAGACAAAACTGTATGGGTTCCACAATCAGATTCTAACTCTGCTAAACGATTCTGTGGAATGCTAACAGTCGATCTCAGCCAATGTTTCATCACCTTGAAGATGAATACCATATTTCGTTGAAGTCCATTAACAAAAAATGAAGTAACTGTGAGGAAACCAAAAGTGTGATTGATGAATGGGAAAAAGACTGGGTGGATAGGCTCAATCTAATGCCCCATCCCACTGAATTTTGAATGAATAGTCAGGGGCTAAATTGGAGGCAATGTGGACTCAATCTAACACCCCATCCCACTGCATTTTGTATGAATAGCTAGGGACTAAATTGGAGGCAATGTGGACTCAATCTGATGCCCCATCCCACTGCAATTTGTATGAATAGCCAGGGACTAAATTGGAGGCAATGTGGACTCGATCTGATGCCCCATCCCACTGCATTTTGTATGAATAGCCAGGGACTAAATTGGAGGCAATGTGGACTCAATCTGATGCCCCATCCCACTGCAATTTGTATGAACAGCCATGGACTAAATTGGAGGCAATGTGGGCTCAATCTGATGCCCCATCCCACTGAATTTTGTATCAATAGCCAGGGACTAAATTGGAGGCAATGTGGACTTTTATCCTTTCCTACACACTTCAGAATGTAAATTGGGAACTTGTATGGGCAAACATTCACCTGGCAATACTGCAAAACTGGCCAGGCCTGAGCAAGTAAAATGTATTTATTTGCATGCTTTTGTGAAGAAAGAGACACCATCAAACTTCTTCGACTCAGATGGAAAAAAAAAATCCTTCCTACTTTTTGAACTACTGAAAAAATGATTAAGACAGATGACTGTTTAGTCCTATAATACAAGATGTCGATTGTAATTTGCACTATGAGGACCCCCCCCCTGAAAAAAATTCATGCAGTTCTGGGTAAATGTCTTAATTATTTGCACTAGTGATTGCTAAACACACATGTGAACTTTAAGGCAAGTTTAACAGTGTGTTCTGTGTGCTATTAACCTAAAGAGGGTCTCTGTGTGAGAAAGAAAAAAATCATGGATCAAGTTGTTTTTAATAAATTTTTTAATCATAATCAAAATGAAAGCCAGTCATTCAATGTTTATGAAATTTACAAACTTCTTAGTTGCATAAAAAAGTAACATTCATGTCAAAGTTACACAGACTTGCTATTATTTTCATTTATAAAGAAATAAAGCTTCTTCCCATAAAATATATACAATTATTTGCATCAATCATTAAATTACATATAAATTGACACCACCACAGGAAAGGTTGAATATTATGGCTACATTAAATTACATTTTTTAAAAATCATCTTTACATCTGATTTTTGCGTTGTTAGAATTCCTTAAGGACATATTCCATCAATGTTTAATAATTTTGTCTCAAAATCTCACACTGCCATATTTAACAAAAATTAAATTCTCTTTCAAACACTTATAAAGAAAAGTGTAAAACTATTCAAATATATTTCATAATACATGCATAAGCCAGATTTATCAAAGGTATCATACAATTTTAAAAAATAAATTTAACACCTCCAGGTGTCTATGACTTAATTAAGCTACCATCTTTCAAAACCCTTATATAGGCAGCTAACAGTGGCCATATTGGACAAAGACATGGGCTTACTTTGACCTAGCAATCTTGATAAATAATCATAATGCTCACTCTGACTTCTTCACCATAAAGATAACGGCTAAATCTCACGATCCATCTGTTACAGGATCTGCACCATTTGCCACATGGAACCAATTTACTTGCCCATCATTGTTTATTAGTCTTAGTTCTGTGCAGAAATTTTGTAAGCTGAATACGTATGTTCCTTAATTTTAGTGTTAAATTTGTACTGTTCCTGTTATCAAAATACTGCAGAGAGTCAAGAATAATTAAGATCAGATATTAGCATGTTCGATACAGAAACTGGTGTATACCATCTACAGCATTTCCATTTGTATTCGAATTTAGTTACCCTCATTAAACTTGGAATTATTAAATAATAATAATAATAATAATAAATATTGTGTGATAAACTCAGTGACTTAGTACTTACAGTGTTGTCTTCAAGACAAATGAAGCAGAATATCAAAATTTATTCATATTAAAATGTTATATCCCCAACTAAGACTCTAAAATAAAGTTTACCACCATAAAATTACATGGTCCGTATTCAGCCATTTAAAGACCCTGCAAGGTGTAAATGTAAAATTTCAACTTGTAACTTTTTTCCCTTTATGAAGGGTGATACATGTAGTGATACAAACTGATCCACATTTTTGTATTAATAAACATCTGGATGAAGAAGGTCAAGATAAGTATAATGTAACCTGAATATGCAGCAATAACTTGTACACTTGTATGCTTGGCAACTATTACCAGTAAAAATTCTTCAAGGCACTGGTATGTGTATATGTTAGAGGTAGAGGAAACAACACTACAAGATAAAAGGAATCTCAAAATAAATGTCATATTCTATATTTAGCTTCGTACAGCATGTATCAAACTGGACACAGAATAGACCTTGAATGGGTAAGATCTAGACCGTGACCTATTTTTATCTGTTTATTTACATTATAGGGTATGACTTTAAAAATCACTTATCTGATCTCTGTCCTGACAGAAGTTCCCCACGCCTGTTATAGACTATCTCCATCATATGACAGTATTTTGGGTTACAGATGTTATTCCAAATGTTACACAAAATATAGCTTTCTAAGTGGTCAGGAGATTTTTGACCCAGATGATGGAGTTGAGTAAAGTGTTACGATGGAGGAGTCTGACCCTGTTTTGCTAAATATTTTCTTCCTCAAAGTGAGATTTTTCAATCTTTCTAATTGCTTGGTTTGGAACTATGAGTTTCTTACTGAACATTAAACAAACATCAAGGATTAAAATAAGGTCACAATATCCTGTATTCTCTTGGCATTACTTCTGCTTTTTCTTTGAGGAAAATTTTGGCATTTTATCAAATTAGAGGAATTTCTTAACTCGTTTTAAAAAATAAATGGACTTCAAGCTTTACAATTATTAACGTAAAGAGCTAGAAACCTGGTGTGTGTGAGCGTCATGATAATATCCTGAGTTCGGTGTCTTACACTACACAATATCTGTTAGGATGTCATTGTCTTTCAAAAACACCAATGATGTCAAGTAAAATCAATGCATGACATTGGTTATTTTCTTTCTCTTGTTTCTCCCTAATTTAATCATTTAATGGCATCCCATGATAAGAGTTTTATAAAATTAATGCATTATTCTGCTGACAGAAACATGCAGAATCTGTGATGAAAGTAATTACACATCTGCAGACACAGGCAGTATCTGTTATGAAAGTAATTACACATCTGCAGACACAGGCAGTATCTGTTATGAAATTACACATCTGCAGACAGACACAGGCAGTATTTGTATGAAAGTAATTACACAACTGCAGACAGATATAGGCAGTATCCATATGAGGGTAATTACACCTCTGCAGTCAGATTTGATATATGCAGCAATGCCAGCTTGCTATAAACATGTAACTTGTTTATTTACAAACGAATGAAAAGCAGTGATGAGACAACAATGTAATTTATTCATTACATTTTTTGGAGACTACAGGAGATTACATGGTAAATTTGCCCACAAAGTTAAATGACTGGAGCTCATTTTGTGCTTTTAGTCAGTACAAATTATTTATCCCTAAGTCATGTATCAATAATGTATTAACCACCCAGTTGTCCATGAGTTGGCAACAGAAATACCCAGCTGTCCATGAGTTGGCAACAGAGACCCAGCTGTCCATGAGTTGGCAACAGAGACCCAGTTGTCCATGAGTTGGCAACAGAAATACCCAGTTATCCACGAATTGGCAACAGAGGTAAGAAGCACAGTGCAAAGAACTTGTGCTAAGAGAGTAGTTAAGAACTACACTAAAATCATCTTCAACTAGCTTTACCAAAATGATACCTTTCTTCACAGTAAGTTTTCATACTGCTTACCTGGCTGTGATTATACAAAGAACATTATGAAATGCCCCAACTAAATGAGTGTATTCAATTAAATAAATAGGTGACATTTCAAGTGTATTCAATTAAATACCTAGGTGACATTTCAAGTGTACTCATATAACTAGGTGACATTTCATGTGTATTCAATTAAATACCTAGGTGATATTTCAAGTGTACTCACTTATATACTTAGGTGATATTTCAAGTGTATTCAATTAAATACCTAGGTGACATTTCAAGTGTACTCACTTATATAACTAGATGCCATATCAAGTGCATTCTCTTAAATACCTAGGTGATATATCAAATGTATACATATAAATACCTAAATGACATATCAAGTGTATACACTTAAATACCTAGGTGACATATAAAGTGTATACATTTAAATACATAGGCGACACATCAAATAACTTAAATAACTAGGTGACATACCAAACATATACAATTAAACAACAAGGTGACATATCAAATGTATACACATAAATACCTAGGTGACATATCAAGTGCCCTTTTTTTTCTTATCTTGCTATCAAACAACACATCCCAAATTAATTTTACTTTGCTTAGAAATTACACATTACATACATATGTTAGCCTCTATAACCTGATTACCACATATAACATTTCCAGTCTGCAGTAGACTGGTTTTCCACTGGTATAACATTTCCAGTCTGCAGTAGACTGGTTTTCCACTGGTATAACATTTCCAGTCTGCAGTAGACTGGTTTCCACTGGTTACTCTAATCTCAGGAGAAATACACATAAATACACGGAATCATTTTGTCTTTTAAAAAATATTAATTTTTTATGTTTCAAAATGATAGATTTGTAATTATAAAATGGTATGTGTGGTAGATGGCATTTTAAAATGTATTTATGTCCTGCCACTGGTAAAATTAGATGTTATGTTAATGGGCAATCAGACAAATGACAATATTTGATTAAAAAGTTATTCCAATCAAGACAAAACTGATTCTTCTTTTATCATAAATATCAAAGATAACCTGGAAACAATCTAACCTTGATTGGTGTAGGCCTGTGATGTAGAACTAATGCCCACCTAATCATGAGACATCATGGCTCTGCCTAGTTCATATTGATTTCACATAGGAGACAATAAGGTGTAAATAGTAAAACTCTAACAAATTTTTATCGCTGTCGCACACAGTCAGTTTGTTAGGGACAGTGTTTGCTCAACAGGCAAACATGCCACGCATGGATCAAGGGTAATTAAGATTGATGATCCATCCCATATCTATGCGAATCATAAAAATGCACAGGTTGGAATTTTCATGTGTCAAAAATGGGTAAATTTAAATTCCACGCATCAAAACCCAAGGGCATGCATTTACTGAGAACCCTGTTATCAACAAAAAAGACTGGTCTAGGTCTGTGATGTAAAACTAATATTATTGTGACGAATGCATTTTTCTTCTTTCAGTCACAGTGCTTGACCTTTTGACCCCAAACCTGATAGACTTCTTTCTTACACCAACTGTGACTATCCACAACGTTTGGTCTAGCTAGGAGGTACATGTACAGCTAATGCTGCTGTGCAGAAACTATTTTTCCGCTTTCAGTCTGAGTCCACTTGATCTGACATTTTTACCCCAAAATCTACCAGCTTCTTGCTTACTCAAGTGCAACCAGACCACCAAGTTTGGCAAAGGTACAAGCTGAGGAACTGAAGTTATCATGCAGAAAAGGAAAAATTAACATATTAATGAACAGGCAGGCAGAGTCACAGCATGACAAATGGCAGGCATATCATAAACTGAACCCTTATTCAAATAATCTGCATATTTTTCTGTTGTTTGAAATTTACGAATATTACATGCAGTGTTCTAAAAAGAAAGAAAATACAAATATTAACATTGCATATCTGAAAACATATTGCAGCACACAATTACATCGAGTCCATGATGGTAAATGTATGCCTCATTATTTGTGTATTCAAATATAATAAAAGAGCCCTTCAATATCTTTTTAAATACATATTTTATGCTTTGCATGTCATGGAAAATCACTCTAACAACAGAAATAACTTGAAGAACCAAACTAATTCAAACAGTTGAATCCTAGAATAACATAAATGTTTGGAAACACAACAATTTAATTTTTCAAGTGTCTGAATTTCTACAGGTGTTAATGTAATCACATATAAGAATTTCAGAAGAAAGTTACTTTAAAATTGTAAACTTTAAAATATGTAGGAATTAATGCATGAATACTTGATTTGAATGTATTAATGTTGAACTATTTAAATACAATTGAATTCAATCAGTCATAAAAGAATCAGTAGTTGATCACAGAAATGACTGACAACTCAAGTCAAGGACAGAATCAAGTAAGTTATATTTCATGCCTGCTGCTGAGAAATCAGAGGAATGAAAAAACACACTCATGGTGTATTCATTTCTAAGAATGGTATATTTATATGCAAGTAGTCATGCCTACCCATCTTCAAATCATTGTCTTTGTAACTATGTGCAGGTTTTTCATCTTAAGTAGCATCTTTGTTTCTGAATTATTATTGTGAATCTTCCCATTATATTGCAGCAGTTAAGATCAGTACAGGAATCACCACCCCTTATATGATTTTGACTTATGTGAATTTCACATTATGCAATTTTATATGATTTTTTAAAATTTAATATTTTTAGTGAAGACTAGAAAATAAGAATATTATCTGACTAAAAAAAATTAGGATTCATAATAGCTAAAATTAGTAGTATTCACGTTAAATGAATTGCCATATATACTTGTGTATAAGCCAGTTTGAGTATAACCAGACCAAACACACACACACACACACACACACACACACACTGAATATGTAAAAATTAAAAGGTGCATGACCTACACATAACCTAACCCATAATTCCAGCCATACTGAAAATCTTGTTATTACTATTCCATCAGAATAGATGGCCATATTCACATGGGCTCTCAGTACAGGAGGTCCTGAGGGTCACATTAGACATGTGATCTGGTCTTCTACAATAACAATATATGCTGGTAGTTAAAAAAAAAAAAACTTAAAAATTTACAAGCTTATACTTTGTCCCACAAACAAGTTATATGATCACTATTGGAAACACAACAATTGTGTAATATGGGGGCTTGCAGTAATTGCTCACCATGTTAGGTATTTAAATGGTACACTGGAAGTGATAGAAAATTCTCTGACTGCATGTATGCATGTCAGAGAGTAAGGAATAAACAAAACACCAGTCATTTAGTAAAAACACAGTAGTTCTAAATCACACTTCATGGTATTTGTGCATTTAATTTTTACAAATAATGTTTTTAAAAGAATAATATTATATAATACAACACTTCATACATTTTGGTTTCATTTTGATTAATGGGTTCATAGCAGTACTGGACTCATGTTATAATGAATGACATTATAACCAGGAAGACATGTATTATAAACAATTGATGATGATTCCTTTTATATCTTACTCCACAAAACCAATATTTGTTAATAACATATATATCGTTAATAATACTTACATACTCACAGCATTTTAGGAATATAAACACTAACTTGCAAATCCAGACTTGCTAAGCAAAAAAACGTTCACCACTATCTTATGGCTTCTATTAGCAATAAAAGTGCAAAACAGTTTGTCTCAATACCATGAATAAGATGTGGTCTAACCCCGAGATAGACGGACTGATACCAAGTTCCATCAAATCATTAATTACGTGGGTGTGCACATTCTTCTTAATGAAATTATAGGAGAGATTGGGCGGGTGTGCCTATATTATCACCAAGTGATTATAACACAGTAGAGGCATGGCAGCTCAGTTGTTGTTGTGCCATATGCAGAGCTGAAAAGGTTGGGGGTGGGGGTGGATCTACAATCAGACCAGTTACCATAGTGTTCTTAGGTAAGGTACTTTACTCCAACTGGCTTGGATCTTGAATCAGACCAGCTACCAAAGTGTTCTTGGGCAAGGTACTTTACTCCAACTGGCTTGGATCTACAATCAGACCAGCTACCATAGTGTTCTTGGGCAAGGTACTTTACTCCAACTGGCTTGGATCTACAATCAGACCAGCTACCAAAGTGTTCTTGGGCAAGGTACTTACTCCAACTGGCTTGGATCTACAATCAGACCAGCTACCAAAAGTGTTCTTGGGCTAGGTACTTTACTCCAATTGGCTTGGATCTACAATCAGACCAGCTACCATAGTGTTCTTGGGCAAGGTACTTTACTCCAACTGGCTTGGATCTACAATCAGACCAGCTACCATAGTGTTCTTGGGCAAGGTACTTTACTCCAACTGGCTTGGATCTACAATCAGACCAGCTACCAAAAGTGTTCTTGGGCTAGGTACTTTACTCCAATTGGCTTGGATCTACAATCAGACCAGCTACCATAGTGTTCTTGGGCAAGGTACTTTACTCCAACTGGCTTGGATCTACAATCAGACCAGCTACCATAGTGTTCTTGGGCAAGGTACTTTACTCTAATTGGTTTGGATCTACAATCAGACCAGCTACCATAGTGTTCTTGGGCAAGGTACTTTACTCCAACTGGCTTGGATCTACAATCAGACCAGCTACCATAGTGTTCTTGGGCAAGGTATTTTACTCCAACTGGCTAGACACTAAATAACCTACTCCTGATGCTGTGCCATAAGAAATCAAATCAATAACAACATTAGGAGAATAGGAATGAGGCAGAGGATGTTCAAACTCATAACCTCAGAGCATTCAATCTCATGTGAGATATGGAATAGGTGAGCACACAATCAATGTGTGGATACAATCTAGAGAAAACTTTACACTCCTGCAAATCCGGCCATGATAGAGTAACCTATATAACTACAAAACTGCTTAACAATTCAGAAAGACAGCCTGTTGTGTTGCTCATAAAAGTCTCACCAGATTGAATAAATCCCTTTTGGAGTGAACAGTCTATGAGGGTAAGAACTGTATAAATTTGTCTTCTTTCCAAGGCTTTAATGATGTTGACCTGGGAATATTCATGCTTGACTGTTATTCCCGTGGCAACTACCCTAACATTGTGAGCCAATATGCATAAAATTGTCTTGGATTAGTTTCTTGTCAGCTAGCAGATAACCCAATGGTGCCAGGATGATAAATCCTGAGTGGAAACAGTGTCCCTCTTCTGACCAGTTCAGTCTGTTTTAGGTACTACTTCAAGGCTCAGACAGTGTCCCTCTTCTGACAAGTTCAGTCTGTTTTAGGTACTACTTCAAGGCTCAGACAGTGTCCCTCTTCTGACCAGTTCAGTCTGTTTTAGGTACTACTTCAAGGCTCAGACAGTGTCCCTCTTCTGACCAGTTCAGTCTGTTTTAGGTACTACTGCAAGGCTCAGACAGTGTCCCTCTTCTGATCAGTTCAGTCTGTTTTAGGTACTACTTCAAGGCTCAGACAGTGTCCCTTTTCTGATCAGTTCAATCTGTTTTAGGTACTACTACAAGGCTCAGACAGTGTCCCTCTTCTGACCAGTTCAGTCTGTTTTAGGTACTACTTCAAGGCTCAGACAGGGTCCTGAAGATGAACTTAGGAAGAAAGGTTCAAAGAAAATTGACAAAGGACTAATTTCCATGTACCAGGAGCCTGTTCTTGTCAATGGATGCAGAGGTCTTCACTGAAGGAACTGAAGCATCATGGCAGATTTGTAATCTGTAATTTTTGGGGTTTAATGCTATTTTTAGCACATGACAAGCCATACATGCCAGTCAGTATATTTAGTGAAGAAAGCACCTGGGAAGATCAAAGGAAGAACCACCAACCCACAAAGAAGCTAGTGGCAAGCTTTTTCACATGCCCACAATGATTGAGTCTAGACTCAAACCCATGCAGAAAGAGATGATATGTGAGTTATCTGCAAAGGCAAGTGCTTCAGACCACTCTGCCACCCAGGCCACTGTCATGGCAGAATTGCCTCAGACCACTCTGCCACCCAGGCCACTGTCATGGCAGAACTGCCTCAGACCACTCTGCCACCTTGGCCACTGTCATGACAGAATTGCCTCAGACTACTCTGCCACCCAGGCCACTGTCATGGCAGAATTGCAGATAGTTCTGGTTCTCTGGGAAGCATTTCCTGTGTGAAAGGTAAGTCAAAGAAACTCTAAAATGAAGTTCTGAAGGGTGTTTGTTCAATAACATCAGAACCCACACTAGATTCCATTTCAGGCAATGGGGCAAAGTCCTTGGTTAAGAGCAGCTAAAATTGGTGAGAAGGACAGATCTATGTTCTGGCCTATATCCTACATTCCTTGATGGCAAAAAGTATTTGAGAGTGTGGAAATGTGGCTCCTGATGACAGATATTTGTCATACTGAGGACCTTACAAAACAGATCTGTCTCTGCTTGCAAGCAGGAAAACATTTCTTGATTTTCTAATTATAAGCTCTTAAACTGGTGGGCATTGTTGCTGCAGCAAATCTGTCCACTATTTGTTCAGAGAACTGTTTTGTTGTCTGATATGGGTCAGGCATGCAAGTTAACATCTTTGGAATTGGTGAAAAACCTACATTCACAGTTGTTTCAGCAAGCAAGGAGAAGGCACGATTTTTCTTGGGAATCTCTTCCGGTTCTGGTCAATGATCCACAAATTTTCTCATTCAAGGGGAGCATTCAGGATAGTTCACACTCTGATTCCTTGCTGATTCTGCAAGGCATGGAGAAACTGAGGGGCTGGGGAGAAGGTGTATGCATCAAAACCATTCCAATTCTGTTAAGGGTGTTAACTCCCCAGTCTTCTGGATTTCTAGACAAGCAATACGATGGTCAGAGTTTGGCACTCCATTTCACTTAAAATAAATTAACAACAGTAAACCCAAAGAGTCAAAGATTCAACGTGTGAGTGAGGGGTAAATGGGACATTTCATGTGGACTGGCTAGAAACTAAACCATCCTGAGACGTGGTGGATTTTATTGCATACTAACAACTGAGAAAATTCCAAAACCAGCAGGCAGAGGTGTGGGGTATTGGTATTCAGTTGCTTTCTAATGTATCTGAAGACGGTGTAGTTTTCAGCTGGAATGAGAATGCTTTTCCAGATGTCTCATGCTATAAGAGAATGGCATTAACAATAGCCTGGATCTGCAGGAGACTGATGTGCAATGAAGGCTTCTGAAGGGGCTAAATCCTGCTTCTTCTTGGCAACAAGTTAAGTATTCAAGTTTGTCATGCTGGCATATGTGCTGATTGTGATATTTCATAAAATGAATACAGATGGATTGATCATCCTCAGTTGGTTTGAAGCACTTATACACCCTATATTTAACTCTGCCCATCACTGCTGATATCAATACTTAGTCAAAGCAAAATAATTACATATTCTGGTGAAATCAGATTAGAATCACACTGAGATTACAATGAAGTTGATGCTATGAATGAAGATAAATGCTAAAAAATTAGAAAAATAATGATATTATTTGGAAAAAAAGATTATTTACTTGATATAACTTTTATACAATCACTAGTTCTGAGATGAACAATAAATACTGTCGAACAGGCAGTTAAGATGACAATAATTAGTTGATCATATTGTTATGTCTTTAGGTTCTCATAACCAGTAACAAGAAAAACGTGAAGACATCAAGCTTTGCAAAATTTAACAAATAATTTATTTCCCTAGAAACAACAAGGTAAAAATGAGGAAAAGAACTTATGGTTTTAAGACTCAAATCCAAAAATAATCCAAGAATAATCCAAGAATTAAAAATTAGAAGTCCTAGTAATAAAATGTTCTAATGAATTTGAGCTCAAGTCCTGATAAAAATCCAGAATGGAAGGCAATGACGTATGCTATAGTCAGTGTAGTACTGATGTGTCTACAGTTCCTTGTTGAACCATGGAAAATAATATTCCAGTTTTGAATTCCGAATAAAATTTTAATAAATATCTTTGTCCAAGAATTCTGTATGAGCACTTAAATATTCCCAGGGAAAAGAATTAATCTCTTAGAATCCAAATAATTTGAAGAAAAATTAAAATATAACTCCAACTGGTCACAACCAAAAAAACACCTTACATCCTAGTGTTTAAAAGCCAGGCTAACTATATTCTCTTTAGAAAAAGGTTATACACTAATTTAAGATGCAAAACAGATTCCCATATGAGGGTCACATGATCACTTTCAAGAACAAGTTAGACACTTTATATCATATACTCCCAGTATGGCCTTGACTAAAACCAACAATTTTACTCTGAGAAAAAATTATTTAAAAAATTTAAAAAAAGAAGTTGTGCACTGATTCTGAATCAAGGTCAGGAACTAGGTCAACATTTGATACGTCTCTATTATTAGGTTTTTGAAAAACTGAACTAAATATCTGGAAAATATCAAATTCAGTAAATAAAATTACATTACAACAGCATTTAATGGAATAATAAAAAAAATTAAAACTAACAACAAACAATTAAATTAAATCAAATATACATAACAATATGACAAACTTATTTGAAGTGCAAAATATTCATCTACTGTTATGACTGAGCAAGGTGTACATAGAAAAAAAGACTATATCTCCCTGAGGTGAGAAAACACCAAAGGATCGTATGAAAAGACACAAAGTGCATAGTAGTTGAGAGGCTTCCTGCAAGCACGTGCTGACCAAGCACAAGTTGAAGTAACCGATAACTGATGGGATTTGGTGCTGTTCCTCTATTCAAGGAGACACAACTTTCATCAGACTTCTGTCTTGGCCAAAAATGACTTTTAGCACTTTTGTTGCTATTAACAAACATAAAAGACATGATGAATGTCTTTCTAGCTTGTGAGAATGGATTTTTAAGGTAGTGGATGTAATCCTAATGTATTATGATTGGATAACATATTTCAAACATAAAATCCTTTGCCACCTTTGGTAAGTACATCCTGAGTTTAATGATTAAATGAATTTTCAGCTGTTTCACTACTGAAATTTGCCAGCAATTTACAAATTTAATAATATAGTAGCCCAACAGTCATACTCAAAAAGATTTTTTACATCCACATTTAACATACATCTCTCGGGGCCAGTCTGACACTTATGTGACTACTAATAAATAAAAATGTTTGGAACTGATATTATCTGGAAATATTAACAAACCATGTAAATTCTCACTGGACTTTTGATTCTGGAGACTTTATTTATCACATGATATCACAGATAGCACATTTTTAAATAAATTATGTTTCTCTGAGAATACTTACCCAACCAAATTACGTTAGGAATGTAAGCAAGCTACCTTGCAAATCCAACCCTACTTAAAGAAAACAATAATCTTTTCCTGTCTATTTCCAATAGACAAAGGGCAATAACTCTTGCCCTTTAATTATATTTGGGACAGGCAGGTGTCGCTAGTTTTTAGCAGAACAAGATACTATTAAGGATGCTCACATGGAGAGGTGGTTGGGAGGGTTTGTAAGTAATGTCACTGTAATACAAGTATTCTCGGAGAAAATAATTTACTTTAAAATTTTGGTTTCTCCTTGGAATATGTTCCCCAATCACATTACGTTAGGAGAATGAGTAATAGGAGGATGGGATGCTGAACAGCCATCCTCTACCTCGGGTATCCTTTTAGGGAAAAACAGCTGGATTCCCCATGTGAATGATAACCCATTCTTCTAATTAATTATCAATACAGCCTGGGGTCACTTGATCAATGACCCTTACCGACAAAATTTCACTGGTGAATCCATCAAAGTCAACTGGCTGAATTGATTAATTTAGATGGGTTTGGTGGCTCTATGTGCTGCAACCACAAGAGCAAGACCTTCTGGAATCAAGGTTTGCCTCTGTGACAATAAATCTCTGAGATGGAGGCTATCAAAGGTTTGAACTGTTTTTATCACAAGGCTGTCCTGATAACAGCCAAGCATGTAGAACAGGACGGTCTGGCTTTGAAGGACCACCCATAACTGTGGTTGCTGGAGAAGATTTGAGTTGGCCAGAATCTTCCTAGGCAGATCTATCACTATAACAAGTAGATCGGTGACCCAGGACTTGTCCTACTTGATAGGGGCTATCACGATCATCTTGCCATTCTGACCCCATAACTTCTGGATTATTTTCAGTATCGGTACCATGGAAAGGGAGGCAAATGCCCACAACCCTTCCCAAATGGCTGACAGTGCATCCATGACGTAAGTTTTTGGGTCTGGAACTGGAGAGACAAAGATCCACTGAGTATGAAAGGTTCCAGTGTGACCAAATCCAATAATGATGAAGGTGCCACGACATCCCAAACCAACTCTGACATATGAACAGCTGCTATATAGTTGTCATGTGTCGGAGATCTGTACTGAAGGTGTATGTTGCCTGAAGTCTATCCAATTGGGAGAGGAACCAGAAGGATGGCATCTCTTCCTCCTTGTCAAGATCTACCAATTCTTTAGAGTACCAGTTGGGAGCAGAGGGCATTTTGAATGGCTAACACCCTAAAAGAGTCCTCAATGGTGGTTTGAAAGCTAAACTTCAGACCATTCCATAGTCAGATCTGAGTATGATGTGAAAGATGGTGGATCTGAAGGAGTTCCATCACACTCACTGTGCAATGAGGCCCAATGTGGGTTTACTTGCAGTCATGGTGAAGACATAACAGTTGGTATGAAGACTCAGTTCTATCCTTAGGAAAATGCCCCAAGGTCTCCCTTGTAGACAGCCAGGGAACATATGGAAGTATGCCAGGACTGCCAGCTGGTTTGCCGGGCAAATGGTGGGCCTGGAAGATGGTCTGGCTATTACCAGTACTGGCTATGCCAAGGGCCTGTCTGGACAGACAGATTTCTCACTGAAATAGCTGCACAGAAAGGGCATGCTGCCAAGAGCATGGTTAGATGGACAGATTTGTCACTAAGATCTCCATAAATCATAGTGGGCTGGACTGATTCAATGAAAATGTTCCCCTTTTGGAACAGCTGGATGGCCAGTGATGGCTGGACAGCCACTGAAAGTGCGTTTTTTTTCATGCATTGAATTCAATGGATCCAAAACAAACTCCATGCCTCCTGACTTATAGGTCCAGAACCATGCTCTGACATGCAGCAGGGACTTATGCCCACTGGGCTGCCTAAAACTGGGAAACATTCCCCCAATGAGTTGAAAATGCAAGTAATGAATTAGTTGGCTGGGCTGTCTTCTTAAAAGGTCTCCAGCGCTGTATGGTCGGTGATGGCTGGATGGCTGGTGACAGCTGGACGGCCGGCAGCTGTGCAGATGGCTATGGAGGTAGATCAATATAAATCTCATGCGCCCTGACAGGCCCAAATGCCTTGCTTGGACATGCAGGAGACTTCTACCCACTGGGCTGCCTAAAACTGGGGAATACTACCCAATGAGTCAGTATCGCCAAGAACAAATCATATGTTGTCTTCCTTGACTTATTCCATCTTTCCTTCCCTGTAATGCTGAATGAACTACTGCTTTCAATGTCCATTTCATGCTTTCAGTAAGCATTTCTCCTGAAACAACACAAGAAAAGTTAACAAAGCACAAATTAGCAAATTAGTATGTGACTATCTAATACAGTAGCCCAGATTTCCTCCGACTACATATTACATATACTGAACATCATAGATGGTGTATACTTAGATAAACAAAACAAGAGTCATGGTAGACTTCCATGCTTCCATGCTCTGAGGATGCATAAATAGCATTTAAATAACATACTGCTGAAAATGACACAAGAAGAGAGAGCAAAGCATAAGTTAGCAATTCATCAAGTTACTAACTCGCTAATATAAATATATTCCTCATTACTAACAAAGGAATAAAAAAAGGTGCAAATTAAATTTATCAACTATACTTTGAACTTATGCATTTCAGGTATTTAGTTGACTGTTCTACTGAAACTACACAAGCAAGGAAAAATAAACCATAAATTAGCAATGCAGCATGTTAATAACTTGCTGAAACCAACCATATTAAAAAGGGAGGAAAAGATTTTTGTCTCTTAGTAGGGCTGGAGTAATGATGCAGTAGTCTAATATTCCTAACGTAATGTGATTGGGGAAAGTATTCGAATGAGAAATTACTTTTTTATAACCCATTTCATCTGCATACAGCTCTCTCTCATTAGAACATGGTAGTTTGGGTCCACAAACGCCAACCATATTATGTACTGAAAAATGGTATACTGAGAATATCACCATAAACCAAACCATGGTATGCTGACAACCATGCATGCTACCAAACCATGAAATAGGAATGATCAAATTTTCTCAAATAATAATGATTTAAAAAAGAAATAAAGATATAATACTAAGCTACATGTTGTTTACTTCCAACACATAATATCATAAATATGATAAACCAATTCAATTAAAGTGGCTTAATTTTGTTCAAGAGATCCAATTCGGTACCACATTATATTCAGAATTTCATTATAATGCAATGACTCACAACAAAGGAGAGCTATACTAACATTAGAGACTTGTAATATCATGTGATGAAGTTACAAAGTGTGTCATTACATTATACCAGACCAAGGCATATCCGAGGTGTCAGAATATGTCCAAAAGTCATTTTACTACACTAGTTGGTGGTTTTATACTGAACAAATCTGATTTTTGTCACATTGTAAATCTAATGTAACAATTGTGCTCATTTCATAGAAATTTATGAAATGAACACTCTTAGAAAAATCCTATATTTCCTATTAAGACATTTAAAATGAGACCTATAGTCAGAAGTGAGAATCCCATGAATTTCAAATTTCTTATTACATCAGCTGCATAAATCTTGTCATTGGCTTCTGATTTCATTTTCATTCCTGAAAATGCAGCCAAACAACAAAATCAACATGTAAACTGCCGGCTAACAACATGAAAGTCTCGCAAACCAAAGCCATGCAAACTTTAACAAAAATTATGGGATGTAACAGGGGGCTCTTTGACTTACAGACTGTAACATATACATACAGTTCTCATTCTATTCTTGACAAAAACCATTCTCAAATGCTCCTTCCCCACTTTGTGCTGGGGCGCAATATAGGATTCACGTTTCCTTAGGGATTGGGATTTTCAACTAGTAACCCGGCTGTGTCTTTTACACAAGATTCAGGTGATTTTGCTCCACTTGATGAAGGATGGAACATCTTTGACAGGTACATTGCATGTGTGTGCTTTTAATCTTAGATTACGATCATCAGTTAGAAGAACAACATCTCGGTACAGTCTTACTGGTGAATCTGCAAGAAAAATAAAACAGTAACCCATACACAAATTTCAGACAAGTTTGAAGAGACTGTGAGATGTAAGTTACAACAAGCTACTTCCCCTGCAGAAATTTAAATCAATTAGAACATTAACATCTAATATCCAAAATATTTGCTTGCTTTGACCTTCTAATCTGTTGTTGTTGTTGTTGTTGTGGGGTTTAACGCCATTTTTCAGCACACGATAGGCTATACATGGCGGCCAATATTTATGGTGGAGGAAGAACCCGGAAAACCCAGGAAAGAACCACCGACCCACGAGAAGCTAATGGCAAGCTTTCTCACATGCCCACATTGGCTGAATCTTAGACTCGAACCGCCGCAGACAGAGGTGAGATGGCAGTGATCCGTAACGAAGAGCGCTTTAGACCACTCGGCCACTCGGGGCCCCCCTTCTAATCTGATCTTCCATGCAAACTAATTGGTTCAATGTGTAACATCTGGAGAAAAGCAACAGGTAATAACAGAAAATATAATCTTCACTAAACACACAAAGCTGACAACTAATAATGCATGACAGCTGATCAACAACAGACAGCAAATGACAATGTAACTATTTTCTACCCGTGTGTCATTTATTGATGGCATGTCTTGGATAAAAGAAACATTTCTGATGAATATACTTATATATTGACAATGTTTCAATTTTATCATTTTTTCTAACAGGCCCTGAAATTATGCAAACTGTTTAGTAAAAGTTCAGATTCAGACTTCAAAGTTTTGAATAATCAAAACTTCTCTTCAACAGACCAGTATTACAAGTTTGATGTTGTTGTTGTTGTTGTGGGGTTTAACGCCATTTTTCAGCACGATAGGCTATACATGGCGGACAGTATTAATGGTGGAGGAAGAACCCGGAAAACCCCGGAAAGAACCACCGACCCACGAGAAGCTACTGGCAAGCTTTCTCACATGCCCACATTGGCTGAATCTTAGACTCGAACCGCCGCAGACAGAGGTGAGATGGCAGTGATCCGTAACGAAGAGCGCTTTAGACCACTCGGCCACTCGGGGCCCCCTATTACAAGTTTGAAGATCTTTTATAATTGCACCCTCTCATAATTGTGTACAATTTTGCTTAATTTAGTTTTCAAGATTGTTGATTTGTGGATACATTTTTGTGCTCAAGTTTTTATCTCTGGGCTTAAATCTTATATTTTGACTGTAATGCATAAAGACAGACACCTCAGCCACCGCAGCTGCAGCCAGGTGTCTTCTTTTTTAAATGTAAAATGAATAATGTAAAGTAATAAAAGAAGCACTTCTTAAAACATATCCAAGGTGATTTTGTGGCCAAGCTGACAACAGCTGTTGTTACCTTTGTCTTTGGGCATGAAATCCCTGGCTTTGTCTTTACAGTAGTGCAGACAGCAGGACAGAATAAGATCATCATTGTTACCCTGAAAAGAAAAATTTCTATGTGACCCTTTCAAAATGACATGGTAATTTGCAGTGTTGGCCTGTTAGAATGACTAGAACGGTGTATTAGCATGCCTATTCTCTGCTTAACAAATCTGCATGTATCAGATCAAGGAGAAACAAAATAAACTTCTCTAAAAAAAAATTTGGAAAAATAAAAATTTCAATGCTACATTGTACATACAATATTAAACTCTAGGTAACATGTAACTGATGATGCAATTTTCAGAAATTTTCTTGACAGTAATTTAAAATGCTTCAAGTTTGTTTAAATCCTTAAGAATACACATTATGTGTAACGATGACCAAGAAACATCATATTGCCTGATACTCTTTCATAATCATTCAAAATACCCTTTTTTCCATAATGTCAATGAAGTGAAACCCTTGGTGCAACTTTTTTCTTGTTGACTGTCAAATTAATAAAATCAGGTGATTTCTTTCAGCCAACATCACTTTTTATCCCCAATGAAGCCCATTAAATGAAATAATTATAAACTTAGCAGTTGAATTTAAAGATATTTCTTTTTTTTATTTCCAGTCTTGAATAAAGAAAAAAACCCTAATAAATTGAAATTAATATATGTTTTTAAAAAGATAAATATTTTTATAATGGTGCGTTAACAATTACATAATTTTAGAAATGAAACAATATTAAACATTTCTAAACCTGTTATAAATGAATTAAATGCAGTTTGCATGGTTTTCAGAATGGTTGTAAACTGCATCATTGTTATAACTAAGAAGCTTTAACTTAAGTATACATCGATGTTAAAGAGAAGAAAATATTCATACTGAGATCATATATTTTTATATTTGCCATTGTTGCTATTTCCTGTGACTGTACATTTCTTTTCTCATCTCTGTGTTGGCCTCAAGTGGTGATGTTATCAACCACTTCGAAACAGACGACATTATAAACAAGGAAAGCAAAATATGGTATTCATAAAGAACTTAAATTCTGAATTTCAGTACAGGCATAATGATGATTCAAAATGTAAATGAACTTTAATAAACTTAATTTTGTTTATGAATTATTTGGCAATTTCTTCTTAACAGCTCTGAAACTGATACCACAATGATACTAATTCCATAAAGGGCTATAACTCTGTTGTTGTTGTTGTTGTAGGGTTTAACGCCATTTGTCAGCACACGATAGGCTATACATGGCGGCCAGTATTAATGGTGGAGGAAGAACCCGGGAAAACCCTGGAAAGAACCACCGACCCACGAGAAGCTACTGGCAAGCTTTCTCACATACCCACATTAGCCGAATCTGAGACTCGAACCCACACAGACAGAGGTGAGATGGCAATGATCCGTAATGGGAGAGCGCTTTAGACCACTCGGCCGCTCAGGGCCCCGCTATAACTCTGATGAACTTGGTATAAAAATAATCTAGTCCTAACTAAACTCTTTAAATAATTAAAAACAATAAATCTTCAAACATAGTTTGGCTGCAGCCAATCCAAGAAAATTGGAACAATTACATACAGCAGTCTGCCTCTTGAATGCTCCCCCGCCCCCAACTACCGGCCATCTGCTTTTTACGGCCAGAATTCCTTTGGCACCAACTAGTTTATGCTATGTTTTTTTTAAGCACCCCTCAATAATGGTCACCCCTCTAATGCAACCAGAAGCCAGTATATTGGTACAAAAATGTAAAAAGTTCCCCTCACAAGCAGCCACATTTTATTTTAAATGTGTTCAGTACCAATAATTAATTCAAATGATAAGGTGAGTAATCAGATTATCTCTACTGATATCTGTCTCCTGATGTCAGGATTCCATTACTGAAAGAAATGCTTGCTAAAGTACATGTAACACTAAGATTATATGATATTATTATTTACAAAAGCTAATTTTACAGGAAATGGGTTCAACAATGTTGTGATATCGAGTTTTGGGTTTCAGACAGGTGTCGAGTTTTTCTCTTTGATGATTACAACCGGACTAATTGTTAAGATCATAATATGTTCAGCATAGGCTAAAAATAGATTTAGCTGATTAACACAGAGAAATTACTTTGAACAAAACAGGGTACCAGACAAAGACCAAAAAAATCATGTGACAGTACATGCATCACTTTGTTTATGAAGAAGGCATTCCATCCACTCTACAAAAGTTTCAGCTGCACAATTAAATCAAAGTACATACCAACATAGGTACAAATTATTACAAAACATTATCATATCCTCTCATGAACTGAGACATACTACTTTATAAAAAAAGTCAAAGTTATTAGACTCAATGACATGAGGAGGGGGGGGGGGCTTACCAAACAAATTTATGTTGAAAGGACTTGAATAAAAAAACGTCACAACAGATAAGGTGATTATTCAGCAGCAGTGAGAAAATGAGCAAATGGAAAGAGAATTATGTATGTACCAAGGTTTTAAATGACTTTCTGAGAGGCCTTGTAATGTGCATGACAACAATACCACACTCACATTTCACACTTACATCAAGAATAAGAACTATTAATGTATGTTAAATTGAAATAAGTCTATTATCATAACAAGAAAAACCTTTAAATAATTAATGTTAATTTTAAATGAAGATATTAAATGCTTTGAAGTATATAGCTTTCTTACTATGCACATTACATACACTCTCACAAAAAATGTGGTCCCCCTTTGGAAAGGCCACTTGTCTTATAAGGCCACTTTCCGGGGGCAGAAGGGGTGGCCTTATAAGAGGGGGACCGCTGTACCTAAACAAATAGCCTGATGGATTTAAGGATAGACAGATGTTATTATCTGTTCCAATAATAGGTAGTGCTGGACAACTGGACAACGTGGTTGTAGACACTCAATAAAGACAGAGTGAGGAAGCAAACATCTTTCAGCTATACAGCTTTACTACACTACTGTCAGAGCATACAGAGAGAGTCTAATTTTTCCAAAAGGATCTGAATATAATCAACACAGTATGCAAGTTCTGATTTATGTGGAACTCTTCACTTACACTGGAATCTGTCTCCTCGGCTCTGAATGCTATGGTCTCCAGGATTGATCCTTTAGATGTTTGGGCTTTCAGGTGTGAAGTCTTCTTCTCAAATTCCTCCTCTAACAAGGTAATTGCTTCCTTAGATTTGGCCTTGACTTTGATAGCATGATCTGTACTGACATATTGGCCCTCTCGGCTTCCCTGGCACAAACCATCCAGTTCATTGATAACTGAGTTTATAAATGATGATTTATATTACCACATCATTTTCACTACTGTAATAAAATTGTTATTGCAGAATATCATAAATGTTGTGGAAGATAACAAAAACCGGGACTGAAATAAATGTGGGACAAGTACTTTTACTACAATGAAAATCTACATATCTTCTCTATGCATCATACATTTTTTATTTGTAGGCAACTAAATTTCATCATTCCACATATATTTGTTTGATATTTAAATCATGAAATATTACTGAACAATATCAAGGTATGCTTCAAAAACTGTATCAACTGATCAAAACAGAATACCAAACATAAACAAAATTTCAGCTTATATTGAACTGGTTTGAAAATAAACAAATGTTTTACTATCTAGAATTCTGCCCCTTCCACAGTCTTTAAATTTGGTATCTCCTGATACAAACTATGAATAGGACATTATCTGACTAACCTTGTGCAAACCCAATAATAAGTAAAGAATGAAAGATGAAGTAAACCAAGCAACATTCATGGACAATATAAAGTTGCTGACAGCCAATACATAACATGACATATATAAATCACTATAACATAAATATTATCATCTACATCATCATTCTCATAATATGACATTCTTGACAAGAATTTTTTTTAAAAAGCTATTAAATGAAACCACCATCATGAACACAGATAATACTGACCAACAAGAGGTACAACAATAGTGTAACGTTTTGACTGCAGCAATCTGTTGATACTGGACAGATGATCAATAAAGCAATTCGTATCAGGAATAAGGAACAGAGGTCTTATTTCCAGCTCTATCAACCTGTGACGATTTTTCTCCAGCAGTTTCTGAAACAAATATGAATTGTAATCACAACTTTGCTCAAAACAAGACCTACATATTGCTGGGTTCATTTTTGGCTGCACTCTTTTGCTGCTGACTCTTATTTTTCATCTTTGGTGCAAGAAAGTTTCCTCCATGCTACCTGTAGGGTTCACACAAAAAGACCTAAGAAAGGAAAGATAAATAATCATTTTGGCTGACTGAGTTAAGCACATCCTTAGGATTACTAAACATTGCCAAAGAATCATAAGATGATTAATTTCATTGGCTGGCTAAATCATAAGATGATTAATTTCATTGGCTGGCTGAATCATAAGATGATTAATTTCATTGGCTGGCAGAATCATAAAATGATTAATTTCATTGGCTGGCATAAATATATTGCTGATTTTGATTGGATTGGCACCAATGGACAGCACATTGTCATTTGTTATGAAAAACAATTTTAAGTTGAAAAATTAAATCTTAGCAAAAATACTCCTGTATTTATTTTCAATGTAGTGTATAACCGGGAGGATAAAGTGTAGAAACAATAAGTCCAAAAAAGTTTGTGAGGGGGATGGTTACTTGAGCATAAGGAATTCAAATCCCAATAAAGAAAGTTTGAAACTGGGAGGTTAATAACGATAACAAGCACTCAGGTAATGAATTTATTATTTTGGCACTAACATGGCTTCACCAATTTTCATCAGGTATCAATTTTTGTGGATTTGATTTCTTTCCCTGAACCACAAATTTGAAGACCCAACAAAAAATTCATCATGTCAAACTGTTGTCAGAAAATTTTAAATCCTCCTCAAAGTACATCTCATTTCATCCATGCATGCTTAATCCAAATGAACAAGACTGTAAAATACTAGAACTATTACTTTAAGTACAGTTACTAATGAAACACCATGTATATCCACTAATTACAGCAGAGTACTGAAGTTCACACTTTTGGACTAATCAATGAATCAACATTGTGTCAATCAAGTCTACTTGTACACACAAATGTATGAAATTACTGAATGAAAGCCATGGATAATTAGATCAGATCTTTCACACATTTTTGTGGCATCTGCAGTTATACATTCAGCATGAATCATCTAGACTGATGTTGTTTTAAAGCCCACTAAAAAAGTACACCAATCATCACTGGTGATATCTTCCTTTTCCCCTGATGGTCTCCATGACCTGTTTAGCCAAACAATCATGCAAGTGTGATTTTAATTGTTCTCTGTAGTGGTTATTTACTGTAGAGTCCAGCAGCTGAAGTTGGTTCAAATATAAGGGAGGTTCAAAAAAAGGAGATTCCATTTTTTTTTTCTTTCAATTTCATTATCATCTTTAGACTTTGTGGGCTCTGAACACATTAAATATTGCCAAGGACTACTAGGGGCAGTTGGTCATATCTTTGGTTCACATATGGAATGATGATACTGTCAACCCTGCAAGTGATCTAAACTGAATCTTACCACTCTAGAGCCACAATGGTCAACAGAAAGCATTTTAAGTAAGAGATCATATACATGAACTTTAAAAACTGATTAGCTCAATCAACTCCCTTTGATGTTGGGTATAAATGTCTGATCTTGATGGGTGTCTGACTTTCGCTCATTTAGACGACTGTATTGTTGTAACAACTGAAGTGACCGCGGTTTGTTGTTGTCATAGTTTTGTTCTTTTGTATTGTTTATGGAGGTTAATCCATGAAATATCTACAAATATGTAAACTTTAACAGGCATATCCCCCAATTTAAGTAACCACAAAAATGTCTTCTAAAAAGAGATGAAAACTGAGATCCATAAGAATAAATGGAACCACAGTAAATGTCCAGAATTATAAACTTTGAATCAGCATTACTGAGTCTGACTTAAGCAAAATTAGCAACAATCACCTTGCCAACAACAATTTTACCATGTTTTGATCAGTGAAAACAGCTGGTTTTTTAATAGACAAGGAAACTGTAGAAAAATATGTCACAGTGTGACTCTACAAGGACTGATTCAACAGCTATAATGCTAACTAATAAATCCATAACATAAGTGCCTGTGAAAATGACGTGTTTCAATCTCTTGCATTACCAAGATAAATGTAAGTGTATTTGTGAGAGATGTTCTTTTTAAAATCTAAATTACCCATTGTTTACCTGTTAGGGGTCATCAGATCCCACCTTTTCCATTTCTGGAATGAACACTGATAGTGTTTGCTGGATAAAACTAGCTTAGTTGTCAAACATGCAAATTTACCTCCAACATACCAGGCTTACACCAACGCTCATGAACTGTCCTTAAACCATGTAATAGATACTGTCATATAGTAAAACATTTCTAAAAACACACTGTTGGGATTAAAAATATTGGCTGTTTTCAGGAGGTATTTGATCTGGATTTGAATGGCATTACTGGACCAAATCTTGCATCCAGTTTACAGATACTGGGTTACAGGGTTGAGTGTCTGAGATCACAGACATTAGCTCGTTTTGGTGATGGGGGCTGGCCTCCCCTCTAAGAAATCCCAAACAAAAAACATTTGTGGTACTGAAACTTTTAAGCCAGTGATGTGGAATTGCTCAAACAAATGGAAGAAAGTCTCCTCTTGCCTTTCCAAGTGGTGGGCCTTCTTCACCCCATGATTCTTGCCAACACTTGCCTTTCCAAGTGGTGGGCCTTCTTCACCCCATGATTCTTGCCAACACTTGCCTTTCCAAGTGGTGGGCCTTCTTCACCCCATGATTCTTGCCAACACTTGCCTTTCCAAGTGGTGGGCCTTCTTCACCCCATGATTCTTGCCAACACTTGTACTGAAAACTTCTTTCTCTCCAGGTTCAATGGGAAAAGCCTTAATATGAGATTGTTTTAGTTTGCAAAGAGAGATCTTCCTGGGAATCCCTGCTGCTCAATTCAGGTTCATGTTCCATGATTTTTCCCAACTGTGAGATACAATCAGGACTGCACTCAGAACTAGTATAATAGAAATGATGGTTGGGAGCTTGGCATTTCCATCTTATCCAAAACACGTCCACCTGAAATCTATACAACTGTACATAGATTTTGCTGAAGAATATGGGGTGGATGGACCAATCAGTATTAAAAAGCTGATTCTGGCAGGTCAGCAAGTCTGCATGAACAATGCACCTGCCTGTAATGTACAAGTGGATTCATTGACAATGACAACACCTAAAAAATGTCAAGCCAGATAACAGTAGTCAGGCGCCTTAGATCCTACTTGCCTCCTAATGTACATAGCAACAATCGAACTGTTGGACAGAATGCAGATGTATTCATGATGGACATGATCATCAGGAAACTGATACAAACTGAACCTAGAGGGCTTTGCCCCACTAAATTCTAGGAAGGAAGGAATGAGTTGGGTACCCAGCCTGTTTGCTCATGCATGCAGATCATGGTTTCTGGCTGTTACTCCTGCTGCAGACTGCCTGTCTTAAGCCAAGTAAGGTTCTCAGATTGCTGAAATGAAACTCCATGTGGCCCTAAACCATAAAACAAGGTGCAAGGGTTTGCCACCACTGGGATTGAAGGATCATCTGCAGGGATCTCACGGACGTGTGGCCTTATAATGAGGAGACCTATGAGGTGAAGAAAGAAGGGTTGAACTTCAATTCTCTGAGCAAATAGAAGACTCCACTAAATGATTCAAGACACATTCTTGAGACAACAACATCAACAAGATGGTTCAGAACTCCATGTCCAAATGAATGAAATGCTGGGCTGAGATGTGTGTGTGTGTGTGTGTGTGTGTGTGTGTGTGTGTGTGTGATTAGGATTTTTAACATAGGTTTAACAATTTTTCAGTCATATAGCTACAATGTCTGCAGTGTGGCAGTTTATAGTGATGTCTAGCACTGGGGCATCATGCTGCAGACATGTAGCATGATGTCCCACCCAGTCACATTTTTCTGACACCAGGCCGACCAGTCCTAACACTAACCTCTTAATGCTGAGCGCCTAGCAAGGCAGCTGTTAGTAACATTTTTGTAAGTTTTTGGTATGACTTGGCTGGGGATCGAACCCACGACCTCCCGCTCCTGAGGCAGCCGCTCTAACCACTAGGCCACTGAAGCAGTTGGGCTCAGAAATGGTTGGATTGCTCCATTACTCCATGTCACTACAGCCAACTGTTCAGGAGAAGTTATCAGATCCATTTTCATTTATTAGACATTAAAAAAAAGTCTTGACGCTTAAACCTCATGTCAATATCATCATCCCTTCAGAAGTAGTGATAACTTTTTTTTAAAGATGGTGGCCATACTGATGATAGCTTGGCACCATTTTCATTTAGGACCTACTAGACATAATAAGAAGTCTTTCAGTGAAAACCCTATTTTGATATAACCCTCCATTCTGTAGGATTGCAGTATAATGTTTAGATGGTCACCATGCTGGCTACACTGAATGTCCATGAGGCACCATTCCTATTTAGAACCACTTATAAATTAGACATTGGGATGAATGAGTGTACACAATTTCATGGCAATCCCTCCTGTAGTTTAGGAGGCATAGTGTCAAGAAATTTGCACTAATGGATGCTGATATCTGTGTTAACAACAATTTGATGAAAAGGGACAAATATGTCTGGTCTAATGCCTTACTGTCCATCATAAACCTCACCCCATACCCCATTTTTGAAAAATATTTATGTTACAAACAATATATTTACAGTAATTCCCTCCATACCTGTAGGTTTTCTTGCTGTTTGGCCTGTAGCTCCACCTTTTTCTGTAGCTCCTCCCTTCTGGCCTTGAGGTGCTGAACATGTTCCTCTCCCTCCTCTTCCTGTACAACATGCTCCTCCTCACTCTCAATCACCACCTCCTCTTCCTCCTAAAACATTAAGGGACACTTAAGAAATACAAAAGTGGCCAAATATCAGTCAAGGACAATATATAAAAAGCAATTGTTTTAGTAAATTATGTTACTCCAAGAATACTTACCAATCACATTAACGTTAGAAAAGAAGCTCCAATAACTCTTGAATAAGGCAATAATGAAATGATAAATCTGTGTCTTTCCCATCAAGACAACATATAGACAAAGGGAAGAAACTCTTAACCAATACTGACCACTTCTACCCAGTTTTAGATTGCGTGATTCATCAGCATGGCTGCCACATTGGTGGGGAGGCATGGAATGGTTTATCAGTAATGTGATCACAAAATGTTCTCACAGAAATGAAAATTACTAAAAAATGTTTTCTTCTTTTTAATACATTCCCCAACCACAATAACATTAGGAGAATACATAATAGGTGGAGGTAATGCTGAGCATCTGACCTGTACCATCATCACCCTTCTAGGAAAAAACCATACTGAGGATAAACTGCACTCCTAACCACGAGCATCAAACCTGGGTAAGAGAAAGAAAATAAAAGACTTTTATTAATGAGCAAAATTCTGGGTGAATCCAGTGAATGAAGTGTTCTATGCCTATGGTAAGGTTGTGCTGACTTCAATGGGTCTGGTTATTGTCTGAGTTGCAGTCACTGCATCTACCAGATTAAATTCTTGTCTCTGTCCATGATGCAGATAAAAGATACCAAGGATGAATATGCAAGCCAGCCATCAGCTTCTATTATGAATCACATCAAAATAATCTGTCTGAATGCCAGGCTTGCAGATATAGTTCTCATATCATGAGCTGAGATGTTCATGTTGTTGTTATAGGGTTTAACACCATTTTTCAGCACAAGATAGACTATATATGGCAGCCAGTATAAATGGTGGAGGAAGAACCCGGGAAAACCCCGGAAAGAACCACCGACCCTTGAGAAGCTACCAGCAAGTTTTCTCACATACCCACATTGGCCAAGCCAGACTTGAATCCTTGCAGACAGAGCAGAGGTGAGATGGCAGTGATCCATAACGATGATCGCTTTAGACCACTCTGCTGCTTGGGGGCCCGAGATGCTCAAGAAGCATATTTGATCTTTTAGATCACAGAATATGTCTAACTTATTACAGACTTAAGCGATGATGTAAAGTTGGGTCCCTTGGCATTTCAAGTAGTGTCTGAGGGCACAGACCAGATCTTACAACAAAGCCTCTCTAGACATATTGATGGAGGAGAGGGGATGAATGATCATTTGACTGCCCACTGATGGCAATTTATTGTTTACCATGAAACCTGGATTTCTTTGATCGAAATAGGATAAAGTTAGGGTCAACTAAACAGGCAAGCAACTCACTCATCCTATATGCTGTAGCTAGGTCTATCAGAAAAAATATTCTACATAATAGTAGCTCAATGAGATTCAAGCTAAAGATCTGAACTGGACCATGACAGCACTCAAGAAAGGTTCCATTTAGGAAACATGGTGCGAGATTTTGGCTAACTGAAATTAAAACTGGCCAGTTCTTACTGTGATAATATCAACTTTGCCATGATGCCAATATGTGTCTGAGGTAATGGAACAGTAGCCTTTGACAGTAATTGGGGTTAACCAGTTTCCTCAAAATCCAGAGAAAAATTTTATCTAGGTGCAAGATTAAGGCACTCAATGGGAATGTTATTGACTCTGTACAGTCCGCAAAAACCCACCATTTTCCCTTGTACACCTATTTTTCGAGAGGAAAAACATCTATTTGGACTGTTCAGTGAAAACAGAAGGTGCTCAATTTTTGGACTATAATATTATTCTGGAACTGTTGTGAATTATTTGGCTGAGTTCTGGAGTTATATAAACACTAGAGTAGTCATTTGTCTGAACCAAGAAGTACTTACAAGAAGTGAAGATGGAACATCTTGTTTTACTTTAAACAACAATGGTATTGGTAATTAAGCATGTCATAAACAATCTACTGTATATATGCCATTTTAAAACTATCAAAATTTAATGGGAGATAGGGACTCTTTAAAAATTACTCAGTGTTTCCCTTTACACACATTTGTGCATCAGGGACACACATTTGTGCATCAGGGATGCACATTTGTGCATCAGGGATGCACGCTGGAGAAAACTGAAGCACACATTTTGTTGCCGTGAGTTTTTTTGATGCAATGGATTCGCATGGTATGATTAGGATTTATTTAATATCGAATACATTGTACGAGGGGTGGCATTGTGTATACTTCGAGCATATGCATTTTCTAGTTCCCCACTTTGTTTACTCCCTGTGTCGCGCTCTTCTATTAGTATAGCGGATTACAACGCAGGGAAGATACAAATTAAGGAACCAGACTAGCATAGGCAATGTTATGACGGAGTAGCTTCCTCTAATCTTGTGAGCACTCACGCGATTTCCATCAAGCTCAGCAAGATCTCATCTTGATGTTTAACATCAATCCTTGTTGCACTAGAAAGTGATCTCCATATTAAAACATCGTGCACTAAGAATAATTAGCGAAGAAAGTGAAAGAAGCAGAACGCAAAAGAGCAACTGTGGATCTAACTTAATGAACAATGGAGAAAATAATTCCCTTGACTGGAATATGGCACATCCATTAGGATTACCGGTGTGACTTCTAATCGCGAAGACTGCTAAAGTGAATAATCCTTTCGTTACAGGGTTTAAGAATTTTAAAAAATCTGCCCTCGTTCGCCACAAGGTATATGGAGAACACATTATAACCCAAGACATTCTTTCACAACAAATAAATCAGTAAACTTGCTGAGACAAATGCGTTTATTTGGATTACACTGTCAGGGGGTCATTGCAGATTTTGTTGGTTTTTAACTTTGCTGCAATAAAAGAAAGATCTTAAAGTTCAAGTGTAACTTATTAGAAACAAGATGAATCATTAGCTGCCGTGATTTTTGGATAAATTTGTTCTAGGACGAAGTACAATGAAACCAATGATAGTATACATTTTATGACAAGCAGTAAATTAACTGCCATTTGGTTAAAAAGATTTATTAGGCTTTTTGTACTGGCTTATATGTAATGTGTTGGTCTATAATATTGCTTCAAAAAGATTATAAGGAGACTGTTAAAAGTACGACTTTAAAAGAAAAATGAAGTAATAAAATTGTTCTTTGAATGGACAATGCATTTGTTTGTTAATTGTTGGTTTATGTTTAGAGAGAGAGCGAGAATATGTTGTGCAAGCTGCGATATCCTATTTCAAGCTGAAAAAGTACGAGTCAGATGAAAATTTGTCAGTACATTTTTGACCCCCACATTTTTTATTTGACCCCCAGTTCTGACACCAAGGATTTTTTTTTACCCTCAGTTTTACACCGCTGGGGGATACACTGTTACTCCCATTTCAATATGAACAATTTTAAAATATCATTTTTATGGTCATCCCCTAGTTTCTCTATCTTTCTCTCCACACCTGCTATATTTCTAGGCAGTGGTGGTGAGTTCAAGACTCAAATGTGGGTTTTGTGGTCCCATGGGAGGTCATCTTGCAGGATGCAAGTAATTGACTTTTATAATGAAGTTATTGTGTATTAACATAGCGAATCAAATTAAAAAGCCTGTTATTTTGCTGGAAATTAACATTTAAAAATATAATAATTATTGATTAATAAAATGCAATAAAAAGTGTTGCAACCTATGATTAGTGACAAGAAATGATACTGCAAACAAGCTGTTACAGCAAACAGCTCTATCAATCACTTTGTTGATGTTCCTTTTAACATTACTTTATTTTATATTTACGTCATTATCAATTCTTTCATTTAAAACTTTGTGTTTCATATTTATCCCATTATCGTTTGTTTTATTTAACTGTATTTGAAACAAAAATTCCAATCTTGGTATCAATCTTATTTCTGGATTTTTTAAAATGTTATGCTTCTTTTTCTGGATCAATGTTCCAAAATGTGTCCTTGACCAAAATAAAATTCCAAAAGGTAAATAGGGAGCTATGTTAGCTCAGCTGGTAGAGCACTAGACTCATAATACATGGGTTGTGGGTTTGATACCTGCACAAGCCTGGTCAGATGTCTGGTTGTATCTTTGGGATAGGCACTCAACTCACATTTCCTCAGCCATGTACAGCCATAATGTATTAAGTGCCATCAGATACAAACTGACTGATCCATCAGTTACCTCCCCTGCAAACTCCTTTCATTACCTAAACAAATATACCACCATTTGCAGCTTCTGTGAATTTTATTGATAATAATCAACATGAGGCCCAAGTGGACTTGAAACTCCTCATCTGATTAACATCTGTCAAACAACTAAATGCAATTCAAGAAATTTGGGTTATCAGGAGCTTTCTGCATAAATATCTTCCAATGCTGTTGATTGTACACATTATGAAAACAGTTATTCAAGGATTCTTTAGTTTTTATACCTTTATCCATATCTGATAGCACATCGGCATCATTGGTCCAGTTCTGAAAGGCTTTTATGCCATGACATTTTCTGTCCAAGTTGTCCAAGTTTGTATTTTATGGTGGATTGGCATCATCTCTATAAATGTTAGATGGTTTCAAGCTTGGGGTATATTTTGTCAAAATGTACTCAGATTATGCAAGGTGAACAAGTTATTGAAAGATTTTCTAGTTATAGTAGCAGCAGCCATGTTTGATGGTAGATGGGCAGATTGGCATCATTTGTACATAGATGGGCAGATTTGCATCATTTGTACAAAGTTAAAAGCCATGTTTGATGAAAGATGGGCAGATTGGCATCATAAAAGCCATGTTTGATGGTAGATGGGCAGATTGGCATCATTTGTACATAGATGGACAGATCGGTATCATTTGTACAAAGTTAGAAGCCATGTTTGATGAATGATGGGCAGATTGGCATCATAAAAGCCATGTTTGATGGTAGATGGGCAGATTGGCAACATTTGTACAAAGTTAAAAGCCCTTTCTGCCAAGATGTTTTTTGTCAAATTTTGGTTTTGATGAATGATGGGCAGATTGGCATCATAAAAGCCATGTTTGATGGTAGATGGGCAGATTGGCATCATTTGTACAAAGTTAAAAGCCATGTTTGATGAAAGATGGGCAGATTGGCATCATAAAAGCCATGTTTGATGGTAGATGGGCAGATTGGCAACATTTGTACAAAGTTAAAAGCCCTTTCTGCCAAGATGTTTTTTGTCAAATTTTGGTTACAATCTATTGAGTGATTTGGTTACAAACTATTGAGTGATTTATGAAAAGAAGTAATTTAAAGAATTTTCTTAATGGCACATTGGCATTATTTGCAAAATTTCTACTGAAGAGTTTCTGAGATGTCATTCAAAGACTTCATTTTAATAACAGCTACCGTAATTATCGTAATTTGCATCATTTGTACAAACGTTAAAGGCCTTTATGCCTGGATGATTTCTGTTAAATTTACTCAAATTCTGCTTAGTAGTTTCTGAGAAGTCATTTAAGTACTTATTTTTTAATAGCAGTGCACATTTTCGATTGCTACTGAGCATCATTTGTATGAAACTGAAAGCCTTCTGTGCTAAAGTCTTTCTGTCAAAAATTTAGTCAAATTCTCTTAACATTTTTTAGATGAAATTGTGTCAGTCTTTTGCATTTTTAGTAATGGTGACCATATTTGATGGTAGACTGCCATCATCTGTACAGATTTGCAAGAATCTAAGCAAGGATGTGTTCTCTCGAATTTTGTCAAATACTGTTGAGTAGTCTTGCGAAGACATTTAAAGGTTTTTAAATTTTAAGAAATAGCAGTCACATTTGGTACTGGATTGGCATCATTTGTATAAATTTATAATTCTATAAACCAGTATGATTTTTGATGTGCATTCTGTGGAAAGTTGTTGTATGCTTTTTCTTTAAGTAATCATGGCCATGTTTGATGCTGGATGGCGTTTTCTGTATACATTTGAAAGTCATCTATCTTGTCAAATTCTGTTGAGCAGTTTTAATAAAAGAAGCTGTTTAAATGTTTTTTCTATTTTTAATAGTGTTGACATAACTGATGATGGATCAACATCATTTGAACAAATTTTCAAGACCTTCATGGTAGAATGCTATCTGTCAAAATGGTCACATTCTGATGAGTTTTTTTATAAAAAGAAACTGCTTAAAGGATTGTCCATGGATATCAGATTCAATGAACAAAACTGAAAAGCCTTGAAGCCATAATACCCCTTGTAAAATTATGTCCAAATTGTTCCAGAACCTTTTGATATGAAGTTGTAAATAGAAATCATAAAAGGGTAATGCATGATATCAAAAGAACATTATAGCCAGCTTAAGTAAATAAAACCTATGCTTGTTGATACCTTGTTGAAGGCATATAAAATCTCCAAAAATATTTTAAAGTTAAATAGACAGTCTTTTTAAGGACACTTCTGTAGTAGTGTAAAACAATATATATCCCAAATTTCACCAAGGTTGCATTTGTGCAACATGCTATGACACTGCAGGTATCTCTTATATGTGTGTACCTCTGACAGCTCCTTATCTGAGGATTGATTCTCTTCATCCTTTTGATCCTCGTAGCCTTGGGGTGGGGCAACAGAATAGTACTTCCTGCTCTCCACATTAAATGCAAGCATGGGGGGCTCTATTCCACACAGGTACTCCCCAAACAGAGACAGCTTCTCTATCCTCACACAGGCTCTGGCAATTTCCTATAACATGAAAAGGACAAATAATAATAATAATAATAATAACAGCAGCAGTTATAATAATAACAACAACAATAATAATAATAAACAACCCTATCTATTATTTGTACCTTCTCTATAAAAAATGAAACACAAAATAATTCACCTGTTATAATGGTAAAAGCTTATTAAGCTGTCTTCAGTTTTTCCACTAAGACTTTTAATATGTGGTAAAGTAATTGGAATAGGCAGCAAAAAAAAAATTTGCAAATATAAAATATAGGCTTTTTCAAAATAATTCTGGCAGAAGACTCTAAATATTGCTGACTGTCAGTTTTTAATGGAAATACAATCTGCATTAAAATGTTGAATGATGCAATGACTAAACAAGACTGTAATCAGTGGTTCCACAGCTCGTTGCTATGAAGCTTTTACAGGGTTCCTGCACCAAATGATTTTTATTTTCCAGAAGATTTTAAGGAGAAAATGACAAATTTCAGGAGTCATTTTTTTTAGAATCTGATACTTTGATTAAAGAAACAACACTGCAGTTAAGGCACATGTGCAAAAATCTCTTAGTTACCTGATTCAACCATGGCTATTGATGCAATATGATCTTTGCAAAATTGTTCACTGTAAGTTGCAGTGGAAAAATAGCGAATTTTGTCTAAGAAAATGTTTAATTTAGCTTTTAAGTATCAATTTCCAGGACACTTTATGACAAAAAGTTATTTTCAAGGAGGTTTCCAGGATAATTTCATTGAATTCAAATCCCAGTTGGATTCCAGGATCTCATTAAAAATCAGAAGGCATGGGAACCCTGCCTTTAGTAGTCTCTAACATCCACTGCAAACCATAAATACCACCTTGAAAATAAATTCAAACTTAAGCTGACCTATGAAATGTTGGCCCCTGTAACTGAACATACATAAAAGTAAAAACAATCACTGCAGAGATGCTATAATTAATCAATAAAAACCAAAGCGTTTTTTTTCTTTTCAGATCATCATTTATGAAATCTGTTTCAGAAGCTATTCCCATTATGCACTCCCCTAACAGCCTGTTTTTGCTGGGTGAGACATAGTCCCTAAGTGACCCTAGGCTGATGACCAGTACGACCACTATCACAAGCACAGTTCGAGCATCAGTGATTACCTTGATTATTTTCTACAGGTAAGCCCTCAATGCATGCAGCTGAGTCTTCTAATACACACTCATTCAAATGTACAATGTACAGTTATCCTGTTGAGAGGAACCTTCCACAACAAGAGATGTATAATCATTAAAATGGAATGAACATATCTATTCCAACTTTCATCAGCAATTGTTAGACAAGGACTTCTGTGTATACATCAACATTTAACCTATGCCAGTAAAGCAAATATTGAAGGTCACCGTGACTCTGGTTGGTTTGAAAGGTGTAGTACTAAATATACTGGCAGTCTGTGTCATGTAAAATGGCATTAAACCCATAACTACCAACCAACCAACCTGAGAAATGAACATAAAACACAAAATTTAACCTAAGCCATCAAGCTCAAAATATGGGCCATAATGATATAGTTTTTGCATTAAAGGTGTAAGACTCAATAAAATACATCCTCTCACCAACTTTTATGATTCTAGATAGGATAGTTTTGTAAAACAGCATGAAAAAACACCTGTTTTGTTATCAGCAAATGCAAAAACTTTAAATAAGCCAGGTTAAAAATAAAATGAAGAACAAAGTGACTGGCTTTTTGTTGTTGTTGTTATTGTAGGGTTTAACGCCATTTTTCAGCACATGCTAGGCTATACACGGCGGCCAGTATTAATGGTGGAGGAAGAACCCAGGAAAACCCCGGAAAGAACCACCGACCCACGAGAAGCTACTGGCAAGCTTTCTCACATACCCACATTAGCCGAATCCAAGACCCGAACCCAGTGAGATTGTTGTACTAACAGAGATGCATAGATTCATCATATTAGACAATTCTAGCATGAACAGAGCTTGAGAAATAAAACACAAAATTTAACCAGTCAGTAAAGCATAAATATGGGTCAGTCACCTACTTCTGTGATGAATCTGAAGTACTCATCAGGTGCATCCCCTCACCAAGTTTTGTAAATCCAGCTATAACAGTAGGTATATAGGATACACAAAAATGTGAGCATGAGCTAAATGCAAAAAAACACAACCATTAATGTACATTTAATGAACATGCTCAAAGTTATCCCCCTTTTTCCCATCCCTGATGCTATGAAACCCACTCCAAACTGTCTCCTAGGACCTAGGCAGCATGCTTTTACATAGCTTTTACAAGTATGGATGCTAATGAATGGGGTAGTATAATAACTTTACTCTTCTATATAAAGAAAAGTTAATGCGAATGATTATTTTTTATATTTAACGGTCACTTTGGTTCTTTAATATTTCTGTTCGATGATCCTAAAACATTAAGATAGTGATATCAGGAAAAAAAGGCTTGTAGCCAGATCATTTATGCCTTCATGAATAAAACGGAAAAGGAGAAACAAAAGTTAGAATAACAACCTTGTCTACAGTACTGTGTACATAAGATGTTGAGGTTGGAGCACTAAGTAGAGGTACAAATCCAGCCATCATCACATCTTCAGATAGCAAAACTGCCTCACAGCCTGAAAGATATTAAAAATTTGAAAGCTTTTTTCTCCAACTTTTGATGCACTTTCAAGTTGTTACAAGTTGCAGACTAGATACTGTCAAAATGAGAGGTGGCAGCAGTAAGCAGTCCTTATTAAGTTAAGGAGACAGTAACTATTAGGTATTTGGAGATAAAATAAGCTACACTACTTCAAATTTTACTAAAAAATGACAATGATATATACATTAAATATGACCATCAAATTATCATTGCATAAGCTCTTTTGGTCTCCAGCAGAACTAAGAAATAAAAATATCTCTTCAGAAAACTAGATCATACTTCAGATGAGATTCAGTATACTTCCAATGAGATTCAGTATACTTCCAATGAGATTCAGTATACTTCAAATGAGATTCAGTATACTTCCAATGAGATTCAGTATACTTCAAATGAGATTCAGTATACTTCCAATGAGATTCAGTATACTTCAAATGAGATTCAGTATATCAGTTAATCAAGACTTCTTTATCTATCCATTTATTGATATATACAACCACCCATCACCCACACTATATGTCTAGGTAGAACTATCAAATATCCAAAGCTCACACATACTGTACCTTCTTTCTTCTCACTATAGAGTTTGACAAGTGATGTATCCATGTCTTTCAAGATGTTGCATAACTCAGCTGTGGAGACCCATACATCAACATCAGGACTAAAAGAAAAAGCGATCTACTCTCAAAATTTTAAAAGACATTGAAAACTTATGACAAAGGAAAATGTTGCTGTCATGAGAAAAATAAAGCATTAGGCAGTTTTTGCATTGATAAGTACAATGTACCTCATTGAATTCAAACTAATTATTAAATACCCATTTAATTTTCCATGCTGATTCTAGTAATAAATGCAAAAATGTAATCATGCTTTGTTCAAAGTCAGAGAAAAGAACTTGTTTAACATGGCATATGAATCAAGTGAGGCGTGATGGCCACAACATCCTTCTCCACCATCTTAAGCTAGTACCTTTTGCCAACTTGAAACAAAACACATATGTAATTTTGCATATTAATTACATGCCATCTTAATATCCAAACTTTGATGCTGCATACGATACTGATGGTCTAAATGTACCGTATTTTCCGACCTACAAGTCGATGCGGAGTATAAGTCGAATTGACCAATTTTGTAAATTTTCCATCCTTCGTCCATATATAAGTCGATTCAGAGTATAAGACGAGGCCAGGTCAATAACTTGGCTTTGTATTTTATACTAGTAACTTCCGGTTGCATGAATATTGATGGTATCGTTGTATGATATTCCATATTACTGGCAATTGTGAAATTGCATTACCGATGCTAACATGCTTGTGATTTTACTTCTGAACTGCTATATTTTGTTATCAATTGACACAGCTGAATAAACAGTCCAGGCTTGTTTTATTATAACTGAAAGCACATCCATGTTGTAGTTCATTTTATTACCTGTAGTTACGAACGTAACTTATACAAACTTGTCATTTTCTATCGTAAGTTTGAAAGTCACGGACTCCGTTAAATTGATTCGTATACATATATATATATATATATATATATATATATATATATATATATATATATATATATACATACATATACTATTTTTTAAGTGTTTGTTCTGTTTGGACTTGGATATAATTAACATTTTATTACTAATCTATTCAATGCTATACCCCACTATTATCTTTATCGGCGAGTTCGAATACAAAGTAATGGGTATGATCTCTTGTCCTTATAACAAATTTTGTATGGACAATGACTTCAATAAAATGTTGACAGATTTTCATTTCCCTAAGAAAAGCCTCATTTCCCTACTGGCAGCCTCGCTGATTTGACCTATTCTGTCGATTCTTGCCCTCAATCTGGTTTCAATTATAGCCAAAGCGCTAAGCATGTTTAATTACCGTGTAAATAACACTGCATAGCCATGTGGTTGTTGTGACAATGTACATCGTAATTAAAACAAGAATGAATTATTGATTTAGAGGTGTTTATTGATAATGGAATATAGTAGGCTCGTAGTATTGAGGATTATCACAATCGTCAGGTAACTCAAAATACCGTCTTTTTTCTCTTTGCAAAAGCTACAAATAAAAACCGCCCTGAATAAAAGAAAGATCTTGTACACGGACAATTTTTTTCATCTCTCACTCTCTCTCTCTCGTGCGCACACACACAAGCACACGCGCGCTCACAATATATCTGATTTTAGTTTAGTTTAAACCATATTTGTTTTAATTATGATATCCACTGCAACAAGAGCCACGTGGATGTGCATGCTATGATTATTTTATAAATAATCATAGAACGCTTGAGTTAATATGGATTACATCCCTTTGTAGGATCAATTGGATCAATCAAAAAGCTATGCCGGTAATTGCTCACGTGTGTCCAACATTATACTGGAAAATCAAATATTAATGGACCAGTTATTTCATATCTTTTTTTTAGGAACAAACAATATGCTTTGAATTAGTACAGTACACTATAGAGTATAGGCCGTAAGTGTGCTATGCGGCCCGGTGAAGTTTTTACCGGTACGGTAAATTGTTTTCTTTTATTTTATGTTTGAGAAATAAGAAAAAACATGCAGAATGCAAAATAAATAATGACAAAACTTACAAATATAAACGCAGTCATATTAGTTTATGACAATTTATTGACATAGTAATTTAACATGAATTTGTACTTCTATGTGACCTGTTTTCGATTATGCCGATTATAGAGCAATGTCAATAGCATACCGGATACTGTAATCCATATATAAGTCGATGCAATTTCAATGACACAATCCATATATAAGTCGATTCGGAGTATAAGACGAAGACCGAACTTTCAAGTAAAAAAGTATCGACTTATACGCCGGAAAATACGGTATTTCTGTATCAAACTCAAAACATTTTTTTCATACATCTATATTAAAATTACTTACTACATACATATATAATGATTCAGAAGTTACTAAAGTTGGGTACAATAGTTTTATTCAATTTGCTACCAGTCACAAATTTAAAGATTAAAAAAAAAGGATTCCTTATGTGGGAACAACAGAATCCCTCTGTCAAGCCATGAATTTAAGTACCAAACAATAGGACCCCTTTCCCAACCCATGAATTATGTACCGAACAATAGGACCCCTTTCCCAACCCAAGAATTTAAGTACCAAACAACAGGACCCTTCCGCAACCCAGGAATTAAGTACCAAACAATAGGACCCTTCCCCAACCCATGAATTTAAGTACCAAACAACAGGACCCTTTCTCAACCCATGAAATTAGTACCAAACAATAGGACCTCTTTCCCATCCCATGAATTTAAGTACCAAATCATAGGACTCCTTTCCCAACCCATGAATTTAAGTACCAAACAATAGGACCATTCCCCAACCCATGAATTTAAGTACCAAACAATAGGACCCTTTCCCAACACATGAATTTAAGTACCAAACAATAAGACCCTTCCCCAACCCATGAATTTAGTACCAAACAATAGGACCCTTCCCCAACCCATAAATTTAAGTACCAAACAGTAGGACCCCTTTCCCATCCCATGAATTTAAGTAACAAACAATAGGACCCCATCCACAACCCATGAATTTAGTACCAAACAATAGGACCCTTCTCCAACCCATGAATTTAAGTACCAAACAATAGGACCCCTTTCACAAACCATGAATTTAAGTACCAAATCATAGGACCCCTTTCCTGCCCCATGAATTTAGTACCAAACAATAGGACCCTTCCCCAACCCATGAATTTAAGTACCAAACAATAGGACCACTTTCACAAACCATGAATTATGTACCAAACAATAGGACCCCTTTCCGAACCCATGAATTTAAGTACCAAACAATAGGACCCTCCCAAAACCCATGAATTTAGTACCAAACAATAGGACCCTTCCTCAACCCATGAATTTAAGTACCAAACAATAGGACCCTTCCCCAACCTGTGAATTTAAGTATCTAATCATAGGACCCCTTTCCCAACCCATGAATTTAAGTATCTAACAATAGGACCATTCCACAACCCATGAATTTAAGTACCAAACAATAGGACCCCTTTCCCATCCCATGAATTTAAGTAACAAACAATAGGACCCCATCCACAACCCATGAATTTAGTACCAAACAATAGGACCCTTCCCCAACCCATGAATTTAAGTACCAAACAATAGGACCCCTTTCACAAACCATGAATTTAAGTACCAAATCATAGGATCCCTTTCCCATCCCATGAATTTAGTACCAAACAATAGGAACCTTCCCCAACCCATGAATTTAAATACAATAGGACCCCTTTCACAAACCATGAATTTAAGTACCAAACTATAGCATCCCTTTCTCAACCAATGAATTTAGGTACCAAATAATAGGACCCCTGTCCCAACCCATGAATTTTGCACCAAACAATAGCACCCCTTTCCCAACCCATGAATTTAAGTACCAAATCATAGGAACCCTTTCCCAACCCATGAATTTAAGTATTAAACAATAGGACCCCTTCCCCAACACACGCATTCTGTACCAAACAATAAGAACCCTTTCCCAACTCATGAATGTAAGTACCAAACAAGTGAGGGGCCCGGAGTGGCCGAGTGGTCTAAAGCGCTCTTCGTTACGGATCACTGCCATCTCACCTCTGTCTGCGGCGGTTCGAGTCTAAGATTCAGCCAATGTGGGCATGTGAGAAAGCCTGCCAGTAGCTTCTCGTGGGTCGGTGGTTCTTTCCGGGGTTTTCCGGGTTCTTCCTCCACCATTAATACTGGCCGCCATGTATAGCCTATAGTGCTGAAAAATGGCGTTAAACCCCACAACAACAACAACAACAACAACAACAACCAAACAAGTGTACCCCATCCCCAACCCATGAATTTAGTACCAAACAATAGGACCCCTTCCCCAACCCATGAATTCAGTACCATACAATAGGAACCCTTTCCCAACCCATGAATTTAGTACCAAATCATAGGACCACTTCCCCAATCCATGAATTTAAGTACCAAACAATAGGACCCTATCCCCAACCCATGAACTGAAGTACCAAACAATAGGACCTCCAGTATACTTTAACAGTGCATAAGCTGCTATCTGCACACTAAAATTGGATGACAAGGGATAAGAAAAAGAATATTAAAAACCAAAATACATAATGGATATAAGTAACTGTATGCAATGTGTGATCATGTGTGCATAAAGAAGTCATACTTACAGCAGGAACAACAAACACTGTGTGAGATTGTGCAACTACTGGAAACTTAATTACCTTTCAGGCATGGAAAATTATTTTTGACCAGACATTAGAATCATCACTGTTTGTGTTTTTACAAAAGTATATCTAATGTTAAAAATGCAGTATGCTGCATCACTCAATCACACTTCTTTTGTGGTCAAACAGGATAAAACAGTTTGTAAAATGTAAAAATTGTAATTTATTCCAAAAAATTAGTTCATCCCAAACATACCATCCTCTCAAATTTCTAACAATTTTTATGGTTAGCCAATGAATAACATTGAAATTAAAGTGAACTTACAAAATGAGGATAGAAAAGTAAGTTAAATCTCATCAACTCTGACTAAGTAGAAAGTTTTGCAAACAGAAAACACTATTTTCCTACAAAAACACTGGATATATTTCATCTTGTGGTACTATAAAACTGATATATTTTAACTTGTGACTTCACCACTCATTAAAATATTTTCTGTAACACATGATGAAATTCTTCCTGTATTAATATACAAGAAAATATATTTTATTTATAATGTACTCTAGTATAAAGTGACCTCACCTATAATGTAGTGCACTTTAATGACTCTACAGAATAGCACTATAGTTAGCGATCACAGTAGAATACAACAGAAGAAACTGAGAAATTGGAAACTGATTCAGCATTACACTTTAAAAGTACAGGACTCTATAACACATACAATAAAAATATATAAATATAAAACACCCTCAATTTTCTGTGAGACTTTTGTTTAGGAAACCATCATTTAGCACAATCATAGGAAAATGTACAACATGTTGCAACAGAAACACATAATATGTTACATCAAACACAATGTGAAAGGAAATAATAACCGAACCAGCAAAACCTACCCAAACCTTGGGTCTCTTATTGCTGGGGGTGGATTCCAGAGGTCGGAGTGACACATCATCCAGTCTGTCCATATCTTGATACCTGGCACAAGCTCCTCCAGCTCTCGGCTGAACATGCGCGATGGATACTCCTGTGACTGAACATGTATATGTAGCAATGATGAGCAACGCTTCACTAGGATCCCAAACATGTCCAGCCCCATCTGGACTGCATACTCCTGTAACAGGGAGTGACAGCTGCCCTCCAGAGATTGATCTGTACAACAGGAAAGTCATTTAATGCTTTCAATAATAGTATGCAGTGTAAAAACATTTGCACAAGTTGAAAATATAATATAAAAGATACCTGACAAGCTCTGAATATTTTGTTTTAACATTTTTGTTTTGTCAATTTAACACCAGTTTAACACTCTCGTGAGTTGGTGGTTCTTCCTGGGGTTTTCCCGGGTTCTTCCTCCACCATTAATACTGGCCGCCTTGCATAGCCTATCGTGTGCTGAAAAATGGCGTTAAACCCAACAACAACAACAATCAATTTAACACCAACTGATAGACAAAATAAAATTCAATAAAACAAGTACATCCTGTCTCCTAACCACAGCTACTGTAATAACAGCTGTTGAAACTACAACCCTAAAGCCCCATTCTAATTTATTCACTTTCGCTCAAATTCAACAAAGAATAACAGCCCTACCTTTGAGAGCGGTGTTCTCAATGGCAAACATGTTGATGGCAGTCAGTTGTAGTAGTCGGGTGGGGCTGATGGCGCCATCTTTTAACAATGCTTGAAATTCCAGCAGCATCTGACCACACACCTCAGGGAACATCTCCATACTATAAAACAATGCCAAAAAGTTACTGTCCATGTTCTAAAATAATGGCAATGACTTGCTATCAACAACAACTGCCAAACCTGATATTTCTAGAGGAATCTTGCAACAGACATATCCCATGAAATCAGCTTTAGATGAGATAAAGTTCCTGAAATATTTAATACACCTCTCCCTTGATAACTCGCACATAATGGGGTCCACAAACATAGATCACACTATAAGCGTGGGTTCAAGTTACTGAGGGACCTCCAAACACAGAGAAAAAAATCCACTTAGGCCATACTTCAAGAAAACTGTGGGGGGTTAAGGAACTGGGCTGTTTAATGAATGAATCCTTGTTTAACAGTCACATCAATAATAATTGTTAATAACACTCTTTTTCTGATGAAGTTGTTCGTTATTCTGCATAAATAACATTTATTTTCAAAATGTCCAATATGTGAAAGTTTGTTCTGACTGGTTTCAACAATCATCATGTGTGCGCAAAAACATCTGTGTATTATGTCACTACCTTTTGTTTTGTTGATTAGTCTGGTTCTCAAAGTGGTATTTCATAGTATACTGCCAAGTCAGGAGTCGGAGTAGCAGGGAACTAGACTAACCGTTGATATATCAACAAACAAGATTCCTTTTTTTTCAAAAACTAGCGACATTTATTTCATGAGACAATCATCTATGTTGAAACTCAAATTTTGTATTGTTCAGTTAGTACAATATTGATGTCGTGATTTCACTGGAAGTGATAGTGAAACTTCTTATCTTCCCTGATGATATTCTAAGTGCCAGTTCAGGAATTGACTGAAACTCGCTTGCCCACAATGGTCCATATCTGTGAAAAAAAAGCTCTTTATTTTGCAAAATATTTGTTTTGCTTGGTTGCCTTGCTATCTTTGATCACAATTATGAATGAGTCAGTTAAATTAAGGTAGTTTATGCTACAGACACAATAACATTTATAACTGTTCAATCGATCAACTGAAGTGAGTTTACCCAACATACGACCGGTTGCATGCCTTTTAATTTTTCTTTTATTCCATCTCCTTTATTTGATTCAAAAGACATAACTGACATGATAATACAAAGGAGTTCAACTTTTAATTAAATGCAACAATACAACCATTACTTCTGCAAGTCAGTTATCAAAACACGATCGAGACTTAATTGGGTTCTCAGAGAAACACCTGCTGACATAGCTGACACATTTTATGTTTAAATACACATTGCATTTATGATGATTACACTTATTAAGAAGAACTAAAAGAATTAAAACACAAATTTCACTTAATAAAATGATTTAATTGGCATTGAAATATTAATGTACTTCCTACACTAGGCGTAAGTGACATTTTCATTGTTCAAAAATTTCCTTGAATATCTTTAATTATGATGTACTAAGAATGTCATTTGGAAAGAAAATGTAACCAATTATATGACTTCTTATGAAAAGCTGATGATTTCAAAATGTTGATTAAAATTTCCAGGTCCTCTCTACCGTTTTCGACCAAAAAATGAGCAATACATCAACGTTTCAGTTAGCAATTTTGATAGCAATTTTCTTCAAGTTCAAAAAATAGGGATCAACTTTTGGGGGGTATTTTCTGGTTAAAAAATGGGATCCACACATGACCCTGCAGTTATCAGGGTGCAAGTTATCGAGGGAGTGGCATAACTAGTTTATATCCTGTCTGTCTTGTCCTTTATGAGACAAAATCATAAATTTTTAAACGATTTTGCTGAATTTGTGGAATATAACAAAATAGCTAAGCTCAAATCAAAGTTAGGTAGCAAAATCTACATCGAATTTCATGTTGAGAGAAGTAGAGAATGGACATTTTTATTATAGATTATGTTTTACCCCTTCACAATAACATTAGGAATTCTCATCTAGATACATCGTAGACTGTAAAGTATGTTAGTAACAGTAGCTCTTCTACACGCTTACCAGATATTCCTTTGGTCAAGTTTAAGCAATACATCAAAGAGGATTCTCACATTTGTGGGAAAGTGTGGATGGGCTTAATCTTTATGTGAATAAGTAATTATTCTAGGAGAAACTAAACTTTACAATAGCATTTTTTTTCTTCTTTCATTATTGAATACATTACCGATCACAATCACATTAACTCAAAAGAATAGGTAAGAAGAGGAGGAAAATGCATACAACCTCTACCATTGTCACCCTAGAGATGGCACTGTGGTTTGCATCCTCATGTGAAGGATAAAACAGCTCTCTTAACAAAAAGCAACACAACCAAGGGATAATTGCAAGGAACATGTTAATACATCACTCCTTTCATATCCTTTCACGGTGGAGAAATTTCTAGTTTGTGAAAGTCTCTATGCAACTGAATGGCTGAACTTTATGTAAAAGGATTACCTCATTAGTGCCTGACAAAAAGGAGAACTATGAATGGACAGAGATGGAAGACCTTTGGTCTAAGATGCTTGAGCAAGCAGGGACTCATCTGGATTTATATGGGAATGGCTATCGCTAAACTGAGTAGACTGCTGAACCAGGACCTGTCCAATCGGAAAAAGGCCATCAGAACCACTCTGCAGGTCCGATCTCTTGCTTCTAAATAATTTCTGAAACAAGAACATTTGGAGAGAAAGTGTATTCCAAATCTGAGTAACAGAACATTCACTGCCCAAGCATCTGGGTCCTATAGTTCCATTTGGTTGCAAAATGATCAACCGCTGGATGACCCTGATGAGTGCAGATCCAATGGAAGTTTGACAGGTGGAAAGATAACACAGTGTGCACAGTTGGACATCTCCTTGATGGTAAGTCAGCTAGAACACAATGCCTGCCCAGGTTATATCTTGTCTGTACTCAACTCAAATGCTGGAAGCACTAACAAAATAAATCCCACACCAGGACACAAGGATCTGATGATCTGGTTCCCCCTTGTTTGCAGGGGTAATTGACCCTCATCTTTTGACTTGGGCCTAGAGTGCAGGATATCAGAGTGGGGTCAAAGGAGGGAATATGTAATAATAGCAGGTAAGTATTACATAAAATAATAAAAATTAGTCTGCTCCCCCCCCCCAACACATTTAAGAGCAGTAAAGCATTACCTGTTATCAGTGCATTGCTGAATGTGTCATTTAGGAGGAAGGCTGATAGCCTCAACAATTCTGTACTTAACCTTACAGTAGGAGTATTCATTACTGCAAGCTGGAAGAAGGTTATGCCACTTGTACCATTAAGATAAGGCCCAATGAATAAAATGCCTTCCCTCCACTGCATCAAAGACCAAAGGAAAAAGAAGGTTGTGTTAGATCACTAGAAGGTGCATCTTATAAAGACTTTACGGGCTTTTTTTTCCCATGACAGAATTGAATGAGTCATAGAGCTTAACAAAACCACAAAAGTTTATATACCAAAGCCAAACAATAACCAAAATTAGCCAATGTAGAAATGTCCCCCTATATTCAGTATAATCTGAACAGCCTTTAGAACAAGTACAGTGTGATCCCGCTATAACACAGTAGTTGGGAGCCATAGAACCCGACCGCGTTATAGACCAAACCGTGTTCTAAGCAACCAGGTCAGTTAGCTGAAGAAAATGATGCTTGTACCCCAAAAAAGTTGCAAGGGTGTGTGTAAGTAATAAATGCGAGTGGTCAAATATGTGCTTCATCGGCACAGTTACCATCTTCAATTGATGCATATTAAATGAGAAATACACTTTTAGTGAAAACAGAGAAGACATATATAATAGTTTACTTTATATAGAGAACCATGAATTGGTACATATACTTGAATACTGTTTATATATACATGTCTAATGTATAGCATGAATAGTATCAACACCATGTACTCATCCACGAACCTCATCATATACACTGAATCCACAATACAAGTGATTCCATCGAAAATATGCACACACACACTGCTTAAAAATATTCAATAATTTTGTCACAGGTCATATTGGTCTGAATTCAGTGGAAAAACATGGCACATTTACGTAACAAATGACGAACCACATTTACTTTTCAGTACATCCCAAGTCGGTAAAAGTTAGTTTGCAATTTAAGCCGCCATTGGTAGCGTTCGTAAGCACAAACTTTTTCCCTGCAAAAAGGAAACTTTCATGGCAAAGTTAACGTGTTCCAGTCACAATGGAAAATGCAAAAATCCATCAGATTTGATGAGTTTTATTTAAGTTTGGTACTGACTTCCTTTTGAAAAAAAGTTCTTGTTTTTATTGAAAGATTGTAGTCGGCTTTCTTTGATGAAGGGTGCATGCGTTATCGAAGTCACTGCTAAAGGACAGCTTTGGAGAACCAAACAAATGCCCATTTCTTATTGTGGCGGCAACATCAAATAATTGTATTGCATGATCGAGACTGATTTTTTTTTAGTTGCTGAGTATGTTTTCATAACAATCGGTGCTTCAAAGGTACTCTGTTTCCTCTGAAATTTCAGCAAACAATTTTATCTGGATACCTTTTAAAAAATTAATTTGCCATCATTTGGACTATTTATTCTAGATACTGTCCCTCCATGCCTATCGAATAAACCAATAAGTAAGATGTATTTTTTTATTTTTTATTTTAAAAAAATCTGTGGTAGCAGCTTGATGCTGCCTTACACGCATGCATCTGAAAATTAACAAAGGGTCAATGGATGATAGAGACGCAGGTGTTCTGGTCTGATGACAGGGATTATTACAGAAAATGTGAGTATTCTGGTCTGATGACAGGGATGATTACAGAAAATATGAGTGTTCTGGTTTGATGACAGATTATTACAGAAAATATGAGTGTTCTGGTCTGATGACAGGGATTATTACAGAAAATGTGAGTGTTCTGGTCTGCTGACAGGGATTATTGCAGAAACTGTGAGTGTTCTGGTCTGATGACAGGGATTATTACAGAAAATGTGAGTGTTCTGGTCTGATGACAGGGATTATTACAGAAGCTATGAGTATTCTGGTCTGATGACAGGGATTATTACAGAAAATGTGAGTGTTCTGATGACAGGGATTATTACAGAAACTGTGAGTGTTCTGGTCTGATGACAGGTATTACTACAGAAAATGTGAATGTTCTTAAGGATTTAATTCTGAGTTAAAAGAAGAGGAATTTTACTTACCATCCACATACAGATATCAGTCTTTGTAAATATATTAATTACTAGCAAGCAGCCAAAAATCCTATGAAAGCTAGATTACGAGATAATGCCTGGTCCGGTTGATCTCCGTTATCAGAAATGTCAACAACAAAAAAACACAACATACAGAACTCATGCTAGGTGTCAGGAAAAGCGGATTATGATATAACAATGCACTGTTTAGATGGTTTGTCAATATGGACAAAGAATTTGTTTATGTAACAACAGATAAATTTCAGTGCATTTTATATCCAGTTTGTGGCTTCCTTTCATGGGGCCTCTGAATTTCTGCATTCCAAACCAATGGTTGTATATAAAAGTTCAAATAGTCAACTATGTTGCCAATAAAAAAAATCGCCACATGGTATATTTTGCCGCCAATAAGGAAAAACGTCCAAGTTTGCGACACTGGCGAAGACCTACGCGATCCAAGAATAAACTTTTTATGCATTATTTTTCGTACTTTTTAGAAGAAAAAACTACTTTTTCGTGTACATGAAAAATATATATACAATTTCTGGAGCCACACCACAATCATCTTGTATTCCTCATATGCGATCTCTTCCCCAAAATGATAATAAACTTTTTAAGTTTTTATTCGTACTTTTAAGGAAGATTTTTTTGTTTGTTTCTGTGTACAAGAAAAATACATGTATATGAAATTTCGGAAGCCACACCATGACTGTGTTATATCCAAATTCATGTTATAAAGGAGAACGCTATAGCAGGCTCACACTGTACAAAGAATAACAACTATAGAATAATAATTATAGAATACAACTATAGAATAACAAATATAGAATAACAAGATTACTATAGAATAACAACTACAGAATAACAACTGTGGAATAGTTTATTGTGTCCCATATTACTTTCAAGAAAATAATTGCCATGGATAATGAAAAACATTCATGACATAACACACAAAGGTATGTGATAGTTTTCTTGGATTGTATTTTAACTTAACAAAATTTTCACAATAAAGACATGTTAAATTAAAAGTTTATCTTATGTCTGAGTTAACATGTTCACACTATACACATACAGGAGAAGAAGCTAAAACAAGATTTCAATATGATCACTATAGCATCAATATTCTATGTCTGCCTTGCATCATTTTCAATTAGGACCAAAAAGTCCTAAAAAGTGTTTTGGTGAAAATAATAACAAGATTTTTCAGCCATATTAAGGACCAAAAAGTCCTAAAAAGTCTTTTGGTGAAAACAATAAGAAGATTTCTCAGCCATATTTGGGAGCAAAAAGTCCTAAAAAGTCTTTTAGTGAAAACAGTAACAAGATTTTTCAGCCATATTTAGGAGCAGATCACATTCATTTTTTTGCATTCTGTAATAAAGAGACATCACAAGTCTTTTGATAGCAGATTTGTACCATTTGCATTCTGTAATAAAGAGACATCACAAGTCTTTTGATAGCAGATTGGTACCCTTTGCATTCTATAATAAAGAGACATCACAAGTCTTTTGATAGCAGATTGGTACCCTTTGCATTCTGTAATAAAGTGGGGTCCCGAGTGGCCAAGTGGTCTAAAGCGCTCTGTTACAGATCACTGCCATCTCACCTCTGTCTGTGTGGGTTCGAGTCTCGGATTTGGCTAATGTGGGTATGTGAGAAAGCTTGCCAGTAGCTTCTTGGGGGTCAGTGGTTTTTTCCAGGGTTTTCCCTGGTTCTTCCTCCACCATTAATACTGGCCGCCATGTATAGCCTATCGTGTGCTGAAAAATGGCGTTAAACCCTACAACAACAAAAACAACTGTAATAAAGAGACATCTCAAGTCTTTTGATAGCAGATTGCTACCATTTGCATTCTGTAATAAAGAGACATCACAAGTCTTTTGTGAAAACCCCATGTAGTTACATCCATCCATTCATTCAGAATGAGTAGTGACTTCATAGGTTGTCCCATACTGAAAATAGATCTGACCATCATCCAGGATGAGTAGTGATAAGATTTTCATTATGACTGACATGGCAGTCATACTGGATGTCAGAGGACATGTTTGATGGATGCTAGTTTCATTTAGAACCAAAATAACCTCTTTTCATTAAGAAACCTTGTGGATATGACTGCCCAGTCTGGAGAAATAGAGATAACAACATTTTCAAGAAGGATGCCATGGCAGAAACAATGGATGTCAGATTGCCACCATTTTTTTTTTTGGACCAACTAGACATCATCAGAAGTCTTTTAGTGAAAATCTATGCAGATATGACCATCTGTTCAGGAAGAAAACAAGAAACCTAAGAAATACTGTTGTTAGATAGGCATGAATAACGGGTCACATTTTTAATTAGGACCAGATGGACGTCACAAGTCTTTTAGCGAAAACTCCTTGTCACTGTATGTTCAAGAGGTGTGTGTGTGTGTGTGTGTATGTGTGTGATTTGGATTTTTAATTTAGCTTTAACAATATTTCAGTCATGATCAAAAGGAGTAAATTGCTGCCATGGTAGCCATATTGAATGTCTGAGAATCACTTTTCTTACATTCAAGACCAATAGACCTTGGGCTGGATATGTTTGTAAAGCTTCATTGCAATTTCCCAGTACTTTTGGAGAAGCAGCAATAACAATCTTATGCTAACAAATGCCAGACACTGGACTCTGGACAAAAGACCATCACAAAAGCTCTTATGGTCTATGACCAGTAGAGATACAATTAAACAAAGAATTCATTTTTGTTTGTTTGTATTTGGGGGGTATGTTGGACTAAAAGCACTTTTAACACCACATGCACTATATCAAGCTGAAGAATTGGTTAAATAGAAAATGTATCTGGCAATCTTACCCAATTTTCATAAACAGCTTTCCATGGACATTGAGAAAACTCAGAACAAATCTCTTGTTCAGCTGAAATGGATAATTAAAAAGTTTTGAGAAACAAAAATAAATTCAAAAATGGTTCTGAGGAACATGATATCTTGTCTGTGAATGCTTAACTCTTCCACCATTAAGGAACTACAAGAGAAAGACTACTATTAAACACTAAATATCTTTAATTATGTTTAATAATAAATGTAGGCAACATATTTTCACAGACTTATAAACAATTTTTGTGTGGATAAAGTAATGTAAGGGTTGGCATCATCAAAACACAGCCATGGAGTTATGTTATACATCTTCAACCTGGCAGAGCCTCACAAATGAAAAATATTTCTTACATAAAAACAATGATGCCCTTGGGATTTGCCAAACATCCATACTAGAATAAACATGCACAGTTGAAAATAACCTTTTGCCAGGGATCTCCTTGCCTCAGTGCCAATGCCAAAATGGATTCTATTTATCTAAACAATTACCTCTACTGCATCCAGCTTGCTGAGGTCTTCTTCTTCATTATCACCCACCTCATCTTCTTGGGTGGTGCCATCTGTATGGATCCAGATTTCCACACGGGGACCACTATGCTGGCGGTTCCCTTTTGACCGTTTTGCTTTCTGCTGCTGCTGCTTCAGCTTTTCCTCCAACCTCTTCTTCTCAACAGCCAAGACCTGAAGAGGAGCAAAATACACAGAGAAAACAAGTATTAAGTTTGTAAAAAGAAATGTGACACGGGTCTGAGCCTGAATAAAACTCCATAGACATTTGGTAAATCTCTTGCACTGCTACTGTTTCATACCTAACACTAATGCTAACTTTAACATAGTTCTAACCTTACCTAAAAGGTCGGTCACTGTGACCTACTTTTGACAGCAATTGTTATTCTCCAGATCAAAATATCAATCAAGTCTCAAAGTTTCCGGTGTATACATGCAACAATCAGAGGAACCAATTACAATCACAAAAGAATTTTCTTCAATAATATGAACCTAATTAGAATGGAAGGAGTACAGCCATTACCTCATAAATCGAGCCCTCTCAAAACTTAAAAAGATATTTGCCTTGTTTTTACCATAAGAAGTGCTAAAGGAACTCGTGTATGATAACTGCTTCATTGAGGTGGAAGACAAGGGATCAAACTTATGTGACTTTAGCCATGTAAAGAGCCATACGTTCCATTTTGGAAAGAAGGTGAATAAGCATTGCTTGGATATGTCAACACTGGACATAAAATTGGAAATATCCTTGTTGAGCCAATATCATCTCTTCCATGAATTCTGAATGTGTCTGAAAGCTTAAAAAAATCAGATAACCCAACAATATTGTCACATTCTATTTCCTTGTTGGCTGAAAACCACTGCTCAACTGTGGCTTAACCATGAGATTGTACTAACAGGAAATTAACACTCTGAATCAACTTTTCATACTTAAGATTCAACATATGATTTACACAGTCTATCCTTGTGAAAATCAAAAACCGGAAAAAATTACTAGAACAAATTACTGTGAAACTCTCAAAAACCTCACTGATTTGTTCAGCTCCATTTTCTGTGAATCTCTTGACTGCAATAAATATTTAAATCTCAAAGCACATCAATTATCTCCAAGCATTTGATTTAGTGACTACAGAATTTTAACCACAGAGCATATCAATACAATCTTCATCAAACTGTCCTTCAATGGCTTTGCATTGTGGTCTATAATCCATAACTTCTTTGTCAGTTGCATGAACATTTCTGAGCTTCTGTTCCACTGCCAGTGCCGGTTTTATTACAACCGACATTAATTTCCTTCTCATCTAAGTCTATGCTAGGCAAACCTTCAGCTGAAGCTACCCTATCTGTATTCCTCATTCTAATAAATTTCTTATCATGCATTTAATGACCGCATACAAACCAGATGCTAAAAATGGACTCCTGGCCTGTCTACTGAAATTTGGACAAGAAGGACTGTAATACTGATGTAACTGAACAAAGAGACTCAAATTTTGCACAAATGAGCATGCCTTTCACTACTGCACTAAACTGGCGGATCTGTAAGTAGGTTTTATTACTTCTTTTGAGTAAGTTTGGTTTCACACACTGTTCTACAGATCCCCATATCTGTGTAGGACTTGATGACATACAAGGACATTTTCTGAACATCAATGTCCAACAAATTTTAGAACCATCAGGAATGATCCTGAAACTTTCATGTAGTTATCCCTCCTACTCGGGGAATCTTAAAACAACACAAACTGTTTAATAATGAAGAAATGCCCCATTTTGAAACTACTCCACCTGATCTGAGAGCATTATACATGATATGCAGTAAACAGGATCCAATATTTATCAGTGAATGTCCAAAATCATGCTCTATTTGGCTTCTAGGTAACTACTGGTCCATCAACGCTAATTTGAATCATGTCACATGCTATAATGTGGTTCAAAGTTACTGTTTGGAAATTTCTGGCTACATCTTAAAAGTAGCATGTCCTGCAAGCTGTGATCCCAAGTATCTGGTAATTATCTTTTTTGTGTTCAATGTCCCAGTATCCAAGATGAATGTCTATTTGTTACTTCAGCACTTTTTGTAGGGATTCAAGGGTTGTCATCGCCGGGGGCGGTTGTGGGAGATAAGCACCCACTTCCCTTGGAAATCTCCCAATGACTTGCGTCTGATAGAGCCTCTGACAACCAAATCCAGCTCCAGGCCTTCATGAGTGGCAGAACCTGTTTAAATTGACTGGAGAAGGGATGACAGGCGAGCTTCTGGCACCTCAAAACCAGATGCTTCGGGCAGATGGGGCTCGTTAACCTTGGGTGGTCACCCATCTAGGAGAAGGTAAACTCTGATTTCAAACCTTCGCTGCCTTGTGACTATACCCTCTTAGGGAAAAGGCTAAGGGAGTAAACCCCAACAGAAAATCCGGAGTCAGAGTCCCTAAGGCGACTTGGCATTGATTTCAGTGTCATCTCAGCAACTCCTGCGACGCAGCTGGTGCCATGACGTATCGGTTTGTCCTTTATTTTGGATCCATCAGCTGCGTGGAGAGGGGGGATCAGCTGCATAGGCAACAGTTGATTCTCCATATCACCCTGCCCAGGCTTGCGCCCTGGAAAGGACACTCCAGCTTTGCTCCATAGTGATGACACAGCACGGGAAGCAGCAGTTTACCGGTTATAAGTCACCACTCCACTGGCATAGAGCCAGACGCCAGGGGTTGCTTCTAACGGTGGGAGAGACCAACATGTTTCACTGGACAGCTACCACCCACCTCAAACTGGGCAGCCCCCAGCCAATAAGGTGCTGTCCCGCCACAGTTCGCCTGCCTTGCTGGGTGCGTAAGGCTTAAGGTACGCGAGTACCTGACAAGTGAACTGCAACTAATGCACCAAGAAATAACAAAATAAAAATAAAAAAGAAGACTTCAGTGCTCAAGCTAGGTACCTGGAATGTCCGGACCATGCTGACTGGGCTTTCAGGTGATCTCCAGACAATCAGTGATGTTTGTAAGACTTCAGTCATCAATGACGAACTTGCAAGGCTCCAGGTCGACATCGCCTCACTAAAGGAAACAAGACTACCAGATTCTGGGTCCCTCAGAGAAAAGAACTACACATTCTTCTGGCAAGGAAAGAGCGCAGATGAAGCCAGAGAGTTTGGTGTTGGATTCGCTGTCAGGAACACTCTGCTGGGAATGATAGAACCCTGCCAACAAGGAAATGAAAGACTGCTGTCCCTCCACCTCCACACCACAAACGGGCCTGTCAACCTGACCAGTGTATACGCTCCCACACTAAGATCCGCCACAGATACCAAGGATGAGTTTTATGATGAGTTAAACTCGCTCATCGACAAAATTGATTTTGCTGAGCGACTTCAATGCTAGGGTGGGTGCCAATCATGACTCTTGGCCCTCCTGTCTTGGCAAGTTTGGCGTTGGGAAGATGAATGAGAATGGGCAGCGCCTTCTAGAGATGTGCTTGTACCACGAACTCAGCATCACCAATACATTCTTTCAGACAAAGCCACAGCACAAAGTGTCTTAGAGGCATCCCCGGTCTAAACACTGGCACCAGCTGGACTTGATCATTACAAGATGGTCAGCCATGAAGGGTGTGCTTCTTCTTACCCGTACCTTCCAAAGTGCTGACTGCGACACCGACCACTCACTGGTGTGCTGCAAAATGAAGCTTCAGCCAAAGAAGATCCACCACTCTAGGCAAGAGGGTCAACCACGCATTGATGTGAGCAAGACATCATATCCAGACAAGGCTGAGGAATTCACATATGCTCTTTTCAAGACGTTTGACTCAGAACCCCCCAACCGCAGTGCCAAAGAAAGATGGGATTACATCAGAGAGACTGTATACAGCACAGCCACATGGATCTTTGGTAAGAAGCAATCAAAGAACAATGACTGGTTTGAGGCTAACTCTGCCTCACTCATGCCAGCCATAGAAGAGCGTCGCAGTGCTCACCTGCAATACAAGCGATCCCCCTGTCAGAAGACACTACAGGCATACAGGTCTACCAGAAGCAAAGTGCAGAGATTAGCACGGCAGTGTGCCAATGAATACTGGCTTCAGCTCTGTCAGAGTATCCAGTCAGCAGCAGATATTGGAAACATCAGAGGCATGTACGATGGCATAAAGAAAGCAATGGGTCCCACGAAGAAACTGACAGCACCACTGAAGTCTGCCACAGGCGATACCATCCACAACAAGGGCAAGCAGATGGAGCATTGGGTGGAATACTACTCTGAACTGTACTCCAAAGAGAACCATGTGAACAATGATGCCCTCAACGCCATTGAAAACCTCCCTCCAATGGCCGAACTGGACGAGAAACCTACTGTAGACGAACTAAAGAAGGCCTTAGAGAAACTGTCCCTAGGTAAAGCCCCAGGGAAAGATGGCATCACAGCAGAACTCAAGTGTGGATGTAGCGTGCTTCTCACACACCTGCACAACCTCCTCTGCCAGTGCTGGGACGAGGGGGCAGTGCCTCAGGACATGAGAGATGCTAACATCATAACCCTGTACAAGAACAAGGGCGACAGAAGTGACTGCAACAACTACGGGGCATATCACTTCTCAGCATCGTGGGTAAAATTTTCGTACGCGTCATCCTGAACAGACTGCAGATGCTTGCTGACAGAGTTTACCCAGAGTCGCAGTGCGGGTTCCGCGCAGAGAGGTCCACAATCGACATGATCTTCTCTGTCAGGCAACTGCAGGAAAAATGCAGAGAACAACACAGACCCCTCTTCCTGGCCTTTATAGACCTCACCAAGGCATTCGATCTGGTCAGCAGAGACGGACTCTTCACAATCCTGGCGAAAATTGGTTGCCCTCCAAAGCTGCTAAGCATGATCCAGTCCTTCCACAATGACATGAAAGGCACAGTGCAGTATGATGGCTCAACATCCGACCCCTTTGACATCCGCAGTGGAGTTAAACAGGGCTGTGTCCTTGCCCCCACGCTCTTCGGCATCTTCTTCACAGTCCTGCTCAAGCACGCCTTTGGGACGTCCACAGAAGGGATTTACCTGCACACACGACCAGACGGCAGACTGTTCAACCTGGCACGACTGAAGGCAAAGAGCAAAGTGCGTGAAGTAACCATCAGGGACATGCTCTTCACAGACGATGCTGTTCTAGCCCCCCACACAGAAGCTGAGTTTCAGCGCCTGATGGCCCGCTTTGCTAAAGCATGTGATGAGTTTGGGTTAACCATAAGCCTAAAGAAAACAAATGTGATGGTTCAGGACGTGGACCCCCCAAGCATCATCATCAACAACTACGAACTTGAGGTGGTGAGTCAGTTCATTTATCTCGGCTCTACCATCACCAACAACCTCTCGCTCAATGCTGAGCTCAACAAGCAGATCGGAAAGGCATCAACAACTCTCTCCAGGTTGTCGCAGAGAGTATGGAACAACAGCATGCTGACCATGAACACTAAGATCACCATGTACCGTGCATGCGTGCTAAGCACTCTCATGTATGCCAGTGAAACCTGGACTCTGTACGCCTCACAAAAGAGAAGACTGAGCGCCTTTCACATGCGATGCCTCCGACGCATACTCGGGATCACCTGGAGCGATTGAGTAACAAACAACGAGGTGCTCAAGCGTGCCAAGATTCCCAGCATGATGACACTCCTCTGCCAACGCTGCATCAGATGGATGGGCCATGTACGTCGGATGGATGACGGACAGATCCCCAAAGACATTCTTTATTCGGAACTTGCCTCTGGCAAAAGGTCGATCGGACGGCCACATCTCTGCTTCAAGGATGTTTGTAAGCACGACATGAAAGCCCTTGATATTGATGTCAACACCTGGGAAGAGCTCGCTCTAGACAGATCAAGCTGGCGACATTCTCTGATCACTGGTCTGAAAGCCAGAGAGGACAAGCAATGCTTGCTAGCTGATGAAAGACGATCGCAGAGGAAGAAGAAGCAGCTTCAACCAACACTTGACACAACCTTCAAGTGCAGCAAGTGCAGCAGGGACTGTCACTCCTGCATTGGACTACTTAGCTACAGCAGACGCTGCACAACCACCAACCGGGACATCTCTCATGGGCGCAGTTCCATCGTCTCTCGAGACTAACGGATGCCAACACACTCCAGCACTTTTTGTAAAGAGATTCATCAATAAGAACCAGAAATGGACCCTTTTGTTTAGACAGAAGTAAAGTTTTAAATTGTACTTCATACAAAAGATAACTTATGTAGCATGTCTTCCTTTGTCCAAATGTAAATGTTGTGACTAAGCAGCTGTCTGAAAAAATGGCACAGAAAAGCATACCAATATTTTCATTGGATTTATAGGAAAAATGTGTGGCAATGCCATGTAAAGTCCATAGAAGTTCCGATTACAGAACATTCCTAGACAATAAATGTGATTTCATTTGTTTTAAATTTAGCCATGGTGCAGACATTGTAGCTGATGGATTTGGGATAACTGACATGTTTTGCTTGAGAAACATATCTGAAGAAATTAAACTTTAGTGTTGACAAATATGAAAACAAAAAAACATTGTCAGGAAAATGCTCTTTATGTCACATCTATACTTGGCAGAAGAGACAATAACATCGAAAACAATCCTAATGGGTCCTATACTTTCTTCCCAGTCTCATCAAAAAGTGACAATAACATTGAAAAGAATCCTAATGGGTCCTATAATTGCTTCCCAGCCTCATCCAAAAGTGACAATAACATTGAAAACAATCCTAATGGGTCCCATACCTTCTTCCCAACCTCATCCAAAAGTGACAATAACATTGAAAACAATCCTAATGGGTCCCATACCTTCTTCCCAACCTCATCCAAAAGTGACAATAACATTGAAAACAATCCTAATGGGTCCAATACCTTCTTCCCAGCCTCATCAAAAAGTGACAATAACATTCAAAACAATCCTAATGGGTCCTATACTTTCTTCCCGGCCTCATCAAAAAGTGACAATAACATTCAAAACAATCCTAATGGGTCTTATACCTTCTTCCCAGCCTCATCAAAAAGTGACAATAACATTGAAAACAATCCTAATGGGTCCAATACCTTCTTCCCAGCCTCATCAAAAAGTGACAATAACATTGAAAACAATCCTAATGGGTCCTATACTTTCTTCCCGGCCTCATCAAAAAGTGACAATAACATTGAAAACAATCCTAATGGGTCTTATACCTTCTTCCCAGCCTCATCCAAAAGTGACAATAACATTGAAAACAATCCTAATGGGTCTTATACTTTCTTCCCGGCCTCATCAAAAAGTGACAATAACATTCAAAACAATCCTAATGGGTCTTATACCTTCTTCCCAGCCTCATCCAAAAGTGACAATAACATTGAAAACAATCCTAATGGGTCCAATGCCTTCTTCCCAGCCTCATCCAAAAGTGACAATAACATTGAAAACAATCCTAATGGGTCTTATACCTTCTTCCCAGCCTCATCAAAAAGTGACAATAACATTGAAAACAATCCTAATGGGTCTTATACCTTCTTCCCAGCCTCATCCAAAAGTGACAATAACATTGAAAACAATCCTAATGGGTCCAATACCTTCTTCCCAGCCTCATCCAAAAGTGACAATAACATTGAAAACAATCCTAATGGGTCTTATACCTTCTTCCCAGCCTCATCAAAAAGTGACAATAACATTGAAAACAATCCTAATGGGTCCAATGCCTTCTTCCCAGCCTCATCCAAAAGTGACAATAACGCTGAAAACAATCCTAATGGGTCTTATACTTTCTTCCCGGCCTCATCAAAAAGTGACAATAACATTGAAAACAATCCTAATGGGTCTTATACCTTCTTCCCAGCCTCATCCAAAAGTGACAATAACATTGAAAACAATCCTAATGGGTCTTATACTTTCTTCCCGGCCTCATCAAAAAGTGACAATAACATTCAAAACAATCCTAATGGGTCTTATACTGTCTTCCCAGCCTCATCCAAAAGTGACAATAACATTGAAAACAATCCTAATGGGTCTTATACTTTCTTCCCGGCCTCATCAAAAAGTGACAATAACATTGAAAACAATCCTAATGGGTCTTATACCTTCTTCCCAGCCTCATCAAAAAGTGACAATAACATTCAAAACAATCCTAATGGGTCTTATACCTTCTTCCCAGCCTCATCAAAAAGTGACAATAACATTGAAAACAATCCTAATGGGTCCAATACCTTCTTCCCAGCCTCATCAAAAAGTGACAATAACATTGAAAACAATCCTAATGGGTCCAATACCTTCTTCCCAGCCTCATCAAAAAGTGACAATAACATTGAAAACAATCCTAATGGGTCCAATACCTTCTTCCCAGCCTCATCAAAAAGTGACAATAACATTGAAAACAATCCTAATGGGTCTTATACCTTCTTCCCAGCCTCATCAAAAAGTGACAATAACATTCAAAACAATCCTAATGGGTCTTATACTTTCTTCCCGGCCTCATCAAAAAGTGACAATAACATTGAAAACAATCCTAATGGGTCTTATACCTTCTTCCCAGCCTCATCCAAAAGTGACAATAACATTGAAAACAATCCTAATGGGTCTTATACTTTCTTCCCGGCCTCATCAAAAAGTGACAATAACATTGAAAACAATCCTAATGGGTCTTATACTTTCTTCCCAGCCTCATCCAAAAGTGACAATAACATTGAAAACAATCCTAATGGGTCTTATACTTTCTTCCCGGCCTCATCAAAAAGTGACAATAACATTGAAAACAATCCTAATGGGTCCTATACTTTCTTCCCAGTCTCATCAAAAAGTGACAATAACATTGAAAACAATCCTAATGGGTCTTATACCTTCTTCCCAGCCTCATCAAAAAGTGACAATAACATTGAAAACAATCCTAATGGGTCTTATACCTTCTTCCCAGCCTCATCAAAAAGTGACAATAACATTGAAAACAATCCTAATGGGTCCTATACCTTCTTGCTGGCCTCATCAAAAAGTGACAATAACATTTAAAACAGTCCTAATGGGTCCTATACCTTCTTCCCGGCCTCATCAAAAAGTGACATCAGGCTCTCCCTGGCTGTAAGGAAAGGATTGCTGGCTGCCAAACTTCTCATGTAGTAATATACTGCATCCAGTTTACGTCGCTGAAATTCAAACCAGGAAACAAAACAAGTGTATACACTGGTATATCGAAGGAAAAACTGACATAATATCTACTGTATATACTCACATACATATGAAGAAAAATGCCAAACAAAAAAGACCCTGATCTGCCGTAGTATAATGCACCAGCAGATCAGGATCTATGTTATCTGTTCTACTCTTTACGTATAATAAACTGCATGGACCCAGATCTGCTAGCACATTATGTGCAGTTTGCAGTTGGACTCATAAGCAAGAATATATGGTATACCAAAATGTTCCTAATTTGTTGAATTTCTAATTTATTACAGGTATGAGCTTATTTGTATGCATTCCAATTTATGCAAATAAACTGCACTTGTTTTTTTAACATGATCAGGAATATCTCACATTCATCTGCCTATCTTTGAACACCTAGTTTCATTCATTTTTACAGCAAGTATCTATCAATCAATCACATCTGCATTTGTGTAAACACTGATAAAGCGATACAGAAACACTCACCCCAAAAATCTAAAACAAGACTAAACTTTTAATTTTTTAAATTTTCAGACTGACAGGCATTATTTGGGAACTTCATAATTTACTTCTTTATGTACTGGAAATTTATTTCTGAAGGAAAGAATAAAGTACTAAAAAGAAAAGTACTACCAAACTTTATATGTGTGACAAACCTTGTACAAGAGGATAATCCTTCTGTTTTAGTATCTCAAATCTAGCAAAACCGGATCTGACAAGTGTCGTTCCTTTAAATATACACACCTGTGCAGTAATGCCATGATGCTCAGTTATCAGTATGATCCAAGGAACATAACATTTGCATGGTATATACAGTCAAGTTCTTCAATGATCTTGACAATACTAATAGCATTCAATGTAAATATGCGACAAAGTGATTAACAATAATGTGTCAAGCACCAGTTTTATTGAACTCCTTTTACCAGATTGTAAGTAACACTAGTTACACTTGTTTCTGTTTAATTACATTTTACCTTATTTCCATTTTACTACAGAATTTTGATTACATTAGATATCCTTAAAGTAAAGGTAAAAAATCAGCTGACCAGCATAAACTCTTTAGAGGTATGTTACCATCACTATAAAACATTAATAAAATCAAATATCCAACTAACAGGAATAATCCAGTCTGAAAACTTAGGTTTTGAAGGACAAGACAGTATTGAGTGGGCAGCAGTGATTCCTTTTAAGTACCATGTCCAGTATGAAAGTAGAATTCTACAATTTTACTTAGAATTTTGATTTTGTAATCACATGAACTGCTGTCACATTTTATGAATGTGATCAGACTTTATTATGAATACAGCTGTGACAGCATGATGCTATTATGCTCTCTTGGATTTAGGTACTTGTTTATCATGCTCCTGGATTTAGGTACTTGTATTTAGGTAGTTGTTTGTATTTGTTTATCATGCTCCTGGATTTAGGTAGTTGTTTGTATTTGTTTATCGTGCTCTTGGATTTTAGGTACTTGTTTGTACTTGTTTATCATGCTCTTGGATTTAGGTACTTGATTGTACTTGTTTATCATGCTCTTGGATTTAGGTAGTTGTTTTGTATTTGTTTATCATGCTCTTGGATTTAGGTAGTTGTTTGTATTTGTTTATCATACTCTTGGATGTAGGTACTTGTTTATCATGCTCCTGGATTTAGGTACTTGTTTGTATTTGTTTATCATGCTCCTGGATTTAGGTACTTGTTTGTATTTGTTTATCATGCTCTTGGATTTAGGTACTTGTTTGTACTTGTTTATCATGCTCTTGGATTTAGGTACTTGTGTGTACTTGTTTATCATGCTCTTGGATTTAGGTACTTTGTATTTGTTTATCATGCTCCTGGATTTAGTTACTTGTTTGTATTTGTTTATCATGCTCCTGGATTTAGGTACTTGTTTGTATTTGTTTATCATGCTCTTGAATTTAGGTACTTGTTTGTACTTGTTTATCATGCTCTTGGATTTAGGTACTTGTCTGTATTTGTTTATCATGCTCCTGGATTTAGGTACTTGTTTGTATTTGTTTATCATGCTCTTGGATTTAGGTACTTAATTGTATTTATTAAAAAAACATTCAATAGGAACGTGAAAGTTTATTTAAAAATGGCTATTTTTGTTGGTTACATACAGAAAAAGGAGTCACTGAAAAGCATAATGATCTGAAGTGAAATCTCCCAACAATCTTGTGCAAATTCTTGATTTGACCCCTTTGGTGTTACAAGTATGGGACCTCAAAATAAGAAAATGGTCCTTACGATTTCTGATTACTTCCCCATATGGAATACAGCCAAGCATTCTATGAAATGTATTTTTCTGACTTTTACTCAGCTTTATGTTTTATGATCACCAAACCCTCATCCCACCATCTCCATCATCCTCATGTCACCTTCAAGGCATGCACTATATACTATTATTGTGGATTTCTAAATATTTATTAACATTCTGTTTCTATGTTTTAGTTTAACTGAGCTGTGAGATCATAAGTGTTCTACTGAATGTAACATGCAATGATGTTAATAATAATATTGATAGTATCTGAAATATTTTCATATTAACTGTTGATTGTCACAACTTTTAAATATGTCCAACTGAAACACTATAATCTGCATCAATGTTTATTATGGAAAATAGGTGGAGATTACATATACATTCATGCATTCCCCACTATATCTGATCTGCAAAGACTTTAACTAAAAACTGAAACATTTTTGTCACTGCTGTCACTGCTGAAGAAGTGCTATATATGTCTTCAATGCTAATGCTGGTGAGGTAATTAATGACATACAGATACAGAAAGTAGGTTGAATACAATTTCCAACTAATTTTCAACAAGCACAGGGACAAAGATGTCTTTTTATAGTTTTAGCTGTTTGTTCAATTCGCATATTTTTTAGGCTTACAGTATAGAGTGCCAGGATAGCAAGCTGGTTGTAAGGTCGGCCATTCTTCGGGGCAATCTGTTGAGCTTTTGTATACCAACTGTAGAAAAAAAGAAAATGATTGTTTCTAAGCCATTACACTTCAAAATCATCCACTTTAATTCTTCATCATATGTGAAAAGTCATAACAATGCCTGACAGCTATGTTGTGACAGGTAATGCAGCTAATGTTATGTGATGCTACTACATACAAAATTTATTTTAAATATTAATAGGTGTAATATGCTAAAATGGTATGGAAGTGTTATTAAAAACACATTCAATTTTTTCCCTGCATGATTTCATATGTAAGACCCTGATCAGCTGTTCTGTTACAAATGGAGCATGGTTCAGAAAACTAAACTAAGATAACCAATAAAAGATTTTTCTGACTAATAAAATATGTATACCAATAAAATAAGTGTACCAATAAATGAGTTGATTAATTAAATCATTGAATTAATTTGTGGAAAAAGTGGGTTAATTGTGCCTAAATATGTATGTGTTCCAAACTGTAGTTGCTTCTGAATAAGAAGTTGCCACTAACATGGTTATCGTCTTCAAGAACAAAATGAATTAACTTTGAAAAATATACACTGAATTGCTCCTGTGCATTTTAGAAAATCGTTTATCACTGAATAATACTTGGACCTTAATAACATGAGAAAAATAAGTAATCAATCAAAATCAAAACTGACTTTTTGTGACCAATGTGCACAAATTATGAAATGCGTATGTTATTTACTTGTCATAAACCAAGAATGCATCTGTATATAGCAGCTTGCAAAGGTCTACCTGCTCAAAATCAAACATAAGATACTGTTCCTTACATTTCTCATTTACCCAACTGAATGAAACATGACTAAACAGTGCGGCAATGTGCAGAGGTAAAACAAAATTTAATTTAGTACCACAATATTTAAACATCATTTTATATGTTAAATGGGCATTTTTTTATAATTAATTTACCAAATATGATGTGGATTTTTGTTGTAACTTAAATGCTCTTTTCTCCAAACTTTTGTTTATTGTCTTATAATTAATAAAATTGTATGGACTGTTTGAAAAAACTGTTTTAAAAAGTAGCTGCATCTTGAAAAAGTTATCAATATTTTTCAGTCACATTACAAAAAGGATGTCATCTACGTAAATAATATCTACATATAATATTAGGTATGCCATTCAACAACTCTACAAAATGTAAGGTTTGACTCCAAATTACATTTTACCAACCTCCGAGACTTCCCATAGTTAACCTTTCCAGAGTCATTCATCTGTTCTCTGTATCTTGCAATATCACCCAGGCAGATCATACTTCTCTGTGCACTCAGCAAGGCCAATTTCACTGCCCGATTAATATTTTCAGGCGGAATACTATTTGTGTCCAGGAATGCATCAAGACTGAAGTCATAAGTCTTTTGCAATTTCTTCAGTAACATCTCATAAAAAGCTGTACCCTGAAAAATGACAGCAAACATTTTTAAGTCATTCAAATCACAAATCATGATAAAGGGTGTTGAAACTGTACTATATTCTTAGTCTTCCTGTTATGTCTGCATATATTAATGTATAGTGGGTCATTTTCACAGTGGAGATATTTTTGTGATCCAGTGGTCTCAGACTGAGATCAGAAATTGAATTCTGTCAAAATATCTTATCCACATAAATTAATATGGTCGGAATTTCATGATTTTTGTAATGAAATATGACAAGGTAGCTCAGATGGCAGATCATCAGACTTGTAATCCAATAGTTGCAGGTTGGATACCTGTCCAGGTCAGCCAGGTTAATTGCCTCGGCATGTCCTTGGAAAGGGCACTCAGCTCATTACATAACCAATAATATGTTCAAAGTTCCATTGAAACCAATAAAGCAAACTAAATACTTTTTCCTTCTCTGGGCAATCTTTGGTACTGGCATACAGTATTAAAAGAATGATAAATAAAAATGGCTTCATAATCATTAGTAGAATTCACTATTTATTATCAGTGATACAGTGACTAAAGAATTCAATGGACCACAACCATTCCAATGCTATAGAGAAATTAAAAATAGTTTACGCATGACATCTTGCTTGGCAATTGTATGTAGGCAAGCATACAAGAAAAGAGCAGTCAACAGACAACAACACAGATAAATTTAATACCATTATACTATAATAGTTCTAGAATTGAACATAAATTACTTAGTTGCCAAAAGGAATGTGAAATTAAGTAACCCTGCTGAAAATCTCCATGACATGCCAAATGGCAAAACAACTGAAACTTTACTAGCCATTGGACCAATGAAATTATGAAAAGTATCAGAATGACAGGACATTTACTAGCCTTGCACAAGCTGACTACCACTAATTACAATGCCTGATATTAGTAATTATTTTTCTTCTAAAGAAACAGACTGCCATGGCAGGGTAAGCATAATCCAATTTAATTTGTTCTTCCTAATCTCACACACTGAATGTTAGTAACCAGTTTTGAATGTTCTTAGGTCAAGATATAGTCAGTGTATGCTGAAAAGACAATTTTGTACATGCTGCTGAATGTTCTCACTAAAATAAAATCTCACCAAAAGCTACAACCAATATTTAGAGAAAATCACAACATTTTACATCTACCTTTTGATCCATCCCAGATACACCAGGAATGGAGCTAAACACAACACGCCCATACAGTTTGTTACCACACAATAAATACTTTGATCAATTGGTCTGTAACAATACAGAGTAACAGACATGTATGGCAAAACAGACAGCTCAAATTGCAGTATACCAAATGTGTTTTAAAAGGGATCTGAACAGAACAATTAAGACTAATTATCTTAATTGATGAGGACTTCAGATGACCTGACAGGTGATTTAAAATGTTACAATAGGATAGTAGGCATTTAGTTCTAGTAAAGTGATAATTTTACAAATAAACAAATTCAAATAATTGCAGTTATACAGTATTTACTTTGAAAAACAATCTGAGTAATCTTCAAGTGAAATGTGTAACAAACTGCAAATAAATAAGTCACAAAGCAAAATTTAAAGAGATGGTTCTGAAATGTGATCCTATCAACAGATAGTCAGTCTGAAATTAATTAAACTTGTATATAAAAATAATAATAATTCCATTGTTAAAGAAGAACATACTGTGAAAGATTAGGTCAACTCTAGCAGCAGAGGAGGTGAACAGACCACTAAAGGGAGTGGTCACTCTTGTGTTTGGACCAAAAAAAAATAGTGACCCTTCATAGAGGTCAATACCACGTCTACGATTATTGTTTGTCCCAAACAGAATTGTAGACGCCCCCTCTCTGCTGCTATTCATGTTGTAAAAGAAATTTTAAGTCTGATGAATATTTTTCTCATCATCTGAATCATGGGAATCTTCGGAATCTTCGGAATCTTCGGAATCTTTTGTTCTATGTTTCAAGTAATATTCAAGTTCTGATGGTGGTTTTTCTATTTTTGGATTTATGTTCTTTCTGTGTTTATAATATATCATCAAACTTCTGTATCGATCTCCACCGTAATTTTTGCAAATCTGATATAATCCTCTAACGCCGTTGTTACATCCAACACAACTTCGTGGACCAGCATGAGGATTTTTCTTTATAAGATAATTATGTTTCTTGCAATATTCTCCACGACATTTTTTATCACATTTGTTAGTGGTTCCTTGACGCAGCCACGCACAGTTGTTCATTATATGAATGATATCTTTTTAATTAAATTTACCCAAATATTTTATCAAGACCCACACGATATCTTGTTCTTGGATCATGTAAATTTATTGTTATAAATCCATGCGGAGTAGCTTGCGCTCGTGAGAAGAAATTTTTGAATTTAATTATATCCATGTCACCACCACACCAAGTTTGATGAATATTTCTAAGTGTGTGTGTTTCTACGCCATTAAACACAACTAAAATGTTGCAGTTGTCTCTAATCACCTTCGGAATTTGTGTGTATCGTTGAGTAACATAGATCACGTCTGTATTTTTATGTCTACCTCGGGAAAATATTCTGGCTGGATTTGATTGTTTATCTAGCATCACATCGTCGTATACAACTAAATTATTAATAAATCCGTTTATGGAATCTACGGATGGTGCTTCATCAATATCGGTTATAAACTCTATAACATCATTACCCTCATCCAGTAATCGCACGTTTTCATTGAAATCTTTAAGTACATCATAACATCGTTGATCATCAGCGGATGGTGCTACTAAATATAATTTATCCCATTTCAACCATCTCATTATCAGATTAAGTAATAACTGTGTCTTACCCGATCCAGATGGTCCTATGATAATCATTCTGATGGAATTTGGTAACGCAGGGTGGTGTTTAACTGGCTCTCGTTTTCTTGTCGCTGAGAAATCAATTATATCCATATATTTTATAACATGAATTTATATTGCTTATGTTGTAGAGTTAAAACTCCAACTGTTGATTTAGCTACGGTTACAACAAAAAATAAAAAAATAGCGTATGGTGGAAAATGTTCTGTATGCGGTAGAAAGAAATTTTCGTTTTTACCTAATAAGCGCGGTGGTGATATTGCTAATTTGATGTCAAAGTTTCCAGGTGCTCCATGGGCTAAATACAGCGGAGAAAAACATCTACCAGGATATAATTATTGCGGTCCTGGTACCAGACTTGATATCAGGCTCGATAATCAAGATCAACCAAAACCAGGCGAGGAACCAATAAACGCTATTGATCGAGCTTGTCACGCTCATATAAAAGCAATGATCTACAACATAGGCATATTGCAGATGTGAAATTAATTCATGCATTAAATTCTATAAAAAATAAAAATATCAAAGAAAAATTAGCTAATTGGTTAGTAAGATCCGCGATGAAAAGTAAATTAGCGCTTGGGGCTGGTAATTAATAATGGAATCGATTTATTATTCACCAAGAGGATACTGGAGAGGCAAAGCAGCAATTGGTAAACTTGCTGATGCAGCAGCGGTCAAACATTCTACTGCTAAAACGTGGTTATCCAAACAAGCAATATGGCAAATTTATCTACCACCACCGAAACAAATTCAGTACGCGTATTTCGATGTCAGTGTTCCTAATGAAGTTCATCAAGCTGATATTCTGTTTTTACCGCATGATACTGTGCATAGAAAAACATACAAATACGCGTTAACCATAGTTGATGTTGCAAGTAGATATAAAGAAGCAGAGCCGCTATCAGCGAAAACATCATCTGAAGTAGCCGATGCGTTTGAACGAATTTATGAACAAGGTGGTGGACCACAAAGTGGTCTGCGATGGCCACAGCTACTACAGGTTGATCCTGGTAAGGAATTTCTTGGTCCAGTATCATTGTTGATGAAGCAACGTAATACCAAAATACGACGAGGACATACTGCAATTCATCGTGATCAGGCAATTGTTGAGCGATTTAATCGAACACTCGCTGAGCGGTTATTTGGATATCAATACGCGAGGGAATTTATTCAGGATAAAAGATCTCGCGAGTGGGTTGCAAGATTACCAAGCGTGATAGCTGCATTAAATAATGAGATTACACGAACAACCAACATGAAACCCATTAATGCAATTACAAAAAAAAATATACCAACACAACGAAAAGATGTTGAAAAACAGAAAATATTGGGTGATGTTACAGTTAGATATTTATATGAGCCTGGTGAACTTGAAGGTGGTAAAGCGAGAGCGACTGATCCTATTTGGAGTGTTACCACACACAAAATATCCACCGTGACAAGATCCTCAGGTAGACCTGCAATCTACAGATTAGATTCGACTGCTCCTCAATGTGGAGTTGTACGTGAACAACTACAAATAATTCCCGAGGATACACAACTACCGCCAAAATCACTTCAGTGATTTCGATCACTTAACTGGCGCCAAGGGTGCCTGCACCCCGACGTCGATTACACTCAAGACAGGTCAACATGGTATTTTCTCGTGTGTGACCGCGACTATTATCTTTTCTGTCTACGGTAAATTGTCTTGAATCATTACTCGAATACCTCCACAGCATTACACAATTACAACTGGCACAATGATTATTCTGCTGCTGTTTTAACTCAATAATAAATTCAACATCAAGATCAAAGTCACGTTTATTTTTTTTATCAGATTGTTTGTATCCGATTAATTTTTTTCTTATTATATCATCATTGATGATGTTAAATTTATCAACGATTTCAGGAATTATAGTTCTACGTAATTGAGATATTTTTCTAACCCTCGATACAGCTAAATAAACTAAATTTGACCACTCGATACAATCGTCTACAATCCAGACTCGTGTATCAGAAATAGTTAATCCCTGAGACGAGTGGATCGTCATAGCGTATCCCAACACCCATGGAGATTTGTCAGCGTGTAATGCATCTTCGACCACACTGATATCAACGGCGACAATATCATTTAATACGAGATTCTGTTTTTTCAGTCTGTCCTGGAATATCAACATTAATATTCTGTTTTCGTGTATCTGATGGTCTATAACACAATGGTACGGGTAATTCTGAGTATTTTTCTTTATGTAGTTGAAATAACTGTTGTTGTAAAGCGTCTCTGATTATTTTTCTGCTTGCTACGATCAAATCGGTGGGTCTACATAAATTTAAAAAATCACTCATTGAGGTCTCTGAGATCACTCCACGTATTATTTCACACTGAATTTTGTTTGATTGTAATCTGATTAATTTTTTAAACTCCTTTAAATTTTCATCGAGAGCTCTATGATCATCATCTATTTCTTCGTAATAATCAACGAAATTTTTTAACCAATCATGTGGAGATGGTCCAACAAAAGGCGGCGGTTGACCATGATCGCCACACATTATTATAGCGGTATTTTTCGTCAACAACCAATCAAGAAACATTTTTAATGTATCCAATGACACCGTACATATCTCGTCCCAAATAATTATTCTAGGTATATATTTTTCTCCCATTCGTTCAGGAGTCCATGTATCCCCGCGCCACCGAAAGAAACTATGATACGTGCACGATTGTACTTGCCGCTGTTTCATCTCACGTGCAAGTCTATGTGTGGGTAGCACAATCATATCTGAATTTCTAAAAACATTAATTGCTCGAGTCGTTTTGCCGCATCCACCAGGTCCATTGAGATATACTGTCTTATATCTGGTTATTGGATCACTCAATGATGGCGCTTTCGACATTTCTGATATTTTATTACCCTTACGATAAAAATCTCTCATTGGAACATCTGCTGATTCTGTATAATTGTGTAATAGTTCTTTTTTTATTCTCCACGAACCCCATCGTTCATCATTACTTGTAAATTTCATAACAGATTCTAAATATTTACTTGAAATATAAAACGAATCTGTTGCGACTCTGACTGCGGTCTCAGGAAATCTATTAATCATCGATAATAAATTTATGGAAACATAAGCCAACATGGAAGATCTTAGATGAGTATACTGTGGGGAAACGTCATTTATGTAACTAACGATCGTACCCAATTTTGTTCCGTCGGATAAATAAACACTTTCTCGATTTACAAATATATTTCTCGCTGTTGTATCAGCGATTATAAAATCGTACTCGGCATCATCTAGAATTAATCATGCGTGATGTCTTTTATAATCATATGCACCAACTTGAGTCAATTTACCTATAATTTTTCTACCGAGATCTTTTGCGGTTTTGAGTTTTTTAGGAATATCATCCTTAAACTCGCTAATAACTTCACAATCTGACATGGGCAACCAAACTTTCTTCTGTGCATGATATGATATAATTGCCTCACTGACCACCAACGATGTCAGTATCGCACAATCTAGCATATATCGTAATAAAACTATAGGTGCCCAACGTTTTTCACAAAAATGTCTACCAAACCAAACATAACAAATCTTGTGAAGATTTTCGTTAAACTCTAATGATTCAATACAGGCGAATCCAGTCAGATCAAAATCAGGTAATAGTCCATTAATTGCCACTCGCGTCATCTTGTTTGTAGGGTGACCAAATCTTTTAAAGTATACAGAACAATCTCCGTATCCTAGAAAACTTCCTGGATAACATGCAACCATATCAACCGAAATAACACCATTGTAATTGTATTTGGTATTCCATAATCCGCCATGTCCGTATTCAACGCAACTTGCGCGTACTTCCTCGAGTAAATCGTGTTGGTTTCCATGAATTTTTTTCTCTAGCAAAATAAGCCGCAACAGATGGAATGGTAAAACAATTAGTTAGTAATTTGTCAGTATTTTCCGCGTGCTTGCATTCTAAAAACTTCTCCGTAAGATTTTTCATCTCGTCATGGAGGGATTCTGTTCGATATATTTCACCGTTTGGTCTGACAAACTGATCAAATTCACCTTCCTCATTACTTTTAAATAACCATACCGATACAGGATCGGTTTTACTTATTTCGTTAATAAAATCAAACATACATCCGGGGTAAAATCTAACAGTTCGATCACGTGGAAATATTGTTACTGCGCTAGTCCATGCATGCACGTTATGATCAATAATATTTATTGGAGCTCCTTTCGATTTATATTTAGATTCGTACAGTACTTCTCCCGTTATTGTCGCTACGGTTATTGGAAATTTTAATAGTTTTCCTAGTTCAGCAACATCTTTTATTGTAGCACCGGTATCCTTAACTGAATCAGCCCACGAGTTTATTTTTTCACGCCTTAAATCAGTTAATCCATTTCCACGCATTGCGTTTGTAAAGTGTTCTATTACTCGTTCGGCTACACAATTTAACCTTGAAAATTTCATCGGCGCTAGTTTATCAATGTTGGGTTTTTTATTTATCTCATAGATTCCATAAATAACCGCTGTTACAGGATACGCTCGCTCATAATACGGTTTGTCAACACCCGTCAGTAGACCCGGTCTGGAATTTTTACTTAATATGACAGTTTTATTATTGCCAAGGACAGGATCATATTTGTCACGGATAATCCAACTACCTGTTTCCGTTAATACAATAAATTTTACTCTGAAGAAATATTTTTGATTGCCCTCATACTCAGCGATGTAGTTAATGATAGTTGCCGCTCGCTTGTCATTCATTGTGGCATCCGTTGACAGAGTCGACACTGACTTTGTCAGTATTGCGTATAATCTTGAACGTTGACCATGTATGAGATGCACCATCCATGTAAAATTCTTTCTTGGCGTCGTGAATTTTCCAGATCAGACTTTTATTTTTCGGATCAACCAAATCTCGTACTGGCAAGTCTGGAGATAGTCTGTCGAGGTTGAATTTATATTTAACAGGCCTAGTTTGGGATAATCTCTCAAACTCGTTCATATAATTAAAACAAATATTTAAAATAAAAAATATTATATATACAATGTCTCAATGCAAATGGTTGATGATTGGCTCAGTAAATCGATGCAACAAATCCTGCAGAAAGGAATTTTGTTGGATGCACTCACAAAACATACGACGAGGAAGTCTAGGACCAATACCATGTCTGCGGTGTGGTATTGGAGTGCGAGGAAAAACAGGATTATGTGGAAAGTGCGGTGGAAAACGGTTCAGAGAACTTAAAAGATATTATGACAAAAAAAATAATAATAGTGAAAACGCTATAAAATCCATGGAGGATTATATATCAAGATTTCAGACAAACAATAATTTAAACAAATAATATTATTATAATGGAGCAAAATAAATTTGTCCCACATCCTGTCATTAAGAATTACGAATCAGATATTAATGGTGTCATCAGACACTGCAGGCTGAAGAAACCAGTTGGTTATATTAATAATTATGGTTATCTAGTGTTCACATACAATGGAGAAAAGAAACATTATTTATGTCATCGTTTCATCTACGAATGTTTCTTTGGAGTGATCAATGACGGTCTTGTTATTGATCATATTGATGGGAATCCTCAAAATAATAGTTTATCCAATTTACAAGCTATCTCACACAGCGAAAACTGTGCACGTGGTAATACAGGAAGATGTAAGACAATCGGAAAAAGGGCGGTAATTTCCACAAACATAGAAACTGGTGAAGAAATAATATTTCGTTCAATGCATTCAGCTGCGAAATATTTTGATATTACCGCGCATTCAGTACAAAGAGTGGCACAAAATATATATAAAACCGCTTTCTCGAAAAAATATAAACAGAAAATTACCTTTCAGTATTGTTAATTATCATTACCACCTCGAATTAATTTTTTTAATTTATGTCAGATTTCCCCCCATACACTACTTGTTTTTAACTCATGAAAGGGAGGTAATTTTATGGTCATTAATTATTTCGGTTTCTAACTTACAAAAATATGCAGTTCGTGTATTTTTCTGTTCTATTCGTGAAACATTTAGAACAACACAGCACAGAGACAGCATATACATTACAGAAAACCGACATTTATATGCCAGCTTACTGAATGTAGAATCAAGCGTCTAGTATGTATCGATCATGGCGGGTTAACAGTACAGGGATCATGCATGTATTTACTCGATTACAGAAATACATGTATATAGTGTTTGGAATTAAAAATCAATTGCATTTTCCTTGTTCAGAGCAAAATATATTTGTATATGTATGTGTATACGTATGTGTGATTATGTATTTGTGTGCGTATGTGTGGTTACTTTTTTTTTATCGGGTAATATTAACAACTAAATACTCCCTTGACCACGATACAGATTTACGAGTGGGAAATCTCGTAATATATATTTCTCCATAGAACAGACATAGAGAGGATTGAAAATCTCGTATTATCATAGGAAGGATGAAAACATCTAACAGTTATATTATAGGAATGATGAAAACATCTAACAGTTATAGAAGGGATGAAAATATCTAACAGTTATATTATAGGAATGATGAAAACATCTAACAGTTATATTATAGGAAAGATGAAAACATCTAACAGTTATAGTATAGAAGGGATGAAAATATCTAACAGTTATATTATAGGAATGATGAAAACATCTAACAGTTATATTATAGAAGGGATGAAAATATCTAACAGTTATATTATAGAAGGGATGAAAACATCTAACAGTTATATTATAGAAGGGATGAAAACATCTAACAGTTATATTATAGAAGGGATGAAAACATCTAACAGTTATATTATAGAAGGGATGAAAATATCTAACAGTTATATTATAGGAAGGATGAAAACATCTAACAGTTATATTATAGGAAAGATGAAAACATCTAACAGTTATAGTATAGAAGGGATGAAAATATCTAACAGTTATATTATAGGAATGATGAAAACATCTAACAGTTATATTATAGAAGGGATGAAAATATCTAACAGTTATATTATAGAAGGGATGAAAACATCTAACAGTTATATTATAGAAGGGATGAAAACATCTAACAGTTATATTATAGAAGGGATGAAAATATCTAACAGTTATATTATAGGAAGGATGAAAACATCTAACAGTTATATTATAGAAGGGATGAAAATATCTAACAGTTATATTATAGGAAAGATGAAAACATCTAACAGTTATATTATAGAAGGGATGAAAATATCTAACAGTTATATTATAGGAAAGATGAAAACATCTAACAGTTATAGTATAGAAGGGATGAAAATATCTAACAGTTATATTATAGGAATGATGAAAACATCTAACAGTTATATTATAGAAGGGATGAAAATATCTAACAGTTATATTATAGAAGGGATGAAAACATCTAACAGTTATATTATAGAAGGGATGAAAACATCTAACAGTTATATTATAGAAGGGATGAAAACATCTAACAGTTATATTATAGAAGGGATGAAAATATCTAACAGTTATATTATAGGAAGGATGAAAACATCTAACAGTTATATTATAGGAAAGATGAAAACATCTAACAGTTATAGTATAGAAGGGATGAAAATATCTAACAGTTATATTATAGGAATGATGAAAACATCTAACAGTTATATTATAGAAGGGATGAAAATATCTAACAGTTATATTATAGAAGGGATGAAAACATCTAACAGTTATATTATAGAAGGGATGAAAACATCTAACAGTTATATTATAGAAGGGATGAAAATATCTAACAGTTATATTATAGGAAGGATGAAAACATCTAACAGTTATATTATAGAAGGGATGAAAACATCTAACAGTTATATTATAGAAGGGATGAAAATATCTAACAGTTATATTATAGGAAGGATGAAAACATCTAACAGTTATATTATAGGAAGGATGAAAACATCTAACAGTTATATTATAGAAGGGATGAAAATATCTAACAGTTATATTATAGGAAGGATGAAAACATCTAACAGTTATATTATAGAAGGGATGAAAATATCTAACAGTTATATTATAGGAATGATGAAAACATCTAACAGTTATATTATAGGAAGGATGAAAACATCTAACAGTTATATTATAGAAGGGATGAAAACATCTAACAGTTATATTATAGGAATGATGAAAACATCTAACAGTTATATTATAGGAAAGATGAAAACATCTAACAGTTATATTATAGGAATGATGAAAACATCTAATAGTTATATTATAGGAAGGATGAAAATATCTAACAGTTATATTATAGAAGGGATGAAAATATCTAACAGTTATATTATAGAAGGGATGAAAATATCTAACAGTTATATTATAGGAATGATGAAAACATCTAACAGTTATATTATAGGAAGGATGAAAACATCTAACAGTTATATTATAGAAGGGATGAAAACATCTAACAGTTATATTATAGGAAAGATGAAAACATCTAACAGTTATATTATAGGAATGATGAAAACATCTAATAGTTATATTATAGGAAGGATGAAAACATCTAACAGTTATATTATAGGAATGATGAAAACATCTAACAGTTATATTATAGGAAAGATGAAAACATCTAACAGTTATATTATAGGAATGATGAAAACATCTAATAGTTATATTATAGGAATGATGAAAACATCTAACAGTTATATTATAGAAGGGATGAAAATATCTAACAGTTATATTAGAGGAAGGATGAAAACATCTAACAGTTATATTATAGAAGGGATGAAAATATCTAACAGTTATATTATAGGAAGGATGAAAACATCTAACAGTTATATTATAGAAGGGATGAAAACATCTAACAGTTATATTATAGGAAAGATGAAAACATCTAACAGTTATATTATAGGAATGATGAAAACATCTAATAGTTATATTATAGGAAGGATGAAAACATCTAACAGTTATATTATAGGAATGATGAAAACATCTAACAGTTATATTATAGGAAAGATGAAAACATCTAACAGTTATATTATAGGAATGATGAAAACATCTAATAGTTATATTATAGGAATGATGAAAACATCTAACAGTTATATTATAGAAGGGATGAAAATATCTAACAGTTATATTATAGGAAGGATGAAAACATCTAACAGTTATATTATAGAAGGGATGAAAATATCTAACAGTTATATTATAGGAAGGATGAAAACATCTAACAGTTATATTATAGAAGGGATGAAAATATCTAACAGTTATATTATAGGAATGATGAAAACATCTAACAGTTATATTATAGGAAGGATGAAAACATCTAACAGTTATATTATAGAAGGGATGAAAACATCTAACAGTTATATTATAGGAATGATGAAAACATCTAACAGTTATATTATAGGAATGATGAAAACATCTAACAGTTATATTATAGGAATGATGAAAACATCTAACAGTTATATTATAGGAATGATGAAAACATCTAACAGTTATATTATAGGAATGATGAAAACATCTAACAGTTATATTATAGGAAAGATGAAAACATCTAACAGTTATATTATAGGAATGATGAAAACATCTAATAGTTATATTATAGGAAGGATGAAAATATCTAACAGTTATATTATAGAAGGGATGAAAATATCTAACAGTTATATTATAGGAATGATGAAAACATCTAATAGTTATATTATAGGAAGGATGAAAACATCTAACAGTTATATTATAGAAGGGATGAAAACATCTAACAGTTATATTATAGGAAAGATGAAAACATCTAACAGTTATATTATAGGAATGATGAAAACATCTAATAGTTATATTATAGGAAGGATGAAAACATCTAACAGTTATATTATAGGAATGATGAAAACATCTAACAGTTATATTATAGGAATGATGAAAACATCTAACAGTTATATTATAGGAAGGATGAAAACATCTAACAGTTATATTATAGGAATGATGAAAACATCTAATAGTTATATTATAGGAAGGATGAAAATATCTAACAGTTATATTATAGAAGGGATGAAAATATCTAACAGTTATATTATAGAAGGGATGAAAACATCTAACAGTTATATTATAGGAAGGATGAAAACATCTAACAGTTATATTATAGGAATGATGAAAATATCTAACAGTTATATTATAGAAGGGATGAAAACATCTAACAGTTATATTATAGAAGGGATGAAAACATCTAACAGTTATATTATAGAAGGGATGAAAATATCTAACAGTTATATTATAGGAAGGATGAAAACATCTAACAGTTATATTATAGAAGGGATGAAAATATCTAACAGTTATATTATAGGAATGATGAAAACATCTAACAGTTATATTATAGGAAGGATGAAAACATCTAACAGTTATATTATAGAAGGGATGAAAACATCTAACAGTTATATTATAGGAATGATGAAAACATCTAACAGTTATATTATAGGAAAGATGAAAACATCTAACAGTTATATTATAGGAATGATGAAAACATCTAATAGTTATATTATAGGAAGGATGAAAATATCTAACAGCTATACTATAGAAGGGATGAAAATATCTAACAGTTATATTATAGAAGGGATGAAAATATCTAACAGTTATATTATAGGAATGATGAAAACATCTAATAGTTATATTATAGGAAGGATGAAAACATCTAACAGTTATATTATAGAAGGGATGAAAACATCTAACAGTTATATTATAGGAAAGATGAAAACATCTAACAGTTATATTATAGGAATGATGAAAACATCTAATAGTTATATTATAGGAAGGATGAAAACATCTAACAGTTATATTATAGGAATGATGAAAACATCTAACAGTTATATCATAGGAAAGATGAAAACATCTAACAGTTATATTATAGGAATGATGAAAACATCTAATAGTTATATTATAGGAATGATGAAAACATCTAACAGTTATATTATAGAAGGGATGAAAATATCTAACAGTTATATTATAGGAAGGATGAAAACATCTAACAGTTATATTATAGAAGGGATGAAAATATCTAACAGTTATATTATAGGAAGGATGAAAACATCTAACAGTTATATTATAGAAGGGATGAAAATATCTAACAGTTATATTATAGGAATGATGAAAACATCTAACAGTTATATTATAGGAAGGATGAAAACATCTAACAGTTATATTATAGAAGGGATGAAAACATCTAACAGTTATATTATAGGAATGATGAAAACATCTAACAGTTATATTATAGGAATGATGAAAACATCTAACAGTTATATTATAGGAATGATGAAAACATCTAACAGTTATATTATAGGAATGATGAAAACATCTAACAGTTATATTATAGGAAAGATGAAAACATCTAACAGTTATATTATAGGAATGATGAAAACATCTAATAGTTATATTATAGGAAGGATGAAAATATCTAACAGTTATATTATAGAAGGGATGAAAATATCTAACAGTTATATTATAGAAGGGATGAAAACATCTAACAGTTATATTATAGGAAGGATGAAAACATCTAACAGTTATATTATAGGAATGATGAAAACATCTAATAGTTATATTATAGGAAGGATGAAAATATCTAACAGTTATATTATAGAAGGGATGAAAATATCTAACAGTTATATTATAGAAGGGATGAAAACATCTAATAGTTATATTATAGGAAGGATGAAAACATCTAACAGTTATATTATAGGAATGATGAAAACATCTAATAGTTATATTATAGGAAGGATGAAAATATCTAACAGTTATATTATAGAAGGGATGAAAATATCTAACAGTTATATTATAGAAGGGATGAAAACATCTAATAGTTATATTATAGGAAGGATGAAAACATCTAACAGTTATATTATAGGAAAGATGAAAACATCTAACAGTTATATTATAGGAAGGATGAAAACATCTAACAGTTATATTATAGGAATGATGAAAACATCTAATAGTTATATTATAGGAAGGATGAAAATATCTAACAGTTATATTATAGAAGGGATGAAAACATCTAACAGTTATATTATAGAAGGGATGAAAACATCTAATAGTTATATTATAGGAATGATGAAAACATCTAACAGTTATATTATAGGAATGATGAAAATATCTAACAGTTATATTATAGAAGGGATGAAAACATCTAACAGTTATATTATAGGAAGGATGAAAACATCTAACAGTTATATTATAGGAATGATGAAAATATCTAACAGTTATATTATAGAAGGGATGAAAACATCTAACAGTTATATTATAGAAGGGATGAAAACATCTAATAGTTATATTATAGGAATGATGAAAACATCGAACAGTTAGATTATAGGAATGATGAAAATATCTAACAGTTATATTATAGGAATGATGAAAATATCTAACAGTTATATTATAGAAGGGATGAAAACATCTAACAGTTATATTATAGAAGGGATGAAAACATCTAATAGTTATATTATAGGAAGGATGAAAACATCTAACAGTTATATTATAGGAATGATGAAAACATCTAACAGTTATATTATAGGAAGGATGAAAACATCTAACAGTTATATTATAGGAATGATGAAAACATCTAATAGTTATATTATAGGAAGGATGAAAATATCTAACAGTTATATTATAGAAGGGATGAAAATATCTAACAGTTATATTATAGAAGGGATGAAAACATCTAACAGTTATATTATAGGAAGGATGAAAACATCTAACAGTTATATTATAGGAATGATGAAAATATCTAACAGTTATATTATAGAAGGGATGAAAACATCTAACAGTTATATTATAGAAGGGATGAAAACATCTAATAGTTATATTATAGGAATGATGAAAACATCTAACAGTTAGATTATAGGAATGATGAAAATATCTAACAGTTATATTATAGGAATGATGAAAATATCTAACAGTTATATTATAGAAGGGATGAAAACATCTAACAGTTATATTATAGAAGGGATGAAAACATCTAATAGTTATATTATAGGAAGGATGAAAACATCTAACAGTTATATTATAGGAATGATGAAAACATCTAACAGTTATATTATAGGAAGGATGAAAACATCTAACAGTTATATTATAGGAATGATGAAAACATCTAATAGTTATATTATAGGAAGGATGAAAATATCTAACAGTTATATTATAGAAGGGATGAAAATATCTAACAGTTATATTATAGAAGGGATGAAAACATCTAATAGTTATATTATAGGAAGGATGAAAACATCTAACAGTTATATTATAGGAATGATGAAAATATCTAACAGTTATATTATAGAAGGGATGAAAACATCTAACAGTTATATTATAGGAAGGATGAAAACATCTAACAGTTATATTATAGGAATGATGAAAATATCTAACAGTTATATTATAGAAGGGATGAAAACATCTAACAGTTATATTATAGAAGGGATGAAAACATCTAATAGTTATATTATAGGAATGATGAAAACATCTAACAGTTAGATTATAGGAATGATGAAAATATCTAACAGTTATATTATAGGAATGATGAAAATATCTAACAGTTATATTATAGAAGGGATGAAAACATCTAACAGTTATATTATAGAAGGGATGAAAACATCTAATAGTTATATTATAGGAAGGATGAAAACATCTAACAGTTATATTATAGGAAGGATGAAAACATCTAACAGTTATATTATAGGAATGATGAAAACATCTAATAGTTATATTATAGGAAGGATGAAAATATCTAACAGTTATATTATAGAAGGGATGAAAATATCTAACAGTTATATTATAGAAGGGATGAAAACATCTAATAGTTATATTATAGGAAGGATGAAAACATCTAACAGTTATATTATAGGAAAGATGAAAACATCTAACAGTTATATTATAGGAAGGATGAAAACATCTAACAGTTATATTATAGGAATGATGAAAACATCTAATAGTTATATTATAGGAAGGATGAAAATATCTAACAGTTATATTATAGAAGGGATGAAAACATCTAACAGTTATATTATAGAAGGGATGAAAACATCTAATAGTTATATTATAGGAATGATGAAAACATCTAACAGTTATATTATAGGAATGATGAAAATATCTAACAGTTATATTATAGAAGGGATGAAAACATCTAGCAGTTATATTATAGGAAGGATGAAAACATCTAACAGTTATATTATAGGAATGATGAAAATATCTAACAGTTATATTATAGAAGGGATGAAAACATCTAACAGTTATATTATAGAAGGGATGAAAACATCTAATAGTTATATTATAGGAATGATGAAAACATCGAACAGTTAGATTATAGGAATGATGAAAATATCTAACAGTTATATTATAGGAATGATGAAAATATCTAACAGTTATATTATAGAAGGGATGAAAACATCTAACAGTTATATTATAGAAGGGATGAAAACATCTAATAGTTATATTATAGGAAGGATGAAAACATCTAACAGTTATATTATAGGAATGATGAAAACATCTAACAGTTATATTATAGGAAGGATGAAAACATCTAACAGTTATATTATAGGAATGATGAAAACATCTAATAGTTATATTATAGGAAGGATGAAAATATCTAACAGTTATATTATAGAAGGGATGAAAATATCTAACAGTTATATTATAGAAGGGATGAAAACATCTAACAGTTATATTATAGGAAGGATGAAAACATCTAACAGTTATATTATAGGAATGATGAAAATATCTAACAGTTATATTATAGAAGGGATGAAAACATCTAACAGTTATATTATAGAAGGGATGAAAACATCTAATAGTTATATTATAGGAATGATGAAAACATCTAACAGTTAGATTATAGGAATGATGAAAATATCTAAAAGTTATATTATAGGAATGATGAAAATATCTAACAGTTATATTATAGAAGGGATGAAAACATCTAACAGTTATATTATAGAAGGGATGAAAACATCTAATAGTTATATTATAGGAAGGATGAAAACATCTAACAGTTATATTATAGGAATGATGAAAACATCTAACAGTTATATTATAGGAAGGATGAAAACATCTAACAGTTATATTATAGGAATGATGAAAACATCTAATAGTTATATTATAGGAAGGATGAAAATATCTAACAGTTATATTATAGAAGGGATGAAAATATCTAACAGTTATATTATAGAAGGGATGAAAACATCTAATAGTTATATTATAGGAAGGATGAAAACATCTAACAGTTATATTATAGGAATGATGAAAACATCTAACAGTTATATTATAGGAAGGATGAAAACATCTAACAGTTATATTATAGGAATGATGAAAACATCTAATAGTTATATTATAGGAAGGATGAAAATATCTAACAGTTATATTATAGAAGGGATGAAAATATCTAACAGTTATATTATAGAAGGGATGAAAACATCTAACAGTTATATTATAGGAATGATGAAAACATCTAACAGTTATAGGAAAGATGAAAACATCTAACAGTTATATTATAGGAATGATGAAAACATCTAATAGTTATATTATAGGAAGGATGAAAACATCTAACAGTTATATTATAGGAATGATGAAAACATCTAACAGTTATATTGTAGGAAGGATGAAAACATCTAACAGTTATATTATAGGAATGATGAAAACATCTAACAGTTATATTATAGAAGGGATGAAAACATCTAACAGTTATATTATAGAAGGGATGAAAACATCTAATAGTTATATTATAGGAATGATGAAAACATCTAACAGTTATATTATAGGAATGATGAAAATATCTAACAGTTATATTATAGAAGGGATGAAAACATCTAACAGTTATATTATAGGAAGGATGAAAACATCTAACAGTTATATTATAGGAATGATGAAAAGATCTAACAGTTATATTATAGAAGGGATGAAAACATCTAACAGTTATATTATAGAAGGGATGAAAACATCTAATAGTTATATTATAGGAATGATGAAAACATCTAACAGTTAGATTATAGGAATGATGAAAATATCTAACAGTTATATTATAGAAGGGATGAAAACATCTAACAGTTATATTATAGAAGGGATGAAAACATCTAATAGTTATATTATAGGAATGATGAAAACATCTAACAGTTAGATTATAGGAATGATGAAAATATCTAACAGTTATATTATAGAAGGGATGAAAACATCTAACACTTATATTATAGAAGGGATGAAAACATCTAATAGTTATATTATAGGAATGATGAAAACATCTAACAGTTAGATTATAGGAATGATGAAAACATCTAATAGTTATATTATAGAAGGGATGAAAACATCTAACAGTTATATTATAGGAATGATGAAAATATCTAACAGTTAGATTATAGGAATGATGAAAACATCTAATAGTTATATTATAGAAGGGATGAAAACATCTAACAGTTATATTATAGGAATGATGAAAACATCTAACAGTTAGATTATAGGAATGATGAAAACATCTAATAGTTATATTATAGGAATGATGAAAACATCTAACAGTTATATTATAGAAGGGATGAAAACATCTAATAGTTATATTATAGAAGGGATGAAAACATCTAACAGTTATATTATAGGAATGATGAAAACATCTAACAGTTAGATTATAGGAATGATGAAAACATCTAATAGTTATATTATAGAAGGGATGAAAACATCTAACAGTTATATTATAGAAGGGATGAAAACATCTAATAGTTATATTATAGAAGGGATGAAAACATCTAATAGTTATATTATAGGAATGATGAAAACATCTAATAGTTATATTATAGAAGGGATGAAAACATCTAACAGTTATATTATAGGAATGATGAAAACATCTAATAGTTATATTATAGAAGGGATGAAAATATCTAACAGTTATATTATAGAAGGGATGAAAACATCTAACAGTTATATTATAGGAAGGATGAAAACATCTAACAGTTATATTATAGGAATGATGAAAACATCTAATAGTTATATTATAGGAAGGATGAAAATATCTAACAGTTATATTATAGAAGGGATGAAAATATCTAACAGTTATATTATAGAAGGGATGAAAACATCTAATAGTTATATTATAGGAAGGATGAAAACATCTAACAGTTATATTATAGGAATGATGAAAACATCTAATAGTTATATTATAGGAAGGATGAAAATATCTAACAGTTATATTATAGAAGGGATGAAAATATCTAACAGTTATATTATAGAAGGGATGAAAACATCTAATAGTTATATTATAGGAAGGATGAAAACATCTAACAGTTATATTATAGGAAAGATGAAAACATCTAACAGTTATATTATAGGAAGGATGAAAACATCTAACAGTTATATTATAGGAATGATGAAAACATCTAATAGTTATATTATAGGAAGGATGAAAATATCTAACAGTTATATTATAGAAGGGATGAAAACATCTAACAGTTATATTATAGAAGGGATGAAAACATCTAATAGTTATATTATAGGAATGATGAAAACATCTAACAGTTATATTATAGGAATGATGAAAATATCTAACAGTTATATTATAGAAGGGATGAAAACATCTAACAGTTATATTATAGGAAGGATGAAAACATCTAACAGTTATATTATAGGAATGATGAAAATATCTAACAGTTATATTATAGAAGGGATGAAAACATCTAACAGTTATATTATAGAAGGGATGAAAACATCTAATAGTTATATTATAGGAATGATGAAAACATCGAACAGTTAGATTATAGGAATGATGAAAATATCTAACAGTTATATTATAGGAATGATGAAAATATCTAACAGTTATATTATAGAAGGGATGAAAACATCTAACAGTTATATTATAGAAGGGATGAAAACATCTAATAGTTATATTATAGGAAGGATGAAAACATCTAACAGTTATATTATAGGAATGATGAAAACATCTAACAGTTATATTATAGGAAGGATGAAAACATCTAACAGTTATATTATAGGAATGATGAAAACATCTAATAGTTATATTATAGGAAGGATGAAAATATCTAACAGTTATATTATAGAAGGGATGAAAATATCTAACAGTTATATTATAGAAGGGATGAAAACATCTAACAGTTATATTATAGGAAGGATGAAAACATCTAACAGTTATATTATAGGAATGATGAAAATATCTAACAGTTATATTATAGAAGGGATGAAAACATCTAACAGTTATATTATAGAAGGGATGAAAACATCTAATAGTTATATTATAGGAATGATGAAAACATCTAACAGTTAGATTATAGGAATGATGAAAATATCTAACAGTTATATTATAGGAATGATGAAAATATCTAACAGTTATATTATAGAAGGGATGAAAACATCTAATAGTTATATTATAGGAAGGATGAAAACATCTAACAGTTATATTATAGGAATGATGAAAACATCTAATAGTTATATTATAGGAAGGATGAAAATATCTAACAGTTATATTATAGAAGGGATGAAAATATCTAACAGTTATATTATAGAAGGGATGAAAACATCTAATAGTTATATTATAGGAAGGATGAAAACATCTAACAGTTATATTATAGGAAAGATGAAAACATCTAACAGTTATATTATAGGAAGGATGAAAACATCTAACAGTTATATTATAGGAATGATGAAAACATATAATAGTTATATTATAGGAAGGATGAAAATATCTAACAGTTATATTATAGAAGGGATGAAAACATCTAACAGTTATATTATAGAAGGGATGAAAACATCTAATAGTTATATTATAGGAATGATGAAAACATCTAACAGTTATATTATAGGAATGATGAAAATATCTAACAGTTATATTATAGAAGGGATGAAAACATCTAACAGTTATATTATAGGAAGGATGAAAACATCTAACAGTTATATTATAGGAATGATGAAAATATCTAACAGTTATATTATAGAAGGGATGAAAACATCTAACAGTTATATTATAGAAGGGATGAAAACATCTAATAGTTATATTATAGGAATGATGAAAACATCGAACAGTTAGATTATAGGAATGATGAAAATATCTAACAGTTATATTATAGGAATGATGAAAATATCTAACAGTTATATTATAGAAGGGATGAAAACATCTAACAGTTATATTATAGAAGGGATGAAAACATCTAATAGTTATATTATAGGAAGGATGAAAACATCTAACAGTTATATTATAGGAATGATGAAAACATCTAACAGTTATATTATAGGAAGGATGAAAACATCTAACAGTTATATTATAGGAATGATGAAAACATCTAATAGTTATATTATAGGAAGGATGAAAATATCTAACAGTTATATTATAGAAGGGATGAAAATATCTAACAGTTATATTATAGAAGGGATGAAAACATCTAACAGTTATATTATAGGAAGGATGAAAACATCTAACAGTTATATTATAGGAATGATGAAAATATCTAACAGTTATATTATAGAAGGGATGAAAACATCTAACAGTTATATTATAGAAGGGATGAAAACATCTAATAGTTATATTATAGGAATGATGAAAACATCTAACAGTTAGATTATAGGAATGATGAAAATATCTAACAGTTATATTATAGGAATGATGAAAATATCTAACAGTTATATTATAGAAGGGATGAAAACATCTAACAGTTATATTATAGAAGGGATGAAAACATCTAATAGTTATATTATAGGAAGGATGAAAACATCTAACAGTTATATTATAGGAAGGATGAAAACATCTAACAGTTATATTATAGGAAGGATGAAAACATCTAACAGTTATATTATAGGAATGATGAAAACATCTAATAGTTATATTATAGGAAGGATGAAAATATCTAACAGTTATATTATAGAAGGGATGAAAATATCTAACAGTTATATTATAGAAGGGATGAAAACATCTAATAGTTATATTATAGGAAGGATGAAAACATCTAACAGTTATATTATAGGAATGATGAAAATATCTAACAGTTATATTATAGAAGGGATGAAAACATCTAACAGTTATATTATAGGAAGGATGAAAACATCTAACAGTTATATTATAGGAATGATGAAAATATCTAACAGTTATATTATAGAAGGGATGAAAACATCTAACAGTTATATTATAGAAGGGATGAAAACATCTAATAGTTATATTATAGGAATGATGAAAACATCTAACAGTTAGATTATAGGAATGATGAAAATATCTAACAGTTATATTATAGGAATGATGAAAATATCTAACAGTTATATTATAGAAGGGATGAAAACATCTAACAGTTATATTATAGAAGGGATGAAAACATCTAATAGTTATATTATAGGAAGGATGAAAACATCTAACAGTTATATTATAGGAAGGATGAAAACATCTAACAGTTATATTATAGGAATGATGAAAACATCTAATAGTTATATTATAGGAAGGATGAAAATATCTAACAGTTATATTATAGAAGGGATGAAAATATCTAACAGTTATATTATAGAAGGGATGAAAACATCTAATAGTTATATTATAGGAAGGATGAAAACATCTAACAGTTATATTATAGGAAAGATGAAAACATCTAACAGTTATATTATAGGAAGGATGAAAACATCTAACAGTTATATTATAGGAATGATGAAAACATCTAATAGTTATATTATAGGAAGGATGAAAATATCTAACAGTTATATTATAGAAGGGATGAAAACATCTAACAGTTATATTATAGAAGGGATGAAAACATCTAATAGTTATATTATAGGAATGATGAAAACATCTAACAGTTATATTATAGGAATGATGAAAATATCTAACAGTTATATTATAGAAGGGATGAAAACATCTAACAGTTATATTATAGGAAGGATGAAAACATCTAACAGTTATATTATAGGAATGATGAAAACATCTAATAGTTATATTATAGGAAGGATGAAAATATCTAACAGTTATATTATAGAAGGGATGAAAATATCTAACAGTTATATTATAGAAGGGATGAAAACATCTAACAGTTATATTATAGGAAGGATGAAAACATCTAACAGTTATATTATAGGAATGATGAAAATATCTAACAGTTATATTATAGAAGGGATGAAAACATCTAACAGTTATATTATAGAAGGGATGAAAACATCTAATAGTTATATTATAGGAATGATGAAAACATCTAACAGTTAGATTATAGGAATGATGAAAATATCTAACAGTTATATTATAGGAATGATGAAAATATCTAACAGTTATATTATAGAAGGGATGAAAACATCTAACAGTTATATTATAGAAGGGATGAAAACATCTAATAGTTATATTATAGGAAGGATGAAAACATCTAACAGTTATATTATAGGAATGATGAAAACATCTAACAGTTATATTATAGGAAGGATGAAAACATCTAACAGTTATATTATAGGAATGATGAAAACATCTAATAGTTATATTATAGGAAGGATGAAAATATCTAACAGTTATATTATAGAAGGGATGAAAATATCTAACAGTTATATTATAGAAGGGATGAAAACATCTAATAGTTATATTATAGGAAGGATGAAAACATCTAACAGTTATATTATAGGAATGATGAAAACATCTAACAGTTATATTATAGGAAGGATGAAAACATCTAACAGTTATATTATAGGAATGATGAAAACATCTAATAGTTATATTATAGGAAGGATGAAAATATCTAACAGTTATATTATAGAAGGGATGAAAATATCTAACAGTTATATTATAGAAGGGATGAAAACATCTAACAGTTATATTATAGGAATGATGAAAACATCTAACAGTTATAGGAAAGATGAAAACATCTAACAGTTATATTATAGGAATGATGAAAACATCTAATAGTTATATTATAGGAAGGATGAAAACATCTAACAGTTATATTATAGGAATGATGAAAACATCTAACAGTTATATTGTAGGAAGGATGAAAACATCTAACAGTTATATTATAGGAATGATGAAAACATCTAACAGTTATATTATAGAAGGGATGAAAACATCTAACAGTTATATTATAGAAGGGATGAAAACATCTAATAGTTATATTATAGGAATGATGAAAACATCTAACAGTTATATTATAGGAATGATGAAAATATCTAACAGTTATATTATAGAAGGGATGAAAACATCTAACAGTTATATTATAGGAAGGATGAAAACATCTAACAGTTATATTATAGGAATGATGAAAAGATCTAACAGTTATATTATAGAAGGGATGAAAACATCTAACAGTTATATTATAGAAGGGATGAAAACATCTAATAGTTATATTATAGGAATGATGAAAACATCTAACAGTTAGATTATAGGAATGATGAAAATATCTAACAGTTATATTATAGAAGGGATGAAAACATCTAACAGTTATATTATAGAAGGGATGAAAACATCTAATAGTTATATTATAGGAATGATGAAAACATCTAACAGTTAGATTATAGGAATGATGAAAATATCTAACAGTTATATTATAGAAGGGATGAAAACATCTAACAGTTATATTATAGAAGGGATGAAAACATCTAATAGTTATATTATAGGAATGATGAAAACATCTAACAGTTAGATTATAGGAATGATGAAAACATCTAATAGTTATATTATAGAAGGGATGAAAACATCTAACAGTTATATTATAGGAATGATGAAAATATCTAACAGTTAGATTATAGGAATGATGAAAACATCTAATAGTTATATTATAGAAGGGATGAAAACATCTAACAGTTATATTATAGGAATGATGAAAACATCTAACAGTTAGATTATAGGAATGATGAAAACATCTAATAGTTATATTATAGGAATGATGAAAACATCTAACAGTTATATTATAGAAGGGATGAAAACATCTAATAGTTATATTATAGAAGGGATGAAAACATCTAACAGTTATATTATAGGAATGATGAAAACATCTAACAGTTAGATTATAGGAATGATGAAAACATCTAATAGTTATATTATAGAAGGGATGAAAACATCTAACAGTTATATTATAGAAGGGATGAAAACATCTAATAGTTATATTATAGAAGGGATGAAAACATCTAATAGTTATATTATAGGAATGATGAAAACATCTAATAGTTATATTATAGAAGGGATGAAAACATCTAACAGTTATATTATAGGAATGATGAAAACATCTAATAGTTATATTATAGAAGGGATGAAAACATCTAACAGTTATATTATAGGAATGATGAAAACATCTAACAGTTAGATTATAGGAATGATGAAAACATCTAATAGTTATATTATAGAAGGGATGAAAACATCTAACAGTTATATTATAGGAATGATGAAAACATCTAACAGTTAGATTATAGGAATGATGAAAACATCTAATAGTTATATTATAGAAGGGATGAAAACATCTAACAGTTATATTATAGAAGGGATGAAAACATCTAATAGTTATATTATAGAAGGGATGAAAACATCTAATAGTTATATTATAGGAATGATGAAAACATCTAATAGTTATATTATAGAAGGGATGAAAACATCTAACAGTTATATTATAGGAATGATGAAAACATCTAACAGTTATATTATAGGAAGGATGAAAACATCTAACAGTTATATTATAGAAGGGATGAAAACATCTAACAGTTATATTATAGAAGGGATGAAAACATCTAATAGTTATATTATAGAAGGGATGAAAACATCTAACAGTTATATTATAGGAATGATGAAAACATCTAACAGTTAGATTATAGGAATGATGAAAACATCTAATAGTTATATTATAGAAGGGATGAAAACATCTAACAGTTATATTATAGGAATGATGAAAACATCTAACAGTTAGATTATAGGAATGATGAAAACATCTAATAGTTATATTATAGAAGGGATGAAAACATCTAACAGTTATATTATAGAAGGGATGAAAACATCTAATAGTTATATTATAGGAAGGATGAAAACATCTAATAGTTATATTATAGGAATGATGAAAACATCTAACAGTTATATTATAGAAGGGATGAAAACATCTAATAGTTATATTATAGGAAGGATGAAAACATCTAATAGTTATATTATAGGAAGGATGAAAATATCTAACAGTTATATTATAGGAAGGATGAAAACATCTAACAGTTATATTATAGAAGGGATGAAAACATCTAACAGTTATATTATAGGAATGATGAAAACATCTAACAGTTATATTATAGAAGGGATGAAAACATCTAATAGTTATATTATAGAAGGGATGAAAACATCTAACAGTTATATTATAGGAATGATGAAAACATCTAACAGTTATATTATAGGAAGGATGAAAACTTCTAACAGTTATATTATAGGAAGGATGAAAACATCTAACAGTTATATTATAGAAGGGATGAAAACATCTAACAGTTATAGGAATGATGAAAACATCTAACAGTTAGATTATAGGAATGATGAAAACATCTAATAGTTATATTATAGAAGGGATGAAAACATCTAACAGTTATATTATAGAAGGGATGAAAACATCTAACAGTTATATTATAGGAATGATGAAAACATCTAACAGTTAGATTATAGGAATGATGAAAACATCTAATAGTTATATTATAGAAGGGATGAAAACATCTAACAGTTATATTATAGAAGGGATGAAAATATCTAACAGTTATATTATAGGAATGATGAAAACATCTAATAGTTATATTATAGGAACGATGAAAACATCTAACAGTTATATTATAGAAGGGATGAAAATATCTAACAGTTATATTATAGGAATGATGAAAACATCTAACAGTTAGATGGCGTGGGTATAGTAAATAATCCAGCTTTTATAAATCTAACTTGTTTGGTGAAAACGTATTTCTTGAATTCAGAATTGTATTGGTTCCTTAGCTATATATTAACTTCCGAAACATGTTTGTAACAAGGTTCGATAGCTCAATCAGTATGGTATTGGACTGTGACGCTCGCGGTCCAGGATCGAATCCCCATGGCTGACAATTTGTCGGTGGTGCACATAATTGCGATTTTTATAATAATGGGGGAACCGCAAAACCCCCCGCTCAGCAAAATTCAACCACAAATTGACTGGTGGTTGATACATATTTTCGTATCACCCACTGGATTAATTATTGTGGGTGGGATTTTGCTGAGCGTATATGTTTGTACTGTCCTTCATTCATTGAATGTTATGTGTATATCCTCTAAACTTGGTAGATTGCGGTGGCAAGCTACGAGTTTAATGAGGATTGTGCCGTCCTCCCTCTTGGGCCTTCTAGACCGTTGTTTGGCGGGTTAGGGGCTCTCGTAGAGGGAATATTTACCTACTGAACTTGGTAGATTGCGGTAGCAAGCTACGAGTTCTTGGTTGTGCTGTCCTTGAAACATCCCGATGAACTCGCTAAAGACTCGATAGGGGTTCTATAGGGATATTTTTTTTTATTTTGAAGATTTATATATTACATAATGAACCATGAAAATATCAATAATGTAATTGTTGCTATTAAAAAATTGAAAAAAGATGGAATTAATATATCCGATGAACTAAATCCTGAAAAATAGTTTCTGATTTTGAGATTTTACAAGAACGTAAAAACCAGGGAACACACACACTATCATCTGAATACAAGCTCATGAAACAGATTCAGGCGGCAATGTTTCAGTCGCTAGCTACCGTAGAAGATAATCAGGTGAAGGAGTTCGTTCCTCTCTCTGCCGCCGTAGAAAGAATTAAATCGCTGTTATCCCACGAGTACGAGGCAAAGAAAACGATTAGTACTCGTATAAGACAATTAAGAAAAATTATGTCAGAGAGTAACCTTGTTACTGATGAAATGATCCAAAGTAATAATGAAAATGAAAGTTTTGGTAACTGGGGTCCCTGTCAACACTAACCACGTGCAGATCTTTGATGGGCTAGAATTAAATTTCAGAAAAAAAAAATAAAAACATATTTTTTTTTGCAAGGCTGATTAATTTGTATCAGTAATAAAATATTTTTTTATTTATTTTTTTTTAAGTTGATCGAATTTGAGTCTGATCTCTGTTACAAATGTTCTTCTGTTAAGAAATCCTCGTGTATAAAAACACTCCTTAAGATTTCACATACAGATTTATCATAAGTTCTTCTCCACGTATGTCAATTAAGCGATTAAGGTGGTCTGTGAGTTTAAAATTTATTCGTGTTAACATATTATTGTGACACCGTAGATACACAGGATTAGTTGGTTCTTGCACGATTAAACTTCCAGGGGAAACTTGTGGTGTAAATGTGTATAGGATGTATCCTTGTTGAGCCTGATTTGATTTTCCGAGATCTATTTGATAGCTGCCATCGATTACGTCACAAACTAGATTGACCACGATTGTCGATGTTATATTAACGATTTCCGGAGATACGTGTCTTCTGCCGCCATGTGGATCATTATCATATCTAAGAACAGTTGGAGGTGGTGCTATTTTTCTCCATGCATCATGTATTTTAGGAAAATATTCATCAATGACATCACTGAGAGATTTTCTTAACTCAACTACACTATACCCGGGAAATTTAAAATTCACCAGGTCAGCTTGTTTTATATTGTATGCGGTTAAAAATCTTTCTTTATCTTTATTGTCGTCGTCGGTATAATTTATTGTTGCATCAATTACTCGCTGGTGAAAATATTCCATGTCGGATACAAGCTGATTTAATATTTCTTGTTGTTTGATAATTTCATCCAGGAAGACTTTGCCTGATGACAAATTAAGTTGATACTCTTGAAGAGCTTGTTGTAGTTTTTCTAGCTGTATCTTATGTTCTCGATTAATGATCTCAAAATATGCTTTTAGTTCAATCAGGTGAATAACATAAGATGCGGTTTTTACTCCAGGTTTTTGTTCATAAATAAAACTCCACTGTATGCGGTCCTTATCAACAAATAAAAAACTATAACCCAACAACGTTGCTTTTTTATATTAAGTAGATGTTGTTTGTATGATGGATCAATTTCATGATATGATTGCCTATCTGTGACATAATCAGACTTTTTCAGTTCTGGTGGTCCATGATACACCGGGGGAATTTCAGGCAAACCTAGTACGGATCTGATTGAAGATTGATAAATATCAACGACGTAATTGGGAGAATGTATTTCGATTGTAGAAGACAGGGTCGGTTCATGAACATTAATTGATATTTTTGCTTCTTTTCCGGTTATTGATTTTATTCTACGCACAAATTCATCATTGATTTGTTCGATCTCATAACTGCCAGTTGGTATTCCAACAACAACCCTGTCAGGTGTTCCATCGGGTTTGTTCTTGTTAGCAAATACAAGAGAATTATTTGCTGGTGTACCATGAAATGATTTTGATCTGATATTTGGCCAGCTGTAATATACCCGTAATTGCGCTAGTGCTATTTCTTTTACTGTAATTGCAGTAGGAAAGTTAACACTAAATTCAGGATTAGACGAACTTACCGAGATCATCGTTATCTTCGGCGGAGTTGTGTTGGTCACGATCTGCTGGAGTAATTCTGTCATTATTAATACTTGTATCTTTAATACCGATACCCTCTTCATATATTTTAGTCATCATTGAAAACTCGAAATCAGATATAATTCCATCACTGAGACTCGCTGATAACAACGAGGATAATTTCGAGTATGCTACCGTCGCTGTGTGTAATTTTATTTTGTAATCGGATAATTTTTCGTTCGTGCAAGTACATATTTTTTTTGCGATAACATTAAACACACCTGCAATAGTTGTTGCTGCTGAAATACAAATAGTTACAGCTGCTGGTGCCATCATTGTCACCGCTGATAATATGACACCGGTTCCAGCAACAACAGCGGATACTGAATAAACAATTACATCAACGATAACTAATCGTCATCGATATTTTTTTACTTTTATTGTATATTGATCGACTTGATCTTTTAGCACCGCCTGCCATTCACGCGCTTGATTGTACCTGTATTGTGCACCGTCCATTATATATTTTTATGCAGTAACCAATTGAGGTGTTTCAGCTACAAATTCCAAACACCACCAGTAAGATGTTGCGGTTAATTTCTCATCAGCTGCTTCCAGAATAAATATTTCCTCGTTTCCGCTATTTAATATAACAGATATAACCCCGGAAAACCTGTCGGTGGAATGACGCCATGGAAAGGTTGTAAATATTTCAAATTTTGCAGCACTAAACACAGACAGCCTGTACACGCCAGTGACTGTTGCGGTATATCTGATAGTTTTATTTTGCTGTGACCATGTTGCAAAACCTGATGATACCGTGTATACGATGTTGGTGATATGCCCGGGAATTATTCCAGCTGGAATTTTAATCAGACTGGTTTTGTTGACGATCTCAGGAATTCCCGCTATGATGTTTTGCTGTGTTCGTTTGATCGTGTCTAGGTTAGTTTTGATATCAACAAGTTTTATATCAATGGCGTGCGGAGTGCCAAAGAATTTATTTATGGATTCGTCGGTTTTTTGAAAATTTCTGCGAAGTCTTGCAAAAGCGCCCATGTGAACATCATACTCGACCCGCAGCGTGGATAGTTTTCCATCCACGTTGTCGACGTATTTTTTTGTTGCTGCGTCTTCGTCAGATGTTGGATCTCTTAAAACTACTATTTTATTTCCGTTCATGCTGAGTTCACCCGTCATTGTATTGCCGGTGCTTTTTATGCAATTAGCAACGCTTTTTGCAATTTCATTTCTAATTGTTGCAAACGATATACTTGAATCTCTGATTCTACCACCGTCAGTAAACACGGGAATATTATCCGTAACTGCACCAAGTACTCGTCGAACTATATCATTCCATCTGATATTGCTCGTTGTTAGTTTACCATATCGATCTTGAAAAATAACAACCTCATCTGGGTCAACTCCAGCCAGGTTCATAATATCAGCGAGGTCATCTTTAGTCACATACTTCGACAGATCAACATCGGATTTTATTTTCTTACTGGTAGAAGATCTTCCGTAAATGTCAACCATTATAATAAGACCTGTTGTTTAAAACGCTTTACGCGTAACGAAGCGGTTACTTGTGTAATCATGCACAACTTTATGTGGTGGTTTGGATGATTTTGATATAGCGTTGAGTACATTAATTACTTCACGGCCGCATATTGGCGGATCTGTCATTGTTTGTGTGGGTAACGTTGAATACCAAACTTTTTTATGAAGTGGTGCAACATACTTGATAAATTCAACGGGTGGAGCTAACCCGTACGAATCAAAATAAATGATTCCACGTGGATCAACCGCGTATGATACCCAATGAGTACCGGGTCCTGAATTCGAGTCTAGATTAATAATACCTGTTTCGAGTTTGTTTGGTTGTTTCGGTAATTGATCTCGCATAAAAACACCTCTAAAAGCTTTTATTTTTAATTTTTTAGCAGCATCAAGTAAATCAAAATTTGATGCTGGAACATCTAACGTGGAAGCCTTAGACCTCTCCCCCAACGAGATCCCGGTAATCTTAGACCGCGTCCCTTTTTTTTGCTATATCGTCCACCAGTAATTTTATCAAAAACGTTTTTACCCGCCGCTCCAGCAACACCTAATGCAGCAGCTTTTGCTAACGCCAGTGCAGCAGCTGCGGCTATCGCAGGTAACGCAGCAGCTTTTGCTGCAAGTAGTGCTGGTATTGCAGCTAATAGTGGGAAAAATCCACCTATTTTAATCATATCTTTGATGGCGCTCGGAGAAAGATGTATTTGAACTCCAGTTTTTGATTCCAGGGCTTTATTGAAATGTTTAATCTGATTATTTGTCAACGATAATTTGTTTGGACCACCACTAATCTGATCTCGTTTTAGTGATATTTTAGTTCCGCATTTGTTGGCGGTTTTTGATTGAAGCTTTTTGACCTGACCCGGAGTCAGAGTAACATTAACATGACTATACGACATTTTATATATAAATAATATTTTTCTGAATAATTAAAGATTTTCCACTGGTGCATCAACGACTCTCATTCGACCACTACCACCTTCAAGTAACATGGTCTTATCGCTAAGTATGACCGCGATTGCTCTGTAGAAGCCACCACCACCTGGCGGGTTAGTAACATGAGCTCGAAAGTGTATATCAACGACAGATTGCTTGGATAAATCAAGATGCTCCAGCGAAAAATAATAAATCGGATATAGACCTGTAAAATCTAGTTGTGATATTTGCAAACCGGTATCTATATTTTGATCACGTCCCATGAATGACATCAAACGATGATATGCACGCGCTACATGATTTTGATTAAAATTTAACAATATATTCTCAGCCGGTTCTTGATGTCCATTTATCCGCAAGGAAACTTCATTAACTCCAAAGTTATCAAATATCATATGTGAACGTCCTTGATTATTTACCCGAGCATTATCTTGCAGCGCAATAAAAATATGTCGCGGCGCAGAAACACCCTGTTGTGATGCTATATGCCATGTAAATAAACCATTAACATTGCTTTGAGCAGCATCTGTGGTTACTGTTAACCATGATATCAATGATTTACCGCCTTGATCCATAAAAGATAGTAATTTTTGTTCTTCAGTAATTGATGGTGTTATTACTGGCATCCACAATGAAAGTTCTGTTATATTTACTTTACCAGCATCAGCAACACCAGCACCCCGCCAGATTGCATCATTATCATCACCTTTTCTTACGAGTACAACTGTGTGCTTAACTCCAAAGATGACCTTTCTAACATTTCTGCAAAATCCAAAGATGTGAGATAATGGAATTGCACATGAAAAATTTCTTCTATCTCCCGACAACGCTGCTCGGCATGTTGCAAATCCTAGGTTGAAAGTCGGGGCAATATCTTTTATGATTTCAAATTCACCTGCTGGTCTAGTTTCACGATCGGGGGTTGGCAGCTTCTGCCTGATTAGCAACAGAAGTATCCCGTGGTGTGAGTAACTTGATATAATGATTATGGTTGGCGTTGTCGGTGGTATCCTTGGCAAACATCATTGTTGGACCGGCTGATCTTGTAAAGTCGTCAGAATATCTCGCTAGACCAATTATTGTTGTAGCAACATCAACATCCTTCTGAATTGATTCAATATTTTTTCCATCAATCATGTATGTGGCGCTATCAAACAGTGCCATAATTCCGTTATTGACAAAACCAACACGCAAACTGTCACCATATGCCGTATTATCCCCCTTTACAAGTTCACCTTCTACTTCAATAAACGCTTCAGCGGGCAAGAAATATCTACTTGTATCATGAACCTGTAATTCGATTCTTGACCACTGATCTGGTTGTTTTGCGTCATAGGAATAAAATTGATAATCACGTACCGATTCATCTTTGAGGACCGGTGTATCCATGTCAAATGCTGGGTCAGATATGCGTTTAAACATTTTATTGTAATTATCATTTTTCCAAATGATAATCATCGTCGACGAAGACCACTTCCTGCTATTAAATTTGCTGTTATATTTTTTTCCGCTTCTTCAGATAATTCCGCTAGTTTTTGATTTGCAGCTTGATTTATTATTTTACTGACATCTGCAGGCATCACCTCAGTACTTGGTAATTTTACTGGTGGTTGTTGTTTTCGTGGCAGTAATCATGCTAGTCTTTCTTTGATCGCCGAGAACGCCTTACCAGCAACATTGACAATTGCACCAGGAGCTTTATCACGAACAGCCTCAATAGCCTTCATACCTAATTGTTTTGCAATCGGTATTGCTTTTGGAGCTATCCTTGTAAATAATCCCTGAATAACATCACCAAGTCCATCTCCGTAAATAACCCTATGAATTGGTAATCGTGAGTTTACCGCTCTTACCTGTACAGATTTGCGATGATTATTATGTATGATCATCTTATTTTTATTTACCATTTATCTAACAACTAGTCATCAACAAGTTCATCGATAAGTTCTCGATAAACGCCGATATCCATGATGCCACCGCGAAATAATCGCTGGCAAATATCAGCTGCTTCATTCATTATTTCTGGTGAATTATTTCCGGCACGTTTTCCTCCTATAAGAACTTCTAACCGTGACACGTCATTGATGATATTATCAGGACAAACAAAATCATCTCCCAGACCACTGCCAGTAGCTCCTTTTTCTTCTTTTGATTTCTCAGATAAGGGTGATCTTGCTCTTTTAAGATACTTTTCTTTAAGTTTCGACGAAAAAGACTGTTGTTGTTCTGTTTGTTGCAGAGGTGGAGAAGATTGTTGTTGTTCTGTTTGTTGCAGAGGTGGAGAAGATTGTTGTTGTTCTGTTTGTTGCAGAAGTGGAGGAATTTTCTTCCGGGAGGGTTGTTCTTGTTTTAGTTGTTCCAGTCTCTCTCTATAAAGTATTTTTACTTCTCTATCAAGATTTTCGTATTCTAGACCTCTAGCTTGTTTTTTGTTGTAATATATGCGATATATCCATTTAATGAAATTATCATCATTTGTTTTTTCATGACGGGGTTTTAAAATACTAGATTTATCAAATATATTATTTAATATCATCTCTGGTAATTTTTCTCTTTCAGTATTTCTGATAACATCAACAACTCCTTTGTTAAATCTTGCAATTAATTCTAAGTTTTCTCCTACTGGTTTGAGTTCAGATACATGTTCTTTTTGAACGTCGGCAAGATCAGTACGAAGTTTTCCAATTTCTTCAAGTATTTCCTCACCAACAGGTGGAGGTTGAGCTGCAGCTATATCAGTTGAAAGATCTCGTAAAATCTTCTTTGTCTGTTTAGTTCTTCTTGCTATTTTTTCAGTCTGCGCTGCAGTTTGTTTTGATACCGGAAGAAGATCTTCTTTGATGACTGCAGTGACGGGCTTAAACAGTTTTTTAGTTTCTTCTTCATACTCAACTTGAGCTTCTTGCTGCGCTTGTAGATTTTTTCTAAATGAGTCCCTGACAGGAAGAAATTTTTTAATTGCTTCTAATCGTTCTCGTGCTATTCTTGCAGTATGAGATTCCGAATGTACCATTATTTTTTAATATAACAATCTTTTAATTAATATCAGCAGAAGGGGTATAAATTTAATTAAAAAGATATCATTCATATAATGAACAACTGTGCGTGGCTGCGTCAAGGAACCACTAACAAATGTGATAAAAAATGTCGTGGAGAATATTGCAAGAAACATAATTATCTTATAAAGAAAAATCCTCATGCTGGTCCACGAAGTTGTGTTGGATGTAACAACGGCACTAGAGGATTATATCAGATTTGCAAAAATTACGGTGGAGATCGATACAGAAGTTTGATGATATATTATAAACACAGAAAGAACATAAATCCAAAAATAGAAAAACCACCATCAGAACTTGAATATTACTTGAAACATAGAACAAAAGATTCCGAAGATTCCCATGATTCCGAAGATTCCCATGATTCAGATGATGAGAAAAATATTCATCAGACTTAAAATTTCTTTTACAACATGAATAGCAGCAGAGAGGGGGCGTCTACAATTCTGTTTGGGACAAACAATAATCGTAGATGTGGTATTGACCTCTATGAATGGTCACTATTTTTTTTTGGTCCAAACACAAGGGTGACCACTTCCTTAAGTGGTCTGTTCAACTCCTCTGCTGCTACTCTGCTTTCATGGTATAAGGCATCTGTAAGTTTAAGAACATATCTCCCACTTCAATCTGCAACCCATTTAGAACCATGGCCTGACTTGGAAATTACACTAACACACACAATATAAATACATGTATGTAGGAAAACCATAGAACACTGGATTAGCTAGCAACTATTCTTTATTTCTATGTAAATATACTATATGGATAAGTACAAGAATGCATGGGCCTGCACGTCAATTTGAAATCAAAGCAATACAGTAAAATGTGACCTTGCCACAATGGCCAAAAGGCTGATAGAGCAAGTCACAGAATAGAGTCTTAGCTTTATAGTGTTTCATCCTGAATATGAATAAAATCCATCAAAGGGCTTTGGAAATATAAGCCACAACATACTAACCAAAACCTAAAAACAAATTTTCTATGTGACCTTGAGCCCAAGGTCAAAGGGATGAACAAGTGTGTCACAGAACAAATGGTCTTCATAATGATTCATTACAAGCAGCGCTCCAAGTATCCATCTAACTTTAGCAGCAACAGGGTGACCTATTTACAAATTTTGTTGCCATTCTAAATTTTAGGTCACCAAACCCTAATTATCTGGACACATTTAACACAAAAATCAAAATTCCATTGTTGAGAATAAATGGTGCAGGATGACACAAAGCAAAGGTTAGGAAATAAAACCAAAGAAAAATGTTAACCAAAACATAACCAAAACATAATGCAAAGTTTCTGCAACTATGACCTTGACCCTGAGGTTATAGGGTGCAGTAAATGTGTCATACATTGTTTGGTAAAGATTCATGCATTGTGTGATGAGAATCTAACAAACAGTTTATGGAATATAAGTAAATGAAGAACTTTAACCAAACCTTTCATGACAAGCTTTTTTCACCAAGACCTTGATCTCAATGTAAAAGAGACAAGTTAACATGTTAAAGAATTAATCATCTTTAATAGCTTGATAATGATTTAAGTAAAGAACGATGATAATCTATCAAGGACCTTAGGAAATATATGCCAATGAAAAACTTTATCCGAAGTCTTAACAAACTGGTAATGTCAATAGACTTCTTCCTTGCCGCAAATGCGAGTTTTCTAACAACAGATGGTGGATAACTTAAGTTATTATGTGGAAACAATATAAGGAACAGATGGACTTACAGAAAGATGGATGGACAAATGGGAGGATGAATGGAAGTGCTCTGCCTTATGGTATGCATATAAAAAGCTGTCTACTATCAAGGAATCTGAAGACCATAGTCACTGTCAAGATAGCTGAAAACTTCCAATTGAATATGGTCATTTTTTTTTTCACTACCAGATGGAGAGTACATAGTTGATGTGTAAAAAAATATTAGGTGTTCCACAAACAGGCCATTTTGCACTGATCAAGCTAGCTTTATGTATGACTTCAAATAAGCTATTGTAATAAATGGTTGGGTTTTTTTTGTTTTCACATTCATATTTGCATTATTATTTTTGAGGTTGTTGTCATTAGTGTTGTTGTTTTGGGGTTTAACGCCATTTTTCAGCGCACGATAGGCCATACATGGCGGCCAGTATTAATGGTGGAGGAAGAACCCGGGAAAACCCTGGAAAGAACCACCAACCCACGACAAGCTACTGGCAAGCTTTCTCACATACCCACATTGGCTGAATCCAAGACTATCCGGCGCAGACAGGTGAGATGGCAATGATCAGTAACAGAGAGCGCTTTAGACCACTCGGCCACTCGGGACCCCCATTATTATTTTTGAAGGATAAATCAATTTTAGCTGATAGATGAATTGAGAACTATCTCATTATTTTGTCTGTCTTGACTAATCTTATGGATAAAAGTAAACTTTATTTTATGACCTCTTCACACTGCATAAGCTATCTGCATTACACAATTCAGACAATGTTTATTAATATTACTTTAGCAATTTCAACCACTATTGTTAGAAAGCTAACTAAAAGTTTACACTGAACTGTTTAGTGCAAACTGAACTTTCTACATTCTATCTTAGGTTAAGGAAATTTTCAATGGGTGTTCTGCTGCTTGAAAGTTACAGCTGTATTCACAAAATCCCATTTTTACTTTGGCCCTCATTTTTTGTTCAGAAATACAAGAGTCCATCATTATGCTTCGGTGTAGGATAGGAAACTTCCACAGTTGGAATCAAAATTTTGCATAAGATGCTCAGCACAGCCTCATGTCTCATGCAAAATTCTGTGTCTGACACTCAACATGGCCTCATGTCTCATGCAAAATTCTGTGTCTGACACTCAACATGGCCTCGTGTCTCATGCAAAATTCTGTGTCTGACACTCACCATGGCCTCATGTCTCATACAAAATTTGGTGTCTGACACTCACCATGGCCTCATGTCTCATACAAAATTTGTTGTCTGACACTCGACATGGCCTCATGTCTCATACAAAATTTGATGTCTGACACTCAACATGGCCTCATGTCTCATACAAAACTTGGTGTCTGACACTCAACATGGCCTCATGTCTCATACAAAATTTGGTGTCTGACACTCAACATGGCTTCATGTCTCATACAAAATTTGGTGTCTGACACTGCACATGGCCTCAAGTCTCCTGCAAAATTCTGTGTCAAACACTCAGCAAAGCCTCATGTCTAATGCACAATCCTGACCCTATGGTGGAATTTTCCTATCCTACACTGATGCACATGATTAGTCCACAGCATAAAAATGGTGTATCAGTGAGAAATTTGTGATTTACAAACTAAAATCTGTATTGCTTGTTTTTCCACCCACACCCCAAAACAAACTTGTATTGCCAATGACAGTTTGATCCAAGCTACACTAAGTGATACTATCATTTGAACCAGCTGCAAAAACATTACTTTTTATGTCTAAGCTTCTGGCCAAACAGATCAAATGACAAAAATGTGGCTGCAACAGCTGCTAAGGAGTATATAAACACTGACACCACACATCTATATGCTGAACAACTGTATCAACCTATTTATTTCCTTATAATGAGTCAAAATGCTAATGAAAACATTCAAGCACTGGGGGAGACCAGATCACCACCCCAACAGCCTCTACCTTCCTTCAGACATTTTTATCTACACTGACAATGACAAAGCCCTCACAGTCCTAGCTGATCCCTATACATATAAGCTGTAGGGAACTATCTAGACGCTTGGTTCATAAGGTGATCCCTCTATCTGTAATCTGTAGGGAGCTGTCTAATGAACAGTTGAGAAGGTGATCTCTCTACCTGTATGATGTAGGAACTATCTAAATGTTTGGTTCTGATAAAAATTAGTTATCTTCCAAATGATGATTGTACCAAACTTAACTTGCTTTCTGATATGAATTGGGAATACCTAATCCAGATTCATAGCGATAAAACTGCCAAAGAACAAAAACTGAACTCAAAAATTCAAAACTCATTTTCTTGATATTGTTTAAATTTGACATGTATGTATAAACAGAACCGTATAAAGATCATGTTTGTATAGATACAACACTATTAAAGATAAAAAAAATCTTATTTCACTCTGCATGACAATTATTCAAATCTAAGCAAGAGTTTAGTCTTTATTCTCAGATAGATTCAAGACTATGGAGCAAGGACCAAGTGTGATGGGCAATTGATATGATTAATCAACTCTACCACTTTCAAATCAATCTTTATGCTTAGCCAGATTCAAGACTATGGAGCAAGGACCAAGTATGAAGGGCAATTGATATGATAAATCAAGTCGACCACTTTCAAATCAATCTTTATGCTCAGACGGTATCATGACTGTAGAGCAGGGACCAAGTGTGATGGGTGGTTGGTCTGAACAATCACATTTATCAACTTTACAACAATCCTGACCAAAAAAATGTAAGATACCTCATCAAGGACTGCATGCAAGGTGTGTTTTGTATCCTCATCCTTCTCTTCATTAAACTGTTTCCGCAGCACCTCAATGATCTGGTAGAACACTGACTTCCATAGCACCTGCTCAACATTATGCTTATTGGAAAAATCTGGGTCCAGCAAAACTATTTGCTCCAATAAACTCTGTAGATTGTGTCTGAAATAGAAGAATATCACAGCTACAAAGTTTACTCTTGGTATCCTACTGTAATCTGCGGCTTTGTTTATTAGCTAATTATAATTCTAGTGAACAAATGCAGTACATACGCCATATTATACTATTTTTCTGCCTCATCCCCTATGGACAAGGCTGTTTTCATCTGCCATCCCTATGGACAAAGCTGTTTTCATCTGTCATCCCCTATGGACAAGGCTGTTTTCATCTGCCATCCCCTATGGACAAGGCTGTTTTCATCTGCCATCCCCTACAGACAAGGCTGTTTTCTGTCATCCCGTTTTCAACTGATGCTTTCCTGGTCCAAAAATATTTCCAGGAACCAACAAAAGTCTAATCTAGGACGTGTTATTGCACAATTCATGCTAGTTTCTAGAAGATTGCACCCAAAAGTCAACCAAATGCATGAAAATCATGGATATAGTGATCTCTTGCACTGGGCTATCATGCTGCAGACATGCAGCATCATGTCCCACCCAGACACATCATCCTGACTTAGGCCATGCAGGAGTCAAGTCAGAGGTCATTATTTGCATTTTTGTACTTCATTTAGCTTATGAAGCCATCAGCTTACTTATATATATGTAAAAATGCAACAGGCATGTGCTGACTAGTATAAACAGTATGTAATCAGTCATTACATGTGCTATCAATAAATAAGTGTATGGCAACATTTAAAATTGCTATCACTCATAATTAGCAGTACAAATAAAGTGGCAGGTTTAGCTCCAGCAGTTTATGAGAGCATTTCAAGCTATAAAGTTTTACTCCATTTGTGTTTGTGTACGATGGATTCATTGTGAAATTGTGAGTATTGCACTAACTTAACAGCATCAAACCTGATTTTCACTTGATATTAGGTCTGTCATCAATTGTTTTTACTTTTATTGACGACACAAGATTTGATATCCTTTAATACTAAAATCTATTATACAAATATCTATGAACACAATGGTGATTACATGTATAATGTTCATGTATCAACCAAAATTAGCACTCATCCCATTAACCAAAATCTGAGTCCCCCCTCTCTATTTTGCATCCTCACTAATGCCAAAATCTATGCTTATGGGCTCTGTCTCTCGCAAATTATCAAGGGAGAAGTGCATATTGCCAGTATTATTGAAATCTCTGCTTATGGGCCGTGTCACTTGCAAATTATCGAGGAAGAGGTGCATATTGCCAGTATTGTTGAAATCTCTGCTTATGGGCCCTGTCACTCGCAAATTATCAAGGAAGAGGTGCATATTGCCAGTATTATTGAAATCTCTGCTTATGGGCCCTGTCACTTGCAAATTATCGAGGAAGAGGTGCATATTGCCAGTATTGTTGAAATCTCTGCTTATGGGCCCTGTCACTCACAAATTATCGAGGAGGAGGTGCATACTGCCAGTATTGTTGAAATCTCTGCTTATGGGCCCTGTCACTCGTAAATTATCGAGGAAGAGGTGCATATTGCCATTATTGTTGAAATCTAAGCTTATGGGCCCTGTCACTCGTAAATTATCGAGGAAGAGGTGCATATTGCCAGTATTGTTGAAATCTCTGCTTATGGGCCCTTTCACTCACAAATTATCGAGCAGGAAGTGCATACTGCCAGTATTGCTGAAATCTAAGCTTATGGGCCCTGTCACTCATAAATTATCGAGGAAGAGGTGCATATTGCCAGTATTGTTGAAATCTAAGCTTATGGGCCCTGTCACTCATAAATTATCGAGGAAGAAGTGCATATTGCCAGTATTGTTGAAATCTATCTAAATCGGTATCACTGAGCAAACAAACCTCAGTTAGCATAAGAATAATTCATTTTAAAAATGATAGGGGACAAGATTTTTCAAGTAGTAATGGCCACCACCTAATAATAATATCCAATGCAGTTTTCTCCAAATTATCAAAAAGATTGTTCTTGAAACACTGTAGAAAAACAGTTAAAGAACTTGAATGTAATAGATGACATATTAAAATAAAAGAAAGGTGACAAATAAAATTCTAATTCCTCTGAATTTATAAGTTTTCTAGGTTTAAAAAAATCCAGCAATGTTCTTTTTTTCCTTCAGAAGATTATCAAGAAATCTGAACCTTTTATTTATACACACTAAATGTTGAGGAAATCATTTTGCAAGTTAAGTGAGTGTGCATTTAACTTTCTCTGGTTCGAAAGTGGAATATATTAGCAAATTCACAATCCTAACAAAATTGAAGTTGTCTCTTTTGCAATATAGGCAAATTCCCAATTATCTACACTGCTAAATCATCAAGCTCTGGGCTGCATAATTTCAAAATAAGTATGTCTTCCTTTTCACATATATTAGGTTATTTTGCTCAATCCAGTTAACTTTTAAATATTAAAAATACTGACAAAAAAATTTGACATGGAAATCCATTGTGACCTTTATTTAACATACCTAAGTAGGTTCAGCATCTTGAATCCTTCCTCTCCCTTCACCCTGTGTGATATTAGGTTTGACAGCTGGTTTTCCAATGGAAGTGCTTGCCTCAATGCATTTTCCACCATCATACGACACTGAGATCGGGACCCTCCAGAGTAAAACTGATCCTGCTGCTCATAGTCACTATGAAAAAGAGTTTAAAATCTTTCCATTAAAACAAACGTCTCCCATGCCCTGGCCCAAATTACTATAACTAGTTCTTCACCCTTTAGCTTTATTTTCTGGCATATGCCTTCATTCCTGGTATGCATAAAGTGCCAACTCTGACTGGAGTCCACTCAAATAAAAAGATTTTGAAATTTCCTGAACTCCAAACCAAAATTTATGACCATGAGCTGACAATGTAATCATTATGTCTGACCACTCTATGACATTTATAGGATGCAAGAAACCAAGGCCAACAGCAACAGAATATCTCCCACAATAAGCACAAAATGTCCACTTTTAAAATTTATGAAACGGGCATTGTTTTAAAATTTATTAAAAGGGCATTGCAGTTGTGCTTTGTGTTTAAATCTGATAAAAGCTGTCTTTTCAGAAAATTGGCCAAGAGTCTGTCAAAGTTGGGGATGGAATTTATCATCAAACTTTGGGCTTATCAAGGGGAATTATTGGGCATATAGATTAGTCTTGCTAAACCAATTTAGTCTATCCCATCAATCATAGTAATGAACAATAATGCCTAATAAAAATGAATATTTTGAACTGGCCCATTATCAAACATAAAAAGAAAGTTGGACACGACATTATATTTAAGAGATAGATTCACTTGATAAACCACTCCCTCGATAACTCACGCCCCGATAACCCACAAACCCGCTTATAATGTGAGACCTGGCATGGATCCCATGTTTTAAACAGGAAAATACCCCCAAAATTGATCCCTATTTGTTGAACTTGAAGAAAATTTTGATCAAAATTGGTAAACAAAAATGATGTATTGCTCGTTTTATCATCAAAAATGCTAGATAGGACCTGGAAATTTTAATCAACACTATGAAATATCAAATTTAAAAATAGGCCATACAAATTTTTATATTTTCTTTCCAAATGACATTCCTACTACACCACAATTAATGATATGTAAGGAAATTTCAATAATTGAAAATGTCACTCACTCCGAGTGGAGGCAGCACTTTAATAAATAAATACAAATTAAATAATTTTTTTATCAATTGAAATTTGTGTTGTTGTTGTAGGGTTTAATGCCATTTTTCAGCACATGATAGGCTATACATGGCAGCCAGTATTAATGGTGGAGGAAGAACCCGGAAAAACCCCGGAAAGAACCAATGACCCACGAGAAGCTACTGGCAAGCTTTCTCACATATCCACATTGGCTGAATCCGAGACTTGAACCCACGCAGACAGAGGTGAGATGGCAGTGATCTGTAATGGAGAGCGCTTTAGAACACTCGGCCACTCGGGGCCCCAAAATTTGTGTTCTAATTCTATCTTTTAGTTCCTTCTAAGTGTAATCGTCATAAATACAACGTGTCCTCTAGTAATTAAATGTAAAATGTGTCAATCTACCATAACAGCTATGTCCACCAGTGTTTCTCTGAGAACCTAATTAAATGCTGACCGTGTTTTGATAACAGAATTCCGGAAGTATTTGTTGTATTGTTGCACTGAAATAAGAGCTAACCTCATTTGTATTATCACATTAATTATGTCTTTTGAATCAAATAAAGGAGGTGGAATAAAAGAAAAGTTAAAAGGCACAAAAATCCTACAAACTTAAAATCTAGTGGCCCCCCGGTCGTACGTTTGGTGAACTTATTTCATTTGATCAATCGAACACTTATAAATGTTATTGTGTATGTAACATAAACTACCTTAAATTAGCCGACTCTTTCATAACTGTGATTAAAGATAACAAGCCAGCCAAGCAAAACTAATACTTCATAAAATAAAGAGCATGATTTCACAGATACGGACCATTGTGGGCAAGCGAGCTTCAGAGAATTCTTTAACTGGCACCTAGGGATATCTTCAAGGATGATAAGAAGTTTCATTATTAATTCCAATTAATTAATTCATGACATCAATATTGCACTAATTGAGCAATACAAAAATTGAGTTTCAACATAGACAATTGTCTCATGAAATAAATGATGCGTGTTTTTGAAAACAAAAAGCAGTGACGTAATACACAGATCTTTTCGCGTACATGTGATGGTTGTTGAAACCAGCTGGAACTATCTTTCATATGTTAGGCAGTTTGAAAATAAATGTCATTTAAAAAGAATAATGAACAACTTCATTAGAAATAGCACGTTATTAAAAATTAGTATCAACGTAATTGTAAAATGAGGATTCAGTCAATAAACAGCCTAGTTCCCTAACACCCTCCCCACGGTTTTCTCAACGTCAAAGCTATTTTCTTCAATTTTTGGATGTCCCTCAGTAACTCGTACCTTGCTTATGGTGCGGTCTATGTTTGTGGACCACGTTGTGCGTGAGTCATCAAGATTGAGGTGCAGTACTTATGGGTCCTTGAATTCCAGTTTAATTACCAATCAGTAAATGTTGGCTTCATACTTAATGGGTTGCATCATTGACTCAAAATTAGATTCAGATACAATGGACTCAAGGTAAAATTGCAGATGAAAATGTAATGTTATCTACCTGTGATAATAGGGGTCCCTGGTGTAGGTGTCATCTGGGTACACTCCCGGGTCAGGATAAGGGGGCATGGGATAGCCATATCCATAAGGTCCATCCATAGGCATTGCAACCGCAAGATGCGGTTGTACCCTCTCATAGGGATTCCCATGGCCATAACCCATATTGTACCCTGGGAAGAAAGGTCCATAACCCCTTGGATAGGAAGCAGGTGGGTATGAGGTAATATGTGAGGGTGGTTCCTCTTCATCTTTAAATTCCAGCTTGGATGACTTTGAAACCACAATTGGTTTGTCTGGGTTCTTTGGATCAAACAGGACCTTTTGGCCTTGACCTGATCCCTCTCTGACTTGCTCTTTGACTCTATCTCTTGGCTGTTTCTTTTCTACACGTCTTTCTTGAGTGTGGTGTGACTCATTAAGGCTGGACTGAGGAGGTAAATGGAGGAGTCCACCTCCTTTTGGCAGAGCCCCCATTTCATGGGATTGACCTGACCTGCCATCATGTCCTTGTTTTCCAACGTATTTATCCCTATGAGATCTGTCACTCTTTCTCCACTGTTCACAAAGATAATTTAATTCTTCACTTCTCTTCTGATAACCCTGTGATCGTTTATCTTTGCTTTGTTGCTGTTCAACTTTATTGGAAGACTCTCCATAAGAATTTCTTCTATGCCTTCCGAACCCTCCTCCATCCCTTCTGCCAGAATTGTTATTCTTGTCCTCAAACATTACTTCTCTTTTATTATCATCAGCACATGTGACTTTAATGTTAATATTTCTAGGCTCAGAGGACTCACTCTGCAGATGACCACCAAAACCCGAGGATCCTGAGCGTTTTCTTCGCCGACGTCTCCCACCCCGTCTTCTCGTATCATCTCCATAGGCACTCTGAACACTATGAACACTTTGCACACTTTGAACACTCCTGACACTAGTGACACTAGAATCTCTGCTTCTAACATCCAAAGAACCTCTCCTACGATCTTTCTTCCTTCCCCGAGGCTGATTCTTATCTTGTTTGGAATCAGAGTACCTTGGTTTTTGCTCAGATTTTTGTCTCTCAAGTTCAAGACTTCTTGTCATGCTGGGACTCTGCCAGTTGGATAGGTTAGCTTTAAATGATTTGTTCTCGTCTGATTGCTTTGCAAACCATTCATTTAATTTTTGTGTTTCATCCTGTACTTGTAATGCTAACTCCCTCTCAACCTCTTTATTCCAATCTAGAATCTTGGCCGTACTGTCTTCAAGTTCATCTATACTCCAATCACTGCCTGTACCTGTGCTTACATCACTGCTAACACTCTCTTTCCTGGCTGCCCTTCGCATGGCTGCAAATGAGAATTTTCTTGGTAAAGAACTGCCTTTTCCTTTGTACAAGGGGGTCAATACAACTTTGCTTTCAGTTAAATTGAGCTGTTCTGAACTTCTGCTTCTCTCAAATACAAGTGTTCCAATGTTACCAACATCATAAAAGTCTTCCTCATCCCATTTTTCACTCTTGTCAAGTTTTTCTACAGATCTTGACTTGTTTGCTCTCAACTTCTCAAGCCTCACATCCACTTTTTCATTAAGCTCAGAGGTTCCATTTTCTTCCTGGCCAATTATGTTGGCATTTCTACTTGCCTCTTGACCTATAGTGTCAGGTCTTACAGGAACTATGTACATTTCTTTCATCTCACCTGCCTTATTTTTGGTCTGCACTGTGAAATTAGAAGGTGACTGCTTTATCATCTCTTCCTGGTAAGAACGGTCTTGAGATCGGCTCTCTTTGTCTAGTGCTTGCTGAACCCTGCGACCACTACCACCAGGTATGTCCTGATTCTTGGACTGTGCTACTCCCTCCCATGTTTGAGCTGAGGTTCTTGACCTTCCACGACCTCTGCCCTTCGGCTGCTGAGTAGCAATATCATTCACAACAGTAACCTGCATGCTCTTCAAATCAACTTTCCTCGGTGAGTTATCTTCCATGTCTTGATGGATAGAGTGTGTAAGAGGACTGCTGGAAGCATGAATAGTTTCTGTTTCTGGATTGTCATCAACATCCCACACTTCCTCTTCTTCTTCATCCTTACTGTTAGTGCTGTGACTCTTCTGTTCTTGCTGCTCAAGGATTTTTCCCTTTGGAACATAAATTTGTAGGCTTGGCCTTTTGCTTCGCCGTCTTGTTTCATTTGTGTCTATTTTCCTCTCTTTATCTTCAGATGACTTGCTACTATCCAATTTTTGCAGGCTTTGTGCCACAGATTCAACCTAAATTGATACAAAAATCCCCCATTAATAAAAGCAGCACAAGAATGAAGGTTTTTGAAGAATTCAAAGCTGCATGTAGAAAATGATATATGATTTCCATAGACTTAATCACAAAATCTTAATATGGCTTATGATGAAATTAACAATGTAACCCTGCAGCCAATGTTGTCAAATCAAAGTATGGACAATACTGATTGTGTAAATGTTAAGATCATATGGTACATTAAACAGGGCCAATGGGATAAAACTAAACTGCAAAATATTAAAAGGCATACTGTAATCAGAAATAGTCATAGAGGATTTAATTTCATATTTTTGGCTAGCAAAAAACAACTAAATTAATTCACCTACAGTAACTAAAATATGGCAAATGGTCTAACTATACAAAATTTTATATGCATGAAATCATCCAATCACTCACAAAATATTATCCCGATTAATATATAATTTTACAGTATTTCTATTTATGGCCACATGCAAATATCAAAATTCCTTTAAAAACACACATAATTTAAATGTTTCCAGTCTTTTCTTTTCTTTATCTCCATAATATAATTGATTTTTAAAAATTGTACTAAATATTTAAGCAATTACCTTTCATGAGTATCTTCTATTAACATGATTCTGTCTAAAGTATCCAACAGAAGCTATTGACAGAGTTACCCCACATTTTTTAAGAAAAATACATCCAGGTTCATCCAGGGTTTTTCCTAGTAAAACTGAATTTTTTCAAGATTCATTTATGGCATTAACTTAAATGCATCAAGCAAGATTTCCACACAGAAAACATGCATTTTTAAAATCAATATGTGTCTATTTTGAGACTCTCTCATAACATCCATGATCCAAGCTCCACCATGAATTAACACCTGATCATGCTCTAAAACACAGATTGTATCATTTGAAATAAGTATGTGCCATTAAATAAATATATCTACATCATTTGAATTGTACAGAATACATGTTCCCTTTTAGCACTCTACTCATCTGCATACTGAGACAAAAAGAAATACCGTAATAAGGAATCTTCAACTGTAGCAATTTTGTTTCTTCTTAACATTTTTAAATCAACAGAAATTAGAATGATTTCAAAAATCAAGATAGCAATATCAAACATAAGAAGCAAACTGCTCTGGTGGCCTAGTGGTTAAAGCATCTGCCTTGGAAGTGGGAGGTAAAGGGTTCAATTTTCGGCCGAGTCATACCAAAGACTTACAAAAATGGTGCTAACAGCTGCCGCGCTTGGCACTCAGCATTAAGAAGGTTAGTGTTAGGACTGGTTGGCCTGGTGTCAGGATAATGTGACTGGGTGGGACATCATGCTACATGTCTGCGGCATGATGCCCCAGTGCTAGATATCACTATAAACTACCACACTGCAAACATCGTAACAATATGACTGAAGGTCTGGCATTTGGTCGTCCTCTCAACAGATTGAAACATCTGGGTCAATTTAATCTGTATACAGAAAGCTTTGCAAAAATTAAGGTAAGTTGAACAGTCATCCAAAAAAGAAGCTAACATCTTGGATTCCCCCACCACCATACCAAAATATAAATTTGTTCATATAAAATATTGTCAACCAAAAAAGTTCAAGTTAAAAAGAATATTCTAAGATAGAGAAAAATTGCTATAATTGCATGAACATCTAATCAAGGCATCTGCACACGATTACAAACGTAAATGCCAATTTTATTTGTCTACCTTTAATGATTTTTGCCAATTTTATACCTAGTGGTCTGCGGCATGATGCCCCAGTGCTAGACATCACTATAAACTGCTAACAATGCAGACATCGTAGCGATATGACTGAAACATTGTTAAAGCTACATTAAAAATCCAAATAACACACAGACACACACACACCATTTTATACCAGTGTTTAGTTGAAAAAGGATATTAAAAAAACTGTAAACAAGAGGGCCATGTGCAATGATAGCATTCACCTGGTTTACATAACAACTGACTAATTCATCCAAATTTTGATTGTAATAAAACCAACAGACCAAAACTATGGGTTTAAGAGTGGTAATGAGGCCAGAGAATCAGATGGAAGATACCTCATTAATATGCATGGATCTTGCTTACTTTCGAAATTGCATATCACCTTAACGATATAAGAACTATTCCAATTTTGATCAAAAGTTATTTGAGAATTACAGCTAATGAGTAGCCATAACCTCTGCCATCCACATGCAAGTTCACCTAATGAATAAGCATTGATGTCACTAATTACTGACAGTCCAAGATTGGGATGAAATATGCATGTATTCCAATTCTGATCACAAAGTGGATCATAAATGTGGCTTCCAGGATCAGTTGGTAACATATTTATCCAATAAGACACAAAATGACATCATACAAGATTACATCATTTATACCGTATTTCATGTAATGTTTCGTACACGAAAAACTATAATTTCAGTGTACGAAATATTATATGTAAAATAAATAATTATCGTTTGGTAGCACTGACCATGTACAAAAAAATAAAGGGATCATACCTGAACAAGTTCTACAGAACACACGCTACTCGACAACCTGACGGTACAAACGTACAAAGTAAATGTATATTTTCTGTCTCATTCTGCTCTCAACTCAAGAATCTAATTACAATAAAAATAAAAGCACTCAAAAAGATTTTTGTTGTTATTAGTGAATGAGAGAGAGAGGATTATGTCTCAGTGTGCAAGCTTATCTGCATTTAGAGCATGTGTAGCTGTTGTGTAATGTTGGCAAAATGATTAAGATGGTTTGAACATGTATTAGTTATGGGTATTATTTATTGGTAAATTGTACGCAATGATATGAGTTCACATTGTCAAGAAATTAAGTGCAACTTGTATTTTTACAGCAACAATAATCGCATTATCAAATTGCAATAAAAAATAAAGAACTTGAAATCACATTTTAGTTAATGCACGTGAGCATGCGCACATGTATTTGTGTGTGTGTGTGTGTAAGATCTCCTAAGTAGTAACAAAATAAGACCAAATGTTCAGATGTAAAACACCTTATTAACAGGCATGGATCATGTTCATTACAGACCTGAATTGAGATTTATATCAGGTTTGATCCAAATCCATTGAAAAATGATTCCTCCAGAGTGCTAACAGGCTGAGTCAATCAGATGCAGGATTTACTCTTTAATATGCATATATCTTACATGTTATTAAACTTTCTTGATATCTTAATAATATAAGCCTATACTCCATGTTTTATCATAATCATATTAGAAATGTGGCCTCCATAGTGGAAACAAGCTCAGCCAATCAGATGCAGTATATATGGCTCTTGTTCATTATCAAATTCATGCACAATCTTAATAATAAATGCCTATATTGCAAGTTTGCTCAAAATCAGATCATAAATATGTCTTCCAGAGTGGTAACAACACTCAAACAATATCATGATCACCTGACTAATGTTTAGGGAGCTTGCTCATTATTGAATTCCTCCATGATTTTGATGATATAAATCCACTTTCTGATTTCACTGATTTATTGACTCCAGAGTGGTACCAAGCTTTTGTTGACAGACAGTCATAATGCAAACACCATAACTGATATATATCCATATATATTTACCATAAGCTTGTTGACTGACAGTCATAATGCAAATTTCATGACTGACATATGCCTTAATGCAAACTTCATGACTGACATAGGCCTATATATGTACCATAAGCTTTTTGACAGACAGTCATAATGCAAACTTCATGAGTGCCATATGCCTATATATTTGTGTGTGTGTGATCTGGATTTTTAATGTAGCTTTAAAAAAATTCAGACATATCGCTACAATGTCTGCAGTGTAGCAGTTTAAAGTGATGTCTAGCACTGGGGCTTCATACCACAGACATGTAGCATGATGTCCCACCCAATCACATTATCCTGACACCAGGCCGACCAGTCGTAACATTAACCTCTTAACGCTGAATGCCAAGTGAGGCAGCTGTTAGTACCATTTTTGTAAGTCTTTGGTATGACTCAGTTAAGGATTGAACCCATGACTTCCCGCATGCTCTAACCACCAGGCCACCGGAGCGGTTGCCCATATATGTACCATAAGCTTGTTGACAAATAGTCATAATGCAAACTTCATAACTGACATATGCCCATATATGTACCATAAGCTTGTTGAGTCAAAATGCAAACTTCATGACTTACATATGCCCATATATGTACCACAAGCTTGTTGACAGACAGTCATAATGCAAACTTCATGATTGACATATGCCTATATATACACCGTAAGCTTGTTGACAGACAGTCATAATGCAAACTTCATGACTGAAATATGCCTATATATGTACCACAAGCTTGTTGACAGACAGTCATAATGCAAACTTCATGACTGAAATATGCCTATATGTGTACCATAAGCTTGTTGACAGACAGTCATAATGCAAACTTCATGACTGACATATGCCCATATATGTTCCACAAGCCTGTTGACAGACAGTCATAATGCAAACTTCATGATTGACATATGTTCATATACATACCATAAGCTTGTTGACAGACAGTCATAATGCAAACGTCATGACTGACATATGCCCACATATGTACCACAAGCCTGTTGACAGACAGTCATAATGCAAACTTCATGATTGACATATGTTCATATACATACCATAAACTTGTTGACTGAGTCATACTGCAAACTTCATGACATAGGCCTATATATGTAGCATAAGCTTTTTGACAGACAGTCATAATGCAAACTTCATGACTGACACATGCCTATATATGTACCATAAGCTTTTTGACAGTCATAATGCAAACTTCATGACTGACATAGGCCTATATATGTACCATAAGCTTTTTGACAGTCATAATGCAAACTTTATGACTGACACATGCCTATATATGTACCATAAGCTTTTTGACAGTCATAATGCAAACTTCATGACTGACATAGGCCTATATATGTACCATAAGCTTTTTGACAGACAGTCATAATGCAAACTTCATGACTGACATAGGCCTAAATATGTACCACAAGCTTTTTGACAGACAGTCATAATGCAAACTTCATGACTGACACATGCCTATATATGTACCATAAGCTTTTTGACAGTCATAATGCAAACTTCATGACTGACACATGCCTATATATGTACCATAAGCTTTTTGACAGTCATAATGCAAACTTCATGACTGACACATGCCTATATATGTACCATAAGCTTTTTGACAGCCATAATGCAAACTTCATGACTGACATATGCCTATATATGTACCATAAGCTTTTTGACAGTCATAATGCAAACTTCATGACTGACATATGCCCATACATGTACCAAAAACATACTCTGCAATATTCCCAAATAATCTAAAAATAAAATAACTGCTCCACTAGCCTGAAAATCTAGTCAGCTTCTTTATATAAAAAGACAAATAAGCCCACCAACTTTAATTTGTCTACCTCAAGTGACTTTCCCCCGATCATGCTGACACGCTGTTTGGCTTTTAAAAAAAAAGTGTTATAAGCCTTAAAAGTATCAAAATCTTTAAATTTTTTTTAGAAAATATGTATAATGGCCCATCATCAACATATTACTATAAATATACATGTGAAATTATTCTGTATATCCTAAGTAATTTCTGCTTAAATGCAATTCATATTATGTAAAAAAATTTAAAAAATGAACATTGTGTAAAAATAAATAAAAGGTCTGCTGCCAGACCTTAAGCAGGCCTTGGGACTCATCCATGGTATTTAAATGTCAAATTTTGTCTGGTTTGGTTCAACAGATTTACTGGCTATCTTGCTTGCAAAAGAAGTGTAATGGACCAACAGCACAAAAAAGACATATTTCACTGGAGGGGGATATATAGGTTGTCACATCACCAAAACTGTTAGGATAACATGACTTAGAGGGTATACAAAATGATCTCATTTACATTCTGTATAAACATTTAACAAAAAGATGACTTTCCATGCTCAAAGAAAGCAAACTTCTGACACAGACCCAGTGCAAGTGAATTCACATAAATCTGAAGCCACGACTCAAATTTCACTAGCCCCGACTCCAAATTTTGTATGCCCAATCATGACATATTTTTACTGTTATTTTGACACATTGAAAAAGCCATACTTATATAAAAATAAATAAATAAAAGCCATATTAAACCGACTCATGTGTTTATTCACCTCTCAAAATATTTCATATAAAGCAATTTTTTTCCTCCAGGTCATGATGCCTACCATTGTCTTGTTCCAGTGCTCAAAGAATTTTTCAGACACATGCCTATGGCAAGTCTTTTTTTCAATAAAATCACTTGCCCTGACTTAAAATCCACTTGCTGGAGAAAGCTATATTTTTACTTTTATTCTGACACACACACCCAACATCCAGAAAAGTTAAATGGCCAACCACTCATAGTTGTAATATTGGTATCAGAACTCTTTCTAACATTCTGCTGAAAAGAGGCTCACAACCAACAATGTATCCTCAGGTGGTAAATTCTGAATAATTGTGGCATTCAACCCAGCTTGTGCGATTTCTGAGTATATGCTGTCTGGTTGATATACTGTATGTATTTCATCATGATCTGCATTCAGGGAAAAGTATTAGAGGGCCTTGGAATAATTTTGTTTTCTAAATGCTGCAAAGTCTATGTTTCTAAAAACTGAAGCTTAAAATGAAGTCAGAGAGGTTCTGGTCTATTATTTTTTATAAATATCAATAAAAACAGTAGCTTCAAGTTTGTAATTAGTTCCTGTGATAGCAGTGTGGATGTGCCCAAATTACAGAAAAATCCCACTCTTTATCAAAAAAATCAGCAGCTACCAAACAGAACTAAATGGATATCATGTAATAATATGAGTACCTATCTAAATGTACATAGTGTGACTCTCGACTCTAAGTGTTCAATGGACACTATTGTAGATGCAAACGTAAATGGATTTTCAGGGTTTGTATGTGACTTTGAAGATGCTAATACTTATGAACATTTAAATATAGAAATAGGATGTAAGAATGATAAAAGTAGTAAGGAGACAATCTCAGTGAGTACCCAATTGCATGATGACATACATATAATTGATATGAAACTAAATACAAAAGGTTTTAACATAGGTCACTTAAATGTACAAGGTATAGTGGGAAAAATAGACCAGATTATGTTAATGTTGTCTTCCAAGGAAAATAATATACATGTTTTAGGACTCACTGAAACCAAATTAAATGCTAACCACAATGATGATCTATTTCACTGTCAAGGCTACAATAAACCATTACGCAGGGACAGAGACAGTGGGGGGGGTGTCTTGTTGTATAATTGGGGAAGATGTAAATGTAGAAAGGCAACCTGACTTGGAGTCACATGAAATTGAGAGTATCTGGGTGGAAATTTTTCAAAACAATGCAAAATCATTCCTAGCTGGTTTCATTTCTAGGCCACCTTCCTCCAAAGCAATTTGGAATGATAACTTCTTGAAACAAATGGAAAATGTTCTAGCACAGGAGAAAGAAACATATATACTCGGAGATATAAATAAGGACCTTCTCAATACTCAAATAAGGAACAACTGGATGGAATTTATTGAATCATTAGGCCTAGACCAGCTGGTAAATGAGCCCACAAGGGTAACAGAAAAATCGAGCAATCTTATTGATCACATTTATACCAACCTACCAGACAATGTGGCTTGTGTTAATGTACCCAATGTTGTTCTTAGTGACCACTATCCTATTTTTTTGACAAGAAAAGTTAAATGCAAGAAAAATAAGAAAAATACACACAAAACAATCACTTAAAGATCGTTCAAAATTTTTAATGAAGACCAATTTCTCAATGACCTATATAAAGTTCCATGGAATATGATCCAAAATTTGGATGACATAGATGAAGCCATGAGGGTGTGGACTGACTTATTCATGGATGTAGTATCTAAGCATGCACCACTGAAAGTACATTGAGTAAAGACTGAAATTCAACCTAACTGGCTTACTACTGAAATCCTAGATGCTATGAAAACTCAAGACCCAGAGGTCTCACTAGGATTTTAAAACTAGGAGTTCAGGACTCCCATTTTGGTAAAAATAGGAGTCCCACCATCAAAAGTTGCAGTCCCTTCTTTCCTACAGAATCAACACAGACATTGAGTGCATCTATTTTTAGATGGAGAGGTTTTCGTAATGTAATCACACACTATAATATAGCTTCATTACAACAGTCCAATGACAGGATTGCAAATTTATGGTTTATTTATTTGTATACGTACATGTACCTGTAGTAATTTTAGGCAAATAAATAGTATCTGATTTGCTTTTTTGCCCCGTATTTTTGCAAATACGTGTCAAGTCATCACGAATTCCACAACATAGCATTGTCCCACATGTTTCTGACCTACATAATTTGCATTTTAAAGTTAACTCTTTAATAAAATAATACATAGGCTTTGGTTTCAATGATTTGTATATTTTTTCTGAATATATCTGCCTGATGATTTAAGAAAACAGACAATCTAATAAACTGATACATACCAGACTTAGCGAAGTCCACCATTATTTCCCGTTAGGCCTACTGGTTCACTTACAGTTTCAAACTAATTTTATGACGAAATAGTGTACAAGAGGCAGTTAATATATATCCAGATCACCGATTCTGATCTTAAAACACAAGTTTGTATGTTTTATCGACAAAGGATAGCATGCAGGAAATTGATAGTTGCTACCTTACTCAGAAAAGGGTTAATGGTCAATCAGTTATCAAAACATAATGCTTGTGAATGGGGAAGAGTTTGTTTGTCAACATAATTGATAAAAAAACTAGGCCTAGCTACTGATGCCTTGATGACTGAATTTCACTACAACACTAGAACTAACCGGGCTAAGGCGAGGGGCATTTTAAAAAAATATGGTATGGTCAGTCAATGTACCTCTTAAATAATCACAGGGCAAAGTCGTCTTCGCTTCCCTAACAGAAGAAGGCGAAGTTTACATTTTTAGGCGACTTGTCACCCACTTACAATTGATATTTTGTCTAAATCTCAACATACCTTGATTCTGAGGTCACGTGCACTACTTATTCCGCTACATTCGGAAATGAACACAATAACGAAAGCTAAAGTTGTTTATTTGATGTACTTTTATAATGACCACATGTACATCTCTGGGTCTTTCTGCCTCTGAATTCAATCACTATAAATATCTACAACTTCCCATACGGTCGCCAGTCAAAGCCTTTGAACTTGCCACCCAGCTAATGCATCATGTTCTTTTTTATGTATGTAAAATGGCAACATGTATTTATCATGGGGTCTTTCAGTCACTGAATTCTGTCAATGTAAATATCAACACAGTTAACTGATCAACACATTTTCCCACAAAGCAGGTGGCTGAAGCAGGACTGGCAAGTCTTTGAATTTTGCTGCACACATATTACATTGGTATGGAGGACTCCCGCCTCAGTGATTTTCTGCGTCCCAGATCAAAAATTGGCGTCCAAATACACATAATTAAGCGTTTCCAAGATCTCTGAGACCAATTCAAGGCTATGGGAAACCATGCACAATATAAAGTATGGAGAAATAAAATAACAAGTATGATTAAAAACGCTAAAAAAAAACTTATTATCAATCATTGCTTGAAAACAAAAAGAGCAACACAAACTCCATTTGGAAAGTCTTCAATGAACTCACTGGAGGAAAGCACAAAAAACAGACAAATAAAATTCACTCACTTCTGGTAAATGACACCATAGTCACTGATGACACTGACATTGCAAATGTTTTCAATGATTTTTTCACCAACATTACCACAAAGTTAAAAGAACCAGTGATAGAAAACAACTTTAAAGAACTGAAAAAATCTCTAAGGAGGTATGTTTCTCTATCCCACCAGTATCAAAAAACTTTGTTAAAAAATGTCTCAGTGAACTTGATACCAAGAAAGCTACAGGACTTGATCAGATTGGTCCACAACTTGTTAAATCTTCTGCCTCTGCTATTTTAGATAGCATAACATTCATAATTTATTTAAGTATTGCAACCTCATCTGTCCCCAAAATATGGAAAACTGCAAAAGTAACTACTATTCACAAATCTGGTTCTAAGGATGATGCTGATAACTACCGACCAATCTCAATACTACCAAACTTGTCAAAGTTGATTGAAAAACATATCCATGACTCATTCATGTCCTATTTAACCAAACACTTGCTGTTACACCCTAATCAATCAGGCTTTAGACAGGAACATTCCTGTGAGACTGCCTTGATATCCCTAACTGATAAATGGCTTCAAGCACTTGATCAAGGTAGAATAATAGGATCTGCATTTGTAGATTTCAGGAAAGCTTTTGACATGGTAGATCATGAAATCCTTTTGAAGAAACTGAAAATCTACCAGTGTGATGAAAGAATAATTAGATGGTTTGCTTCTTACTTAAGTGAGAGAACACAACATGTTTACATAAATAATGTTCTTTCTGAACCTGAAACAATTAGATATGGAGTACCACAAGGCTCAATTCTAGGTCCATTACCATTCATTTTATTTATTAATGATCTACCACTTTTACTAAGAGACTCAATATCATCCACAGATCTCTATGCAGATGACACAACATTGTCAGACATCCAAAACACAAAGCATGAACTCGAAATTTCTTTACAGAATGCCCTAAACAAACTGGAAAACTGGTGCACATGCAATGGCATGGTGGTAAATACCGGTAAAACTAAAATATTACTTATCTCAACATAGCAAAGAAGGACAAATCTTGATAGTGATGAACTCTGACATGGAAGGATAAAAATTTGCCAATGGTCTGTCATGATAGACTACTTGGTGTTCTGGTAGATAATAACCTATCATGGACTGAACATATCAAACATATCAGCAAAAAAGTCAATTCAAGTTTATGGCTTCTCAGTAGGATAAGACATTTTCTCTCTGAAAGGCAAAGAAAACTATTTTATAACAGTTACATACAACCCTATTTAGACTACTGTAATACAGTATGGGGTAATTCAAATGATAAAACCATAGCAAAGCTGGCACATCTTGAAAAAAGAGCATTTTGGTTAATATCAATCCAGAAAATTTAGCTGGTAGGTTAAAAAATATTACCTATTAAAGACCGAATCTGTTTGAGAAAAGCCAAATTAATGTACAGGATATCTCATAATAGTGCTCCTGAATATTTACATTCACTATTCCAGTATAGGCTACCTGATAATACTCCCCACCTGCGATCCACGTCTACCAAACATTATAAAATTCCCAAACCAAAAAGGGGATTATTTCAAAAAAGTTTCCAATACTCTGGAACTCTGCTCTGGAGTAGTATTCCAGTTGAGATTAGAAATGCCCATTCTATTTCCTTCTTCCAAACCCAATATATCCAGTGGTTTCAGAGATGCAGCTAAAATAAATAAATTCCTTTGTATGAGGGCCTCAAGGTAGATTAGTTCTTAGCTGTGTTACCCTCTTTAAATAAGGTCATTATTATTATTATTATTATTATTACCTTTAGAGTGGGAAAATAAACCACTGTATTGGGCGATTTTACAAGCAATTAATTCCCTGGATTAGTTTATCTGTGAAATAATCACGTAGGTACTACTAGCAATATTTAACTAGTAATGCATTATCAAGAAGTGTGAGCAAAGGACTGTATATTATTATTAATGCTGTACAAGTCAGTGCTAATTATGGGTATCAAATGAAATATGAAGAACAGAAATTGTACTGTTCCCCGTTCACCGGTCACATGCTGACTACAGTCACTTGATTAGAATGATTTCTACCACTTAAAAACTTAACTTTAAAGACAATTAAAAAGCAAATATTTAAAAGCACTTGAAAGAATTTGGTTACAACAAGAATTACTAATGAGTGCAAAGTGCCAACATGAATCCTAATTTTGCAGCTAAACACAAGTACAAGTTATTTTAAAACAAAAATGTTTCCAGGCATATCACGAACAATAATGAAACTGGTTCTCAACTTTCATGATTAAACCAAAATAATATAAACTTGATAAAATTAATCTGATCAGCAGTTTCACTGAACTAAGTCAACTTGATATAATTTTATCAAGATGGTTCACAAATGAAATCAGTATCATGAAATTACTTCATACTTTCCTTTAGAAAGATTAAATTGTCCATATGCTTCATTCTGAGGTTGGTTCTTTGGACAACATACCTCCATCATTGGTGTTCAGTAATGTTTGTAGCAGTGACACATCTATATTGCCTGTAGTGTATGGTTATGTTAGTAGCAGTGGCATATCTATTGCCTATAATGTATGGTTATGTTATTAGCAGGGGCATATCTGTATTTCCTGTAGTGTATGGTTATGTTAGTAGCAATGGCATATCTGTAATGCCTGTAATGTATGGTTATGTTATTAGCAGGGGCATATCTGTATTGCCTGTAGTGCATGGCTATGTTATTAGCAGTGGCATATCTGTATTGCCTGTAGCATAAGGTTATGTTAGTAGCAGTGGCATATCTGTAATGCCTATAGTGTAAGGCATTATTGGTACAGAGCTGCCAACTCTCCAGACTCACAACAAGTGAAAAATGGGATAAAAATTAGTGAATTTTTAAGATGATTAGTGAAACATTATATCATGACACTAGATTCTTCCACTTCGATGGTCAGTACTTTACTATACGAAAACCCCAAAATAAAAATAAAACATATCATTTACACTGATAACATGTACTGTACTGCTATATTTGCAGCCAAATTTACTGATATACACAATCCTCACGCTATTTGTCATGATATGATGCTGTGGCAGTCATGAACTTCCTCAATCAGGCCATGGTAAATTTGTTTTCAAAACAGTTTAGGCTTCTTGCCTGCTAGTTAATCTTGGTGACTAAAATTGCTGCAAATTTTCAGCACCTAAGGAGGCACTTAAAGTTTGTCTTATTTTTCCTCACAATAGGGAATAATCTTTCACTATCAATGTTGCTAATCTCCAACTGAGAAAGACAGGTTATGTTCAACATGAAAGCTTGCAAACAATGCCTCAGCACTGGTAGCATGCAGGACTTGAGTAGGTAGCTTAAAGTACTCAATAACTGAAATCTACTGTGAGTTTCTATAGCAGTGTGCTTTTTCACATCATTCTGCCACATACCTCGAATGGCTCTTTTCGTTGCTTACAATTTATTTTTCATACATGTACTTATAATAATATTACTACATGGTACATATATGACAGGTAAATTATAAGCAACAATACCAGCCCTTGTGCACATTCCCAATTGTAAAATTCCAGGCACACTACTGTGCGAAAAGCATAATGTACATCGATGTTTGATGGCTGAACGCTAGGCTAAATTTTGGTGTTCTCCGATCTATACTTCACTTTTTGTGGAATACAAATCTTTTTCCTTGGAGGTGAAAACATTTTAACTGCAGTGTAGCTTAATTACTAAATGGTATTAATCCAAAAGATGAAACATCCAATGGTGAACGACTAGTGGTGTTGGCGCATGCATGGAAAACTGAACTCAAGCAAATTACAATATATGCTAATCTTTCAATCTAACAAATTCCAACACTCGAAAAAACTATCTTCATGTAGTTTCCCAACCTTTATGTGCTTTTTGCTACCAAAGTGCTTCCTCACATTATCTATGCCACCATGCCCAATGCTACAATTTGTGGCAGACTGTGTGCAAAATGCATGATGTTTATCGGTATTTGATGGCTGAATGCACAGCAAATGTTTAGTATATTCCAAAGTAAATATCACTTTTTGTGCAATACATTTCTTTTTCCTTGGTGGTGAAAACGTTTTAAAGATGCAAAGCCAAACAGTAATTCAAATCAGTGTTGGCAGCACATGCACTGAGAAAAATTCCAGTTCGGCCCCAGTTTCTTTCAAAAGCATTTGTAAAACTAATCTTGTACATATAGATTAAAATATGCTAAAATGCTTGCTACTGGGCCAACAGTTCCAATCAGCTAGTTCTACTAATATCACAATTAGCAGTGCCGAACCGTTTTGGCAATAGCTGATATCACGACTAGAACTTAACAGGAAAATTTAAAATAATTGAGAATTGGGGAATGCGCATACATGCCAACCCCATGCGAGGAAAAAGTGTAATCCAAGTGGACAAAAACAGTATTCCAAGCAGAAAAGAGTAATCCACAGATAACATGATAAAAATTCAATGAGCATATGTACAAAATGATATGTAAAGTATCAATATTCCTTTCATAACCTGACAAAAAAGAGGAAATATATATCTTCCAGTTATTGGGTCTTTTAGCTGGGAAATAAGATGAAAAAAATCAACTCTGTCCACATGAAGTACATTGTCAGGTTGAGTGCCAACTTGATACTTCAGGAGTTCTCCTTCTAATTTATCAGCAGCCTTTTCTGCAGTGTGGTGCATCATATGACAGTAACAACCTGATATGAACAATGATGGAGACATTTTTCAAAATATAGAATGCAACTCCTTTATGAATTCCAGTCATCACTGATGCAGTATCAGCTGAAAACCCCATACAGTTCTGCCAACTTATATTTATTCAAAGCATTATCAAGCAAAAACCAATGGTTTCTCCAGTGGAATCTGCTGTTAATTCTAGTAATGAAAGAAGAGCACTCTGACTTTGCCCTTTTCATTGTCAAAGTCTCTTACACAGACGGGGTACAACTTTTTGTCAACATTATCACTACTCCTGTCTGTTGCAATACTAAACGGCCCAATTTTCATGGCTTCTGCAATTTTAAGTGAAGTATCTTCTGCTAAACACCAAACAATATTAGATGATTTTGTTCTTGCACATGCATATTTTCTGCAATTTTGGAATCAGGAAACATCCTTTTGAACAAAGGACCAATGTAGTCTTCTACTGTTAGGGGCAATCCGTGTTCTATTAAGAACTCGGTACATAACACCTCTGCATTTACAAAATTCATGTCCACAATTTAGTTCTGCTGTAAAAAAAGAAGTTACCTTAGCATTGGAGTTAATAAAATGAGCTAATTCAAAGTTTCTTTCTTTTACCACCATGACCAATATTAAAATCCTTTCCACACAGCCTGCAAGGGGCGTGAAGCTGCCCTTGAATGGAACGCTGTATTGTGTAATTCATGTATTCATCTCTGAATCAATTTTTCGTCTATTCCTAATCCATCTGTGAAATTATTTGAAAGACATTTTTGCTCTAACACACGCATCAACTACGGTACAATAAATCTGACTTGACTTTTACGCCAAAAACCTACAGACTGGTTCTGGACCAGATTTGGATTTGAACAAAGAATCTGCAAGCAGAGCTTACAAGTTAGAAAACCAGTATATTCTCTCCTAACTAAGCCATACAGCTGCTATAAATAGAAACCAATATCAGAGGTTTGAAAGTTGAACCAGCATGTTTCTTGGAAAAAGGGCAGCTACTATAAAAAGAACATAATACTGTTAGGAAAGTGCATGAAAATCCACGGACAAGCATACTCTTATGTCGTAATTACACAGAAGCCGTCTTTTCTAGAATACGGTCCGTGGGATTAATGGAATGTTAATAAAAATGAGAAAACAAATTATTAATCTTTTGGAGGGGGATATTCTGAAAATGCGTAATCCGAATACATTTATGCATAGGGCGTAATTTAATGAAAAAAAGCTTAATGAATACTCCAAAAGCATAATGGTTGGCATGCATGCATGGGGCATGAATCGTGAAATTCATACCAAAATCATGAGGGTTGGCAGTTTCTGACTGTCTGGTCTGTCTATCTATCTAGTTTGGCTTGTTTATTTTTCACTGATGGAAAGTCACCCCTTCAGACATATGACTTCTAAAATACACCCAGACTTGCAGGAGAGTCAAAGACAAATTGGCCTTTTGAAGCCCTAAAGGGGGGGTGACTTAGAGTCAAGTATATACAGTAGCTTGCTAGTCCAAACACTAGGGGTGAAACGATACACCTGTGTCATGTATCAATATGATTCACAATATACAACCTGTGATATGATACATATCGATACACTTCATGGTCTTTCCATCTTTGAAAGGTAGGTGGTGCCCCTTTATGTATGTTGACATAATGGTTGTATTTCCTGTATGCAGATTACAAATAGAGATATAGTTATCATATATTTATATGCACTTCTCATCAATGAAAAGAAAACAAATTTACTTTCAAACAGACTACCTGCTGTTTGTCTGACAATTTTATTCATCATTTTAGGTCATTTAATGGTGGCTCCATTTAATTCACTTTAGAAACCAGGACTTTGTTTTGCATGGCATGAATGCTTTGAAACATCTTATTACCAATTTCATGTCTCACTTAAACTTGGAAGACATTACGATGTTATCTTCAAAACAGAACAAACAAATAACGTAGTTTCCTCGTGCAAAGAAAATCTCATCTAGAACAAATCTGGGCATGGGAATGAGGATGAATACCAACAAAATGTAGAAACCAATATCAAAATGTAGAAACCAATATCAGAAGTTTGAAAGTAGAACCAGCATGTTTCTTGGAAAAAGGGCAGCTACTATAAAAAGAACATAATACTGTTAGGAAAGTGCATGAAAATCCACAGACAAGCATACTCTTATGTCGTAATTACACAGAAGCCGTCTTTTCTAGAATACGGTCCGTGGGATTAATGGAATGTTAATAAAAATGAGAAAACAAATTATTAATCTTTCGGAGGGGGATATTCTGAAAACGCGTAATCCGAATACATTTATGCATAGGGCGTAATTTAATGAAAAAAAGCTTAATGAATACTCCAAAAGCATAATGGTTGGCATGCATGCATGGGGCATGAATCGTGAAATTCATACCAAAATCATGAGGGTTGGCAGTTATGTTGGTAGTAATGGCATATCTGTATTTCCTGTTGTTATGTATATCTGTATTATGTGTTTCATTTTTTATTCACGTTTGTAGATTGTCAGGGTCGTTTAGTAGAAAACATTAAATAGACAATTGAGTCCATTTTGTTCATTGTGGGTTTGAACTATGCGATGAGGTCATTTTGTATGAGTAAATAAGTTATTGTGGTCTTTTTACCATGTAAGCTGTAGAAGAAATCTTGCTGATGAATATGAGGGGATTTAAGTTAAAGTCAACAGTTTCCCTCTTTGAAAACCAGGTGACCTAATTTCTGATTGGCTAGCTTCTAAAGGACCTGACCTTCTTGACAAGTAGAATATTCTGGAAATGATTATTTGTCTCTCTTTCTGGTTTTGAAATTGCATATTAGATTTTAATATAAGGGAATGTTTACATGAGATTTAGTTATTCCTGTCTTAAACAACAGTCTAAGTGGAGTCATTTATTTGCATTCAGCTGAGAGGATTTAATTTATTAATTTCAATTATTCATTGAAATTACAAGGTGCTCATAAACTTTAGTATTAAGTAGCTGTGTTGGAATTACTAAACATTCATGTAAAGACATTTTGGATTATATGATTGTCATACATTAAGATTGTTAACATGTTTAACTATTCCAGACTAATGGCACATCAGCACACTAGAGTCAGCTTCATTCAGAACACCACTGGAACTCATTGAGAATACTCTACAGTTCTGGACTTGTGATAGAACTTTAAGGACTATTTAGGATTTCATTAACCATAATGAAAGTTAGATTTAATTTTTCACTGTGTATTTAAGGAAAATTAAATTATTTGCTAAATTTTACAAACTTTTTGGTTTTTGGGTTTTACTCTTTTCTGTTCCTTAGTTTTAGACCATAAAGTCGTAACACTGTATTGCAGGGCAATGTTAGCAGCTGTAGCAAATCCAGCATTAGAATCATCCTGTGGTTCAGTTACACCTTTACTTGTGTGCATACTTTAACAGCTTCTGATGAAAGTTTGGAGAACACTCAGAATGTGTCTTCATCCGAGAGATTAGGACACATTTTAAAGCTGGTCTAAAGCTGACATGGCAAGTAAGAAAACTATTATCAGATTAAATGTCTTGATATTCTTCATTATGATATTATAACTGACACCTTTGATTATAAAATGCTGTATAACCAAGAAAACAAATCGCCCAAGTGAAAGCCATCAACAAAACAATGTCTGGTCAATGTAAGTGGTCTCTAAAAAAAGTTATTGTCTGGAAATCAGTTTTGTTGATTAGTCACATTGACCTTGATCTTTTGAACCCCAAATCAATAGGCTTCTTCCTTGCCCCATGTGCAAGCCTTCCTCAAAGTCTGTTGAAGGAGTGTACATTATAATTAAAGTTAATGTGAAGAAACCAAAATGGATAGACAAATATAGCATGATGTACTAGTGTAAGGCATTTTAAAATCAAACAGGTGACCAACAATTGTGTACTGTTTGAAATCTGGAATCATAATGTTAAGTATCTCTCCACCCAACAACACCCACAAAAAAAAGAGGAGTATGGGCAGGGTCAGAGAACTTGGCCATATCAAATACCTTGCTATCTCAAATGATTTATGTGGAATGAAAACTGTCACCTCTTTTTCCTCACTGCTGTCTTTCAAAATGCCTGTATCAAACACCTCCTCTTCCCAGTTCTCAGCAGATGGTACTTGATGACTCTTTCTGTTCTGATCTGCATTTGTACTTTCTGTGCTATTTACATTATTGTCAGTGTTCTTTGGTTCAGATTCCTGCTTAAGCCTCTGGATGGTAGGTGGGCGATAGATCCCTCTCTCAGGTCGCTTTGCCTTTCTTGCTTTCTCTTGTTTAGAGTCTTTCCTTTCTGCAAGAGAAAAAGAAAAAAGTAAACTATGGCATCTGACCAGCTTTAGTCCATGTGACCCTGTAATAGTTGTTAGAAATGGTCTGATAAGATATAAAGTTTTCAACACAGGTCCTCCCTTATTACCTTAATTTCCATTTAATTACAAAACCACGGTGGTTCAGTGGTTAGCATAACTGATTCACAACCAAAAGGATTGAATTCAAATCCTAACTTCAGATCGGCCTATGTTAGCTACTGAAGCATGTCCTTGGGAAGAGCACTTACGTCCCCTTGCCTCTGGACTGAATAACCGATCTGTTTTTATCTGCCATAAAACACCATACCAAATGAAACCAATCAATTATAGGAAAGGTTTGAAATGGTGATTTGCTTCTTCTGCATGATAAAAGACAGTGTACATGCATATACTAGCTTTTACTAACTTTCTGTAGGACTAATATTGTCTTCTGCAGTGGCCTACAGTTCATGTTCAGAATTGGTCTTCTTTTTCTGACTACTTTTGATATAAACCTAATAGTCATGTTTCTATCATTTTCATCTTAAGTTTTTTCCATGAGCGAACCTATTCATTTTATTCATTGGATGAGAGCGTCATCCAAAGTATTTCTCCATAATGCAGCATGATTGGCAAAATCCTTTCTCCTCATCAAAAATGAAAAGAATACTGGACCAGTACTATGCTCAGCTCTAAATGATTGCATCAGAGAAACATCATTCAAACTCTTCAATGACTACAATGTCATACTTTGGAACATCATGGGATGAACTATCCTCTTACTCTTTTATGTACATAAAATTTAACATTTCTTAATGACTATTCTGTAGTCAACCAAACTGAAAAATCCTTTTTAATCTCTATGACATATGCATTTGTATCATGCAGTTACCAGAATAATTAGTGCAAATTAGCCATGTTTCCATGCACCTCTTCACCAATGTAATAAGTTCACCCCATTGCATTTAATGTATATTATGCTAGTAACAATTTGAGTGACACTGTCTAATGCAGTGGTTCCCAACCAACAGGTTGTGACCCAAATCAGGGTCACTGTTCTGGATGGTCTTGGAGGGATGCCAGGATCTCTTTTGAGGGTGCAAAACTTATCAAAATGTGGAAACAGGGTCAAGAGGCAGAGAAAATATATTTTTTATGGTCCCTGCCAAAAGAAAACATAGGGAACCACTGGTCTAATGGTTTAACTGGATTGGTTTAACTGAATAATTCTGATGCCATAAGCAACAGAGTACATCTGATGGCCCGTGACAATACCTGTGCAAAAGTGTCATCATGCTGGAAGTTTGTAAACACACTGCTTAAGAGTTTAATTTTTCCAGCAAAAATGCCAAACTTTATGACAAATGGTGATGTCATCCAACTCTTTTCTGCCTTTCCCCAATCCCCAACCATCTTAACCACACTAATAAATTCAGTGAGAGCAAAGTCCTCTGTCTGAATCATGCCTTATTTGATCATAAAAATGTAATCAAACTCAAAATTTTATGTCAGGATAAAGCCAACATGATGCAAGGCATTTACAATTCTAGAACGAGTACATTACACAAGCACAAATATGTTTTATTACGAAGTTGCTATGTAAAATGGATTACCTTTGAATGGCTATAAAGTTTTGTAATACAAGAACTCACACTGATGAATTTTTTTCTAAAAGAAATGAAAACTGCACTATGCTCACAAACTGCCTATATTTAATTACTGTACATACCATGTACATAAACTCCATGATTGTTTAAGTCTGAATGCTGTTATAGGCATAAAGTCAAATATGTAACATCATCATATTTGCAGGAAAATTTCATTCTTTGTATTTCATCCACATTTTCATTTCCTTTAATGAAAATGTTCAAATTTGTCTAAATAAATACTCAATTCTTAAGAGGTACAACTATTTATATGTATGTCTATTACAACTATGTTTTAAAGTTGCGAAAATTACACTTCTAAAATAGATAACATCTAATAAACATCAGGGGTCGTCCTGGGCTTCGCCAGTGTCGCAAATTGCGATTTTTTTTCCTTATTGGCGACAAAAGTATCCCATCTGGCGATTTTTTTGGCGACAGACTTTTTGGTTATTTAATTTGTACATACAATTATGGATTTGGACTGGATAAATTAAAAGGTAGAATGAAAGGAAGCCACAAACTTGACTAAGCAATGCATTGGAATCAATCTGTTACACAAATGATCCTTTGTTCGTATTGACAACCCCATCTTTAGAGTGCATTGTTACATCATAATCTGCTTATGCTGACATCTGGGCTGAGTACTGTATGTTGTGATACAGTCAATCATGCTACCGAACTATACCTACAACCGACCGACTTCTGAAGACGCGAATAGAACAGATACAATTAATTGAATGTCCTTCTGTTGTTTTTTTTTTTTTTACATATACCAATACAATAGTTTTGCTGAACCTTCATAGAAAACTGATAACCTTTGAAGTACCGACTATTGCGTATAATTACAAAGCAAATGGAAAAAATCTCAATCACAATTATATCTGTCGACAGTGCAGCATTTTACTCATTGATCTTTTCCTTTTGCCATCAATCCTTGTTATGGCTGCAGAGACTTAAACTCCGCAACAAGAAATAGCAAGAAAAAAACAGTTTTGCATAATTAATAATAATTATTTATTTCTCAAAATACAGGAGTGAAAGAATACCTAAATTGGGTGTGAATTTATGCTTATATATACGGTCCAATATTGCCAGGTGTTGACTCATGTAAGTTTCATTCGTGGGAATGGAGATCTTTGCTTGTCGAGAAAATTTATACAGCATTCAGTGATCATTCTTGGGATTTAGTAAGCAATTCACTTCAAGCTTTGTGAAGCTAGCCATAGGGGGGGGGGGCTGCCGAGAGACTACTGGTGTCACCTGTCAGCACTGTAGACTGTGAACGTGGATTCAGTAAGATGAACCTCATAAAAACTGACATCAGAAATAAACTTTGCATTTCATCTCTCGAGAATTTAATGAGAATCAGCATGTACAGATGTGAAAAATTAGACTTTGAAACTGCATTCAACAAGTTGGCAGCACTAAAATCACAACGGATCTTCATATAACACTTTGTAACATGTTGTTAATGCTTATTGTAATTAGAGTACTAACTAACCCATCTTTTGTAATTTTCATTGCCTGTTACATTAATAGACTAAATTAACACTTCAAAAAATATTCACTACTTGTTCTGGCGACACTTTTTGAAAATTGGCGACAAAATATATTGAGGTTGGCGATTTTTTTGGCGGCAGCTTTTTAAAAGCCAGGACCATCCCTGAACATACATGGAACACCACAGGCAAGTTTACACCACTTAAAGTCTGTAATTAATGTTCACAAAACTTCGCAATTTTTATTGTCATTTATTCCAAAATATGTCAGTCATCTCATGTCCACTTTTGATCTTAGAGTAATAAGAAATATATCCCTATTCTTTGTTTCTTGCTTAAGTATGGAATTGATATAACATCCTTAGCTTCACAGTAAAATTTGATATAAAATGTATGCACCAAACCCATGGCCATATCTAATGCACCAAACAAAAGGCCATATCTACCGTGCCAAACCCTTGACAATATCTTGTGCACCAAACCCATGGTCATATCCAAGGCACCAAACCATGGCCATATCTAATGTGCCAAACACTAGACTATATCTAATGCACCAAACCCATCACCATTTCTAATGTACCAAACCCAAGACTAAATCTAATGCACCACACCTATGGCCATATCTAATGCACCAAACCCATGGCCATATGATATCCAATGCACTAAAAACATGGCCACATTTAATGTACCAAACCCATGGCCATATCTAATGCACCAAACCCATGGCCATATCTAATGCACTAAACCCATGGCCATATTTATTGTGCCAAACCCATGGCCATATCTAATGTGCCAAACCCATGGCCATATCTAATGCACCAAACCCATGTCCATATTCAATGCACTAAACCCATGGCCATATACAATGTACTAAACACATGGCCATATCCAATGCACCAAACCCAAGGCTGGTCTGTGTTTGTACAAATACCTTTCACTCAATAAATATGTAATGGCTTCTCTCCTGGTAAGTAGTCATACTTTCGATGTTAAACTTACAAAGTATCATTTTGAAGTCAACTGCCTCCACTATTTTCAACCAATGTACAATGCACCACTGTTACATGCTACTGGTTAGCTGGCATTACATACTAAGGGAGGCAACTTATGAAATCTAATATATGTCACTAGGACAAAGCACTTAAATAACTATTTTAACCGCCAAGGTGTACATAGGGTTAACATATCGGAACCTTGGCTAGCAAAGATGACAAGTATGATACTTGCTCAGTGCCAAGATACAGTGGCTGGTTGTTCAAACTTCTTGTGATCTTAACCACAACTGATACGTGTTTAGTTGCAGCCTTTAATAGATTCCACAGACAGTATGATCAAAGTGCTACTTACAGAACCCAGGATCAGCCTCTACATAAGCACCCACATGACACAGTGAAGCAGATGAAACTGCACCAGACAAAATTAATACTGACTAAATGATGACAATATCCAATTGCTTGATGATGTTGGAAGATTTCAGAACTTTATCAAAGAGGAAGAATATCTGGACAGATGACATTTTGGACAGATGACATATGAATATTTGGACAGATGACTTTAAATAGTGACAGTGACTCTGAATGACAAAAATATGAACTTAACTTTTACTATTTATTTGTAAGATTCATGAAATTAACATATTACAGGATGTTGTGAATCAGATCCTTCTGAACTAACATTTTTATAAAGGTATGTGACCTAAAATTTAATTCATTGATTTAGGATATAAATGGATTTAAAATGTCAAGCATTATGGATTTTAATGGATTTAATTAGGACAAAATGTAAGTTGTCAATTTATATGTTACATATTCCACTCAATATTATACATGTAATTGTATTTTCAACTGTCATCCATCTTTCTGACTGTCTGGTCTGTCTATCTATCTAGTTTGGCTTGTTTATTTTTCACTGATGGAAAGTCATCCCTTCAGACATATGACTTCTAAAATACACCCAGACTTGCAGGAGAGTCAAAGACAAATTGGCCTTTTGAAGCCCTAAAGGGGGGGTGACTTAGAGTCAAGTATATACAGTAGCTTGCTAGTCCAAACACTAGGGGTGAAACGATACACCTGTGTCATGTATCAATATGATTCACAATACACAACCTGTGATATGATACATATTGATACACTTCATGGTCTTTCCATCTTTGAAAGGTAGGTGGTGCCCCTTTATGTATGTTGACATAATGGTTGTATTTCCTGTATGCAGATTACAAATAGAGATATAGTTATCATATATTTATATGCACTTCTCATCAATGAAAAGAAAACAAATTTACTTTCAAACAGACTACCTGCTGTTTGTCTGACAATTTTATTCATCATTTTAGGTCATTTAATGGTGGCTCCATTTAATTCACTTTAGAAACCAGGACTTTGTTTTGCATGGCATGAATGCTTTGAAACATCTTATTACCAATTTCATGTCTCACTTAAACTTGGAAGACATTACGATGTTATCTTCAAAACAGAACAAACAAATAACGTAGTTTCCTCGTGCAAAGAAAATCTCATCTAGAACAAATCTGGGCATGGGAATGAGGATGAATACCAACAAAATGTATCACATTGTAAAAGATTGCTGTGGCCACAGGTACTTGTATTTGTTCGTGAAGGAAACCTATCGACAACACCCAGTCCTATTCTATAATGTTTAAAAAGTTTTTACACAAGCTTATAAAACTTCAGCTGTTTGAAATCTGCCCCCCCCCCCCCGATTAAATGGTAATTTTATTTATTCCATCAGCACCTTCATTCACTGGTTAAATATCTCTGCATAAAATGAGAAATTCCAAATTTGTTCCCCATGTATAATTTAAGGAGAGATGCTGCCAGGATTTTATTTTAAGGGGGTAGGGGTGAGTGGGCTTCACCCTTTGTTACAGAAAGAAGAGGAGAGTAGAAAAGGCAGATGGGAAAGAGTAAACTGTCATGATTAAATATTTACCTAACACTTCAACACTCTACTTTCTTAGAGCTCCACTGAAACGAAATCTTTAAAAGATGTCACTCTAGTTGTACAGTATAGGTATTAGTCTGTTAATTATTTCTGAGCATAATCTGTTCCTTATCTGTGTATGAATATCTTTCTGTTCTTCCTTCTGAAGTGGCATATGCATAGGTCACTTTGTCACCTTGAAGGTGTTGTGAATCTGATCTTTGTGGCTGTTATTTAGGATTTTCCAGAGCTCAGATATTACCTTTTGGATACATCTGCTCCAAAATGGATTTTTCACTTCATAAACTTACTTCTTGAATCAGTAGTTTACTGACTACTATGCCAGATTTCTTATCTGTTCCATAATACTGTATTAGGGTTTTTAGTCTATCAATGCCATAGTCTGCTTGTTCAGACAGAGGTATTCAAAATAAATATCTTTACTAATTAATATAATTTTTTTCATCCTTACTTATTAAGTTTATCTTAACCCTGCTATGGATATATGGTTTTGTAGCATATGATAGGCTGGGCCAAATTGATAACAAAATTGCATTCTAATTTTTTTAAAATTATCCACATTTTAATTAGGCTCAGTATTCTGCTCGTTCTACATTTAATTTCGAAATACCGCTGAAAGGGAGACTGACCATACATCCAAAATGTACCTCTGACTCATATTTAACATCATTTACAGACTCAAAATCACTCACTGCTTTGCCAACACTTCCTCTTTGTCACGCAGGGAATAAGCTACATTATTTTCTGATTGGTAGTTATTGTTTAACCTGGACCGGAACAAGCATTAACCACAAATGAGAAGTTAATATAACATATTTCACCGTGCGACACACCAAAAGTAAAGCTTTAAAATCAACCTAAGTAGACAAGATGCAATTCAGTGTAGAAACATCACTTACAAGTCACTTATCAAATGATGAGTCAAGTACTTCAATATACACATGGAACATGTTTGGAATGTATAGTATATATGCTACTTGATTACACACAGAACATGTTTGGAATGTATAGTACATATGTTACTTCATTACACACGGAACATGTTTGGAATGTATAGTATATATGCTACTTCATTATACACATGGAACATGTTTGGAATGTATAGTATATATGCTACTTCATTACACACGGAACATGTTCGGAATGTATAGTATATATGCTACTTCATTATACACATGGAACATGTTTGGAATATATAGTATATATGCTACTTCATTATACACATGGAACATGTTTGAAATGTATAGTATATATGCTACTTCATTATACACATGGAACATGTTTGGAATATATAGTATATATACTACTTCATTATACACATGGAACATGTTTGGAATGTATAGTATATATGCTACTTCATTATACACATGGAACATGTTTGGAATATATAGTATATATGCTACTTCATTATACACATGGAACATATTTGGAATGTATAGTATATATGCACCTTGATTACACACAGAACATGTTTGGAATGTATAGTATATATGCTACTTCATTATACACATGGAACATATTTGGAATGTATAGTATATATGCTACTTCATTATACACATGGAACATGTTTGGAATGTATAGTATATATGCTACTTCATTATACACATGGAACATGTTTGGAATGTATAGTATATATGCTACTTCATTATACACATGGAACATGTTTGGAATGTATAGCATATATGCTACTTCATTATACACATGGAACATGCTTGGAATATATAGCATATATGCTACTTCATTATACACATGGAACATGTTTGGAATGTATAGTATATATGCTACTTCATTATGCACATGGAACATGTTTGGAATGTATAGTATATATGCTACTTCATTATGCACATGGAACATGTTTGGAATGTATAGTATATATGCTACTTCATTATGCACATGGAACATGTTTGGAATGTATAGTATATATGCTACTTCATTATACACATGGAACATGCTTGGAATATATAGCATATATGCTACTTCATTATACACATGGAACATGTTTGGAATGTATAGCATATATGCTACTTCATTATACACATGGAACATGCTTGGAATGTATAGTATATATGCTACTTCATTATACACATGGAACATGTTTGGAATGTATAGTATATATGCTACTTCATTATACACATGGAACATGTTTGGAATGTATAGCATATATGCTACTTCATTATACACATGGAACATGTTTGGAATGTATAGCATATATGCTACTTCATTATACACATGGAACATGCTTGGAATGTATAGCATATATGCTACTTCATTATACACATGGAACATGTTTGGAATGTATAGTATATATGCTACTTCATTATACACATGGAACATGTTTGGAATGTATAGTATATATGCTACTTCATTATGCACATGGAACATGTTTGGAATGTATAGTATATATGCTACTTCATTATGCACATGGAACATGTTTGGAATGTATAGTATATATGCTACTTCATTATACACATGGAACATGTTTGGAATGTATAGTATATATGCTACTTCATTACACAAGGAACATGTTTGGAATGTATAGTATATATGCTACTTCATTATACACATGGAACATGTTTGGAATATATAGTATATATGCTACTTCATTATACACATGGAACATGTTTGGAATGTATAGTATATATGCTACTTCATTATACACATGGAACATGTTTGGAATGTATAGTATATATGCTACTTCATTATACACATGGAACATCAGGGATCATCCTGGGCTTCGCCAATGTCGCAAATTGCGATTTTTTTTCCTTATTGGCAACAAAAATATCCCATCTGGAGTTTTTTTTGGCGACAGACTTTTTGGTTATTTAATTTGTACATACAATCATGGATTTGGACTGAATAAATTTAAAGCCAGAACGAAAGGAAGCCACAAACTTGACTAAGTAATGCATTGGAATCAATCTGTTAAACAAACGATCCTTTGTTCTTATTGACAACCCTATCTTTACAGTGCATTGTTACATCTTAATCTGCTTATGCTGACATCTGGGCTGAGTACTGTATGCTGTGATACAGTCATTCATGCTACCGCACTATACCTACAACTGACCGACTTCTGAAGACGCGAATAGAACAGATACAATTAATTGAATGACTAATCCTTCTGTTTTTCTTTTTGTTTTTTTACATATACCAATACAATAGTTTTGTTGAACCTTCATAGAAAACTGATAACCTTTGAAGTACCGACTACTGCGTATATATACAAAGCAAATGGAAAAAATCTCAATCACAATTATATCTGTCGCCAGTGCAGCATTTTACTCATTGATCTTTTCCTTTTGCCATCAATCCCGTGTTACGGCTGCAGAGACTTAAACTCCGCAACAAAAAATAGCTAAAAAGAAAACAGTTTTGCATAATTAATAATAATTATTTATTTCTCAAAATACAGGAGTGAAAGAATACCTAAATATGGTGTGAATTTATGCTTATATATACGGTACAATATTGCCAAGTGTTGACTCATGTAAGTTTCATTCGTGGGAATGGAGATCCTATTTTGTTTGTTGAGAAAATTTATACAGCATTCAGTGATCATTCTTGGGATTTAGGAAGCAATTCACTACAAGCTTTGTGAAGTTAGCCATAAGGGTGGGGGGGGGGGCTGCTGAGAGACTACTGGTGTCACCTGTCAGCACTTTAGACTGTGAATGTGGATTCAGTAAGATGAACCTCATAAAAACTGACATCAGAAATAAACTCTGCATCTCATCTCTTGAGAATTTAATAAGAATCAGCATGTACAGATGTGAAAAATTAGACTTTGAAACTGCATTCAACAAGTGGGCAGCCCTAAAATCGCGACGTATCTTCATGTAACACTTTGTAACATTTTGTTAATGCTTGTTGTAATTAGAGTATTAACCAACCCATCTTTTGTAATTTTCATTGCCTGTTACATTAACAGACTAAATTAACACTTGAAAAAATGTACACTACTTGTTCTGGCGACACTTTTTGAAAATTGGCGACAAAATATTGAGGTTGGCGATTTTTTTGGCGACAGCTTTTTAAAAGCCAGGACCATCCCTGGAACATGCATGGAATGTATAGTATACATGCTACTTCATTATACACATGGAACATGCTTGGAATGTATAGTACATATGCTACTTCATTACACATGGAACATGTTTGGAATGTATAGTATATATGCTACTTCATTACACACATGGAACATGCTTGGAATATATAGTATATATGCTACTTCATTATACACATGAAACATGCTTGGAATGTATAGTATATATGCTACTTCATTATACACATGGAACATGCTTGGAATGTATAGTATATATGCTACTTCATTACACACATGGAACATGCTTGGAATATATAGTATATATGCTACTTCATTATACACATGGAACATGCTTGGAATATACAGTATATATGCTACTTCATTATACACATGGAACATGTTTGGAATGTATAGTATATATGCTACTTCATTATACACATGGAACATGCTTGGAATGTATAGTATATATGCTACTTCATTACACACGGAACATATTTGAAATGTATAGTATATATGCTACTTCATTATACACATGGAACATGTTTGGAATGTATAGTATATATGCTACTTCATTATACACATGGAACATGCTTGGAATGTATAGTACATATGCTACTTCATTACACATAGAACATGTTTGGAATGTATAGTACATATGCTACTTCATTACACACGGAACATGTTTGGAATGTATAGTATATATGCTACTTCATTACACACGGAACATATTTGAAATGTATAGTATATATGCTACTTCATTATACACATGGAACATGTTTGGAATGTATAGTATATATGCTACTTCATTATACACATGGAACATGTTTGGAATGTATAGTACATATGCTACTTCATTACACACGGAACATGTTTGGAATGTATAGTACATATGCTACTTCATTACACATAGAACATGTTTGGAATGTATAGTACATATGCTACTTCATTACACATAGAACATGTTTGGAATGTATAGTACATATGCTACTTCATTACACATAGAACATGTTTGGAATGTATAGTATATACGCTACTTCATTATACACATGGAACATATTTGAAATGTATAGTATATATGCTAAAAATACTGTTGGATTATGATAATTAGCATGAATGGGGGGGGTAGATTATGAATCATGTCACTGCATTAGTTTGTATACAGCAAGAGAGTATTCTCAATAGACTTTTTCATCTTTACTAATAAAAATGAGTGCCTGCGACTGCAAATGCTTTTTCAGATGAATTATAATTTTACAGAATAACAAGGCAAACTAATAGTAATTCTTCATGACTGCTGAAGACTAAAATAACTTGCATACAGTAAAGCATTGTTTTGTATCGATTCTCTGTGTCTTGTATCAATGTGTATTGCTGCAGCAAAAGTATCAATGTATCAATATACTGATGAATCGTTTCACCCCTATATTTTATACATGCATTTTTAAAACTTCCTTTATGAAGGGTTTAACGTACGCAATAATGCCTATTCCAGGGCACAATGTGCCAATCTAATTTAGTTTAACAACCATTTTTGTTATGCTTGAAGACCCCAGATGTGTAAAAAGTTGCCCACCCAAAAAACATGTCATGACAATAACGGTTAAATAAAAAGTATACACTTTGTAGAGCACATTTTCACATGCGAGACTTTAACTAATTTTGCAGGAGTTCTCATACATCACTGTTCTCCAAGTGTGCAAATTTGTACATATTTTGCATTAATCATGCAGTCACAAATCCTGACAGCATCTCTGCTTAAGTACTTTATATACCAATGACTTTAGAGACAAATTTCTGTTGCTTTGCTAGTACTTCCTGTCATGCAGGGAATAAGCTACACTGATTCCTGATTGGTGGTTCTTATTTAACCTCCAACAGAACAATCATTAACCACCAATACGATTTGAACACAACATATTTCACCATGTGACACATCAGCAATCTACCAAAGTAGACAAGATCAAATTCAATGTAGAAAGTTCACATAAAACTGGTTATTAAATGATGAGTAAATTACTTCATCCATTATGCACGCGGAACACGTTTGAAATGTATCCTTTATACTGAACATGCTGCTGGGTTAAGATAATTAGCATGGAATTGGGGGTAGGGACAGATTATGAGCCATGTCACTTTGTTTGAATTTGCAGATGGGAAGTGAGTATTCTCAAAAGTCTTTATCGTTTTTACTAACAAAAATTAGTGCCTAGGACTGCAAATGCTGTTTCAGATGAATTCGATATTTCAAGAATAAGAAGGCAAACTAATAATAATTATTCATAACTGCTGAAGACTAAAATAACATATATGTTAAGTATTGTTTTGTACCGATTCTCCTTCTCTTGTATTGATATGTATATCGTTCTATATTTTTGTTCAAATTATCTGCGTCCTGCTCACCTGAATTTGCATATAAGAAAATGGAACATGCTGACTGCAGAAATATACTTATCATAGAACAAAGAAAAATACTAAAGAAGAATGACATAAATATTTTTGCCATAATGTATATCAATTATGTGCAAATTCTTATTCCAACTCAAATTTATTTACATTCAACCATTAAATGAACTGTCAAATTACTGGGGAAAAATTACAAAGCATGATCTTAATAAACTGAAATTAGCAGACTCGTGAAATACTGGCGCATCCACATATAACATGGTCCCATTACAAAATACAAGAAGCCACTGTTTACTCCTCTGTACTATATTTGATCCTTTAAGTCAAAGCCATCCCAATCATTTTCTTTTCTTTACCCCCATCTATAAATGTTAAGGTAGAAAGTAATCATGTCCATCAACCTGTCCTTCCATCCAGCACTCATTAGCACAACTAATCCCCAGGTTTTATTCCACAAATAGATAAACATATTTACTAACTCTCACTAGAACAAACAATCTATATTTTCAAGATTATAAATCTTCACAAAAAAATGACCAAGTCCAAAACATTGACATAAAATTTGTAACAGACCCATTAAACGTGTTAAATTGGGGTTATGCACCTGTGGCATAAGTAACTACTATTTTGTATAGTTCAAATACACCACTCCCTCGCACCCTGATAACTCGCAAACCTGCTTCTAACGTAGGGTCAGGCGTGGATCCCATTTTTTAAAACCAGAAAATATATTTTAAAAATGTATCCCTATTTCTTGAACTTTAGAAAATCACAATCAAAATGTGTAACTGAAACGCTGATATACTGCTCATTTTATGGTCAAAAACGGTAAATATGACCTGGAAATTTTAATCAACATTTTCTTTCCAAACAACAATCTTAGTACACAGTAGTTACAGATATTCAAGGAAATATCAATCAATGAAAATGTCACTTATGCCTAGTGTAGGTAGTACATTAATATTTAAATGCCAATTAAATGATTTTTATTAGGTGAAATTTGTGCTTTAATTCTATCTTTTATTTCCAATTACCAGTAAGTGTAATCATCATAAATGTGATGTTTATTTAAATGTAAAATGTGTCAATCTACCGCAACAGCTATGTCTGCAAGCATTTCTCTGAGAACCTAATTAAGTGCTGACAGTGTTTTGATAACTGACTTATGGAAGTATTTGTTGCATTGTTGCACTGAGTTAAAAGCTGGCCTCCTTTGTATTATCACGTTAATTATGTCTTTTAAATCAAAGAAAGGACGTGGGGAAAAAAGTTCAACCCACTTCAGAACACTGTTATAAATATTTTTATGTATGTAACATAATTAACCAACCCATTCATAACTGTGATCAAATCTAGCAAGGCAACCAAGCGAAATGAATAACTTCATAAAATAAAGAGCTTGGTTTCGCAGATACAAACCATTGTGGGCAAGTGATTTTCAGAGAATTCCTGAACTGGCACTTAGAGATATCCTCAAGGATGGTAAGAAGTTCACTATTACTTACATCAATATTGTACTAACTGAACAATAAAAAAATTGAGTTTTGATGTAGGCGATTGTCTCAGGATATAAATTTTGCTAGTTTTTGAAGAAAAAAGTAATCTTGTTTGGTGGTGTATCAACAGTTAGGTTAGTTTCCAGCTATTCTGACTCCCGACATGGTAGCATACTATAAAATACCACTCCGGGAACCAGACTAACAAAGCAATAACCAGTGTATCCCCCAGGGGTGTAAAATTGAATGTTAAAAAAAAGACTTAGGGTCAGAACTGGGGGTAAAATAAAAAATGTGGGGGTCAAAAATGTACTAACAACTTTTTTCAGCTTGAAACAGGATATTGCAACTTGCACAACTCTCTCTCTCTCTCTCTCAAAATACAAATAAACCAACACGCACAATTAACACACAAATACATTGTCCATTCAAAGAATAATTTTATTAGTTATTGTTCTTTTAGTTTAAAGTCATACTTTTAACAGCCTCCTTATAATTTCTTTGTAGCAATATTATAGACCAACACATTACATATAAGCCAATACAAAAAGCCTAATAAATCTTTTTAACCAAATGGCAGTTAATTTACTGCCTTGCATAAAATGTGTACTATCATCGGTTGTCCTAAAACACATTTATCCAAAATTTAAAGAGGCTAATGATTCATTTTCTCTTTATTAAGTTACACTTGAACTTTTAGATCTTTCTTTTATTGCAGCAAAGTTACAAACCAGCAAAATCTACAATGACCCCTTGCCTTTGTAATCCAAATAACACATTTGTCTCTCCAAGTTTACCGATTTCTTTGTTGTGAATGTCTTGGGTGATAATGTGTTCTCCAGATATCTTGTGGCCAACAAGGGCAGATTTTTTAATATTCTTAAACCCTGTCATGAAAGGATTATTTACTTTTGCAGTCTTCGCAATCATGCGATCAGAAGTCCCACCGGCAATCCCAGTGGATGGGATGTATTCAAGTCAAGGGAATTAGTTTCTCCATTTTTCATTAAAGTTAGATCCACAGTTACTCTTTTGTGTTCTGCTTCTTTCACTTTCTTGGCTAATGATTCTTAGTGCATGCTGTTTTAATCTTGATATCACATTTTAGTGCAACAAGCACTGAGGTTAAACATCTGGACGACATCTTGCTGAGCTCAATGGAAATTGTGTGAGAGCTTGCGAGATATGGGGAAGCTACTCTGCCATAACATTGCCTATGCTAGTCTGGTTCCAGATTTCATATGCTCCATATAGCAGAGTGCAACACAGGAAGCATATGAAACAGGGAACCTGACTATACTTATGCTAGAAGTATACATGATGACATCCTTCATCCAAAGCATTGGATATTAAATAAATCCTTATCACATTGTGCAAATCCCTTGTGTAAACAAAATGCACGGCAACAAAATGTGTGCATCAATTTTCTCCAGTGTGCATCCCTGATGCACAAATGTGCATAAATAAAGGGAAAAACTGCAATAATGAGTGACGTAATACACAGATGTTTTCACATACACATGATGGTTGTTGAAACCAGTTGGAACAATCATTCACATGTTGGACATTTTGAAAATAAATGTTGTTTATACAGAATAACTTCATTAGAAAAAGCTAGTTATTATCAATTATTATCGACATGATTGTAAAACATGTATTTAGTCATTAAAAAACCCAGTTCCTACCCACCCACCCAGTTTTCTCGATGTGCAAGTGGAATTTTTCTAATGTTGGAGGTCCCTCAGTAACTTGCGTCCTCGCTTATAGTGCAATCTATGTTTGTGGACCCTGTTGTGTGCGAGTTATCGAGGGAGAGGTGTACATGGCTACTATAGTGTAAAGACATTTGTGCATATACATTTTATACTTATTGTTTCAAAATAACTTTTTCATTTTTGGGACTTTGTCAAAATTTTAGTCAAGTTTTACAAACTAACAGTAAATGATTGTTAAAGTATGAGTTTATAAAATACTTTTTCTACTTGTAATTACCATATTGCAATGAAGATAATACCAGTAATTAGAATTCAATAATCATTATTATTAATAATTTATTAATTTTGCTGTGCTGATTTTAAGCAATGTGGCTGAAATGCATGGTGTAATGATTAAAATGACATGTAGTCCAATTACATTCAACTTCACATTCCAAACATTCAATTTACTATTTATATGCTTCAGGGCTGAGCAAATTTCTTTTTAGCCACTAGTCCAGGACAAGTGGTTTCAGAAAATTCACTAGACCCACCTTTCTCTTCACTAGTCCCACCTTACTCGTCACTAGTCCCACCTTATTTTTCACTGGTAACAAAATGGTAATCACTTGCCGAGATTTGATGAGCCATGTGTGCTTAATCCATAGAAAAAAACAAAACGATATACAACATAATTATTTCTTAACCCTTTACCTCATACAACCGTCTTTGGACGCCTCTACAAAAGTCGCATCGAAGCGACTTTGACGCTTCTACAAAAGTCCCATAGAAGCGCCTTTTTACGTCTGCTGTAAACAACGGCCATTTTAAGCCGGTTTTCGTAGCGCCACGTTCGGGGAAAACCCCTTATTAGATACTACATTCATTTCTGTGAATGACAATTACGTCAGATCACGTGGTCACTGTTTATGTACTGGTCGATATCTGCTATTTAAAGTAACTGGGTCGTAATCTCCACTCTCCAAAATGGCGGTCGCGGATTTCGTTCAGTACTTACGAAGTTTTCATGATTATAATCACAACTATGAAATATTCAATAACCTAGGTAAAGGCTCTGATATTGATATAGGCTGCAATTAGTTTTTATAAATTATCAAATTTAGATGACTTAGTGATGTAGACACATATGAAAAACTTGTAAATTTCGAGTATGAGAAATGGCAGCTCTACGGTTGGTCACACGGCCTCACTGACATGACGGTGAACGAATTCTCTCCGGATTTTAAAGCACATAGCAAATTCTTCCGTGATAAATAATTACACAGCTATAACAATCGGACTTTACTCTTAAATTGTTCCACATGTAATAGATGTGTACCAAAAATGTAAAATGGTTAAAATTGCTGTTAAACGTAACATACACTACATTGCTTAATAGTTCACAGGCAAGCTATGCGTATGCGGTCGACTAGGTAACCTGTGTTCTATGTATAGCGAGCTGCACTTTGTCACTATGCTCTATGAGGTAAAGGGTTAAAAGAATTTAATTTTTCAAAAACATTGGTTGTTATACATTTGGCTTCTTCAGGTTCATGTATATATGTTTTATATGATGGATTTGAAAATATGTCCATGTATATGTCTGCCACCTGCGCCAGCACTAAGCTAGCAGTTGATAGCTCTGTCTGGGTTAAAGTCCTCAAGCTCTGGTCCATTTCCAGAAATGTTCATTAGCATTTGTAAACTCTTGGTTTAAGGAATTCCTTAAAGAAGTCATGATTAAGTTCATTGAACTAAATCCTCATTCACACTCAGAAATAGCTACCGCACACTCAGTATCCGTCTTACGTTTTATCCCTCCATTTTCAAACAAATTTACCTTTGCCGAATCGCCGTTATTACCTTACTTGCGAAAATAATTTAGCAAACTCATTTTATCCACAGAGTAACTATCAGATTGCTTGACAACTACTTCTAAAGTGATCATAACATCAATTTTCTCTTTTAAATACGAACTGAAACAATTCATTAATTAACGTAATTGTTTCGCTTCAAACACAATATCACCCATGGAAGTTAATCATCGTATAATCAATTTTAATTAAAGAATCATTACTGTCATTTAATCAGTTCATAAAGAAAACCAACACTGATGTCGGTAAAGTACCTTTCATTAATTTAATTACACTGACTCGCTGGATTAAAATCATAGTGAGCCACTCGTTATGATCTAGACTGAGTAAACTCATTGCAACAAAACAGCTTACAACACTGCTAATTGATCATACTGGCTTTCTTTTGTTTGACGTGTTTTGATTTGCCGATAATTTGGTCATTTAGCCCAATATGCAGTCAAGCGGTAAAAGGATGTAAATGTATACACGAAGAGGGGTAGAATCAAGTATTCAGTACGCCCAGAGGGCATGATTGGCTAAATAAAGGCAGATATAGTGATTAAAGCACGAAAATAAGGACTAGCCCGACGTTTTTAAACCCACTTGTACCGGACTAGCGACTTGGAAAATTTTACTTGTTCGACTTCAAAAATGACTAGTCTGGGACGTCAGGCTATGGGATTTGCTCAGCCCTGTGCTTCGAGGTTTTTTCTTCATTTTTATGATCAGGGGAAATACAAAGTCTAAAAGTTTTTCTACGTTTTCTTTATGTACACTGTTCATATATCTGCTTGTGGAAGTTTAAATGGGCTGAAACCATTTATTAAACGAGAACAAAATTCTATTTTGTGAATAAATAAAGTGCATACTTGCACTGAAAATCATAATTAAATCACAATTGTGCGCATTATTTCCAAGTGTTTTATTGTTCACATTGTTCAAGTTCTATTGACCAATCCTATTGGTGGGAGTAAATAATACTTTGGTAGTATATTTTTCTTTAACGAAATGCATTTACATTGTTTTGGTTCTAAATTTGCTTTCTGTTTCGTTGTACAACTTACCACTGTCACGTGACGACTATCGCTGCAAGTTGATGAAATCTGCTTAAAAGAACAGCATAAACGTCCACTGCCTTTTGGCAAAAAAGATTAAATTCGTACTTATTTTAGTTTATATGACTAAAACTCAATTTCGATATTTGAGTCATATCGTATGTCAAAGCCCGAAATATAGAAACTCACGGGTCTTTCCATTATCCCCGATAGATCACTGGGACCTCCAGTAACAGTAAAAATACATATCCGACTATAAATACATAATGTTGATTTAATGGTATGGCATTTCATGCTATAGGACAAAGGTGGCATGATTTAGATGGGATGATAAATTCTTTCAACTTAAAGTTCAAATGTTTCACAAGCATCTGAAATGTGTTGCATATTGCTGAATAATTTACGTGCCGTAGATTGATATACCAGTGATATAAAGCAATACAGAACCTATATTTTGTCCAGAATTTTGGTTATTTCCAATATTTTTCTTATTTCTTCTAGCTATTTCTTCAAGCTCTCTAAATGTTACTTTCACAACGTCCATTTTTAGAAATTTAAACTGTCTCAGTCTCCAAGACTGAAGAGCTCTTGGAATGGGAGGAATCATTGCAGTGTTATTATAAACGTGTATGTTGGTAATGGGTGTGTGAAAATTTAAAAAATGTATAATGTGTACATTAACTTATAGGCCAAATAAATCAACATTAGTAATAAGTGCGTATGGTCATTCAGTGTGGCGTGTTTATCTAACTGCATATTTTAATTCTCATGCTTTCTACACCCTCTGATCTCAGTTTCGCAGTGGCGATCGAATAATGAGCACGTGATATAAATTTCCTTTGAGCTGAAACATTTTGCTTCTTACTAGATTGTAACAAAACTAATTTCATCCGATAACAATGAACTTTAAAAGCTCAGTTATTTTTTTCTTCATATTTTTGTTTGTTGTTCTGGACACGATGGGAATTTAAATTTTAAACAAAACAAGCAAATATAATCAAAGAAACAAGATTCCGCAGATACAAAAGTTAAGATAAAATTATCGCTGTGAGAACTATTGGTTAACGGGAGGGGGATAAAGGACAAACCCTCAAATTCCAACAATCATACAATAGTATTTCCAAGGACCATTCTCATGAATAAGCCCAATGTACATATAAGAAAGGCGCTGCCTCCCTTGGCGCTCAGCCATTAAGAGGTTAGTGTTAAGACTGGTCGACCTGGTGTCAGGATAATGTGACTGGGTGGGACATCATGCTACATGTCTGCGGCATGATACCCCAGTGCTAGACAACACTATAAACTGCAAAACTGCAGACATTGTAGCGATATGAATGAAAAACTGTTAAAGCTACGTTAAAAATCCTACACACATATAAGGAAGGCGAAAACTGACCCGAATAACCCACATATTTGTATTCTTTGAAAACGTATGGACCACATCACCTTTAGGCATATAAAAAAGCTCATATAATCACATTCTTTCTGACGTTTCACGTGAAACATGATTTATCACCACTGTGCTAGGAAAAATGGAACGCGAAAACAAATTTTTATACTTAAAATGGATTTCTCAATGGCGTGTGACGCTGTTCATCGTAGTAGATTACTATAAAAGCTATAGAATTGTGATTAAAAAAAACATAAAAAAGCACAAAAAAACACACAAACGCCGAAAATTCTGTGCAACTAGTTTCGCATTTAATTTATGCTTCTTCAGGCACGAAATGTTTTGAAAGTAACGGATGACGTCTTTTATTTTAAAACAACAATTACGTCATTACGTAACGTCATAAATGATATGCTTCATCATAACAATTATATATGACAGGACCTAAAAGATACACGAGTCTCTAATGAAACTTGAATTAGTAAAATAACAAAATAAAATAGAGACAAACAGTCATACATATAATTATATTGTTATAAAGGATATACAATATATCAATTTAAATTATACAATTTTATATAGTGCATTAGCATTAAGTCCATTAGGATACAGTCATACAGAGTATCTAACTTATGAATCCAATAAGTTTTTTTTATGAGTCTATTCATGTCACCATGCACAATATCTATTGGCATGAAAGAAAAATCAAGTAGAGAGTGATTATTGGTGTTAAAGTGTGTTGAAATATTATGGCTATATGGTATACAGTTTTTACATGAAATGGGATGACATGAAGAATATTCTACATATTGGTGGATATTATTTTCCTTGATGAAAGAATTTATTGATCGCCTGAATCTTATTCATCCGACAATTAAATTTACTTATCTGCATCAAGTACGCATGTTTCATTTTTAGATGTAAATGTAATAAAAAATATTGATAACACTATCTCTACAAATATTCATACCATTTTTCAGCACAAGATAGGCTATACATGGCGGCCAGTATTAATGGTGAAGGAAGAACCCGGGAAAACCCCAGAAAGAACCACCGACCCACGAGAAGCTACTGGCAAGCATTCTCACATATCCACAGAGGCCGAGCCTGAGACTCGAACCCACGCAGACAGAGGTGAGATGGCAGTGATCCGTGACTGGGTGGGACATCATGCTACATGTCTGCGGCATGATGCCCCAGTGCTAGACATCACTATAAACTGCCACATTGCAGACATCGTATCGATATGACTGAAAAATTGTTAAAGTTACGTTAAAAATCCAAATCACATCACATCACATCACTGGAAGAAAAGAGTACACATAAAAGCGGTGTCGCATTACACAAGTGAAAACAAGAGCAAGGAATAGCTGAATTGGTATTTATGGATCTTTAAATTGAAACGTCTTAAACATCTTAATAATATTGAAATAAGACAGGAAAACGTTTTAAACATCGCATTAGTATTGAAATAAGACAGAAAAACGTCCTAAACATGGAAATCGTATTGATACAAGACAGGAAAACATCCTAAACATCGCAATAGTATTGAAATAAGACAGGAAATTCAAATAAGACAGGAAATTCAAATAAGACAGGAAATTGAAATAAGACAGGAAAACTACTTGCTAAAGTGTGTCTCTCCCAATAATTTTGATCGGCATTTCCTCTTTATATCACCTTCGACAAAGATGAAACCGAGAAAAGAAAGCGAACTCAATTACAAATAACCGTATTTCAGTAAGTATCAGTTATAAGTTCCATGTTTCTGATTAGTTGGAAGTGTAGGTTACAGTCTAATTTTAGTATAAAATTTCAATTCGTCAAAATAACAATGTATCTATAAATAAAATACTGTTCTGAAAAAGTAAATGTCCTTTTTAGATAGCAACAAATGTCACAATAATATACAAATACAAAAACTGTACTTACAGAATGTGTCTTGTACAGTAAACATCATTCTTTTTTCTTTGTCTTTTTTTTTCTTTTAAAGAGACAATTGCTTTCTTCTTTATGGGTAAATAAATGCATATAGCATTTCTGTCGGAATAAAACGTTCGCAACAACCTGCAAATATCTGGGGTACTTGTAGACTGCTGGAATACTCACAAATGCACAGAAGATCTCAATTAGGACATTGTCACATTAATGTTTAAAATATATTCAAGCAAACGCAAATGATATCGTATTCTGAGATGAAAATATATGAATGTTTAAACTATCTGGCAAGATTTTATATATATATATATATATATATATATATATATATATATATATATATATATATATATATATAGCTAGCTTACTTAAGAAATGTTAAAAGCAAACAATAATACCCGTCTGGGATGAAATGGATTCGTCTAAAAACAGTTTATAAATTAAACAGCATTATTGGCGATGGTAGAAACAAACGAACATATGTATGTATGTATGTATGTATGTATGCATGTATATGGGGTGGGCGGGGGGGGACGGGAGCTTAGCGGCATGTCAGCACAATACTAACTCTATAGTATATATCTAAAGGTAAATTATTACAATGTAAAGATGAAAAACAAATAGCAAAAATACAATTAGGAAGTATATGTCTTCCAATAGTCATACAAGATAAAAGGTAATGATGTTAACATTCTTAAAAAAGGTATTAAAAGCTAAAAGAAAAAGTTTTTTAAAAAAAAGAAATAAAAACAGTTGGAAACAGATTTCCATATCACAAATCTTATCTTGTTTAAACCTTAGAAATGAAACAACATAAACAAACAAAATATGCCTAACTGAATTTGACCGTATTCTTTTTTTTTTGTGTAAATATATTTTGTTAAGTAAATCAACTTGATCTTTCAAAGAAAGCAAAAAATATAAAGCATCAACTCGTACATTATTCATAGCAGCTACATATACAAAATTAATGACGTATACAGCCATACCTTTAACATTGAACAGCATGAGGAAACGTATAAACGTATGCATACACAAATCTAAGATTAATATTTTGGGATTTTCAACGTACTTATGGACGCAACTGAAGACTACAGTCACAGATGTTCTACGTTAGCGCGAGCTAACTCGTCACAGATGTCTAGAAAAAGCAAAAAAATAAATATAAAGATTACTTTAAAAAGCAATCGTTACAGGCTACTAAAATGGAGAAGTTCATACACGTTGCATACCATTTAATCTAGGTTTCTTTACCAAGAGCGATACACAATTAAATGTATTATTACGACTCTATGGTCTTACACTAAGTAACAGAAAAGAGCGAGAATCAAATAAGATTTGTAAAATTCAACAAACAATTTATTTGCCTAAAATAGAAAGTGAACATTTAAATAGAACTTACAGCAGAATGAATTTAATCCCAAGTAGTCTTAAAAGTTTATCATGCTACGTCTTTTGATGTACCACAATAATATAATCGAAAGTATCCCTGTCTGAATTCACTATAATTCCATATTAATGTTTATGTCCAAGAATATTATTGAGCACTTTGTAATTCCAGTGAATAATATTTTAAATAAATAAGTCCACCCAAATAAAAAACTGAATACAACAATAAGTATGATTCTGCTTCTGATGTTAAGGCAAGAACGATTAATTTATTTAGATAAACAAAATTTTATACCCATCTACTTGACCATTTTCTGAAAATACTCTATCACTTATGGAATTTTACATTCTAGAAGATTATAAGGTCAGAATCAGGACTGTATATTTTAAATAAAATTCAGGTAAACATGTTTTCATTAATAATGATCTGAATATTTAATCCACAATCATGAAGAACATTTTAACTATGTATTCTGTTTTTACAAAACAAATGTCCTTGGCCAGGTACACAGTGAATTTAATTTTGGAGAAGATCACGTACAAAATATAGATAAACATGGCATATAGTCATTTAAAAAAGCCCCAAAATAATACAAATTTAATATTTATAGCAGTATATACAGAAATTCAAGTACAGTATGGTCAATGTGTACACAAGATATGGTCATTCCCTGATGGAATTACCCATTAGGAGTTACAGCACCATGTAAGTTTGTGCGGAGGATGTCCGGATGAGGTAGTTCCGTTTTCGCGGAAATTTCTTGTAATCCTTTCAAAATAATAGAATAAAGTAGAGACAAACAGTCGTACATATAATTATATTGTTACAAAGGATATACAATATATCACTTTAAAAGAAATAATACAATTTTATATAGTGTATTGGCATTAAGGCCATTAGGATACAAAGTATCTTACTTATGAAGCCAATAAATTTCTTTTATGAGTCTATTCATGTCACCATGCACAATATCTATTGGCATGAAATAAAAATCGAGTAGAGGTTGATTACTGGTGTTAAAGTGTGTTGAAATATTAGAGGAAAACTGAGGATCTTTTTAATTTTTTATATGAAAGCGATGATTATTCGTTCTCTTAGAAACTTGTTGAAGTGTTTGTCCAACATATTGCATTCTACATTTTTTACAGGCTATCAAATAAATCGCATCAGTTGATATGAAGTTAGTGTTATCACGTAGAGAAAATACCTCTTTTGTATTAGCGCTACTGAAAAAAGTACTTTCTCTTATGTTTGCACATTGAGAGCACCGGTGTCTGTTACATTTATATGACGAAAATTGTCTTTTTTATTTTCTGTCTGTTTAGTTCTAATTATAAAATCTTGCAAATTCTTGGGTCTTCTATAAGCGAGAATTTGTTTATTTTTGTAAAGTGATTTTACGCTGGTTTTATTTTATAAATTTAGGAGACTATAATATTTATTAATTATACGACCTATATTAGGTAATGATGGATTATATTGTATTGTGAAAGGAATTATATTTTTCTCTGTATTACATTCTGCTGTGTTTAAAGCCTCATGCTGAGCAAGATTATGGGCTTTGTTCAGCGCAGAATCAGTTATATGTGTAGGATAATTTCTATTTTGGAAATATGTCTGTAATTTATTCAACGAATTTCGTAATTGACAATCATCTGAAATAATGCGTCGGTATCTTTTGGCCTGGTTATATGGCATACAGTTTTTACATGACATGGGATGACATGAAGAAAATGTCACATATTGATGGATACTAGTTTCCTTGATATGAAAATTTGTAGAGATAATGTTATCAAAATTTTTTATTACATTTATATCTAAAAATGAAACATGCGTACTAGATGCAGTATAAGTAAATTTAATCGTCGGGTGAAAATGATTTAGGCTATCAATAATTTTTTCAGTTCTTCAGTTGAATGGTTACAGATCATAAATATGTCATCTAAATATCTGAACCAAACAGATGGATTAAACTTTTCGGTTTGAAGAAAATCTTTTTTTTCTAATTTACCCATGAAAAGGGAAGCGTATGAAAGAGCCATAGGACTACCTACTGCCGTACCCATTATTTGGATGTAATTCGTATTATTAAATTGAAAATAATTATTTTCCAAGATAAGATTTGTTATTTTACACATATCTTTACTAGATAGTGTGCTATTATTAGGATTGTTATCAAGAAAATATTTACACGCTTCAATATCATCTGTATGCGGAATGTTGGTATATAGTGATGTTACATTTAATGATACCAGGATTGAGTTATCAGATAGCTGTGGAATAGGCTTTAACTTTTTAATGAAATCAGAAGCATCTTTAATGTATCAAGGAAGTGATTTCATTAAATGTTGTAAAACACTATCAATAAATTTGGATAGGTTTTCAGTGTATGAATTACAACCTGATATAATGGGTCGTTCTGGATAATTTCAAGGAAAATTATGGTCAGGATTTTTATGAGTTTTGGGTAATATGTAGAATTTGACGTGTATGTATGTTAAGAGGGAAAGTATCAACTGTCTCATATACGGAATTATTTTTAGTAATCTCATTAATGCATGTTGAAATTTTTTATTTAATTTCTATTGAAGGTTCTTCGTTAATATGTTTGTAGTATTTTTCATCATTTAATTGACTTTCAACTTCTTTAACATAATCTTCTTGAAAACAAGATGGCCGCTATCGCTTAACCGGCTTGAAGCATCTGTTCCGTTTTTTAGTGCAATTTTCATGATATTTGTGCTTGTTGCCTGTCTTCATCTACGTTATTGTGTTAATTATGTATTGGCTGTTCAATTCGTACGTGTTTCTTCATCTCCTTGTTTTGGAAATGAGAACAATTAGACTTTTTCTCAGCTGTCTTGCTCCACTGTTTTTTAACAAATCGCCATCGCGTGATACTCGCCAGTCAACCCGTTTATGCTACGATGGACCCTCATTAATTGCTTAAATGATCACTCCTTGGCTCTCCACACTACATTGTGCTCTAAACTAAACGAACTGGGACTACATTCATCATTACCTAAATGTAAACAGAAGCGAAAAAAGAAACGTTGTTTCAAAGCTGGCCGGCGTAGAACAGGAAGAAGAATTCCAGTTATCTTCCTTATTTCGGCTCAACAATTTTAAAAAATTCGACCGTTAATTAAGATAACATAATTCAAATCCCTATTAATTCGTCAACCTTTGTGTCATCTATCCAAGAGATACATATGTGTATTGCATTATTAAATGCCCAGTCAGTAGGACCACCGGAAAAGCGCACAGAAATAGTTAATTTTATCAACGACAAGAATATTGACGTCTTTTTCCTGACAGAAACATGGATAAAAACATCAGGCGATGAGCCCAAGTGTGCGGATATAACACCTACTGGTTACTCCATCAAGTCTTTCCCCCGTAACTCTCGCGGAAGGGGAATTGCTGTCATCACAAAGAACTGCATGATCAAACGTCTTAACCACACCACAACATCCAATTTCGACCACACATCGTTTGAACTAGTCCAAACCACACTCACACTGGAGCAAAGGTCAGTCCATTTTTTCTGCCTATACCGCCCTCCTTCTAGTATAAAAAACAAGCTGGCTGACTCTCTCTTTTTGGAACAGTTTCCGAATCTCCTGGACTATAGAAATTCGATGGGTGGCAACCTGATTATTCTTGGAGATTTCAACTTTCACTTTGACTGTCCCGGAAACCCATATACATCAAAACTCATAGATTCCATTAATGTTTTCAACCTCAAACAGTCAGTTAACCAACCCACCCATAAACATGGTCACATTTTAGACTGGATTCTTCATACACTTGATGACAACATTCTACGGTCCTCCCTGGTATCCCATGACCTTGCATAAGATCACCTCTGCATTATATGCCATCTTGACGTATTAGTCCCTCGTAACCCTCCACTTTTATCTGCTACTAAGAGAAACCTCCGTAAGATAAATAGAACCAAACTAATGCACGATATCCAAGCTAACCTAACAACTTGCTTACCTCCTACAGCAGAAAAACTCGATATGTGCCTGTGTTCGAAAATGGTTGACAAACATTCCCCAGCTAAAAAGTGCAGAGTATCGATTCAAAAGTGTTATCCATGGTATAGCAGTGTTAGGGACCAGCTTCGCACTGCTAAAAGAGACCGCCGTAAAGCTGAGAGGCTTTGGCTTTCCACCAGACTCACTGTTATTAAGCAAATCTATGAAGCCGCTAAGAAGAATGTCACATATATAGTCCATGCAGCGAAATCAGCCTACTACACTACTAAGATCATGGAAAGTTCCAGCTGCAAAGAGCTCTTCGAGATTAATAACAAGCTAATGTCAAGGAACAAATCTGCACCACTTCCAACTACCTTCTCTCCAGCCGACCTTCCGGACATGTTTGCAAATTTCTTTTGTGACAAAATACAAACCATTAGAGATAAGCTTAACACCACAATTTCAATTGACTCGTCCTCACCATACAGTTGGGATACAGAATTTGAGCGGCAACCATTAGCAGCATTTGAACCTGTCTCTATGGATTTCGTACGTACAGTCCTGATGAAGAGTGCACCAAAGTCATGTGAGCTTGATACAATCCCAACATCACTGCTGCTTAAGTGCTTAGATCCAGTATTGCCTTCACTAACTAATGTTATTAATACCTCTCTCTCATCAGGGGAATTCCCATCATTATTCAAAACCGCCATTGTAAAGCCTCTGCTGAAGAAACCAACACTAGACCATAACGATTTAAGGAACTACCGCCCAGTTTCTAATCTCCCATTCATATCAAAAATCTTAGAGAAGGTTGTTCTATCCCAGCTTGTATCTCATATGAATCCAAATAGTCTTTTTAGCAATGTACAATCTGCATATTGCCCTCGCCACAGTACTGAAAATACTCTTCTAAAAGTAGTTAATGACATTCTCTCTGTTTTGGATAGGGGAAAGATTACAGTTAATGGAATACACTCCAGCCAAGTTAATCTATGTTATGGTGTTCCACATGGGTCTCTTCTTGGACCTGTTTTATTTATCCTATACACTCAGCCGCTCTCAAGTGTCACCGATCCAGTGTTCACCAATTGTACGCTGATGACACACAAATATACAAATCTAGCCACCCAACTGAAGTTGATGCTACCATCGAAGGTGTAAGAGGTGCATTTTTGATGTGAAATCATGGATGACATGCAACAAGCTGCAGATGAATGGTGATAAAACTGAGGCCATTCTGATCACAACACAACGACTTTCTCATTCACATCCCTTACCTCAAACAACACATATCAGCAACACCAACATTAAATTCACACAATCAGTACGAAACCTAGGTGTTACTCTGGACAGTGCTCTCACATTGCACCAACATGTCATGAACATATGCAAGGCTGCATATCTTGAGCTGAGACGCATCAGCCGAATTCGCAAATATCTTTCAGTTGATGCCACTAAAACACTTGTGTGTTCATTAGTACTTTCAAGACTGGACTATTGTAACTCAATTCTGTCTGGTTCATCTCAATATCTGCTCCAGAAACTTAAAAAAGTTCAAAACACATATGCTCGGATCATACTTTGAGTACCACCATTAGTGGATACCTCCCCGCTACTCTGTACCCTATACTGGCTATCCATTCGATCCAGAATCAAACACAAAATTTGTTCTCTGTGCTACGTTTCACTGTCGAACTCTGGTCCAACATACCTATCTGACCTCACTCATGTGTACACACCAGCAAGATACTTTAGCTCCTTTTCTGACAATCGTATACTCATTATTCCCACTGTGAAAACAGAATCATATGGACAGCGTTCTTTTGCATGCCAGGGCCCAGCAACGTGGAATGAATTGCCCACTTAACTTAGACACAAAGACACAGTGATCACACTCAAGAGTGCTCTCAAAACTCACTTATTTCGACTGCAAGAACAAATTTAAAGACCTAATAATGTTTCCTACATTAAATATCCTCAGCATGTTTTTTTAACGTTTTCTAATTTCTTAGTGTTTGTTTTTGTAATCATATCATTATATGTTTTTTATCTTATAGGTGTTGTCTAATGCTGTAATGCGCTTAGAGCTTCTAAAGATTAGGCGCTATACAAAGTCCTTATTATTATTATTATTCATAATAATAAGAGTTTGATTTATCAGCCTTTTTAATCACTAAACTGTCAACATTCATTAGATTATATAAAGACTTAATTTCGTCCTTAGAATATTACTATGATATTGCTTTTTATGATTACCAGTTAATATCTCTTTTGTGATGGCGTCAATAAAAAAATCTAAATATGAATCACGTCCATTAGGTGGTGAAGAAGATGATTTGTGTTAAAATAACCCATTTCTTTAGAATGAAAAGAATTCGATTTACTCTCTGAATTGTTGTATGCTATATCATAAAAAGAATCTTTTAATTATCGGCGTCTAGAAAAATTACAAATTTCTTCGGCTAATTTAATTTTATTGTGACATTTTGGTATGGGACAAAAAGTTAACCCTTTGCCTAACAGTATATAGTCATTATCATTTCGCTTTTTTCCACTCTCTTCTACTTTTGAATCTGTGGAACCTCCTATTTTTTGTCTTGTGATGTCGCTTCTATTAGCCCATATAAAAGCTTTTCCAGGTTTGTCAGTGTCTTTCTCATGGTCACTGTTTCTGATTCCCCCCGTTTTACGTCTTCTGCGTATGTCTTCTTTGTTGTGCCATGGGGAGTCAATTACTCTGTTCTTGTGACGATTTGCTGCTTTTCTGCTGATACTTTTTCAGTTATTTATGGATTATATGCTTTTCTCCAGTTTTTTCAACTTGTTGACTTTTTTGTTTACTCTTTCGTAAATTGTTACGTTTTACATTCTGCTTGAGAAGTATATTATTTTTCGTTGATTCTGTTTTCTCATATATTTCTTAATCGAAACTGAAAAGGCTTTGCCCATCTAGTTTCTTCTTCAATTCATCCCTAATATTTTCCATCTGTTTTCCTACGTTTAGTGATAATTTTTTTTGTACCTCTACTAATCTCCCGCATATGTTTAGCGAGACTTTACGTAACAAACTGTCAATATAATTTTTGGATTATTCGTTTCCGCTTCCTATGTATATTTTCAGTTTCAGTCGTAAACCCAATGGAATGATCCCCTCCTCAACACATTTCTTCAAGAAACTGCTGTGAAGGCTGCATTTCATTTGTTTATCAGATAGTTTTAGTGTTTGATATTTCAATGGCCTCTTTACTCTTGGCGTATCATAATTTTGATGCCATTATGTTGTTGAAAAATTTCAGAATCGGGATAAAAAGCAACACAAACGCCGAAAGGTCTTTCAAAACATTTTGTGCCTGAAGAAGCATAAATGCGAAACTAGTTGCACAGAATTTTCGGCATTTGTGTTGATATTTTTTATCCCAATTTTGAAATCCTTTTTATGATAATGCTGTACTAATCGCGTTCAAATTACAGATGAGATCGATGTAAGCGAGTCGACGGGCACGAAGATCATTTGATGCTTTTTACGTGAGAGCAAGTCGAAAAGATGCATCAATGATGGGTTTTGGTCGATTCATGGAATCCAATGGTGATCCAAAATATTTGAAACGTTTTTCAAAACATTTCATGCCTGAAGAAGCATAAATGTGAAACTAGCTGCACAGAATTTTCGGCGTTTGCGTTGTTTTTTTTTTATCCCAATTTTGTAATCCTTTTCTCGACAAATGCCATACTAAGAGATTTTTCCGCTCGTTTATCCGCGTACACCTGAAAGTGGATTGTCGATTTTTCCGTAATATCAATCCGATTCAAGATCGTAAATGTATCAACAGACCGAACCAGCGAGTAGAACGACGTTGTCCGCCTTCCGTCTCCCTGGATATATACATCAGATTAGATTGTTTTAGACCAAGTCTAGAGTGGGTGGATACGGTGGAAAAGTACATCGTTTGACAGCAACGGTTGTCAGCGGTTGTCAACCGAATCAAGCATGTAATTTCATTGTTGAAAATGTTATTACATGAAGAGGTCGCGTCACCCTCTCGATGTATCGATCATCACTCGCTGCCCGAATACTTGTTCCATAACTGTGCGGCTGAATCGTTACATAATGACTAGGTCGCGCTCTATGCCGACATGTCCACCACGAAACCGCACTTGGTTTTATTCAACAGCGGATCCGAGAAAATATTTGACTGGATCCACCTGTAGAAGCCGTGACAATGTTAGTAATCCACACCAATGAATACGTTTGAATGTCTATTCCGCATCCTATTATGTGCTGGCAACATCCACAATGGTTATAATATATTTATATGTATGCACACGTAAACGATAGTGTGGTGGTCCTTACATCAAACAATCCAAAGGAAATCTGTTTCGAGACTGTTAAAAAAAGTCTGCCGCAAAGCTTGTTTGCCAGTCAAGCTCGAGCCACTCTGTGGGCAACTTTTTCCGCAGTCGCTAAATTACCAACTATAGTCTCATCCTTTCAATTACCGCGAGGACTTTAATCTCTACTGGCTTGTTTGGCGTCCATGTTTGTTTTATCGAGGCTTTGTTTCCAGAGCAATTTTGGTCTTCGTGCCTCCTTGGTGATCCATCTGATGAATCTTTCTCCTAGTATAGGATTAATCGCGTTCAAATTACAGATGAGATCGATGTAAGCGAGTCGACGAGCGCAAAGATCATTTAATGTTTTGTACGTAAAAGCAAGTCGCTAAGATGCAGCATTGATGGGATTTGGTCGATTCATGGAATCTAGTCGTGATCCAGGTGTATTACTGACCTACAGTAATAATATTCAGGGATATGTTTTTCACCAAATATTTACTTCATGTTGTTAAAACTGATTATGTGATGCGTGACTTTGGATAAGCTGTACTTGAGCCATATGAGGACGATCAGCCATATTATAATGTACTCCGAGACGTCTGATGAACTATCTCAGTCGTCCCATTCTTTTCCCCGACAGAAGAAGCCTCCACCGTAGACAAACTTGACCCTGACGTGAATAATCTTGTCGCGTACATCGATGCGATGAAAGACAAACAATTCAATCCTGTGAGAATATTTACAATAAAAGCAGACGTGATTTGTGTGCCAAAACGATAAGTACAAATGGCTAAAGTGATCAGGAACAATTGCAACATGTTGATTATATTTCGTGGGGATGATGAGCAAGGAGTCGCAAATATTCATTAGACCTGGTGCACCGCCATAATTCCGTTGTTAACAAATCCCACTTGAGCATTGCCATCATAGTTATTATGGTCGTCCTGTACAAGTTTTCCCTCAACTTCCAAGAATGGTGTGGAAGAAAAAACATAGACGTATCCTGAACTTGCAGTTCTAGTTTTAATTGATTGGGGTCTCTGATCGAGTAAAAGTAATACTGAAAATCTACTTTACTTCTATCCATTAACACAAGCGCTCCCATGTCAAATGCATGATCATACATCTATTTTAATTGGGCCACTGTTTATATATTATTAGCTTTTTCTAATACCTTTAGCGTGACAGCTTTGCCGTCCTCAACCGTAATCCACTTCCTATTGTCTGCCACCAATCCGGTGGCCTAGTTTTTGAGCGTCTTCCTCTGATGCGGGAGGTCGTGGGTTCGATCCCCGGCCGAGCCATACCAAAGACTTACAAAAATGGTACTAACAGCTGCCTCGCTTAGCGCTAAGCATTAAGAGGTTAGTGTGAGGACTGGTTGGCCTGGTATCAGGATAATGTGTCTGGGTGGGACATCATGTTACATGTCTGCGACAAGATGCCCCAGTGCTAGGCATCACTATATACTGCCCCACTGCAGACATTGTAGCGATATGACTGAAAAATTGTTAAAGCTACGTTAAGATTCCAAATCACACACTCCTATTGCCAGATTTGCTATCATTAAATCTTACAATCGTTGTTTGGAGGTGTTACGTGTTTACGCTCTAATACACAGTAACCAAAGAAAGAGTGAAGACAACAATCTTTGAAAAATTTGATAAATAATTTATTTCCCTGGAAGAAACAATGTAAAAATGAAAAAATATGAACTTACGGTTTTAAGAAATCAAAACCGGAAATAATCCAAGAATAATCCATGAATTAAATTTTAGAAGTCCTAGTAATGAAATGTTCTAATGAATTCAAGTTAGAGTCCCGACGAAAAATCCAAAATGGAAGACGTTGACGTATAATGTAGTCAGTATAGTGCTGATGTGGTTACAGTTCTTTGTGAAGCACAGAAAATAATTTTCCGGTGTTTGAATTCCGAATAAAATTTAAAGAAATGTCTTTGTCCAAGAATTCTCTATGAGCACTCAAATATTTCCATAAAAAAGAATTAAACTTTTAGAATCCAAATAATTTGAATAAAATTTAAAATGTAACTCCATAGTGGTCACAACGAAACACTTTCCAATGTCCAAGATAAAAGCCCAAACTGAGAAATACCTCTCTAAATATCACTATTAAATCTAACTACTGCACAGTTTTGGAGAAACAAGAATTGCGAAATAGAGGCAAAATCATTTTACTCCGAGAATAAAATAAAAATAGAAAGTTGTTTACTTGTCTCAGTGATTTCTGAATCAAGGTCGGGAACTAAGTCAAAAATAGAAACATTGTTTCTATTATTAGGTGTTTATGAAAAGAGTCAGGTCAAACTGAATTTTCTGGAAAATATCAAATTCCTATTAAACAAAATTACATTACGTTGACATGTAATGAAATTAAAAATAAAAAGATTTTCAAACTTACAAACAATTAAATTAAATCAAATATATAGGCTTCATTAATGATTTTCCCAACTGCAGCTTGCACTGACTCTGTAGTTGGTAGTGTAACTGTAACCTTTTGTACTCGAGTCACAAATAGCCGTAGTCGATCTCAAAGTGATTTAATCACTTGAGATCCCAAATGTTACATCCGATTTCTTTTCATGTTCGCGTTTGAGAGCTTTTTCACAATAACCGTGGAACACCTTTCGCTTTCTTTTACTCTAAGAGGCGTGTTGGCCAACCACGACTGGAAACATTTTAAGTCTCATTCATACCTACTCTTCGACTGGTTGAGCTGAGCATTCGTCTTACGAACAAAATTTGACTTGGTGTTACTAAACAACGAATGTTTGTCCGGATAATGACTATTATCAAATACATCGAGGAAATGTGATTGTACCATGTCTGCGTATACATCGTTGGTTTCGATATGCATCAGCAGCGAATGAGTGTCGGTGTTCAGCATTTTGACTCCATTGTTCTAAAATGGTTCGATCTTGTCATAGTAGAACTCGTACATGAGCAACTTCGACACGTTCAGCACATAACGAAATAACATAAATTAATTTTGTCAGCTTCAGTTTCAATATTTTTTACTGTGATTGGTAACAAGTCCACTATCAAAGATCTTCAGAGATTCGAAGGCTGGATCAGCGATAAGCCTTCCAAGTTTTCACAGAGTATCCATGGTTTTCCGAATTCGGAACAATTCATGAGATTCAAAAAGTCTTTTAAAAGTCGTTGGTGGCCTTAGTTCTCAAATCAGTTTTCGTCTGGATATATGGCGCCATCCATGCGTGCTTGCTACATTGAAACACCCGATGAATCTTGTTTACACGACAACGCAATCTGGAGGTTTCTCACATGCTGCATGTTTCGCACGTGTAGTAGGTAACTGGTTTTCGTCCTAAGATTTGGTACTGATTTGGTTCATTCAGTGTATTTGCGTCCTGTCTCATCAGTGATGGAAGACATCCAAGTAAACGGACACTGACACTGTTTCTAGGTCAGCAGCTAATCGTTGTGCACCTTATGCAAGTATTCAGATTGTTCCAGATCAACTTCAAAGAAGTATCCGTAGTCGATTTTGATTTTTTGATCGTTTATGTGCTTTTACACGTCAATATATCTAGGATGAATCCACCCGAAACTCAGCAACCGGCAACGGTTGATCCATTGCCCAGCCATAAAAGTTATTGGTGGTTAGATACATGATGGAACTATTAGAGCAACGGGATCATACCAGTCCACGTTTGTATTGTTGGTGCTCTGATAATTGTGACTAAACATAGAAATCTCGCCAAGAAGTTATCGTTCAATAAACAGATGTTGGTGATCAATTCCATCTCGATTTTGGTTTTGGACAAAGACGTATCACGAAACATACTTTGTGACATTATGAATCACTTCAGGGATTTTTGTTTTAAACACAGCTGATAATTTTATTTTCGAAAATGACCAAAATTGTGAGTTGGAAAATTGGTAACTCTTGAATTCCGATCTTTCAGCAAATTACATGGCGCTCCGGTACAACCATAATTTGCAAACTCATTTCTGCTGCCAGCGTGTGCTTCATTTACAAACTGCTAATATATCCATTGGTGCTTCCAAACACCCCGCCAATCCTGTCTCGCATCAGAGCGAGTGAGAGTGATCCAGACATTGATCGGTATCTCCTGGGCACAAATCAGTTAAAATAGACGTCTGTCTTGGAATCTCTCGGACAAGCACTAATAGTCAGATTTATGGGAAGGAGTTTGGGCGGGGGGGGGGATTAAATTTTAAAACGCCTGCAAATGTTGTTAATTTCAAATAACGCCGATTTCTTTAATATCGACTTTGAACTGTTTGTCGGTTGTGATTTGGTTTGAATTGTGCGTGTATTGCCAACTGTGTATTGCGTTCAGTAGTGATCGACGACTTCAAACTTCAAAACAATACAGCAATTGTTGCTGAAGGAATGTTATTTACGTGGTGTTTTATTAATGAAAGAATAAAAATAAAGCTCCTCCCAATAACCCTCCCCAAGCTTCGGCCCTTCAGACCTCATATTCTGGCCCTTTGGGCCATCATTATCGCTCTTGGCACCATTTGCTACAAGTACGCCACTGACTGGTGGTTCAGTTCCGTCACACCTAATTACCATGTAGCAAATTCCGCATGGGAGTTGGTCAACGACTTGTGTTGTTCGCCTAGACGCAGAGTTGGACGCATCTAGCACTGGAATGTTAAGATGTTCAAAGTTCGCGTAGATGATATAAGAACTTTCATCTTTCTTTTCACCTCAGTGAATTCGAGCATGCTTTTTTCTGGTTTTGTCATTAGTGTCCACTGTGGTTTTTCACTGCTACAAACACAGTTAAAGTCATGGTCTTTGAGCAGTTGTTTGATGTAAAATACATGCATGAAACGTCTGCATGGAAAGTTCTTACGATCGTACTTGCTGTTTTTGGTTATTCAATCGAGCAAGATTCCTTATCCATACGTAGTGCTATACCTGCTTTAATTCTTACAGTTCATTCAGAAAACACGTCAGTCTGGATTCATCTATGTTGTCCATGTGGGGAAAGCACAACCGGATAAAAGCCTTCATCGTAAGTAAATACATTAACAACGATACCTGGATTATGTGCTTCAGATTCGTTTACTGTGGCCTTAGTAACCTGCATGGGAAATTCGATATTACCAAAGTTGAGTTCACGCAAGTGCTGCCAATATTTTCGCTATTTTGGTTATCACTAGTCTGATATTGTGCTGACAAAATGGCCCATTCAAAACACTTGTTGTCAAAATTCTTCACCTTTTTCACTGACCTTGGCGGAACCAACTCTGATTTTCGTATGCAACTGGATCAATGCAACGGTTGCTATGGTGAGAGATGAATCTCAACTTTCGCACATCTTTCCGAACCTGCATCGTTGTATTTCTCCAACACCTTTGTCAATTTCGTGATTGATGGCGCTGGTGTCTTCGTGGTTCAGGACTGTATTAGCACCGCTGTGAGTCCAGGTGTTGTCATTTTAAATTCATCCTTGTCAAGGCTTAGTTGCATAACCAGATGCACATTCGGAACAATGTCTGCTTTAACTTCAGAATGGCCAAAGTTTTATAACACGGATGTGATTCCAGGAATTATATTTGTTTTTAGCTGTAGAATGTCTTTATATGATTTGTATGTGGGTGAAATAACTGACACGTGATTTTCTAGCTCAACACTACGCGTATGAAATTTGAATTCAGGTACATGTTATTGATATCTTTGTGACGAGCATACTCTGTAGGTGCAAGACGTTTTTATTTATGCTTTAGTACGACGATGGTGTTTTTGTGCTCAAAACGGCGACGTTTTGATCAAACGCGTCTACTATCTACTATGTTGGCTTTCCTTGTACCTCTTGGTATTTCTTTATTACGCTCAGGTGCAAATCGCTTTTCACGAACAGATCTACAGGTCGACAGATTTGATTGTTGTTTTTGCATTAATAAAGCGGTGGTGGACTTGTGACTGGTGTGGACTTAATGTAAGCGAGGGTCACAAAAATTCAAGTATGTCGGCTATTCGAATACGACATGGTTTGTGTATTCTATGTTGTTGTGCGATTTGCCTTAGCTGAAGCACAGTAGGCATGCTTATATAAGGGAAAACTTTCTCTAATTAAGAAATCCGTTGAAGAACTTGTTTTAGTTTTTGTATTTTACCAGGATCAGGAATTGCGACTGCTTTGATCCTAGGTATTGTTTCGTTTATTTCTGTATCTGTCTGTGCACTCATGGGGTATTTGTGCGATCACATGTATTTGTTCACTCACAGGTGTTTGTGTTTTACACGCCTTGAAATATTCACGAATAGATCTATATGGCCGGCATATTAGATTACACGATTTTGCTCCCAATGCCAGATTTAAGACATGGCCGAGCGCATTTGACAGTAAGTAATATTAGCATATGTGTTTTATAGTAATAATAGTAGCATGTTTTGACACATATTCATATTTTTCAAGGCATACACTTTTACAATTGTTGCGTCCTAATGTCATTGCGTTATATATATATATATATATATATATATATATATATATATATATATATATATATATATATATATATATATATATATCCATGTATGTATGTAATATCATCAACCTGCCCTAGTTTACTTCGTTCCATTTCTAAGGTCACGCCAAAGTTTATCAATGTGTTCCAAATAAGTCACATATAACATCTTGTGTGCCCTTTGATAAGTCGATATAATGCACTCGAACTATACAGCGATCGCACTTTCTCTCTTACATACTTTTTACATCCCAGTCGTTCGGTTGTTTATTACCATTTATAAAGACCTCACTATACTCCCTCAAAATATTATTAGCGTCAATCTGAATTATATTTTTTTAATCATTATACATCACAGTAACTTTTAATATAAAAGAAACTTTCTCCGTCCTAGATGTGCCTATCAATTTGTTCCTTGAAATTTTGGCACGCGACTAATTGTAAGCATGTGAGGGTTTTACATTCAACTAATGTGTGTGGTCCAAAACAGTCTCAGATACGATTCAAAGAGTATACGTTACAGAAATCGACCTTGCAGTCATCAGACCTGACTTTCAATTTCAATAGCCAGACATGGTAATCTCCATAAAAGTGTCCGAAATTTAAATTCCAACCAGCTCTCTTGTGTTTGAGAGTACGATGCATTAGTTGTCACGGCTAAGGCTTGTACTGTGTGTGTGTGTGTGTGTGTGATTTGTATTTTTAACGTAACTTTAACAATGTTTCAGTCATATCGCAACTATGTCTGCAGTATGGCAGTTTATAGTGATGTCTAACACTGGGGCATTATGTCGCAGACTTGCAGCATGATGCCCGCCCCCCGCCCCCCCCCCCCCCGTCACATTATCCTGACACCATGCCGACTAGTTTTAACACTAACCTCGTAATGCTGAGCGCCAAGGGAGGCAGCTGTTAGTACCATTTTTATAAGTCTTTGGTATAACTCGGCCGGGGTTCAAACCCGCGACCTCTCGCATGCGAGGCGGACGCTGTAGCCACTAGATCAGCGGAGCGGTCCTGTTGAGAGTGTAAATGAAACCACGTATTTTGCGTTAAGAAATCATTTGGAAAAAGACGTGATGGACCCCTCTTTTTATGGACTAATATCGAAAAATAAGCCATTACTCTTTACGCCTCTTGTAAAGGTATCATAGATAGTACTTGTAAGCCAATCGGATATTGCCAGCATGCCTACTAGAAATATTCAGTCAATTTTCGATATTAGCAAAGCGATTCTAACTATATGCAGATTAAGTTTTTCAAAAAAATAGCTAATCTCTCTCTGAACTTAAATGCACATAAGATCGACCGTTTTTGACACATTCTGCCTTAGTTGTAATCAAACAGAAAGCTTTATGTAGCCTGGCCAAGTATCGATCTATCCAGCATTGCTGAATAACACTGATGTGTGCAGTTGCCGTACACATATCGACAATGTATATGTTTTTACCATTCATGGTTACATTATGTGATGAACAGTGATGATTTGCCTGGTTTTTGCCCTATATTTTGTACCCTTTGGGGTTCTGATAAGCCTCGATTCCCCATGACTGGTCACTTTCGTGAATTATTAATCTTAAAAAGCTATAGGTTGTGAATAGCATACACTACGCATGCCGAGTCATAGTGGATAGAGGCCGTGACGTATATCAGGGCCCAAAAGAGTAAAACGGGGACAAAACCGGCATAATGACTCTACTCCAGGCGCACAACACCAGTCTGGTTCTTGCTGTGTATCCTCTTTGCGTCGCAGAGTGCTACACCGGAGAGTATACGATGCATTGAGCCAGACTAACAAAGACACATCATTTTGGGTGATGTGTTTTAATGCTAGTTTCTTCCCTCACAGAAATGTACCAAAATATATAATGCAGTTGTTGTTTGTTTATTTTTTATTTTTGTCTGATATTTTCTCAAAGATAAATTGTTCAAGGGTGTTCATGAATTATTTGGATCCTGGGGTGCACTTCTAGGTAAAACCACTTGTGTCAGTTTCAACAGCCTGAGGAACATTGACACAAATTTGCATATAATGCTACATAAGTTTTCATTATTTATCATAGTTATGCCATTATCCATTAGTTGGAAGGTGCTATATTATTACGCTTTATTTGTCAGTGCTGGAAATGGCAAAGAGAAAATCGGTGTAACCTATTTAAAAAAATTTATTCGCATGTGTTCCCTTTTCGTTTGTACCCCCTGCCGATTTCAAAAACATATGGTATAAAGAATATAAAAAAATGAACAAAACTTATTTATTTCACTGATCAATTTATAATTTCTAACTGATTCTCACCATGGAGTCCCAAAAACTGGCAATTTTATTATTATTATTGTGATGTGTCGGGTTGTTATGCCGTCACTGTGATAGATGTTATGGTTGGAGTGGGGTGCTCCCAATATACTATTTACATTATTATAGAAGTCCCACCCAGGCGCCATTTTGGTTGAAGTTAAATTAGTGAAAGATAGATGTAAAGCTCCGAGCCCCCAGTCAGCAATGCCTACGGTTAAATGATTGAATATACAAAAAAAGTGAAATTCAATAGTCAAATGATTAAAATTTCCCCCTGTACTCTCCTTCCGCTCGACCCTGTGATAGGCTATTGCATCATTTGATTAGTAGTGTGAGATAGCTTTCCACCTGTCCTTGTATTCTACTCATCTGCGTATTCTTTTCTCATATTCCTCCAATTCCTTCTCCTCTTCCTCCTGTCTTCCTCCCGTCTTCCTCCAAATTCCTTCTCATTCTCGACTTCTCTATACTCTTACTCCTTCTCCACTTTCTCCTCCTTGACTCCTTGTTCCTCTTCCTCCTCGACTCTCTCCCCCAGACTACTTTTCCTCCATCTCCACCTTCTGTCCACCTTCTCTCCACCGACTAGACTTTGTCGACTCCGACTGCTCTACTAGTCTCACTTCCGTCTCCCCTCTTAGAGACTCGGGACTCAACTGAACCGGAAGTTCTGTCCCCCCAAAAGCTTCCTGTGAAAACACAAGGACGGTACACTATTTACCTTAGCCCTCTCATCTCACACTACACCCGGCCTCTCATCAGATAACGGCTATTAAATTTCTTCGGTAATGCATTCATTCACATCGAAATACTCACACGTTCTTGTATGGTAAAACAACGTCGTAATAAAAGCACGGCACCAATTACTTCTCATACATACATCAATAAATTGCGTCAGATCAGTATATATTACTAATCACATTATACTAAACAATATCACAACAATCAGACGCATTTCTTTACATTACAACTCATACAAAGTACACAAATATTCAAATATCCATGCTCTGATATATCCATACATACATACATATTAACTATTCTTATACACTTCAACCATTGTCCAAATTCACAATTCTAGCATGTGTAAATTCTAACATATCACATGAATAAATGCACTAGTTTACTACGAAGTAACCTAATAGCGAATTACAAAATTAATTCTGACCACAAGCTAACAATCTACATAATTCTCTACATAATGCTTAAGCTCATTTCTCAAATACGCATGTAAATTAAACACTACAACGGTAATTCTACGTACTAAACGGTCCTAGTAATTAGGTATACATACTGCACATAATTACAGTTACAATTCCTTAATATTCTTCAAAAATCGAGCAAATCACTTACTGGCCTTTACGAAGCTTTGTCGTTCCTTAGAATCTCCTCTCATAGTTTTATCGCTAAGTTACGAGTGGCTTCCTCGGAGTAACCCTATATTGCTCAGCAATCTTTTTTGGCGAGAATAAATTTTCGCTTGCTGGTTAGAAGTTGTAATTCGGATCGAAATTGTTATCACAGTTCCTATTGGGTGTCGCAGACCCAATCCAGTCAAACTTAGCGGACATTGTCCTTCTCGCTGTCTGTCGACGTGGGGACGAATTTAGAAAAAGTTCCGGTCCCTCGCGGGTTCCTCTGATCTTAGGACTAAATTGTACATAGGTGGTAAGCCGCTCAATCTAACGCCTGTGCCGATTCTCTCTGGCCACGGCAGACTTGCGTAAGAGATTAACTCTAGCTTGCGGCAACGTTTAGACATTAAACCATGGTTTGTAATAATACCTTTGTTTGTACACGACTTACTATCTGGGGCTGAGCAAACGTGACAATTATTATTATTATTATTATTATTATTACTATTCAGGTCATAGTACTGATTATATGGTAGTGAGAATGTCAAGGAAGTCGTAAATAAAGAGAAAAGATAAAAGTAGTTGGATATTATAATTACTTGTATATTTTAACAGCGGCGGTTTTACGGACACGTAAGGTTTGCTAACATCCAAAGCACTCTGTATTCTGTCATAGGAACTCGTATCGTTACTTACAATTTACGAAGCGAAAAGTCACGCACGTATTATGAAAAAGTAGTATTTTATAGTAAATGTATGACTGATACTGATAGGTAAATCGTAAGCAACAATACAAAACCCTGTCACGTAGGGATTGCACTGGCTTTACAAAAGTTGTCGCCCAAAAATTCGCTGACCTCAATATTTTGTCACCAATTTTCAAAAAAATGTCATTTTCATAATACAGTACTATCCGTTTATCTCATCATCCTCGGGGCCAAGGTAATTTTGTCGACATACGCGGATGTTTAGATAAGCAAGGATGGGTACTGAAAATAAATTGAAATTTGGCATACAAGAATGCAAGAATTTTTTAGGAAAATTTTTGTTTTATTGTGTTTCGGATTTTGTGTTGTACTTGTTGGATCCTTCAGATAAGTTCTAAAATACATTTACAAGGCTCTTCCTGTGATCTCTTTTTAAAGTGCACATCTTATCAATAGCTTAATCACCTAAAGAGCCCTGCTTCTGTTTCTTCTTTGTGTTCAATTCCATTTTGGATAAATTAAATTTGGAATAGAGTACATTAGGAAAGTTCTATTACAGTAGAGTGTTATTTGAAGTTAAGATGGCAAAGGTGTTTACTAATGGGTTCTTTTTAGATAGCCTATGCTTTCCCATGAGTATTGCTATGAAATTTTCAGTTATTGTGTTCTTTTTAAATAGCTCGTCTTTCAACGGCTTTCCAATATTCTAGTTGCGAATATACAGTTATGGGTTCTTTTTAGATAGCTCATTTTTCGACGGCTTTCCCATATTCTGTTATTTTGTTTATATTTATTTATTCATTTTCAGTAAGCCATACTTTACTTTTCCTGGTTTCGATTGATAAAATGATGAAGTTGTGGTTACTTCTTTATATTAATCCTTATCATTAATTAAATTTGTGAACAGTAAAATGGAATCTTTAAAATAACCTATTTTATTGATTATTTTTTGTTTTATATTTTCTCTCTGTATTTCTAATTTTTTTTACAGAATAATATAATATGTCTTTTATTATCAAACTGTGTTTTGCATATTGGACATGGTGGATTATTTCTGATTATTTTTCTTAAAAAGGCTTTTTCTCCAGTCCACCATGCATCATGAATATATTCAAATTTTTGGGCTTTATTCTTTGGTCCTTTAATGTTTTCAAAACCTTTTCCAAACATCTTTCCATATTATGTGGGGTTTCTGTATTTCTGTTTTGTTTGGTGGTAATTCTGTATCTCTTATAAGATTCTAAATTTCCTCCTTATTCTTTTTTTACCCATATTTCCTTATTATTTCTATATTCTTTTTGATCGATATCCCATAGTCAACAAAAACGTTTCCCGAAACATTTCACTCTGATATTTGTAACCCTAGTAGCAATTGGCTGTATAGTTATTTCTATGCTACATATACATATGCTTAAATTTTCCTAGATTTTGGTCAGCCAGAGACAACTACCATGATGCCGAAGCTACCATGGTGATGAGGCTATTCATAGGGAAATGAAAACATGTGAACAAATTAAAAAGTTTAACATTCTTGCGAGATGTCCCACCTTCATTTACGATTGTTTGAAAATATTGGAACTTTAATTTGGGTCTTAAACCGCGACTAGTAGCATTGTAAGCATGAACTTTTTTGTTGCAAACAGGAAACTTTCACGACACAAAAAAATATGTTCCAATCTCTATGAAAAATGAAACAACGATTTTATTTAAGTTTGTTGCCGATTTTCTTTGATTAAAGGTCTTCGGCTTTCAGCTTGCTTTGATGAAGATTCGTATGATATTGAAACCGCCGATAAAGGCGCTCTTTAAATGACCCCCCCCCCCCAAAAAAAATGCACGTTTGTTATTGCTGCGGCAAAGTCAAATAACTGTAAAACGTTGACGGAGACAGTATTTTCCACCCTCATTTACTTAGTGTATATACAGAACGATCAATGCTTTAAACACAATTAGTTTTCTTTGAAGTTTCAACAAAACTGTTTTGTCTGGTACATTTTCAAAAAGGAACAAAATGGCCATAGTCTGGTAGATTCTAGTCATTCCCGTTCCCGATTTCAGAGGTCGTCAATTATAGCTGGTCAGGTAGCATGACTATTTGGGTTATTTGGGCAAAGAGTACTAAGGCCAAGACATCAATATAAGACCCAAATTCACCAATGAGGCGCAATTAGACGTACACAAATGGAAGAAAAAAATGATCTAGAAACAGCAATTTTATTCGCTTATTTTACAGAGAAATATCTGAAATTTAAACTGTAAACATTTCAACAACACCAATTGACCCATATTGTGTTTATGTTTACACACAAATATGCTCTCAAAGCCTTAATTCTCAAGCAAAATACATACGTTACAAGAGATCATCTCGTATTTGAAAATATTTTTTATGATTTGCAAATAAAATTATACCAGGAAAATGGTTGAAAATTGTATAATTAGGTATTTTGCGATAATTTAACATAAATTTAATTCAAAACGTTATTGCGTTTTGCTATTATGAATTATGAAAAAAGACAGATAAATGTCCGTGAAGTAAAATGCATCTTTACCAAACTTTCTCGTATCTTAAATTTCATTTAAATTTATAATAATGAACATTCAAAACATCAAAAACATTATAACCTGTCAAAAACATTTTAAGTTGTCAAATTAATACCATTCTAACCATAACATTTTCCGATTCCAAATCTAATCACGAAAGTTTAAAATGTGTATGCCTTTCCAGTCACTCCAAAAATATAACGTATGTGTCAGATACACGCGACAAGACACTGATCATTAAATTTATAATTGTTTTCACTCAGTTTTCTTGGATCCATTTTGGTCATGAAAAAATATGGCATGAAATTATTACAAATATGTTTGATTAACCATATTAAACACGTACATTCGTCATTTTAGTATTTTCTCCTGTATGTGACAGTTGAACATCATTATTATTCACATGATCATTGATCTGATAGAATCATTATGACTTTTTTATATTTTATAGGAAGATAACATGATTCAAATTTGATGTCTAATTAAGTGAATTTACGAAATTTTTCAAATAAAAAAAACTAATGTATGCCGTCTGGCGTTCCCTTTAGGCCTTTTGTATTTCCTTTTTGTTTTGGCCATTCTAAAATAAACAAGTGTTATGTATATTTGATTTCATTTATATTTGCTTTCATTGAATTGTCTGTAAGTTTTTTAAAAAGATTATTACATGTTAAAGTAATATAATTTTGTTTACTGAATTTGGCATTTTCCAGAAATTAGTTTGACCTGAATGCCTTGTCATAGACACATAAAGCTGACCTAGTTCCCGATCTTGATTTAGAAACCAGTGAGTCAAGTAAACAACTATTTTTATCTTATTCTTGGAGTGAAAAGATTGGTTTTTGTCAAGGTTATACTGGGAATACGTGGCTTTAGATGTAAACAGTCTGTATTTCGAAATTCTGGTTTTACCGGAATTGCGCAGTAGTCATGTTTAATACCGATGTTTATAGAGAATTTAGTCAGTTTGGGCTTGAAAACACTTGATGTCAAGGTGTTCGTTTTATGTGACCAGTTTGGAGTTACATTTTAATTTTTATTAAAATTATTTGGATTGTAAAAGATTAATTCGTTTTCCTGGAAATATTTTAGTGCTAATACAGAATTCTTGGACAAAAACATCTCTTAGAATTTTATTCGGAATTCAAACACAGGAATATTATTGTCTGTAGAACAACAAACAACTGTAGACATAACAGCACACTATACTAGCTATAGTATACGTCGACACCTTCCATTTTGGATTTTCGCTGGGACTTTAACTCAAATTTCTTTAGAACATTATATTATTAGGACTTCTAATTTTTAATTCTTGGATTATTCTTGGATTGTTTTAGGATTTGATTCTTAAAACCCTAAGTTCCATTTTTTTCCTCTTTACCTTGTTTTTTTTCTCCCAAGGAAATACATTATTTGTTAAATTTTACAAAGCTTGTTCTCTTAACTTTTTTCTAGTTACTGTTTATTAGAGCCTAAACACGTAATATAAGACAAGAACGAGTTGGTGCAAACCTAAAGTCCCCCCCCCTCCCCCCTCCCCCCGGTTTCACCAGTAGGTGACTAATAACGTAAGTATCGATAATACGTTACGAAATTATCATGTGAAGTATTGAGTATAGCTGAAATTATTTATTTTTTTATATATAAATATTTACACTCATGGTTTGTTTCTAATTTACCTTTGCACTGAATTTCGCACTAAAGATTTGTTATTTTTTATGCTAGTCCTTTAACCATTAGTTACCGAATACACTCATAGTCACTTATAAAACTTTTTAAAAATGAATCCAATATTAATTGTGTTTTAAGAATAATTGTATAGTAGAGATAAATTGAAGATCTAAATTGTATTCATATTTTACACTGATAATCATTTTTGTTCTGGATTAAGTCTTAATACATACGTTATGCTCTGTAAGGTATGTATCAGTACTTTATACACAGTGATTACATCGCTTGTAAACAAAGAGGTCACTATATTTTAATGTATTATATCTTCTCTTTCTTTTTTCTGACTGATTCCTGTCCAATAAAAACGTAAGTGTCAATCAAAAGTTTTAATTGGAACCGCTTACCTATAGGTGGGGTTTAGTACATAGAGTATAACACAATTTTACTGGCTTGTCCTCGTTGTACTTGGTGTTGTTTTTTTTTTTTTTTTAAACTGAGAATTGAAAGATAGCGGCATGACACCTTTCTGCCTGGAAAGCTGGCCGGCTATCATCACGTGTTCCGTTGTTTAGTATATCTTTGTCACGTATTTATCGGTAACGTACGTATTAATAAACATTATTTATGCTAAAATTTGTCAAAATATTACTTGATAGATTTATCAAGATTTTATTTTCAGACAGATATTGAACATGATTACATTTTCGAAGGGTTTATTCAATCCTTTGATTTTGATTTCAAATTATTTGGACCGAGTGTCGTAAGTATCCCATGTTTTATAGCCATTGAACATCACAACACATGGCACGAAAAAAATTATGCATCAACAATAATCATTTATTTGTTTTTGTTTTTTTTTAAATAATAAAACATACAAGTGAATTTTGAGCGCCTTTTATACTCCCCAAAACCCTCGTTTTACACGAAAAAATGTGGGGAAATAAGGGTTACGTATGTATCATGACCTTAGCGACCTACATTCTGAAGTCTCGTGAATGAATGTGCAGGGTATAATTATTCAAACTTTTCTGTTAGATGTCTCAAAGAGTAAACAAGATTGATTCGGAGACTTTTTAATTCAATCTTCAGTTCTATTTTTCATCTTTATCTGACAGAATTGGCTCCTAATTACACTAGCAACAGTAACGATATGCACCATTTAGGTTGCGATATTTTCAGATCCAAGCTTTATTTATTGTTCACATTGATATTTTTGGGAATGACAGACGTATATTGATGTAGCAAAAAGGTATGCAGTAAGGAAATAAACGTATATAATGAGTTAACCTGTCAGCGACATTGATTTATGCCTCATTAGTGAATTTGGGTCATAAGCGGATTTATGATATAACAATGCCATGTTATGACGGTTTGTCAATATGCACAACGGATTTGTTTATGTAACAATCAATTCCAGTGCAGTTTTATATCCAAGTTTGCGGCTTCCTGTCATGGTGCCTTTGAAATTTTTAGAACTCCAAATACAAGACTATATATAGTTTTTAACAGCCAAAAATGATGTCTCCAAAAAGATCGCCAGATGGTATATTTTGTCGCCAATAAGGAAAAATATCGCCGTTTGCGACAATGGCGAAGCGCAGCGCGATCCATGTCTGTGTAAGCATTAACCTATACGCAAACTAAATTCTATTTTAAACGAAAAATTGTGTATCAAAAAACAAGATAACCTTTTGAATTTTAAGATTTTGTGAGATTTCAGACTTACAGAATAAATTCTAACCTAACCATAACATTTTATTCAGGGCTGGGATGGAGGTTCGCGCCTCTAACCAGTCCAACACTAACAGTTGACTGGATTTCAGTTGTATTTGACCTCATCGTCAAAGTTGACGGAAATAACGTGAAGGATAAATTTACTTACATTGATATTACTCCGCCACAAAATTAGCTGAGTAAAAAAATAACACAGTTATTATTACAGCGAAGATTTTTAATTACTTTGGATGTTTTATATGTAAGAATTGGGTATTTTTATATTAAATTCACAAAATAATATTTGCCTTATGAAAGTGATAAAATAAAATCGAGGATTACTTTGTTTATAATGAGTCAATTTGCGTACTCCGGTCTCTCCCAGCGGATAACCAATAACAAAGACTTGGAATTTTATAATCAGCTGGTGCGAACTCTAATGGTAAGTGTACATTATTAAGAGGGTGCTATCAAAAAAGATATTGCATTAGCAAGCTGCTCTTGGGCCTGACGTAGGGTATATATTCAGAAATATGAGTTAACTTTACAGTTAATGTTATGCATGTTAGTGACCTCATTGCGGTTCCTATCAATCTCGTTTGTTTAATCATAACAGTAAGGGATTATATAGCAGTAATTTGTTTTAGATAAGAGTGTAAAGATGATTTTATTTGAGTTGTAGGTGCGATCTGAACTTTCCATCGTTCAGTCTGGAATGGATACATATAACGTGTGTATTTTCTCTGGGGAGGGGGACACCAGCTTCTTCATAAAGTGTGTAGTGGTGGTCATGGGGAAAGTGAAGATTTCATAATTCGAGGGTAGTATTGTATGTGACACTGTAATATCACATGTAATGGAAAGATTCAGAAGTAAACCACAAATGCATATTGATATTATCTTATTTTAAGGTTATTTAATACAGAAGTAATCAAAAGACTTACCAGTATCAAGGATTGTACATGTATGTAATCCATAAGTTTTAGTTGCAGCCAGAATACACAAAAGGCTGGCTTCATGGGTGTATATTCCTGCAAATATCTGAGATATGTGTAAATATGAGCTCAGATTCAGATTCTCCAGTTCACAAATATATATTATAGTGAATTTAATCTGATTATAACTATAATAATAAAAAAAGTTACAAGCATTTGAACACCCTTTGTTGTAAGACAATGAATTTGCAGGTTAGAAGCCATTCTACCCTCCCCACTTCAATCGGCCATAATTTCATAAGGAATTGGAAATTTAAGGAAAGAAAAAAATTGCCAGCAGCCATCATTTACATAAATGTACATCTTTAAAAAGTTTCTTGGCAATCGGGCATTGTCAACCTTTTTGTCAAATCCTTGAACACACTACCTACACGTTCCACAATAGTTACAGTATTGTTTGTTTACTTATTACGGTTAATACGAAACATTTTTTTTGCTATTATTCAATAGCAAGTGCTACGAAGTCATAAAAGATCAAAGTAAGGATCACAAAAAACCCTACAAACTTTGGCCAAAACTGACATTGACGGTATGGACAAACTTCCAAATGGACTGAAATCTCCAGTCACCATTTGTCTGTTAGTTTAACTCGATTTTTGAGTGCATTGCGAACACTGTATTTTGTGGAGGAAGAACCCAAGTAAACTCCAGGAAGCAACCACTGACCTACAGAAAGTTAAGGTAAAGCTTTCTCACTTAGGCCTAGTCGAGACTTAAAACGGCCAATGTGGGTATGTGAGAAAACTTGCCAGTAGCTTCTTATGGGTCGGTGGTTTTTCTCCTGGGGTTTCCCTGGGTTCTTCTCCACCATTAATACCGGCCGCCATGTATAGCCTATCGTGTGCTGGAAAATGGCGTTAAACCCTACAACAACAACAAGACTTAAAACCATGCAGGCGGAGGGGAGTTAATGATCTGTGAAGGCGAACTCCTTAGACCACTCTCTATGACTATTCTTACCCTGTCTGAGATATCTAGACATTTGGGGTATGAGACCAGAGCACATCACAATTTAGAAGTTGGAATTTGTCAAAACCACATGATAGCGGCAGAAAGTTGTAGGTTCATGAAGCCATGAATATTTAAGAAACCTTGTAACAAACCATACCTGCCTGAATATATATATATATATATATATATATATATATATATATATATATATATATATATATATACTTATGTTCTCAGACATAACATCAGAACATAAATTTTAACCTGAATAAGCCAACATATGAAGCAATTATCCCATATTTACTGAAAGCCTGTTCTTGCATACAAACTTCCTTGGTTGCCAAGTATGTCAGCTTTAATCCTAATTATAAAATCTTGTTGGATATTTTATTATTGTGGGAATTGTGACTGTTGTTAACAGTTTACATATGCTCTAAAGTAAGACAGAAGGCATTGTGATTTTAATGCTCTTGCCATTCATTATTACCAAGTCTGTTTACATTCACATCTCCAACATGTTCTTCATTTTTTTTGCCCAATTCTGATTCCAAACTGTCATTACTTTTGGATGATGTCATGTGTTAAAAATTTATATGGATTGGATCTGTTGCATCAGAATAACTAACCATTAGTCACAAATGTTTGAAAATTAAAATGGTGGAAATACAGAAGGTGCCAAGATCCATTGCCTGTCCAGTCTTTTGAACCATTTGTCGGTGGCCTGCTGCCTTGTTAAATTTGGAAGCCACTGCAAGAAGATAGCAGCTATATTTAACTACTAATTCCAGACAGATTACTCAACACTAGGACTTAAGGTTTCGGCTTCTCCTGTGTTTACATTACAATCCTGTAAATGCTTATGTTCCATTTTTATCCAATGAAAAGCTCACTGTCTCCACTGTTTACATTTTGGCGAGTATTTACAAGACAGTGTTTCACTTTGTCTTCATTTGCACATCAGAGGCCCCCAAATCTTTAATTTGACCCCCAGCTTTGATACCAGATTTTGTTTTTTACTCAATCTGACCCCAGTTTTGACACCAAGGAGATTTTTGACTCTCATTCTTGCCCACCTTGAGGACACACTGCAAGGGATGTTTTTTTGTCATGTTAAGTAATGGTATAATGATAATACAAATTTACTGTGAAATTGCAATACAAATACCTGATACAGGATATCTTGATACGAGTATAGAAATGCCAGTATACTGTTTTTTGAACTTTTATTAGACATGCTGTTACTAATGTAGAACACACCACTGTCTTCTATTAGTGTCTGTAGGTATTTGGCACTAAAAGTCGTCAGATTTATTCAGTTGATGCGTGTTTTAGAGCAAAAATATTTTAAAAATAATTTCACAAATGGATTAGGAAAAGACGAAAACCCAATTCAGAGATGAATACATGAATTACACAATACAGCGTTCCATTCTTGGGCAGCTTTGTGCCCCATGCAGGCTGCCTGGAAAGGGTTTTAATATTAGTTGTGGTGGTAAAACAAAGAAACCTCGGATTAGCTCGTTTTACTAACTCCAGTACTAAGATAATTTCTTATTTACAACAGAACTGAATTATGGATACGAATTTTATAAATGCAGAGGAATTATCTGCTGAGTTCTTAATAGAACATGGACTACATAGGTCCTTTGTTCAAATGGTTGTTTCCTGATTCCAAAATTGCAGAAAATATGCATGTGCAAGAACAAAATCATCTAATATTGTTAGGTGTTTAGCAGAAGATACTTCACTTAAAATTGCAGAAGCCATGAAAATTGGGCCGTTTAGTATTGCAACAGACAGGAGTAGTGATTTTGACAAAAAGTTGTACACAGTCTGTGTAAGAGAATTTGACAGTGAAACGGGCAAAGTCAGAGTGCTCTTCTTTCATTACCAGAATTAACAGTAGATTCCACTGGAGAAACCATTTTTTTATTTGCTTGATAATGCTTTGAATGAACATAAGTTGGCAGAACTGTATGGGGTTTTCAGCTGATAATGCATCAGTGATTGGAATTCATAAAGGAGTTGCATTTTATATTTTGAAAAATGTATCCATCATTGTATATATCAGGTTGTCTCTGTATTGTGATGCACCATGCTGCAGGAAAGGCTGCTGATAAATTAGAAGAACTCCTGAAGTATTATATTGGCACTCTACATGACCATGTACTTCATGTGGACAGAACTGATTTTTTCATCTTATTTCCCAGCTAAAATACCCAATAACTCTAAGATATAAATTTCCTCTTTGTCAGGTTATGAAAGGAATATTGGTTCTTTACTATTCTAATGCTGACTCTGAGAGATTGTTCAGTATTGTTAACAAAAATAAAACTGAATTCAGATCCAGGCTCTGTAAGCCAGCACTTAGTGCTCTTCTGGTGTGCAAAACTTTCATAGTCTCAGCTGGTACAAAGTGTTTTGAAATGCATTATGAGAGTCTGTTGCTTTTTAAAGCTCAAAGTGTTATATATGAAAGCAGTTATTGATATTAAAAGTCCAGAGGGATAAATAAATCATTTTGTACATATGCTTATTGAATTTTTATCATGTTATTTGTGGATTACTCTTTTTCTGCTCAGATTACTCTTTTTATCCACTTGGATTACACTTTTTCCTCGCCAGGGGTTGGCATGTATGCATTATGTATTGCAATGCAAACTTGCTGTATTGCAATACATTGCAATGTTTATTCCCTGCAGTTCTCATGCCATTTTAATCCACTTGTTATGCTGGCCACCTGGTCTTGTCATTGGTGAAATTATTACAAGATATCTTAATAGTTAAATTAATATATCGAATAATTGTTTGCAATAGGTAGATTTTGTTGCTTATAAATACAAATCTATAAACTGGTATTTTACCATAAATACTAAAGGACTGATACTAGAGTACTAGTCATAAAACTAGAATGTTGTAATGGCATTTTACTGAGTCATCCTTTGCAATTTGACATAAAAGCTTCCTTTTCAGTTGATTCATTTTTTTTTCACTTCTCTTAAGATGGCCTGAGGTTCTTAATCAGTTCCTGATATAAAAAAAGACATGCAGGAAGTTGGTTCCAACATCAACACCTATTTAAACCCATGTAAGCCAAAAGGAAATCATCTTGTATTCCCACACCCCTATTACCTCATGTAGGGCTACAGTTGGCCATATTTCCACTTTAAAACTTTCAGGATCAGTGATGTTTGATTGATCAGTTGTCAGTATATATTTTAATGAGCTGACACTGATGAGCAATATTTTTGGCATTCTTCATTAAACATTGTAAGGCATCATGTCGTGATGATGAATATTTGTTATTTCTTTTCTTCTGACATTTGTGTTAAATACCTTAATATGTTTATGATTTACATATCGTTAGAGTAGACTTAGATATACCTTCCTCATTACTGTAGCATATCATATCACATCAAAGTATATTATGTTGACACTTACCCAGTGTGAATTAGTGTTATTTTGTTTCTGTTTACAAAACATTGATGAAAATGGGTGGAAAATGTGATTTCTTTATGATGTATAGTGACAGCTGGTGGATATTTGTCCTAAAAGTTCATGAAGCTGCCAGTGTAATGCACACACCATATGTACCGGTACTCATAAGACAAGACCAACTGCAGACTGCACAGACCCATATCTGTCATTGCATAATGAAATGGCAGATATGGGTCTTCAATTTGCTTTGAGTGATCAGTAGAACAAACACCATAGACCCTGATTTGCCTAGACATTATGCTATAGCAGATCTGGATTTGTATTGTTTGCAGTTTGATTTTGACTTGTAAGCAACTATATGTTTTTATTGGTTGAAGGTCCATATATTTTGGCATGTGCTAGGGTTTGATTGATCTACAGTCATGTGTTAATCAAAGAAATAGGTACTACATAACCCACTCATACATGGATACACTGAAGCTGTTTTTTTATGCCTTGTGAACTTTTCACATTGGCTGTTATTTACATCTACTTCATATTATAATTATCAAATTATATAATAATTTATATTTATTATTATATATATAATATTTATTTATGTTGTATTTATATTTATTATTGTATTATATAATAATGTATATTTTCATTGGTCTTGTGCATTTTCAGAGACTTTTGTTTGCAGTTATTTTCTGTACCTTTCTCTCTTACAAAACACACATTAGTAACAGAATAAGAAAGCATATAACAGTTGCTAAGCAATAAAAATTTTACTGCTGGGGAGCTGAATGCCATATTGTTTTTCTCTTGATTTTAAGGCTTAATGGATATGTCAGAAAATTACATGTCTGCTGTGAAATGATAGAGGGACTTGTACCTGCAACATATTACTTCTGAAGACTAGTTAATTATAATTTATATTTAGAGGATGGGTAAAAAGACCAAAGCAAATTTGGATGTCACTTCTGAGAACATAATTTAAGATTTATGCTGAATAACACCAGATGTTTTTTAGGTAAAGGTTTTTTTAAAAATTATTTGAGCTTGTTTAATAAGAAGTATGGTGGAACCAACTGTAAAGTGTTGTAAACTTGTATATGTATCTATAGAGTTTATTGGCACATCAGCACAGTCCTGTTTGTAATTTAGTTCTATGTCAGATTATGTATGCAGAAAAAGAAAGAAATACTAAGATAAAGGCAAAAAGGGTAAAAATCTTCAAACTGCACCATTTAAAAATTTTAATACTTTTCAACTTGACATCATTATAACATCATGGTAAAAGGGTTTCCTCCATTAGTCTTCTCAACAATATTCAGTCCTGCCTTTCTGCTCATTTGTCTCACAGCCCACCATGGGGAGTGTTGTAGATTACCGTAGCACAGAGATTCATAAAGCTTTCAGAAATATTATTTATAGAGCCTTTTAGTACTGGTGTGTTGAAGCAGCATGGGACCCTAGACTGTAACTATGAAAAGATACATACACGTATGGTTATTGTATATATCTGTCTATGCTTGTTTAGTTAGACAATAAAGAGCATGCTTTGCCATAGCATTAAGTGAGTACACACAGTACTGATTACTCTGACAAACTGCTTAGGGGTCGTCCATTTAGTATGTATGCATGGATGGGGGAGGTTAACCCAAATGCATAAGCTTGTGTATGGGGGGGGTCTACTGATAATGTACGTACACATAGGAAACGGGGTGGGTGGGGGGTGAAACCTCAATAATAATTTGCCTGATAAGTAACCTGTTCGACTGGGTTAAGTCTGCATTTGAATTTTAGCTGACACTGGACAAACTTTTTAAAGCTTGTTTCTTTGATGCAGCCAGACATTCAAATGTCAGTGGACTATCTGTTTTAATAAACACATTAATATTATTAATCCTTGATCGTTTCTGCATGGATTGAATGTAGGCAGTTAAGTAGAATTCGGTAGGGGCATCATGCGTACGTATGCAGGTGGGGTGTAAAAAAGTATGCATGTGTATGGGGGAGGGGTCAAGCTTTGCCAGCTTTTTGTGTAATCCGTATGTACTAAATAGATGGCCCCTTAGTTGACATCATATGATGGTAGATGTGGATTTCTGGAGTTTTGAGTTGACCTGACTTGAAAGTATATTTGGTTACTTGTTCATTTCAAAACAGACATAATGAAAGAATTGTGATACAGCTGTGTACATGCACCAACTTGACATCTATTGTCTCATGACCTGCTGAAATCACAAGTAAAATTAATGTGTTGGGAATGTCTTAAATTCTAAAGATTGATGGTTGGTTCTTCACTACTGATCAACCACGAGTTTTATTTGCTTGGATGAACATGTTATTATCTGTATTTTTCATGGATTGTAATATTCACATACTACTTCATAATGAAGTTGCTTGAATCCCATACAGTCTAACAGTTTACCTGCACATGATGTCATGTTGTTGGTTTGTGTTGTGCATAGCAAAGGAAGGAAGAAATAACTGGAAGTTGTTGTTCACCTGATTTGCTTTTTTTTAAACATTTCTTTTAAAACAGTTAAAAATGAATTCAGTTAAGGAGATCATAATTAAATACTTGGTTATGTGACTTTCCCAGTTATTTTGATTAACCTTATGACTAGCGCAAAAAACAAGACTCCGTCTGATATTACAATATGCAGAACTAGGGGCTACACTGTTACACGCAGATAACTCTTTTTAAGATATTTTTCCCTATTTATCAGGGTGCACATCTTGTCAATGTCCACTGATAGAGGGAACAGTCTTGTCACCAGCCACATGTTGGGAATGAACTTTTTTATATGAACTGAAGATACTTTTTGATCATGGTCAACCTGAGAAAAAGAAACGTTCTAAATAAACGTGGATTATTTGACAAGTGTTTGATTGATTAAAATTTTTCCATAATCTCTTTAATGACCATTTTTATATTTTTTCTTTTTATTGGACTTCATGTTTTAATTTATTAAAAAGAGTTTATCTTTCTAAAGTTTGAAATTTTTATGCTGATAAAATTAGAACTTTCAACCTGCTCTTAGGTTCTCTCCTGACAAGTTCTCACAGTTTTAAAAGTGATTGTTTGGGTTAACTAGAGTTAAGGTATTTGTATCCTGATATCCTGCTTATGTCTGGATTACCCTTCAGGCATGATTTCTTTCCTGTGTGAAACATGCTAAAAGGGTTTACCTTGGAATCCATTGTTTGTTATGCTTTTCTGAAGAGCTTATAGCCAATTAAGGTCAGAAAGTGAAGGTACTCTTGAGCATTGGGTAAGCCTCTTTTTTTTAAAAAATATGTGATGGATTATTGGTAAGTTAATTGTCCCCATATTAAAACTGTGTACATTACATTATTACCCAGGATTCCACAGTATTATGCCCTTCCAGAATGAAGGGCCAGGGCAACCAGATGTTGCATTCTATTGTTATGTTCCTATTTCTCAACACATCGCTAGAATTAGCTCACAAAGGAAAAATAATTATCCATGATTCATGATAAGTCTTAATCTCACAGTTACCTAAATGTCCAAAGTATATCTCTTTGGGTTTCTGAATTTGACCTGGAGTACCAGGTTCTTTTTATGTTAGCCTGCTTTTTGGATTTTCAGCTATCATTTTATTACACATTGAAGCTGGTGCGTGGGTGCCTCCAAGCAAGAGTAATTCAACCTAACTTGCTTTGACATCATTTTCATGCTTGAGTGACCTTTCAGCTTTTTAACCATTTGTTTGTACACCAATATCACTTTTAGAAATGAATAATGATCTTAACAATTTGCTGCATTTGTGCTTATTCAAGTCTGTACCATAGGATTAAGTCCATAGCTCATACACATTGTGTCTCCTTGTTAAAAGAGCTTAGAAATTATGCAAACAAGATTTACCCAAGTGAATTTTGATTACAAACATCATGTTTCCTTTAAGGTATTTACAGAGTACTCTTTAAAGCTTCTGATATCTAAAGAGGAATTATTTAATAGTACTTCAGCCTGGAAAGTCAATTTATTACACACAGGAGGGCAGAATAGGCTCCTTTTTATACCAGAGGCACTTTCTGTTTTGCAACCATTGCACTCTTTGGAGCATGGGTTGGTGCATTATTTGCAGTGTGTGATGCCACGCATAACTGCTTCACATAATCAAATAGTTCTGTCAACTTACTGAAGAGTTAACTGGATTAGCGTGATATTGCAGTACTATTCTAGGAAGTAAGTTAAATCTTTCTTAATACAGTAGAGCCTTAACCATTGGTAAATGATAAGGAAAATAGTATAGCTGTTGGTATTCTATGTGGAATTCAGTGTTTCCATGGTTTGGAATAGTTGAATGTGATTGACAGTTTTGTTTACTACATTTGAGTGAATTTATATATACATGTACTTTTCTGATCTATAATGTGATTATGTGATATTACCAATTCATTCTTCATGCCAAATGTCATTTACAATGTAATATGCAATGACGATGATGTAATGAAATAATTATGATTTATGTCAGGTGCGGCTCTTCATATAACTTCATTGGCTTTTGGAACATTTTAGTACCATTTACTTTTCTGATCAGCTATTTTTTTTTTTATACATATTATTCATACCCAGTGTAGTCTTGGTATTTTACAGTGATAAGGAAAATTTTGAAATAACACATTTATATTTTTTTAAGTGCCAGTTTTGTTTTTCTTTAGTAACTTGGATAATTTGAAATTATGTCTCTACTCTTACATTTTAATTATGTTAGAGTTCTGCTTGAAATATTTATTCCTGTTACTCCTAAATAATTGAGTTGGACTACAGTTTTATGAGCTGGGACTCCAACTACTATATTTCCAAGTTTGTGGAGTCTGGGACTCCAGGTTTTTAAGTTATAGTGAGACCTTTTAAAAGTAAATCCAGACAGTGTATATGTTTATACATGTATCTAACATTTCAAGATTTAAGGATGAATTGTAGTAATATTGAGAGAATCAAAGATAATGATTCTTGAAGGGCTGAATGAAAAGTTTTGACTGGTGGAGGAAGGAGGGAAAGTTCACTGAGAGTGGACTCGCTAGAACATATAGGGCAGAGGATCAGAGCACCCCAATATTATTTTAAGATCGATATGATGACGGTATCAGTAAAATATAAATGTTATCGATATGCTGGGCAAAATGGTGGGTGTGGTGTGGTGGTGCACTGAGGGCAGAAGGGATTGGGGCTGAGGTTCCACTAGTCAGTTCTGTACTTCGCATAGGGTGGAATTTTAAAGACAAAGAATTCCCCAGGTTTTCCTCACTGGTTATTTAAAAAAGACTTTTTATATGTTAAGTATTGTTAAAGTAACTTTAATTGTAATTATTTTTGTTTATGATTGATGGTCGTAATTAGGGTTTTATAGTTTACACTTTCAAAAGACTACCAGCTCTACTTGAAAAAAATAGCTGGTAAATTATGGTGTTTCAGATGTTTTATAATTCATTTATTGCACTTTTAGAAGTTAGCGTATGCTCTACGAGTTTATTTTCTTAAGCACATGGGAGCAGCCATTTTCCTTAGCTATTTACTTTAGGCAGAACATTATTTCCCAAAGAGCACATAAAGTCACAGTATTGTCCATTGTGTGTGTTGCAAATGCACACAACTTCACCATATACCAGTCCAGGTTTCACAAGTATGTAATAACAGTACCATAGAACCAGAGGGGAGCACTGTTCTGTTTTTGTAAGGCAGAGATTGGGCTGGCAGAGAAATGGGAAATTATTGATACAGGAGGTGTGCACCATTCTATTATTCTAGGGGATAGAGAAAGGCCTAGAAGGGCAGGGAAGTTGTACTGTTGGGGGGGGGGGTACCACTCTGTTATTCTTTCTTTTTGGAGTACTAATCAAGTATTGGATAGTATTCATGTATTTTTGTGCTGTTTTATGGCACTTTGTTCTTTCCTGTTATTTCTTTTCTCTAAGCAGTTTATATTCTTGATGGATTGTTATTTCCTTTTAAACCATAGATTTTTTTTATGTTAGATCTAATCACAAGGAGTGGGAGCCAGCACCTTAATGAAATGCCTGCTGCCAGCCAAGAAGAACAGTTAGCTCAGGCAGCCAGTGTCACGTAAGTTCATATTTATCACCTGGAATTTTACTAAACATTGAAGGAAAGGGCAGTACATTACTATATTTAAATGTCATTCAAATTTTTTTGAATATGATTCATTAAGTTATTTGCCCAGAAAGTTTTAAAATTTACACCTGAGATGACCGTTGAATTGTGAATGACTTCATTTAGTTGCTTACAAGTACAGAGGAACTTGTTTGGGATTGGCTCCTTTTATCATATTAAAAGATGTATGAAAGGTAGACTTTTTGTCCAAGATACCAGACGTCTGGCCCCATGTTATGACCAGTTGACATACTACAACAGGTGTCAGTTTCATACATGTATCTGCATACAAACTATAGTAACATTTATAGTGTTTATCAAAGGCCTGCTTTTTGACATACATAAAGATAAACTTGCACAGCATAGGGAAAAAAAAATCAAAATTCCATTTTAAATATTATAGATAAACTCCATATCAGATCATGGTCTGTTTTGTTTATTAAACTGATTACTTCTTGCAAAACTGGATCAACCCAGATCTACCAGCATATTATGAGACAGCATATCTGGATCTGTGCAGTTTGCAGTTGGACTCAATAAGAGGGTGTAAAAGTATGCATACATTTAATATTTGGACGCATGAAAATTCCATTAGCTGAATCTTCATCGTTTTATTCTCTTTTATTTTATTCATATGTACAAAGCAGGTGTCAGTCATGATGCAGAGTGCAAGCTATGAAACAAAGTTCAAATGATTTTAATGTGATTCGATTAAATCTTAGCAGACAAGGATACAAGTTACTAGTGGCATCACTAGGGGGTGCGGACTGCACTGGATGACACCATCAGAGGAGTTGACACCAAAATGACTGTCTATAAAAAAAATTGTGAAGGAAGGAGGTCCATGGGGGTGAAACCATGAGTTACTGCACATGACTGTCTATAAAATGTTTGGATTTTTAGGGGGTCCATGGGGGTGACATCATGAGTTACCATACTGGGTGACACCTGTTACTCATTTGTCTGTGCCTAATGATCATACATCAATTGATCAAAAGACTAGTTACACACAGTTGTGCTTCAATACCACCTGTCTGTCATTAGCATTACTTGGCACCACTTTATTCCATAATATTAAAACTCCTGACACTGTGTTTGGAATCAAAAGTGAAAATCTTAAAACTCCTGACACTGTGTTTGGAATCAAAAGTGAAAATCTTAAAACTCCTGACACTGTGTTTGGAATCAAAAGTGAAAATCTTTCTCAGATTTCCCTGTAGTCATATAAATAAAAATCATTACACCATTATACCTTGTATATTTGGAAAGCATCTAAATATTCTAATAAGATTCTCAGCTCAAAAATATTTGATATTAAAGATGCCCATTGTACAGTTTAAAAAGAGCATTTCACAATGTCTGCGGTGAGTTCCATGCAATGTTTTGGATTATCACTATTACATAATTATATTGTTGTTGTTGTTGTTCTAGGGTTTAACGCCATTTTTCAGCACAGGATAGGCTATACATGGCGGCCAGTATAACTGGTGGAGGAAGAACCCTGGAAAAACCAAGGAAGAACCACAGACCCACGAGATATATTGCTGTTACTTTCATGCAAATAAAGTTAGGCTGTACACTATAAACAATGACAGCCACTATGCTAGGTTGATCATAAACACAGCATGAATATATTAAATGTACACTCCAGTAGCATGGATTTTCAGAAATTGGTAATGCATGTTTTTTACCATCAGTTTTTAAATTATACTAAATTATGTGTACTTGAAAGATTATACTTGAGAGAGCTGAGTTCTCAATTCTTCATCTGTTTGAAATTATTCAGTTTTTTGTCTCCATCATTATCATTCTACCCTTTTTTGCCTAGTAGATTGCATGGGGCAAAATCTTCAAATGCCATCTTCCTCCGTTCTTGGCCACAGCAGTTATCCCATCATGTTTTAACACCTGCAACTTTTCCCTCTGTTTAGATTCGTTTTTTTTGTGTGGGGGATTCTATTTGGTCTACCCCTTTTCCTACGACCAGGTGGGTTCCTTTAAGTGCTGTTTTTGGTAGTCTTGTCTAGTGCCATCCTCGGCAGGAACGTCCATCTCTTCTTTCTGATCGTTGTCAAGATAAATACCTGTTGCCACTCCTTATTTCTTTTTTACTTTTTTTGTTCTTTCTATTGTGATCCGGTTGGCTTTCCGAGGCATTTGTTTTCAAAAGTATTCAGTTTATTTTCAAATGTTCATGTACACCTCCAGGTTTCAATCCATACATCAATACTGAGATAACATTTGAACTAAAGATCTTCATTTTCAGTGACAGGCTCAGAACTTTTTATTTCCATATGATGGTTAATTTGTTGAAGGTAACTATAACTTTGGCAATTATGGTTCGTATCTCTACTGCAAGATCCCCATATCTTGTCATCATGCTCTTTAAGTAGGTGAAGTTGTTGACTTTTCTATTGAATTGCCCTTTACTTTATTCATCAAATCATACTTCTCTGTTTCAAGTACCTTCATCTCTGCTGGTATGATCTTCAGACTGGTTTGTTCAGCCCAGTATTTGAGGTTTTTTGTTTTACTTTGCAGTTCTTCATCTGTGGTATGTTATGACTCTATGGTACTATAATAAATAACAGAAATGGGCAAAATCAGCAAGTTTTGTAAAATTCAAGAAACAATTTATTTCCATGAATACAAAGTGAAAATTTAAAAGGAATGTACAGTATTGTGAATTAATTTACAAATACAGTAGTCTTTACAAAAATATAGAAGATTTAATATGGTGATGACAGATGTACCAAAAGCAGATCTGCCACCTATCCTGATTTACTCAGGATCATCCAGAATTTTCATTTAAAAATAGATTTTTAATTTACCCATCATTCTGATTTTTAAAAACACAAAAACAAAACAACCAACACATTTTTATCCATGATGGCTGCACTCCATCAGAGAGAGCAAAAGTGACGAGAAATACCATGAGGAATATACTACAGTCATACCATAAATTTGTATCATTTTTCTATTTTCATTTAAGCACACAATATAGGTATTGACTCAATATATGGTTTATTACTCTGATGCCATTACAAGGGATAATATTTTCCAAAATCCATCTTTATCCCATTTGCTGAAGATGGAAATGTCTCTATATTCACTGTGGTTTCCTCTATATGACTTTAATTTGCTGTCATCTCACATGCCATGAGTAGAGGCAGAAGCCTAATGATTTTTGTTTGTGAGCTCAAACTGAGATTTTTCAGAATGCAGTCTGCCTTCCTTAGCCTAATTTTCAGCACACTTAATTGGTAGACATCACTTCGGCTGGGAAAGCTACCTGTTAATTCTGAGGCAGAGATGTGAATGGTCAAGGTCACTGGATTCCACATGACAAGTTTACTTTCCTCAGGTTTCCCATATCCAATTTGTGTCAGCTTCGTTACACTCAGTTCCCTATTGAGTCTGTGATCTATAGATTAGTCTATCAAAGATCAAAGATCATTGTTACTGGATATAAAAACTGCATTGTCATTCTTTTGAATGCTGGTAACATTCTTTACTGGTTCAAAATCTCCAGGAAAAATCAGAGAAACAGTATTGATTTTCTAACTGACTTCTATAAGGCGCACTAATAGCTCAGTTTATATTGAGATGCCTTGAAGAGATGTTAAAAGTGGTACCTATTTTTTGTTTTTCCTCTGCATCTGTAGCAATGCTGAACCATAGCTGCAAAGTTTGTGTTTTCTCCAGCATGGTTTGCTCCAAGGTACAATTTATGTACAAGACAGTGGTCCAAGTGGATTGTCTCACAAAAACTCAAACATGGTACTTTGCTCTGGCACTAAATGGGCTGAAAACATTACTTACGCACACCTAAGATGAAATATAACAAGATCTGAGACCTTTTGGCAATTTCCAGAAATTCACAACTGCAGACATTAGTTGTGTCATAGTGGTCACATACACACTATGATATCAAAAAGAGTGTCATAAACTCTTTCTTGTCTTTATTCCAGTTGTTAGATTTATTCCAGTTGTTAGAAGATATTTAAACTGTTGAGAATGGTAACTTTTAGAATTTGATGCCCAAACATCATTATAGTCCTTGCATTTGTCCAGATCAGGAACTCCATTGTATACCTTGGTATGACTCTTGGTCATCTTGTAGTACGGATCAAAACCATTTCTACAGAAACTGGTCAGGATTTGTCTGAATTCTTGTTAAGACAGTAATAGTGTCAGTGTCTTTACAGTATTAGTCAGGTCCAATCACCTTGGCAGAACGGACACCTGCATTAATCCTACCAGGAGTACCAAAGGAGTGAAGAAGACACATTAAAGTAATCATGATACAATCAACTTTGATTTGCATCCAAATAAGTTTTATAAATATTTAAAGCTCTGTAATCATTGGTGCGTTTAGGTTCTGCTTTACATCTTTTTTATTTTGCACAGGGTTTGATATTTAAAGAATGAAAATTCCCAATTTTCTTCATTGGCTGTCCTGGTTATTTAAACTGAACTGGTATATCTGTGGTATTGATAACCGTGAGATGGGTATTTGGAAAATATTTAACATTGTGATATGGTATACTGACGTATTTCTGAAAATGCTGATATGCATGCCATTGTACAACACAATTATATTAAGCACCAACAATTCAATGTTGTTAGGCAGGGGCCTGACACTTTTTTCTTTAATTTCCATTTGTCAGTTGCTGGAAGAAATATCTTGCTCTGATTTATATGTGTATATCCATTATTTTATTTTGGAAAAAAATATGAATTGTGATAAAAGAAAAGAAAAATTTTCAGGTCAGAATAATAAAATCACAGCCTTCCCTCCCTCGAAATTAAATGGGCAGTACTTTGTGGTACATGAATTTGCTGTGTGTATGTTAATTGATCTATAAATCATAATCTAGAATTTGTCACTAAAGTGGGATGACTAAGCTTTCTGTATTGCTGATATTGTGAAAGATATAGGGCTGACATTAGATTGATAACAGAAGGAAGTGATAATGAAGCATACAATGTTCTAGCTACACATTTTGATATAAAAGGCAGGAAAAGTCTGAGTGGGATACCAACATATGGGCCAAATATTTATCAGAAAAGGCTGGTTAACATGAAGCACATTTAACTCATGAAAAATATTTAGTGGACTAGTCTAAAGACGTTATGCAAAGTTCAGACAGAAAACAAGTGTTTTCCTGAAAATCATACCATGATTCACAATCTTACAAAGAATACTTTACACATTCCCAAATGCAAATCTATAACTTATGTTTTGGGGTTTTTTTTGGTGCTTTGTTTTACTTTTTAGTCTGATTTTTCCCCCAAATTTGGCATTGACCTGAGTATTATCACAACATTCCATTTAGTCACCATATTGGCATACATGATATGTGTCAAACATGTGATTAAAGGATTATAAATGTAGTTATATTTGTAATATTCACGAAAAATTTGTGACAGACACCTGTTTTTTAATCCAGATAAAAATGTTTGAACTATTTTGTCATGAAGAATATAAATACACAGCTGATGTCATTAAAATCATGACAGGGTTCCTTTGGAATTTCTTTATATTCCTTAATGACAGAAACTGCCAACATCCTGGTACTTTTAACTGCCTTTATTTTTGTGTATGATTAAAGACTGTAATTTGGGTTATAGTGATTACACCTGAACCTTACATCAAATTTGCATCTGTCAAAAGACTGATAACTGTGTTTTGTCATTTTCACTTCCTCGATTTCACAGGTATATTGGAAAAGACTTACCCAATAACTTTTTATTTTTTATACATATTTTATCATTCAATTATTACACTTATAATTAATAATTAATTTATTCATTTATTGCAGTTCCAAAAGTTAGTATTATCTTATTTGGCAAAATTTCATCTTCTCTAGTGTAATAACTGCTAAAGAGTAGTTCAGATTCATTTCACAAGCATGTGGAACAGTCATTTTGATCAGCTGCCTGCAGAAGCATTGTTTGCCTAATGCTACCATCATAGAAATCAGTACAGGTTATATTGCACCGCTCTGGCCTTGTGGTTAGAGCATCCGCCTCAGAAGCAGCAGGTCATGGGTTCAAACTCTGGCCTAGTCATACCAAAGACTTACAAAAATGGTGCTACCAGCTGCCTCGCTAGGTGCACAGCATTAAGAGGTTAGTGCTAGGACTTGTCAGCCTGGTGTCAGAATAATGTGACTTAGTGGGACATAATGCTATATGTCTGCGGCATGATGCTCCAGTGCTAGACGTCACTATAAATTGCCACACTGCAGACATCGTAGTGATATGACTGAAATTTTTTTAAAGCTAAGTTAAAAATCCTAGTCACATACACACACACACACACACACAGGTTATATTGCTGTTTCTGGAATCAGCTGCATTAAATGAAATAAATGCAATTTATAGTGCAAGTGCCTGTTCCAGAACTGACCAACTCACTTTCACTTGCAAAATCCTTGATACTAAACTCAAAATAAACGTTGTATTTTCTGTTTAGGCTTCAATGCCACTTTTTACTGAATGCAAGTAACATTTTTCACTGCTATGTAAAACATGCACACAAAATCAGAGAGAAAAATAGTAATGGTTTTCTTGGGACTATAAGAGGCTGCAATAACAGTTAGTGTAGTGTAGTACAGTGATGACTGCATCTGCTTCTTATTTAAGCAACGTCTTACATTAGTTCACAGTTTGTCTGGACCTCTGGTACAATTATATGGAGATGTATATACCCGTGTACAAGTTAGATCCAGCAAAAAGACTATGCAGACCAAGATCTGACATTTCATAATATGTTGGCAGAAATGGCTAGATATAGTTTGTTAGAACTAGTAGAACAAACTGCATAGACCCCCATATTTTGGTGTTTTATGCAACAGCAGATCAGGGTATATGTTGTTGGCTGTAGGACCTGACTTATTAGGAAGCACATGTGCTAAAATTTATGGAGATATTAGCTTGGAATGTTTGATGATAGATATTTTTTTTAAAAACACCGGTATTCCATTATTTTTGGAAATTCCACTTGTCCATACCTTTTTAAAAGCTCATGAAATATACTTAGATAATAATATTTTAATTTACCCAAAATAATCATGCATGAGAGTAGGTCAGTCAAAAATTTCAGAGCTATTATCAGTTTTTATACTTGCACTTTATTTGTTTTATTTTTTTATATACATAATACAATTTCATATTGTGACCTTGACCTTTGATTTAAAGCTCACAAACTCAGTAGGGAGCTTCCATAACTACGTAATTATTGTTTATGTTGCTTTCTCTTCATGAGTATTATTTGAAAATGTTATTAAAAAAATTTTCATCTTTCTGCAAGTGAATAACACTAATATTCTGGTCCATTAAAGTCTTTCACAATGGAGAGCATTGCTGACATGTACTAGCTCGATTTATGAGTAACAAAGTTACTTTGGAAATTTAATCGAACAATTTACAGATCTGATTGATTTTATTATTGTTAGACAGCACATAATCTATATTTATATAATGATTGCTTCATTTTTTAGAAGAAAAGAAGGGATTCCAAATACATGCAACACATGTTCCAAGTCAGTTGAAATAAAAGCATTGATTTCTTGTCTTGCTTTCTCAAACTTTTGGATGTCACAAATGACAATGTAACACATGCAACATGTGTTGGTGACTCATTTTAACAATATAATGGTGAATAAATCCTGTTGATATTTTCAGTTTTTGTATTACACAAGAAATAATGGCAATGACCTTCCTTTATTATAATTGCTAGTCAGGCTGGTTAAGTATATCATACTTCAGTGTAGTCAGTTTTGCTACCAATATGCTGCTACCAATATGAATGCCTTTTTTTGAGACTACCATATTTACACATGTATATTGGTCATGTGTGAATGCATATAGTGTTGATCCAGGTCTTTCATTGCAAAATGTGCTGGCAGATTAAGGGCTAAGGCCAGTGAAATGGTTCACTGTTATAATAATTTTGCCCTATCAAAACACACACTGATGTTAAAGGTAAAGAATCAGTCCAGATTGATAACTACTGTACAATGCAGGTTTTTTTTTTTTAATGGCAGCTATAAAACATTTTTGGCTATATCAGGGGGAGTAAATTGGAACTAAGTGCCTTTCCCACTGACATACTGAAATGGATGACTTTGGCTTGTCTGGGTGGGTATTGAACCCAAGACTGTAGGATTACAAGTCTAATACTTTACCACCTGTGCTACTGCCTCATAAAGTTACTTTGCATCTTCATGAAAAGTGATTACTTTTTTGCCCTCTTTTTTCATTACATGTATCAATATGTATTGTATTGTCACATATTGCAATGTGCAATATACATGGCATAGGCATATATCATTCGACTCCTAGTCTGTATTGTTCACTTTGGTGTCCCCAGACAGCTAGTGGCGAGCAGAGTGATGGTTGAATGTTACGACCTTTTAAATGAGTAAAGTCTCATCTATGGATGCCTTTTTTATGAGTGGGCAATTTTATGCAGTACACTGTTGCATCTAAGATACTGTTTGCACTGCACTGCAAGTAAAAATTGGAATCATGATTTTCAGTTAATGTACCCAAAATACACATGCATTGTGTTAAACCTGTTTAATACAGGGCAGTCTTGTATCATGACTAAGGATAACGGGGTGCCACCGGGAGATGTCAGAGTTCAGTGCCATCCTTGAATAGGCTAAGGACAGTGCTGCATTTGAAATTATAGACAGTATAAACAGCATAGTCCATGAAAAGGTTGCTTCCTTGCTCTGGGTAATTCATCATCATTGGTAATTTCCCATACTGAGGGTATTAATATCTAAAGAGTTAATAATGATCAACATAGTCAGTGATCTACAACAACATTCTGCATATTGGAATCTACCTGTTATAATGTAAAAGGAAATTCAGCAATGGACTTTCTTTTTTATTCACTGCTTATTTTTTATGACATTTCTCCAGTAAGCTTAAATTATTAATGGTTGACTTTTCCTTGATTTCTAAACTTCAACTCAGTGCAGTGAGAGGTTTTATAATTCTCTTCATCATTAAATCTCTGCTTTAGAACATTTTGATTCACACAATACATGAATGAATAATGTATGAAAAGGTTGGTGATGAATAATAAAGTACCATTAGACAGGGTTTTACATGGGAATGAATGATAAAGTACCATTAGACAGGGTTTTACATGGGAATGAATGATAAAGTACCATTAGACAGGGTTTTACATGGGAATGAATGATAATGTACCATAAGACAGGGTTTTACATGGGAATGAATGATAAAGTACCATTAGACAGGGTTTTACATGGGAATGAATGATAAAGTACCATTAGACAGGGTTCAAAATGGGAATGAATGATAAAAAGTACCATTAGACAGGGTTTACATGTGAATGAATGATAAAGTACCATTAGAGAGGATTTATATGGGAATGAATGATAAAAAGTACCATTAGACAGGGTTTTACATGGGAATGAATGATAAAGTACCATTAGACAGGGTTCAACATGGGAATGAATGATAAAGTACCATTAGACAGGGTTTTACATGGGAATGAATGATAAAAAGTACATTTAGACAGGGTTTACATGGGAATGAATGATAAAGTACCATTAGACAGGGTTTTACATGTGAATGAATGATAATGTACCATAAGACAGGGTTCAACATGGGAATGAATGATAAAAAAGTACCATTAGACAGGGTTTTACATGGGAATGAATGATAAAGTACCACTAGACAGGGTTCAAAATGGGAATGAATGATAAAAAGTACCATTAGACAGGGTTTTACATGGGAATGAATGATAAAGTACTATTAGACAGGGTTTTACATGGGAATGAATGATGAAGTACCATTAGACAGGGTTTTACATGGGAATGAATGATAATGTACCATAAGACAGGGTTTTACATGAGAATGAATGATAAAGTACCATTAGACAGGGTTTTACATGTGAATGAATGATAAAGTACCATTAGACAGGGTTTTACATGGGAATGAATGATAATGTACCATAAGACAGGGTTTTACATGGGAATGAATGATAAAGTACCATTAGACAGGGTTTTACATGGGAATGAATGATAAAGTACCATTAGACAGGGTTTATATGGGAATGAATGATAAAAAGTACCATTAGACAGGGTTTTACATGAGAATGAATGATAATATACCATAAGACAGGGTTTTACATGGGAATGAATGATAAAGTACCATTAGACAGGGTTCAACATGGCAATGAATGATAAAAAGTACCATTAGACAGGGTTTTACATGGGAATGAATGATACAAAGTACCATTAGACAAGGTTTTACATGGGAATGAATGATAAAGTACCATTAGACAGGGTATACATGGGAATGAATGATAAAGTACCATTAGACAGGGTTTTACGTGGGAATGAATGACAAAGTACCATTAGACAGAGTTTTACATGGGAATGAATGATGAAGTACCATTAGACAGGGTTTTACATGGGAATGAATGATAAAGTACCATTAGACAGGGTTTTACATGGGAATGAATGATAAAGTGCCTTTAGACAGGATTTTACATGGGAATGAATGAAAAAGTGCCATTTTAGACCTTGTTTACATGGGAATAAATGGTAAAGTACCATTAGACCTTGTTTACATGGAAATGAATGAAAAAATACCATTAAACCTGGTATACATTGGAATGAATGGAAAAGTACCATTAGACCTTGTTTACATCAGAATGAATGAAAAAAGGTACCATTAGACCTGGTATACATGGGAATGAATGATAAAGTACCATTAGACAGGGTTTTACATGGGAATGAATGATAAAAATTACCATTAGACAGGGTTTTACATGGGAATGAATGATAAAGTACCATAAGACAGGGTTTTACATGGGAATGAATGATAAAGAATTATAAGACAGGGTATACATGGGAATGAATGATAAAGTACCATTAGACAGGGTTTTACATGGGAATGAATGATAAGTACCATTAGACAGGGTTTTACATGGGAATGAATGATAAAGTACCATTAGACAGGGTTTTACATGGGAATGAATGATAAAGTACCATTAGACAGGGTTTTACATGGGAATGAATGATAATGTACCATTAGATAGGGTTTTACGTGGGAATGAATGATAAAGTACCATTAGACAGGGTTTTACATGGGAATGAATGATAAAGTACCATTAGACAGGGTTTTATATGGGAATGAATGATTAAAAGTACCATTAGACAGGGTTTTACATGGGAATGAATGATAAAGTACCATTAGACAGGGTTTTACATGGGAATGAATGATAAAGTACCATTAGACAGGGTTTTACATGAGAATGAATGATAATATACCATAAGACAGGGTTTTACATGGGAATGAATGATAAAGTACCATTAGACAGGGTTCAACATGGCAATGAATGATAAAAAGTACCATTAGACAGGGTTTTACATGGGAATGAATGATACAAAGTACCATTAGACAAGGTTTTACATGGGAATGAATGATAAAGTACCATTAGACAGGGTATACATGGGAATGAATGATAAAGTACCATTAGACAGGGTTTTACGTGGGAATGAATGACAAAGTACCATTAGACAGAGTTTTACATGGGAATGAATGATGAAGTACCATTAGACAGGGTTTTACATGGGAATGAATGATAAAGTACCATTAGACAGGGTTTTACATGGGAATGAATGATAAAGTGCCTTTAGACAGGATTTTACATGGGAATGAATGATAAAGTACCATTAGACAGGGTTTTACATGGGAATGAATGATAATGTACCATTAGATAGGGTTTTACGTGGGAATGAATGATAAAGTACCATTAGACAGGGTTTTACATGGGAATGAATGATAAAGTGCCATTAGACAGGGTTTTATATGGGAATGAATTATAAAGTATTATAAGATAGGGTTTTACATGGGAATGAATGACAAAGTACCATTAGACAGGGTTTTACATAGGAATGAATGATAAAAAGTACCATTAGACCTTGTTTACATGGGAATGAATGATAAAAAGTACCATTAGACCTTGTTTACATGGGAATGAATGAAAAAGTGCCATTTTAGACCTTGTTTACATGGGAATAAATGGTAAAGTACCATTAGACCTTGTTTACATGGAAATGAATGAAAAAATACCATTAAACCTGGTGTACATTGGAATGAATGATAAAGTACCATTAGACCGGGTTTTACATGGGAATGAATGATAAAAAGTACCATTAGACGGGGTTTTACATGGGAATGAATGATAAAAAGTACCACTAGACCTTGTTTACATGGGAATGAATGATAAAGTACCACTAGACCAGGTTTACATTGGGACAAAAGATATAGCACCATTAGACGAAGGGAATGAATGATAAAGTACCATTAGGGTTTTACATGGGAATGAATGATAAAGTACCATTAGACAGGGTTTTACATGGGAATGAATGATAAAGTACCATTAGACAGGGTTTTACATGGGAATGAATGATAAAGTACCATTAGACAGGGTTTTACATGGGAATGAATGATAAAGTACCATAAGACAGGGTTTTACATGGGAATGAATGATAAAGTACCGTTAGACAGGGTTTTACATGGGAATGAATGATAAAGTACCATTAGACAGGGTTTTACATGGGAATGAATGATAAAGTACCATTAGACAGGGTTTTACATGGGAATGAATGATAAAGTACCATTAGACAGGGTTTTACATGGGAATGAATGATAAAGTACCATTAGACAGGGTTTTACATGGGAATGAATGATAAAGAATTAAAAGACAGGGTATACATGGGAATGAATGATAAAGTACCATTAGACAGGGTTTTACATGGGAATGAATGATAAGTACCATTAGACAGGGTTTTACATGGGAATGAATGATAAAGTACCATTAGACAGGGTTTTACATGGGAATGAATGATAAAGTACCATTAGACAGGGTTTTACATGGGAATGAATGATAATGTACCATTAGATAGGGTTTTACGTGGGAATGAATGATAAAGTACCATTAGACAGGGTTTTACATGGGAATGAATGATAAAGTACCATTAGACAGGGTTTTATATGGGAATGAATGATAAAAAGTACCATTAGACAGGGTTTTACATGGGAATGAATGATAAAGTACCATTAGACAGGGTTTATATGGGAATGAATGATAAAAAGTACCATTAGACAGGGTTTTACATGAGAATGAATGATAATATACCATAAGACAGGGTTTTACATGGGAATGAATGATAAAGTACCATTAGACAGGGTTCAGCATGGCAATGAATGATAAAAAGTACCATTAGACAGGGTTTTACATGGGAATGAATGATACAAAGTACCATTAGACAAGGTTTTACATGGGAATGAATGATAAAGTACCATTAGACAGGGTATACATGGGAATGAATGATAAAGTACCATTAGACAGGGTTTTACGTGGGAATGAATGACAAAGTACCATTAGACAGAGTTTTACATGGGAATGAATGATGAAGTACCATTAGACAGGGTTTTACATGGGAATGAATGATAAAGTACCATTAGACAGGGTTTTACATGGGAATGAATGATAAAGTGCCTTTAGACAGGATTTTACATGGGAATGAATGAAAAAGTGCCATTTTAGACCTTGTTTACATGGGAATAAATGGTAAAGTACCATTAGACCTTGTTTACATGGAAATGAATGAAAAAATACCATTAAACCTGGTATACATTGGAATGAATGGAAAAGTACCATTAGACCTTGTTTACATCAGAATGAATGAAAAAAGGTACCATTAGACCTGGTATACATGGGAATGAATGATAAAGTACCATTAGACAGGGTTTTACATGGGAATGAATGATAAAAATTACCATTAGACAGGGTTTTACATGGGAATGAATGATAAAGTACCATTAGACAGGGTTTTACATGGGAATGAATGATAAAGAATTATAAGACAGGGTATACATGGGAATGAATGATAAAGTACCATTAGACAGGGTTTTACATGGGAATGAATGATAAGTACCATTAGACAGGGTTTTACATGGGAATGAATGATAAAGTACCATTAGACAGGGTTTTACATGGGAATGAATGATAAAGTACCATTAGACAGGGTTTTACATGGGAATGAATGATAATGTACCATTAGATAGGGTTTTACGTGGGAATGAATGATAAAGTACCATTAGACAGGGTTTTACATGGGAATGAATGATAAAGTGCCATTAGACAGGGTTTTATATGGGAATGAATTATAAAGTATTATAAGATAGGGTTTTACATGGGAATGAATGACAAAGTACCATTAGACAGGGTTTTACATGGGAATGAATGATAGAGTACCATTAGACAAGGTTTTACATAGGAATGAATGATAAAAAGTACCATTAGACCTTGTTTACATGGGAATGAATGATAAAAAGTACCATTAGACCTTGTTTACATGGGAATGAATGAAAAAGTGCCATTTTAGACCTTGTTTACATGGGAATAAATGGTAAAGTACCATTAGACCTTGTTTACATGGAAATGAATGAAAAAATACCATTAAACCTGGTGTACATTGGAATGAATGATAAAGTACCATTAGACCGGGTTTTACATGGGAATGAATGATAAAAAGTACCATTAGACGGGGTTTTACATGGGAATGAATGATAAAAAGTACCACTAGACCTTGTTTACATGGGAATGAATGATAAAGTACCACTAGACCAGGTTTACATTGGGACAAAAGATATAGCACCATTAGACGAAGGGAATGAATGATAAAGTACCACTAGACCAGGTTTACATTGGGACGAAAGATATAGCACCATTAGACGAAGGGAATGAATGATAAAGTACCATTAGGGTTTTACATGGGAATGAATGATAAAGTACCATTAGACAGGGTTTTACATGGGAATGAATGATAAAGTACCATTAGACAGGGTTTTACATGGGAATGAATGATAAAGTACCATTAGACAGGGTTTTACATGGGAATGAATGATAAAGTACCATAAGACAGGGTTTTACATGGGAATGAATGATAAAGTACCATTAGACAGGGTTTTACATGGGAATGAATGATAAAGTACCATTAGACAGGGTTTTACATGGGAATGAATGATAAAGTACCGTTAGACAGGGTTTTACATGGGAATGAATGATAAAGTACCGTTAGACAGGGTTTTACATGGGAATGAATGATAAAGTACCATTAGACAGGGTTTTACATGGGAATGAATGATAAAGTACCATTAGACAGGGTTTTACATGGGAATGAAAGATAATGTACCATTAGACAGGGTTTTACATGGGAATGAATGATAAAGTACCATTACACCTGATGATGAATAATAGTGTACCATTAGACAAGGTTTATATGATAATGTACCATTAGATGTGTCTCAGCGTTGATGTATTGAAAAAGCTGATATTTGTATCTGCTCTTAAATTAATGGGTAAGTGAAGGGATCCAATTGTTCCATGAGAAAGATAATTGATCATTGACTCTTTATATTGGTGTTTTCTAGCAGCTATGAAATTCTTCAATTTGTTATATGGCAAATTGTGAATTCAGAGTAATTACCAAGTACTGCTACTGCATGGCAAATAGTGAATTCGGAGTAATTACAAAGTACTGTTGTCACGTGGCAAATGGTGAATTTTGAGTAATTACAGAGTAGTGTTACCACATGGCAAATAGTGAATTAAAAGTAATTACAAATACTGTTAAAACACAGAAAATGGTGAATTTAGAGGAATTACTAAATACTGTTGCTAGATGAAACCTGGTGAATTAGAATAATTACAATGTACTGTTACCATATGACAGATGGTGAATTTAGATTAATTACAAAGTACTGTTTATTGTTCTACAGCAGCTCGGTTGGAAGAGTGCTTGACTTAGAATCCAGTACTTGTGGGTTTGATACTTGCCCAGGCCAGCCTGGTTGGTATCCTTGGTGTGTCATTGGGAAAGGCATAAACATGTAGCTCCCACAGCAGGATATGGCGAGTACTGTGTGAAAACTGCTGTTAAAACCAATAACAACAAAATTATTTTTATAGCTTGTACTTGACATAGGATATTCAGACCAGTCTGAATGTGCCACATAATTGTTTTTCAGAAGTTGAAATGGGTTTTATAGAGCTTGAAGCTAGTTCATGGTTGTAATCAGTGCAAAGATTCAAGAGAGGAGGGTGTCAGACATGTGTAGACATTAATTATCTAGTAGTAAAATTATAAATGATAAATGCTGATTTTCCAAATTGGAAAAGTGACCTCTGGTGGAAGAGGAGTTTAAAGTGTTCACTTTGACCAATCACTGCCATCTCACCTCTGTTAATGTGGGTTCAAGTCATGGGTTCAGCTAATGTGGGTATGTGAGAAAGCTTGCCAGTAGCTTCTGTGGAAGGTAGTTCTTACTGGATTACCCGGGTTCTTTTGCCACTGGCTGCTGTGTATAGCTTATCATGCACTGCAAACTGGTGTTAAACCTAAATCAACAACCACAACAAATTTGGAACTATTCAGTCCTTTTCAAACAATTTTGAGCATCTAGTTTCTTTGTATATATGGTTTGTTGTAGTGATAAAACAGAATTTTGGATATTACATTAAACTAGATGACTAGTTTATAAGTCATATCTGGTTGAATAGTTGAAAGAATTTTGTTGTTTTTTAAAGAGTTGAGATACATGGATTTTGTAACTACAGGAATGTTAGTTAGAATTGATCATAAAAAACTGACCTTTGATAAAAAAATAAATAACTGGCTCATGGTCTAGTGGCCATAGCTATAATCCAGGGAAGATAATCAAAACACTGCTTGTTAAATGCAAACCGATTAAAGGTTTATGGTGAATTAAGGTTAATCTCAGCTTAAGACTTCCATTATTAAATCAGTCTTTTAAATTGGCGACATGTAACAGAACCAGGATCTCAGACCACTAGATTTACAAAATTGAATCAGTAGATTGGGTTCTAAACCAGTAGATTTTTTTTATTGACATAAAGTTTACATTCTTCAAGGTGATCGAAAACAGAACTAGTGCATTTGTTGTTGTATATATTGTCTCTTAGTATAACAAAAGTTTTTAACATAAAGTGGATTAAGATTTATTAATAAATTCGATTTAGATTCTGATGTTACATTAATAATTAATTAATGTGAGTCAGTAGATTCTCAAGTGATGAAGGGAATTTTTTTAAAAATCTTATCGTTTACATGAAAGATTTTTTAATAATATCCATTAACATTTTTAGTTTTTCAAGGTAACTGTCTGGTGACCACTCACAACATTGACTGTATTTATTAAAATTCACACTTTACAGGCTGTCAGTAGTTCTCTGGTCTAGATTTCCCTGATTCATTTTGTAATTTGCAAGAATGGTTGATGTCCTCTCTGTATCAGCATTAGAATGTTGTAATGACAGGAGAACTATGATCAGTCTGTTGCTGGTTTGCAAGGTTGATGACTGCTCTCCAGTATCCTTCAAGTTATGAACACTCCATGGAGGAAGTTCCTGACATTGACTTGAGATATATTCCAGAATCTCATCCTCAGGGACTTTGCTCTCTTTGCGGTTGAAAACCATAAGTCTGTTGGTAGGTTTCACCAGTGTAAATTAAAAAAATAAAGTGTTAACTGATATATTTCATCATGGGATTGATCTTAATTTATGTACATGGTATTCAAAGGATGTGTACCTTTGAAACACATAATGCAAACTCGGGACCTTTGCTAGCTGCCTGCAAATGCAAAAAGCTTGGATATCTATGCACTGTTGAACTTGTAATATTTCTTAGCTGGTGGTTTCTTAGCATTAATAATAATAATAATAATGATGCTTTATTTATGGAGGGTGACTCATTAGTCAAGGACTATTCTCCCTTGAGGCCCTCTAAGGAGAGTATAACAATGCACATTATATGAAGATAGCAATAATTACTGTTTATTTTGACATGTTTAGTATTAAAATACTAAATTCCATTATCTATTAGAAGCACATACATGCTCATGATATCTCCTCTTAAATACTCTAATATTTTCAGCAGATTTTACGTGTAGTGGAAGCTTGTTCCACATATCTGTACCAGAGTATTAGAAGCAATTTTTAAGTTGTTCTGTTCTTGGTTTTGGTGGTAGAAGGTTTCCATGTGATATTGATCTCAGCTGGTATTGTGTTGAAAAAAGGCCTGAGTAAGTCCTGAAGGACACACGGTACTAATTATACAGAAGAACTGTGAACCAGTCTAGAAATGGGTGAAGAAATAATAGAGTATTTAGGAGTTTTGGTGGTCCATAATTGGTTAATAATGAAAATTAAAATTTTAGTAAAAATATCTTTTGAGAGTTTATCCTATATGTAATTTTAAAAAAATATAGATAAATTTCTACTGATGCAATTTTAGCATTCTTACAGGCTTGACTCAGGAGTACTCAGTAATGAAAGTAGCACCTGATTCATTTGGTGCAGAATCAATAACGTGTTTCATGCACATGTATGTAAACAAAATGCCGCAGGTCATATGGTGTTCTCCACACATAAACTTGCACCAAGGTTAGATGTGCATGGAGAATTATAGGTCTCATCATCAGCACCCAGAAATTTTAAGTTATTGAATTTTGAATATGATGGTGTTTCCATATGTTTACTATTGGAGTTGAATTAGTACCGTGTGTCCTGAAGATACTCTGGTGCATTTCCATGTAGACATTATATAAAAGAACTGCCTTGTGAAAATCTATCCTGTCATATACATGTATTTTTGTGACCCATTTGAGTTCTGTAAATACAATGTAATGCTTTTGATGGATGATCAACAGATGCATCTAAAATTACACGTGCTGCTCATTTCTGAAGTTTATAAATCCTGTCAGGCTCAGATTTAGCACAGTTTCCCCATACACTAGAACAATAATCCATTGTTGGAAGAATATATGACTTGTAGTATAGATTGCGAGTTTCCATAGGTAAATATTTCTTGATTCTGCTGAGTAGGGCAATTTTGGATGACAGTGTTTTACTAAGCTTATCAGTATGGTCATTCCATAATAAATTATTATCTATGGACACACCTACAAGCTTTTCATGTTTGACATTTTCTAATGGATGGTTATTTATTGCCAGAGATAGTTTTGGGTTCCCTGACTTGTGTAGCTTTTGTGATGTCCCCAAAATCATACATTTTGTTTTTCCTTCATTAATTATCATCGTATTTTGTTGTGCCCAGTTTTGGACTCTAATAAGGTCTGAGTTTAATCTCATTTGGATAACTTAAGTGACTATATCAGAACTAGATGTATACAAGGTTGCATCACCTGCAAATAAATCTGTATTTGTGGATTCATTATTTAATGGTAGATCATTGATAAAGATAAGGAAGAGGAGAGGGCCCAAAACTGAGCCTTGAGGGACCCTTGAATGAATTGTGCGAGTTTGAGAGCTAATATTGCCAATGCTTACTTGTTGAGACCTTTGGTTTAGGTATGATCTAAACCAGTTTAAAGAAGGATTGTTGAACCTGTAACAGTTCAGCTTTTGCAGAAGAATTTCATGATCAACAAGATCAAAGGCTTTCTTGAAGTCAAGGAAAACAATCCCAGTCATATGTCCATTATCCATTTCCTTCTGCTAAATTTCAATTAATTTGGTAAGTTCTGTTTGGCATGAGTGGTACTTTCTTTTTAAATCCTGAATGTGCTTTATGAAATAGAGAGTATGTTTCAAAAAGAATGGCTACCTGCTTTTCAAATAATTCACATTGAACATCCAATACCATTTGTCTAAGGCAGTGTTGACATCAGCTGTATTGCAGACTGATTGGAAGGGTTTGCAAACTGAATCATTTAAGAACATTTCCTCGTCTGTTTAAAGTCCCTGTAATGTGTTTACCATTTTTACATGATTTTGGAACATGTCTAGTTATACAGACTGGGTTGTGGTCACACAGTGCATACACTGGCACATTAATTTCACTTATGTTTTCAGGTTTATTAGTATAGACATGATCAGTGATAGTAGCACTTTTATCTGTTACTCTAGTTGGGGTGTTAATTAATTCAGTAAAGTTGTAAGTTTCAAAGTTACTTATCCATGTTAATGGTGGAGTTTTCAGGTAGTCAATGTTAAAATCACCTAATATGATAGTTTCTGAATCTTCCTTTAGTAATGCTTTTTGAATTTGCACCTCAAATCGATCAATCCAATCAGCTGTGGAACTAGGTGGTCTGTAAACCTAACATAAGAGTATTGGCTTTGATTGGGCAAGGGTTACTTTAATCCAGATACTCTCTACCCCAAAAGTCTATAGGTCAACATGTCTATTATAACTAATGGAACTGTCTACATAGAGAAGAATACCCCCACCCCCCATGGATTCCCTGTCTTTTCTTTCAAGGTTGAACCCCTGTATTTGGAGAGCCAAATCATCAGTACCATCAGAAAGAAAGGTTTCACATAGACCTAGAATATTGACTGATCTAGTTCGCTGTAATATTAACTTTATCTCATTCAGTTTAGGGAGGATGTGTTGAATATAATTAGGTTGATTACTTGCAGACCTCTTTTGAGGAGGTCAGAGACATGAAAATTTCAATTAGAGGATTGATTTTCAGACAAGGGAGTATGCAGTGTAAGGGTATTGTTTTTAGACTTGACAGATTTCTTTTCATCACCTCAATTATTTATATAAACAAATGATGAAGATAACATACAAGATCCATATGTTGCACCATGACCACATGTAGTGGATACATGAGAATGTTCAATATGAGACTGATTTACATACCTACAAGAAGACATTGATATATTAGACACTTGAGGAGCCTCAGAGGGAGAAGTAACTTGAACAGTATCACATAGTTATTTACATGTTAACAAGTTGCACTTTGTACACAAATCAGATAGTGCCTGAAATCTGTTTATAGAATTATAATTATTACATTGAAAAGTATACACATATTCTAATGCATTTTGTTGCTGGATATGTGTTGCACAGGCCTGCACATTATTGCCTTCTATCTATTTTCCTAAGGAGCATGGCAGTACCTCTGGTAGACAGGTGGATTCAGTCTCGCTGGTATAATTGTTGGTTCACTTGATTGTCTTTGAAGAAGGTCCTGTATTGCGGAACAAAGAGTGGAAATTTTCACACAATGTACTTAGGGTATCATTTAATGGAGTCATAAGTACATCCCTTCATGATGGTAGACCTGAGTTGATTATTTTACATTCTGTGTTTTTGGACCTGATGGCATACAACAAGCTTTCATAATCGTCCTTAATGCAATTTAAAGATTGGTCATTACTGTAATTATTGCCACCAATGAGAAGAATTACATTATTATATGGTGACATATCCCAAATTATTTTTTGGGGGGATGGGGAAGCATTAAATTCTGCATTTTGCCATGAAGTGAAAATATATGCATGATTTGTATTAAATATTCCTCTTAAAACATCTTTAACACTACAGTAAACAATTAAGGATGATAAAAAATCAAAATAGTTACTGAAGTTGTCTTCAAAGTAGATTATTATGGCTGGTCTCTCCGTCTCATCTCCATCCAGCAATGGTTGTCCAATTTCTCTTCCTTATTACTCATAACACCTCAAAAGACATCATGCAATTTAGCCTTCATCTCCTATTCCAACAAAAAGGTAATCAATTAACAGGTCTTTGCCATGCATCATTGCACTGGTCGTTGTACTGGTGGAACATTTCTGGTACCCAGTAGCCTGGTTCTGGCTGGTTTCGATAAAACGTGTAAAAATGCCATTGTTCAGTTTGTTAATTTTATTTTAAAAAATTCTTCTAATTTTCAAAGATTTCAACTGTTTATGCATTGTGTATTTGAAATAACAGAATAATTTAAACTTTTTCTTCCACTTTCAGGGCCATGTCAGTAATGGATTCTTCCAGACTGTCAACATTTGTGATCTCAATACTTCTTATAGTATATGGAAGTTTTAGGTATGTTTTTGCTCAATTCAGTTAAGTGTTTATCCAGATATCATTTATTTAATGGTCTACCAGTGTGCAAACACACCTTCATTTATATGATAAATTTAATCTTCTAGATGTGATTTTTAAAAGTATCACATCAAATACCTCATCATTATTGAAAATAATGACCACAAAACATTGATTTTTTGTTGCACAAGGAAAAATGCTCCTAGTCAGTTTTATGCTCGTCAATTTCCATAAGACAAAGCGGAAGTGACTGTGCATTTCTACTTTCATTGTTAGTTGCATTCAGTTGATGGTACTGTGCATCCGACTAGTGACAGGCAAGATAGTCTGCAATGGCCATTTGAGAGATGGCAATTTCGATACTGTCTATAAAATTAAAGAGTCACTTGGTTTTACGACCATCAGATGACTCCTGCCAAATGTAGTACCAAGCAAGTTTTATTGCTAGATATCTGAGTCGGTGAACACCAGATCAACAGAGATCAAGGGTTACGGCAGGGCTAACAACATGTAGACCAAGAGAAGCTTGTACTGAAGCAAGGTAAGATATTTATACATTTTTATCTTGCTATATTATTAGTTGTCAGCCCCTGTTCCTTGCCACAAATATACCTAGCAAAAGAACAATCAGTGGGAGAGGGTGATTTTAGTGGGAGGGTTTTTGCAAACCATATTAACCCCACCCCTACTCCCCAAAATGAATCCTACTTTACCATGATGGGTGTATGTGTAAATTTTAGTTTTGCCCACTTCCCCATTATTATTCCACCCACCCACCCTGAAACAATTAATTTGCATGCCCAAGCTTATTTCATGCCTGTTAAACAATAATAATAATGACAAGTTTTCTGCTTAAGCCAAAATGTTGTAAATACTTGATGTATTGATTGTGTTTAATTGTAAAGGCTAACTACCCCTTTGTGTTGAGGCACTGGGAGTAAATTACCTTGTTTGCCAGAATATACACAACTGTCAATAGATGATGGTCTAGGTCAGAGTCAAACCCACATCCCATTGATTGTGAGTGTCAATACTAATGTCTGTTCCATGTGGAGAGTATAGTATTATTATTCACAATATTTACTGAACCATAATTAAAACGATTAAACAAAATACTTTAATGATGTCAGTGTAAAGATATTACCTTCTAATGCTGCTCTAATTATATCTGTATACATAGGTACTGAATGAGAATTTTGAGAACCAGCACCTGGAAGATAATGCACTAGAGAACCTAAGACATTAGATGGTGTGAAATAATCTGTGATGCATTTTGACGTCACAGTGAACTTTCCATTCTTTCCCTGTTTACATGGTTTGTTTAGCTTCATAGTTGATATGGATTCCTAAGGCCTCACAAATTAAAACTACAATGTATTGGTAATATATCAAACTATGATCAACTCTTAGTTGTAAAAGTAAGCAAAAAGATTTGGTGCAATTGTCAGCTATTATTCAGTCATGCAAAAGACTTCATGTGTGATTCCATATCCACTGCAAAGGCATGAAACACATTTTTCATACTCTTATTACAGGGACTAGATACACCATCATGCAGTGTTGCAGTTCAATGTCAGACTGATAGGATACTTAAGAAAAAACAAACAAGCAAACGAAACATCTAATATTATATTAACTAAGCTCAGTATGATTATGTAAGTGTTTGACTCACTAGACCAAGCACTTGTCAACATGTTATTATTTAGTAGTGATACACTTTAATTGATACACATATTCATAAGAAATCTTCATCATATGTGTGAAAACCACGATGATCAGAATACACGTCTAAAATTTCACCCACTACACAGGTTGTGAAGTAAATGTCCAGCAAGTAAAGAGAAGGAGCAAAGGCATTGCAAACTATCATGTGCTTGTCAGCATTCATACATGACACTCATGGAAGAAAATGAGCATACTGATTCAATGTTACTTATGAATAAGTCCATTTTTAAAATGTTGGTAAACACATTTAAGCTATGTACAGATGATGTTACATTTCAAGAAATTGAAGTATTGTTAATTTTACTCAAGACATTTTTTTCTTCTTCTCTTTTCAGATCAATGAAGTGAAGAGTAGTTATGACATGGAGCAAGAGGGATTTTCCAGAGCCATAAAAAAAACTGCAGAACTACAGTAGTTGTTGTTTTGGTGTTTAACGCCGTTTTTCAGCACACAGTAGGCTATACGTGGCGGCCAGTATTAATGGTGGAGGAAGAACCTGGGAAAACCCAGAAAGAACCACCGACCCACGAGTAGCTACTTTCAAGCTTTCTCACATAACCACATTGGCCAAATCTGAGACTCAGAACCACAGTGTGGAGGTGGACACTATTATTATATTTACAGACAGTCATGTCCAGAACAGAAATGGATCATTTTTAAAATGTTTGAACTTTAATAAAGTTATGTTATTTCATGTATCCCGGTTTTCTGCTACTTATTTCATGTTTTCAGAGTCAGTGCCTTTAGCATAAAATTAGATTTTACTATAATCAGTGTTACGAAGCTAAATGAATCAAATGTGAACATGAACAGACAGCACTGTTTTTAATATAATAGTATAGAATCTGTTCAAGAAATGAAATTACAAAGGGTTAAAGAATTTTTCATGAGAATTTCCAAGGTAATGGACAAATGATTTTAGCACCATCTGTTATCAAAATGAAAGGTTTAGGTAAAAATTCCACACTCAAGTAAAGTGATAGTACTGATACATTTTGTTAATAAAGGAAGGATTTTATGAAAAGGAATTTTAAGCATAATTTTTCACATGCATATAAAGCAATCACTTGTACCAAAATTGATCCTGATAGTAGCACCATAATTAGTGTAAGAATATTTTGCCTCCAAGTGCTCATGAACTCAGATTTCTTTTTCCTTTTTAATAAAATTCTTCAATTTTGCTATCTGTGGAGGGTAGTAAACAATCACACCCAAAGTACATTTGGGGTCTGCATTTCATCATGGTTTAAAAGGACAAACTAGTCATAAAGTTAATATTTATTTTGACATCTCTCACAGCCTGAGTCTTAAGTGTTTAACTTTTTACACCACTAGTTACTGATGAACCATGCCCACATGACAATCTGCTCTGAAGATATCCAAGTTTTGCCCAAATGCGTGCCCTTCTCTTTTCATTATGAAATTGAAATAACATTAACGAAAGAATAATAATAATAATAATTACCATAATGACAATAGTAATTACCAGAATGAATAGCCCAAGCGCTACTCAGCCTCATGATGCCCTATGTCCTCTTTAGGGCCCTCGTCCATGTTCTCATCTAGAGTTCACCTTCCTCATACGACGAAAATCAGCATGACAAATTTGTCGTAAATTTGCTTGAATCATCACTAAATTCAGCCATCACCACATACGCTAAACTTGAGGGACTTCCCAACAGTACATCACTTCCAGAAATCCTATTATCACCAGAAGTATACAAATATTTCTAGAGCGTTTTCCATAAAACATCGATGAATGCACATATTATTGTCATTTTCTTCTCTGTGAGTTAAAATATGCATTTTTAACATACATTTCTGAGTTACTTAGCAAAAAATGAACATTCTGATATATAGTGTGTATTACACTGTAGTAGACCTTTAAGTTTTCAGTTCATATGAAATGAAACCATATCAGTCATTTCAAGCATCATATATGGGTGCCGTGAAAGTGACCCATGCTATAAGAAATGCTGCTTTACATTCTTTCAGAAATATGCACATGTAATATTGTTGGGTGAGGTGTTTCATTGTGGTTGGATTTCTGTTATATTTATCAATAAATTTGAGGCTGTTATAAGTGAGGTCACATAAATGAGATATGTTCTAACAAAAGCTATGGTATAGTAGTGCACAAAATACTCCCCAAATACACGTATACAGTACAAAATACTCCCCAAATACACGTATACAGTACAAAATACTCCCCAAATACACGTATACAGTACAGTGATGAATGCCATATTGGTTCTTACATACCAAGAGCTAAATTCAGTTGATGGAAACCAGATTCATTTGAAATATAATTAAAAAGAAATAATTTGACAAATTGAAGCAATCAAATGGCATTGATGATGTGTGTGTGTGCAGTCTGTCACTCAGCACAACTACAAAATTGTTATATTCCAGTTTTTCACATTAAGGGACCTCTGCAAAAATGTAATCTGTCACATAGCATGTTACACAAAAATGCTGTATACACTGGTTCATTCCACATATAAGCTCTTGGGATGGCCTGTCAGCCATCATCTGATGTTGTGTCATCTGTTAGCACAAGTTCGTTATCACTAAACCTCCAATACTTCTTGGAAGGCTGCTAGGAACCTTTATACACACATTCATCCCTAGGTCGCAAGAATCCCTTTAGCTTGGTGGGTTTGAAATTGAAGTTTGTGAAACTGTCCTGGAAGTAAATATGGTTTAAGTTAGCTTTAAACTTCTGAGTTGAACAGAATCTTTACTGCTGCTGCATCAGTCTTGAAACAGACTTCTGGACTTTTAAATGTATTTTTCCAGTAAATGATATTTTGTTACACTTTTTTGAAAACTGATCTAGCATGTGGAAAAAATTCAACTGCCTTAGTTTGACGGTCTTGTTAGGGTTGGTAAGTCCTAAATGAAAATGGTACTGTTCAAACATCCTGTATGGCTGTCACAGCAGCCATTTGAAAAATGTTATTGCTACCCCAGAATGGATGGTCATATCAACAAGAGGGTTTATCTAAATGACTTCTTAAAATGTCTTCTTGGTCAGGCAACCACGATGGCTGCCATGGCAGCCATCTTGAAATTCTTGTTATCACTGCTTCTCCTGAATGGTAGACTGCTCCAGTGGCCTAGTGGTTAAAACACCCGCCTCAGAAGTGGGAGATCATGCGTTCAAACCCCAGCCGAGTCATACCAAAGACTTACAAAATGGTACTAACAGCTGCCTCGCTAGGTGCTTAGCATGAAGAGGTTAGTGTTAGGACTGGTCGGCCTGGTGTCAGGATAATGTGACTGGGTGGGACATCATGCTACATGTCTGCAGCATGATGTCCCAGTGCTAGACGCCACGCTGCAGACATCATAGCGATATGACTGAAAAATTGTTAAAGCTACATTAAAAATCCTAATCACACACACTCCCACATGCCTGAATGAAAGTCATATTGACATGGTGCTCTTACCAGTAGACTTCTTATAATGTTTAGTTAGTCCTAAATGAAAATGATTCCTCTTGGACATCAAAATATGACTACCACAGTGACCATTTTGAAAATCTTATTGCTACTCCATCTGAATGGTTGGTCATATTAGCATGTGGTTTTCATTTAAAATCCTATTCACATGTGGGTTTCACTTATGAATTATGATGATGTTTAGTTTGTCCTATATGAAAATAATGCCGATTTGGAGTCCAATATGACTGCCATTGCATGAAGAACTTGTTACTGCTGATCCTGAACAGAAAGTTGTATCAGTGTGGATTTTGCTCAAGAGGACTTTTATGATTTTTAGTTGGTCCTAAATAAAAATAGTGGCTGTCTTAAAAATCTTAATATTGGTGCTCCACCGGAGTGGATGGTCAAAGCAGCATTGGGTTTTCACAGGAAGATTTCTTACTGTGTCTAGTTGGTCTTGCACAAAAATTATGTAGAGCTGATATCCAGTATGGCCACCAGCAGCCATTTTGAAAATCATGTTATTGCTACTCCACCTAAATAGTAAGTCACATCAACATTGGGTATTCACCAAGTCCTCTAATAGTTTGTCTTAAATGAAATTAGTACTGATCTTACATCCACAGTGACTAATTTGAAAATCTTCTCATAAAAGAAGATCAGTTATGGTTTCAGCACTTAGCAGTTTAAAAAAAAAGAAGAAATGTTCATATCTTGAATTCCTGGAAATTCTTTTTTGGACAGAACATTCTTTTTGTGGGATTCTGGTTTTCTAATTAATATGCCTGTCACCTTCCATTATTTACAGCCAATAATGATATATATCAGCATTAACTTTTGTACGAAATAGGAACTTGAGTTAAGAATTTTATTTAAAATGAAATTTACTGAGTTGGAAATTATATTTTCATTATGTTTTATGACATTATTGCTGTTTGATTTACAGATCATTGAACCTAGAACAACAGAATAAAGAAAAGGAAAAAGAAAATGGTTATGCTAATAACAATGAGCAGGAAAACAGTAAGTTTTATATTTTGCCTACATTAATCCATAAGCTTTTCTATTCACCTAACTGCAAAGCCAAATGGGCTTATGATATGGTCCTGTGTCAGTTTTCTTTTAACAATTTTTAAAATCTTTTCTGAAAAGCCACTTAAACATTTAGACTTGATTCTGCTGGGAGGTGTCTGGTATCAAGGCCATTCCAATTTGTTCAAATTATGCTGTTCCATCATCCAGTATGGCTCATGTTACATGTAATAGAGTAACGTATACTGCTCAATGGAAGTTAACCAGTAGCCATCTTGAAAATCGTTTTATCATTTTTGCTCTTTAACAGATAGTCATAAGACTTTACCAAAAGACTTCTTATGGTGATCCTAAATGAAAATTGTGGTGCTCTGGCATGCAGCATGGCCACCATGGCAGCCATCTTGAAAATCTTGTTATTGGTACTTCTGAACGGGAAGGCATAGTCACATGGGGTTTTCACTGAAAGACTTCCTTTGATGTCCAGTTGGTCTTAAATGAAAACAGTGCTGTCATACATCTGATATAGCAGCCACAATGACTCTTGAAAGTTTTCACTTCTTCTCCTTGATGGCTGGTTATATTGATATATCGTGCTTTTACTGAAAGACTTCATTTGATGTCTAGTTGTTACTAAATAGAAAAGTGCCAATCTGTTATCCAACATGGCTACCATTGACAGCTATCTGATTTATAGTTACTGCTCCAAAACAGAACTCTCTGTCAGGAAGGGGTTAAATTGTATCATTATACCATGTACTTTTTTCAGCCAGTTATGTAATAGAGACTTTCTATTTAAGGTTTGAGCAGTTTGAATTTTGTCTGAAAAATGCTTATGTTTTGGAATTCATACATAAACCTGTAATGTCTGTATTTGTGAAGAATTTAGCACTGGCTGCAGTATACAGACATGATTTTTCTCCATTTTAAAGCAGAATTCTGCATTTTCCTGACTTGAATCAGATTTTTCTTGATATAGTCCATTTATTATATCATCTCCAATCCGGTTTTTAAAAAACGTTTAGTCTGTTCCCATTCCACAGTGACCCTTGTAAATTATTCATTCCATATATTAGTTAGGACATGACTCTCGTAAAGAGTATTATGATTGGTCAAAGGTTTAAATTCATCCAGTGAATCTTCGTGTAGTGGAAACTGATAGCAATGGAAAGAAGAAGCATGCTTGCAAAACATGTCGTCCTGATTTGTTGAGAGAGATCATGACACGAAAAGTTTAGATAAAGGTTTTAAAAACATATGGAAATGAGAATGCTGGAGCGAAAAGTTGATGGAAATTTAGTTGGTCAGTTTATAAGAAAACTGAATGCTAGAGGACTGGCATTTTATGACCTCTGCAATAAAGTTCTGAATTCTGGTAATCACGGTTGAAAGAGTTTGGAACAGCACCTACAAAAGAAGTTGCATACGGAAAAATTGAAACTCAGAAGGCATCTGGAAAGTGCAATTCATTACTATAAAAAGATTTCTTGCATGAGAGAACAGATGTAGCCATCTGTCAGAATATGCGTGCTGCATGTCGCCAATACAAGCACTTGCTTGAAAGGAAAAAGGCTGTCATTGAGAAGGAAAAGAAATGATTGCACATTGAGCCAAAAAAGTCAGTGGTGACAAAAAGGAAGGCTAAAGAAGTCTTTGCCAAACCGCAAAAAGGCTTGACTGGCATATCAACAGGTTGTGTCCATTGGAGAAAAAGACAAGTGAATGTATGGGATTATTTGTATATAGTTGATGTACTCGGGTGTTTGTTTTACAGATTTGTTATGAAAAGAGAGAAGTATAATATATTTGCTGCAAAAATTGACAAATTATTGTGAACACTGACATGCACATGAAATAACTTAAGCATCAATAGTGTTGGAGAACAAATTCATTTGACTATAAATATTGTGAAATTGTTGAAGTCAAGTTGACCATTTTTTCTAAGTTTATTAGTTTTTCAAATAATTATTTTGGTTTATTTTATGATCGTAAGTTGCACCAGGAGCAGTTGTTTAGGAGTGTAAAATGCGTTTTTCACCCCCAGATCAGGGGCACTGCCCCTCAAGACCCCACTGGGGGAGGACCCATAAACCCCCCTTTAAATTTTTTCAGCTTTTTTTTATGGAAGACCAAATCATGTCTGAATATATTCATTTTCTTTGATTTGCTTCAGTTAGTACGTTCAGAAATTATCAGTAATGTTGGTTAAGAAAAATGGATTTTAATAGTAATACATTATCTGTCTTCTGTATTATGGGAAGAAATTACCCTTATCCATAGAATGAGAATTCATCCTCCATGTGTGAGCTGCCTTTGAGAATTCTGGAAAGAATTCAGACCATAGCACAAGTCAGTAGTCATCATCTTTTTACTGGATGCTATTTTAATTGTAATCTGTGAATCCTCACTCTGTAAAAGTTTTGCTTTCGATTTGCATCTAAACATGCATCAGTCATTCTAATACAGGTTTTCATAATTCTCCGAGGTTGTCCCTATGTGCATTATTTCATAATTCTCCAAGGTTGTCCCTATGTGCATTATTTCATAATTCTCCGAGGTTGTCCCTATGTGCATTATTTGTTCAGTGATTGATTTTCAGGGCCATGGCATCAAGACATGGTTGATGCTGCCAGATGTAACTAGACATCACCCATCACCCCCTCATAGTGTGAGGTCCAAGAAGGAGCGAACAGAGTCTCTTCCCACACACACCCCCCCGAAAAAAAGCAGTGGCATCCTACTGATGAATCTGCTTTTAGGGACAGTCTGCTTGCTCTGTGTGAGGGGTCTCTGGGACAAGGCTCTCTTTACCCCTAGGTCTCCAAAAGGAGACATCTCCACAGCAGACATTGAGTCACAAATCCTGCCTGTCTGCTGCAGAGGCAAGACAAGGACATCCTGTCAGACCAGATGTACTTGGGAGTTTGATGCAGAGCAGGCTGAGGTAGTGCCTCCTCTCTTATGGTCCCTTCCTACCCATCAACTAAGACACAGAAGTGGGGAGAGTACCCATAGGGACTTGCTTCCTCTTCTGTGCTGCATTCTTCCTTCAGTTTCATTAATCCCTGTAGGAGGTCTGGTCAAGCATAACAGATTATGGATGGGTCCACTTTATCATACAAGGAGGATGCTGGCTTCAGTTCTGAGAGTTTACTCTCTGGAAAGGATCTGCATGCAGTTCCATCAGTCAAATTGTGTGCATTTAAAAGGAAGAGGTGCACTCCCTTCTGCAGAAGGGTGCAGCTGGAAGATCATTAAATGGCTTGTCTCTTGTTTCTTACTCCTGAATATTCCTAAAAGGGTATAAAGTTTCCACTTATCATAGACCTTTCCACTTCAGACAGGTTTCTGCAGGAATAATCTTTCAAGATGGAGACCACAACTTCAGACTTGCCATAAGACACAGTCGCTGAGTGGTATCTATTGACTACAAGAATGTGTACCTCCACATCCCTATATTTCCTCCTCACAGGAAGTGCCTATGGTTCTGCTTCGAAAGAGTCTTCCAAATTAATTCTCTGCCATTTAGCCTAGCCCTTGCACCCAGATCATTTAACAGGGTAATGGCAGTAGTTGCTATCCACCAAAGGTCACTGCAGATTCCTATTCACCAGTATATTGAGAACTGGTTGGTCCACAGTAGAGTCCCCAAGTCACAGCCTGTTCCACTGCTGGTCCATAGTGACCTGGCTGGCCTTTTCCCAACCTAGATAAATTAGAGCTTGTCCCATCTCAAGATTTTTAGTACATGGGGATGAATTTCATCACAAAAAGGTGGTTTAATTCATGTAGGAATGGACAAAATCCTGGCTCTGTTGAAAGCATTCACTGAGTGCCATAACCTTGTTGTCACCTTGCCTATCTCTTTGTTAACCTAGAAATCTATGGTGGACCTGGTTCCCTTAAGACTGCACTTGTTTTCCCACTTGTTTCTTCCTTTGGTAAAGTGGAAACCTCACAAGGAACCCCCGACAGCTCAGATTTCTCAAGCACTGGACTTTTCACTGCAGTCATCACAGAGTGGTTTCTGCACCAGTCCATAGCAGGCTATTGTCTTAGTGGGGTAGAGACTTGTTTGTGACAAAACTCAATCACATGTTCCCCTTTTATGTCTCCCAGTTCACTGTTAGACAGCCTGGGCAGTGGATACCTTCAGCTTGAAGTGGAATTGCCTGATTGCTTTAACTACCCACTTTTCAGGTATGATTTTGCAAGTGTTCCATAAAGTTAGCAGCTCAGGAATCTTCTCAACCTGCTGATAGACTAGCCCAGGACATTGCCTCAGGGGAGGGACCTTATGTTTCAGTACAGGGGCTTCCACTTTAAAAATAGCCCATAGATTTCCACCTTCATCCTTGGCTCATGTCAAGTGATCTATCTGCCTGGACAGATTTTCTAGCAAAGTCGCCATCATTTAGGCCTGGGGATGCAACACGCCCAAGGTCAAGGATGCCATGTGGAAAATCTTTTACTGATGATGTAGTAGGCAATGCAGTAATTCTAGCTGTCCATCTTTGAATGTAGTGGCTGATTTTCTTCTCTCTTTTTGAAGTAAACAATTCTAGGTTTCTACTATCAAGGGCTATAGGGCAGCCCATTCGGACACTATAACGTTTTCTAAAGGCCTAGCTATCATTTTTGATTTTCACATTGCTTACCTTATAAGGTATTTTGAGCCACAGAAACCAGTGTCTTGCTTACTTATTCCAAAATGGAACATTGTCTTATGGTCATTAACTTGAAAAACCATATAAGGTTAGCAATGTGAGAATGGGGCTGTCTTTAAGAATCTCACCCACAAAAATGTTTTCTTGTTCTCTTTAGCATCCATGACACAAAGGAGTGAGATTCATGCCCTGTCTTTTATACAAGGTTGCCTAAGGCTTAATGGGAATCAGTATCTCTTCTTAGCCAACCAGGTTTCTTGGTAAAAAAAATCAGTTACTTTGGTATCACCACTTCCTGTTTATATCCCCAATCTCAATCATATCTGTGCAGGGGATGATACAGATCAACTTTTTTGTCCAGTTAGGGCAGTAAGATATTTTTTGGGCAGGTTCTGAAAGGAAAAAAGGAAAGGAAACATCTTTTCCCTCTCTTAAAGGGATTGGCTGACATTTCAGTATCCACTATTTTTTAGTGGATTGTGCAAATAATCAAAGGAGCTTGCCATAATAATTAGAATTAAAACCCATGAGGTCCAAGCCATTATTACCTCTTGGGCCTGTCTATCTAATTCATCGTTTGAGGATGTTCTGAAGGCCACATTTTGGTGATCATATACTACATTTTCCTCCTTCTTTGTTCCTTGATGCACCAGAATGATGGCATTTATTCTCTGAGTCCAAAATCACATCACAAACAAAAGTAGCAGAAGCGCATGCTAACTTACATTAGTGGACATTCTTACAGTAAAGATGTGTAATCCTTGTTTTTACCAATTCTTGAGGTCATCAACCATCCACTGCACTGGCGAATTCCGCATGCATCACCAACAGGTAATGTATTACTAGTGAAATGTAGTTGGGGGGTACAACTAATGTGAATGCGGTAGTTCCCCTCTTGAACGGCCCCCCTAACCAGCAGCATTGCTTCTTATGGCCAGAATCCCTTTGTATTTGTATTCAAAAGTACCCCTCAAGAATGACCACCCCTCTAACGCAACCAGCGGCAAGCAAATTAGTAAAAAAAATGGAAAATGTTTCCCTTATGAGCTGCCACTTTTTAAAAAAAATGTATCCAGAACCAATAATTAATTCATATTGTGACTTAAGGTAAATAATCAGATTATTGTCGATACATCATGTCTCCCGATGTCAGGTTTCCATTACTGAAAGAAGTGTTGACTAAAGTACATGTAACAGTAAGATTAATATATCATTGTCTGTAAAAGCCAACGTTTACAGGAAATGGGCTCAACAATGTTATTATAGAGTTTTGGGCTTCACACTTCTGTCGAGTTCTTCTCTTTGATGATTAGGCCTACAACCAGATGTAATTTTCAAGATCATAACAGGGTCAGCATAGGCTAAAAATAGATTTTGTGCATTACACACACACACAGAAATTAACACTGAACAAATCAGGGTACCAGACAAAAACTGAAAAATCATGTGACAACACATTTATTGCTTCCTTTACAAAAAAGGCATTTCGTCGACTTGACAAAAGTTTCGTTTGCATAATTAAATCGCATACAGTTAGCAACAGCTGAATAAATCATTACCAAACATTAACATGTCATCACGTGAATGGAGACGTATTATTTTAGAAGAAAGTTGGTTATACTACTCAACGACATCGGGTGAGGTGGGGAGGGGCAACTTGCCAGACAATTTTATGTAAAAAAGACTCAAACAATTTCATGTTGAAAAGACTAAAAAAAAACATTGTAACCGATAAGGAGGTTATTCAGCAGCATTGAGAAAATGGAGCAAATGGAAAGAGAATTAAGTATGTACCAGGATTTAAATGACATTTTTGAATGGTTTTGCAATGTGCATGACAACAGTACCTACTCGCATATCGTGCTGACGCAAAGAATAAGAACTATTAATGTATATTCATTTTAATTAAGTCTATTATAAGAAAAAGAACCATATAATAAGTAATGTTACTTTTAAACGAAGATATTAAAAGAAGATATTAAATGTTTTGAAGTATGTAGCTTTCTTACTACGTACGTTACATATACTTCTCATAAAAAATTTATTCCCCCTCTGGTAAGGCCACCCATCTTATAAGGCTACTTTCTCCAGTGCAGAAGTGGTGGTCGTATAAGAGGGGTACCACAGTAATGTAATACTTACCTGTTGGTGTTGTCAGATTACCTGCTTACACTCTTATCTAATACAGTAAAACCTGTTATGAGAGACCGCCCCTTCTGCCAACCAAAAGCGGTCTCTCAAGACAGGTGGTCTCTCATAAGAGGTGTGTGAAAATGGACTGGTTTTCAGGGTCAATAGTTAGCATTGTTGAAAAATAAATAATACCCATACTCACTGTACATGTATCATATCCTTTATTCATGAATCTTGTTAAATAATGCATGCATTCCTCTCAAAATATCTTTATATAATAAAGATATACATCTATCAAACGAGAATAAAATTTATATTTCAACATCACATTAATATATACAAAAAATTAACAGTTAGATATGATGTATATATCTTATTTTATACACTTATTCACTTGTTTTTTTTAAAGAAATCCATTATACTTCTTTGTTTACATGTTTTACTCAGCTATTTGGTCTGAACATGTATCTCAATTATTGCCCTTTCATGAATCAACTTTCCCACTTACTGGTATGTTTTTACTCCTTGCGACACAAAACCACTCCCATACTCGCTCGTTCAGATCTCCGTAAACTGTCCGTTGTGCCGTGGCATATTTCCTCTGTGCTTGTGCACCTTTCTGCCATTCGTTTCTAATGGACTTCTTGTCTTTGATTACATTTTGAACTTGCGTTTTACCGACGCTTAAGCTGACTGCTATTTTGCGAGTGGTCTCGCCTTTTTCATTTCTTTCAATGACATTAATCCTTTCTTCCAGTGTTAAAATTTTTCTTTTTTTCAGCGGAGATTCTGCCGTTGTTATTAGTGTTGACGTTATAAAGACTATCGGTTTTGATCAGGTTATGGGGAATTGTGGAATAAATATATATTATGTACCAATGAATGAAACCAAAAGACATAATTAACTCATCAGGAAACAATACTGTACATTTATTCTGAGACGAAGTTTAAATCAACAGTGTTATAGCTCGATAAACAAATGTTCCGACCATCTGCACCCACGTAAACAGATTGTGGCTTGGTGAAACACTAACAAAAGAAATAAAAAATAATTTTAAAAAAATCCGGAAATGATTCTCACTTACTAGTATTAAAGACAATGAGCTCATTCACCCTCCAGGCATTATGGATTAACTGGAAAGCAAACGACGTACTCAAACCAACACTGAAGCCCTTTCAAACGATTTCTCACTTGGACATAAGGACTACCGGCGTTTTGTGAGTTTTCATACAGATAAAGAAAAAATACAAACCTCTAAATTGACTGCGTATATCCATCATTACTCCCTTTGATGTTACTCTTACTGGCTATTCACATGACTTCGGCACTACAATGGCGGTTAGTGACATGTACTTTAGTCTGGTTTACTGCAGTTTACAAATGACACCGTACGCTGGAGTTGTAAATTTCACAAAACTGGTACTGTAGCAAGACAAATTATTTTTAAATACTTTATTAGAGCAATCTTTGCTATTTATGCAGTCTTTGTTACAAAGGATTAAATGATGGTTAGAGGTGTTTATCCCGATATATGGTTGTTCAACTATAGTATTATTTAATGTGCACTTTGTTTGCATACTACATTTATCCCGAGCTCTAGTGTTTACAAAGGATTAAGTTAAGATCAGTGGTGTCAATCTGTTTTGATTTTTTGGCGATGCGGTCGTTCATAGCAGTGTCAAAATGCATATTTTGCCAAGAAATCGCGGTCGCTGGTCGCGTTCAGCAGGTGGTCGTTCATAACAGAGCGTTTATATAGTAAAATCGATCCGTGCATCACGATTGTGGTCGGAAATGACAGGTGGTCGCTCATAGCAGAGGTCGCTCATGACAGGTTTTACTGTATGCCATGAGTTGTGAAGTCCATAAAAAAAAACAGTTTCCTTCCTCCCACTCATATCTGATGTTCCATGACCCATAAGTAGTCAGGTCCTGAAAAAAGCTGAGATTCCCTCGTCCCACTCATATCTGATATGCCATGAGTAGTCAGGTCCTTTGAAAAGACCAGATTCCTTCCTCTCACTATTATCTTATGTCCCACAAGTATTTAAGTCTTGAAATAATATGAGGATAATGGCACATGTGCCACTCACTTGGGACTGAGTCTGTGTTAAGGTCTGAACTTCTCTGTGGAGGTTTATCCATGAGAGGAATCATTTTGATTAATTGGATCAAGGTAATTTTGCAATGCAATATCTGCAGGTAACTATTAAATCAGGCATGTGCAACCTTTGGTCCAAAATCTGGTTTTAATCACTTATTTTCATCATAGGGTGTGTCTTTAAAAATCACTTATGAGGCCTTTGCCCTGTTAGAAGTTGCACAAGCCTGTATTAAATCATTAAAATTAGTTTTAACCCCACCTCCCAAATTATACATTTTCAAGCCAGTTTATTCTGATGAAATCTTAATAGTTTTCAATTGCTTAAGACTATTCTGGGAATTTCAAAAATATGCAAATACTTGAATAGATCGGAGGAAAACAAATGAATAGAACTATTTGCATCAACCATGGGCAATTCACATTGTAAAGACATGATTTCATCACAAAATTATCATTTTAAAGTATTGTGTTATTTTTCAAATATAGATTTAGTAGTGGTGCACATATATGGAAGTAAATAGTTATGTGAAGCAGACAACAATCCATGATTTGTTGGCCTTATCAATACTGCATGCATGTTTATTGCTGTGAAAATTTTGCAAGACTACTTTATGGAATTAAAAAAAGTTGCGTGAATTTTGACAAGAAATATGAGAACAAAAAATACAGACATTACAGTTTTAATCCAGTAAACCTCTGTTAAAAAGTTTCCTGAAATTCTTATCTTGTAAAATTCTGCTAATCACATCATTGTGTAAACTCTGCATTACTCTGACAACTGCTTTGTGATATTGTCAAATGTCATGACAGTGTATACTAATGATGATAGTCATAATAATAATAACAATAACAATAAACTTTTATGTGAATGCCATTATATGATTTCTGTGATATTATGCTGTGAAGGTCATGTTATAAAATGTTTTTTTTTCTTCAAATTTCAGATGTACAGACTATTGACACGTGTCAAGCAGCATTTCTCCCCATTGGAGCCTCAGTGTCTCTGCTCATTATGTTTCTGTTTTTTGATTCTCTCCAAATGGTCTTTGCAATTTGTACAGCAGGTATTCATCTCTTTACTTTTCGTTCCTCCTCATCATATGATTGTTTTGCTGTTTTTAACAAGTAAATCCTTTTACTGCGTGTTTTTAGCTCAGCTAGCTATTAGATGAAGAGAGATTAAGGTATCGTTCTTCATTATGTCCTGTATTGTTTGTTCACATTTGACATTAATGCTTGGCTAATTTGCACACAATCTTTAAGGGAGTCCTATGGCATCAACACATTTAAGATTTATTCAGTGGTTGCTGATCCATATCAGATACGACTGTCATTGATACAAATATAAACATCTTTCATCAACCGTTTCTCAAAAACTCTGAACCGAATTTGGCTAAATTTGGTAAGGAAGCACCCTGGAATGACTGTTTGAAAATTTGTTAAATTGATTTTGATCCATCTTATCAATGACTCTATAGAATTTGACCAAATTGACTGGAAGCTTCCTGGCACAGAATGTCTTCAAATTTTTACAAATGATGTAAAACCAAATACGGCCTCCATTACTTAAAAGTTTTAAAAGACTTCTTCTCAGAGTCCACTTTGAGAATTTGACCAAAAGAGGGCTTTACATTTTTGTACAGAATATGCCACCAAATACAGCTGACATTACTAAAATAAAAGAAAATCCCAAGAAATAATTTCACAACATTTTGTCAGAGTTTCTGGCATTGAGGGTTTTCAGGTTGGTACAAATCTGCCATCAACTATGGCCACCATTGCTAAAAATAGATGTGTAGCTTTAAGGTGTTCACACCTTGCAAAATGCATTTGAGCCAATAATAAAATGATGCTTATTTAACCTCCAAAGTGGCTTCCTTGGCAGCTATTTTGAAAATCTTCTTTTGGCTGCTTTCTTCTCAACAGTTGGTTATATCAACATGACCATTTAGCTAAAGCAATATGTAGTCAATCCAGAATGGAAAATAGTGCAAATCTGACCGTCTACATGGCAACCTCAGTGACCACCTCAAAAATCTTGTCACTACTACTCTTGAAAGAATGATGGTATCAGTATTGATTTCTTGCTAAAACTCTTCTTGTAATGTGTAATTGTTCCTAAATAATAACCATTGACATGTCCATGCTTTTGTGAGCAAGTCTGAAAACATGGCCTATTTGACTTTGGGATTAAATCAGCGATAACTGCTTTAACTTTTCTCATTCAATGCACTTCAGAACACTTGTACTTGACTTGTACTATGGGAAGGATCAGAATGGAAGTCTAGGATCTAAAGCAGCAGATAAATATTAAAATGTTCCTCGCAACAAAAGTGCTTGTACTCATCCATCCCCATCCTCTCGCACTAGTCCCTGTATCATAAATTTGCCTTTGTTTTCATAAGCTACAGATCTAACTACAGTGACATTAGTGTAATAAATATAGGTTACTGCATTTGTATGGGAAACTATGAACAAATTTTTTCAGATATACTGCACAACCTTGGGAGTGCAGTATAATGATCCGTCAAAACGAGTTCATGTTTTCTTATACAAATGAAGTAACATTTTTATTATATGCTCATTTTCTTATTCTACCCAAGGCTTAATTATATAGACAAAAATAGACTACAGGAAACAAAGTAACTGAATTTATGCTGTATTTTAAACTAAATAAATACACGGGTACAGATTCATCACTACATGACAGTAATATTAATGTGCACATAACTTCGCCCAGCTAAATCTGAACTTGCTCTCGCAGTTGACATCACGTTGGAGAGAAATTGTTATTTAGGTCCCCTTAAAATTGAAATTTAGAGTCATATTGTGAATGAATGTGCATTGCAACAACTTTTCCATTTTGTCTGGAATGAATAGATTTGGGTATTTTTGTAGGTTCTACTCAATTTTGTGATTATGGACTGGATTTATCTATGTCAGTTCTCATGAAGTAACATCTGATTTGTGCAGCGATCAAGCAGCATGTTGACTCGTCTGCATGTGTTTCTGTTCTGTCATTGAATGTTTGGAATCATAATGTGGGGAAAATATGACCTCTTCCAATTGTAATTATCAAAAAGATGTTATGGAATATAATGTTTATTTCATTTTGAGTGCAGTAAGGAGGATGTTACTGCACTTGGAATGTAGTCAAAATTACCGTACAATTTTGAAATGTATAATCAAGCTTTTGAACCCATGACATAGCTCATGTAATTCAGAATTGCAGAACTAAAAAAAAATACATTTTGAGAAAATTTAGGATGTAAAACTGTAAGTATATATTTTGCCCTTCTTATTACCAGCTAATGAAGACATGTTTATACCTTGTCACTTGCATGATATTTGTAGCGACCCCAGCAATTTTATGACTTGTCTAGCCTCTATCGTTAGCCTAAATCCGAAACATTGTATCAAAAAAGTTAACACAGAATGTTGCAAAGCAGCTGGTATGTGGTAGTCCCTGAAAAAGCTGCTTTAGTTCATTGAGAAACAAATTTAATCAGCAAAACTGTAACGCGCCTGCTACATGAGTTTATATGATTTGTTTACAAAGTAATTCCTAATACACTATACTACGATGGGCACATGAATACAGTATGAAGGTGTGTAATATCATAAAATATTGCATGATTCTGACAAGTAAAGTAACAGAGACAAAATGAGCATATAATATAACAATAAATTATATGTAACTTGATTTAATAAATTGAAAATGAAGATGTCATAAAGAAAAAAATAATGTTGCAAAATATTGTCCCCTGAATGACTGCAAAGATTGCAAAGCCTTTTGAGCAGTATAAAATTGCTGCAATTAGTTCCACATCAGACATAAGTGTATTACTCTAAATGTAAGAAATTTATTATCTACTTGTTGGATTTCGGGGATGGGACATAGCAGAAAAGAGTTACTTCTGATAATATATTTATATACTTTGAAATCAATCCTCCATCATTCTGATCTACTGTCATTATAACCTGTTTATTGTTCTAACCACTACTAACTTGTGCATATACAAATTAATTTGACCAACTTTGTACTTCTTTATGTTTAATAAGTTGAAAATCAGGAGTCTGACGTTGATCTCAAGGTCACAGGTCTTATCTTGGCTTTTGAGCATGATAACATAAGCAGATATGAATAAGTTTTTATTAAAATCATTTTGTGGATAAATTTAAGACTATATTAAATGATGTCAGGTCCATCACTTGTTTTATGCAAAAATATTATTTTAGATTAAAGCAGACTGCCATTTATTTATTTCTACAAATTCTTTATGGCCATTAGAACATCAAATCCTTCAAGGGACTCTCATAATCACTCATTTTGCTCATGTTTGCACCATCCACTTTTTCAGTGCTGGCTACAGTAGCCTTTGCCTTCTTGCTGTTGCCAATGTGCCAATATCTAATTAGGCCATGTTCCACTGGACAAAAGTGAGTATTTGGTATTTTCCTCTTAAATGCATGTTGTTGTTTTTTTTCTCAACTGCATCAGCAGATAACAAAGCATAGATACCACTTTCTGAAAATAGGATTCTTACTTGAGATCCATCATTCTCTTTAGTACAAGTCACATGGGTCATGTATGCGCATTTTGTCATTTTAAATTAAACATAAATTGTTCTTTTAAAATTTAACACTAATTTTCTTTAACCAAAGTCTATTCAGTCCTGATTATTGAATGCTCTGCACCTTAACTGTCACCAAGAAACTTCCCGACAAAAATTATCTATCGCTATGGACTGTTTCAGTGGTGGCCATGTACTTAACTTGGGTCAAATTAAGAGCATGTCGAGTGAAATCATCACATTTGATGGTATTATGAAATTTTTTTACCAATGGGTGTAGCTTTCTTTGTGACATCACAGTGCACAACATTCTGTCCAGATTGTAATGGATCACGCCTATAGGTTCATTTCATCTAAATATGTCTATGTACTATAACATTGACAGGGCTTCCGATAAAGCACAAATGTGCATCCCTGATCCAATAAAATTAAAAATGATGCAATAAAACCCTAGCCAAAGAGTTCCATAGGACACAGTAAAAATTGCTGACAAAATTGATTTACAGCTTGCAGAAAAGGTCAAGGTTTCACAAAACAGAGGTCTCGTGGTTTTTCTATGCTGCCTGTTGTGGTCATGCACATTAATTATGCATTGTGTTCATTTCTGAGTGTAGCAGAATAAGTATAGTGCATTTGATCTTGAAAGGATGATGTACATAAGATTCAACTTAAATTAGAAGATGCACCCTATCATAATAAATATTACTACAGTAAAACCTGTTATGAGAGACCGCCCCTTCTGCCAACCAAAAGTGGTCTCTCAAGACAGGTGGTCTCTCATAAGAGGTGTGTGAAAATGGACTGGTTTTCAGGGTCAATAGTTAGCATTGTTGAAAAATAAATAATACCCATACTCACTGTACATGCATCATATCCTTTATTCATGAATCTTGTTAAATATTGCATGCATTCCTCTCAAAATATCTTTATATAATAAAGATATACATCTATCAAACAACGAGAATAAAATTTATATTTCAACATCACATTAATATGTACAAAAAATGAACAGTTAGATATGATGTATATATCTTATTTTATACACTTATTCACTTGTTTTTTTAAAAGAAATCCATTATACTTTTTTGTTGACATGTTTTACTCAGCTATTTGGTCTGAACATGTATCTCAATTATTGCCTTTTCCGGAATCAACTTTCCACTTACTGGTATGTTTTTACTCCTTGCAACACAAAACCACTCCCATACTCGCTCGTTCAGATCTCCGTAAACTGTCCGTCGTGCCGTGGCATATTTCCTCTGTGCTTGTGCACCTTTCTGCCATTCATTTCTAATGGACTTCTTGTCTTTGATTACATTCTGAACTTGCGTTTTACCGACGCTTAAGCTGACTGCTATTTTGCGAGTGGTCTCGCCTTTTTCATTTCGTTCAATGACATTAATCCTTTCTTCCAGTGTTAAAATGTTTCTTTTTTTCAGCGGAGATTCTGCCGTTGTTATTAGTGTTGACGTTATAAAGACTATCGGTTTTGATCAGGTTTTGGGGAATTGTGGAATAAATATATATTATATACCAATGAATGAAACCAAAAGACATTATTAACTCATCAAGAAACAATACATTTATTCTGAGACGAAGTTTAAATCAACAGCGTTATAGCTCGATAAACAAATGTTCCGACCATCTGCACCCACGTAAACAGATTGTGGCTTGGTGAAACACTAACAAAAGAAATAAAAAATAATTTTAAAAAAATCTGGAAATGATTCTCACTTACTAGTATTAAAGACAATGAGCTCATTCACCCTCCAGGCATTATGGATTAACTGGAAAGCAAACGACGTACTCAAACCAACACTGAAACCCTTTCAAACGATTTCTCACTTGGACATAAGGACTACCGGCGTTTTGTGAGTTTTCATAAAGATAAAGAAAAATACAAACCTCTAAATTGACTGCGTATATCCATCATTACTCCCTTTGATGTTACTCTTACTGGCTATTCACATGACTGCGGCACTACAATGGCGGTTAGTGACATGTACTTTAGTCTGGTTTACTGCAGTTTACAAATGACACCGTACGCTGGAGTTGTAAATTTCACAAAACTGGTACTGTAGCAAGACAAATTATTTTTAAATACTTTATTAGAGCAATCTTTGCTATTTATGCAGTCTTTGTTACAAAGGATTAAATGATGGTTAGAGGTGTTTATCCCGATATATGGTTGTTCAACTACAGTGTTATTTAATGTGCACTTTGTTTGCTTACTACATTTATCCCGAGCTCTAGTGTTTACTAAGGATTAAGTTAAAGTCAGTGGTGTCAATCTGTTTTGATTTTTTGGCGATGCGGTCGTTCATAGCAGTGTCAAAATGCATATTTTGCCAAGAAATCGCGGTCGCTGGTCGCGTTCAGCAGGTGGTCGTTCATAACAGAGCGTTTATATAGTAAAATCGATCCGTGCATTACGATTGTGGTCGGAAATGACAGGTGGTCGCTCATAGCAGAGGTCGCTCATGACAGGTTTTACTGTACCATTTATTTTCACGACAAAATGCCATTTGCAAATCTGGATAAGTATTTTGTGGGTTAAGCTCATACATGCCAGCCATTATGCTTTTGTCGTAATCATTACACCTTTTTTTCAACAAATTATGTTTTATCTTCTCTAGTATATGGATTATGCTGTTTTGTCAAATTAAAAAATAAAATAAACAAAAATCAGTCAAAAGTTGTGTTTATCATTTTCAGTATCATCTCTTTAATTCCACTCATATAAATTTGAGAATCTGCTTTAAAAACGTCACTGCTGTATAAGAATTTTCCTTGTTTTCTATTTGTAACAACGGTATTTGACCCATTTTATTTCCAAGAAAATAGACGGGCTTCATCAATTTGAACTTGGCCTCACTGATCTGTTGGGGCCCCGAGTGGCCAAGTGGTCTAAAGCGCTCTTCGTTACGGATCACTGCCATCTCACCTCTGTCTGCGGCGGTTCGAGTCTAAGATTCAGCCAATATGGGCATGTGAGAAAGCTTGCCAGTAGCTTCTCGTGGGTCGGTGGTTCTTTCCGGGGTTTTCCGGGTTCTGCCTCCACCATTAATACTGGCCGCCATGTATAGCCTATCGTGCTGAAAAATGGCGTTAAACCCCACAACAACAACAACAACAACACTGATCTGTTTATATTTGTAGTAAAATTAGGTAGTGGACCAGTCTTTGGCTTTATAGAAAATGGACACAGATTATAAGCAAGATGCTTTACGGTGTGACTTGTGGATGTTATGCAGCGAAAATATTTAGAGCTGATGGATTTTTGCAATCTTCAAAACATTCAGATCAGAAAAAAAGGCAAATCTGTAGTGTGTTCCCAAGTCAACTGATGGGATATGAATTTTAAAGAATTACAAATAAGTAAAACTGACAAGGTTTTGTGTCTATTTATTCCTGGCATTATAATGGATATCTATCCACTTCATGTATACCCAACATGCTTGTGAGAGGGGATTGCAACTTTTGCTGGTGGAACTCTTATTTTCACCAAAATTCTAGTGAGACCTCTCTCTCTCTCTCTCTCTCACACACACACACACATGCAACTTACTGCAGAAACTATTAGGTGGGATCTTTTAACATTTTGTAAGGATCCTGTAAAATTTAAATGTGGGGGTCCTTGGGACTCTATACAATATCAATTTAACAGAAGCCCTGATTGGTTTTGCTGTATGCACCTATCGGGGCATTTAAATAATGACCTTCCAAAGGAATATGGATATATATACGAATCCCAATGAAGTGTATACTTGCCACTTAAAGGTACGTAGAATCAGATATTAAAAATTGACACCCATTACTGAAATAGTCGGTGTTGAATGGCTACATGATCCGTGTGACTTGTACTATGAAAGCTACTTGTCTGAATGGCCTGTTGATTCTTAAAGGTAGTACATTAAAACAAAAATGAAGGGCAAGAGGTAGTACATTAAAACAAAAATGAAGGGCAAGAGGTGGTTCATTAACAGTAACTTGCCCTTTTCTTGTGTATGAGAAATATTTTTCTGTAATATTAGCTGAAATTAATCTTTAATCATCTGTTTAATAGCAGTAATCGACAATCCTGCTCTCCAAGTCAGTAAAACATTAACAGATTGCTGCTTACTAGGGACATCTAACCACTGCTATCTTTGGCAAAGAGAGAGAGTGTTATGTAGTTACGTCTTGATACTGTTCATTGACATATATATTTAGATGGCCGTTTATTGGATTAAATCTATGCCTTCTAGATTGTATTCAGGGGAAATTCTATTGGTGCTAACTTAATATACCTGTTTGTTTTCAACTTATTTTTCTCTTCTCTTTTAAAATGCTTTCAAACATTTCCTGTGGACAAAATGCATTTTATTGGAGTGTAAAAAATTACTTTTTATAGAATATTTTGACCAAATTCTGAAAATCAAAAATGCTTAACAACCATTATTATTTTATTTTTTGTGAGGGAAATTATGTAAAAGATATTTAAAAAATAAGTGTTAGAAAAGACTATGATTAATAAATTTGCAAGTTCTGTTCTGTTTTGCAGATAGGCTTGGTCTGATTACAGAATTAAATAATGCATAAATATTATGGCTTAAGTACCTATCTTAAATCTTGGAATGGCTTATAAAACTTTTTTCTTTGTTTAGTAATGAATAGGTCTGTGTGAAGATGAAAACAAGAAATACAATCACATTAGGAATAATCAGTACTAAAAAAATGTATAAAAAAGTATATATTACAAAGTTTGTATGCCCAGCCACAAATGTGGGAGGTGCTTTTAGTGTTGCCCTTGTCCACTCAGTCATTTGCAGGGTCATACAAAGAGGGGTTGGTGAAGCTGTGATCTATGAACATAATTCTTCTTTAGGTGACAGCACACTGCATAAATTTTTAAATCTTCCTTTGTTTCAGAATCTCCTTTGGTGTATGTGGCCGGTTCACTGCAGCTGAATTGATGTCCTTCTTTCTGTCCTTCTTCATTGTCTGTATCTGGGTGCTCACCGGCCACTGGTTGCTTATGGATGGTTTGTTACCTTCCCTTTCATTAATTGTTGCCTCCCATTGCAGGAGTGATATCTGAAATTAAGTGGGTCATTCCAGTTAAAAGTAAGGATTAGAGAAAGCATACAACATACTTTAATTAGAAATTAAAGAAAGAGCAAGATTTTTCTAGTATATATTACAATGGTTATGACATATGAAATAATGGTGATGATATTATTTATTATTAATATTATTATTATTATTATTATTATTATTATTTTGCAAACTACCATAGAAATATTTGCTGCCTTCCAGGAATATTACAAAAAGCATGACATTAGTCAAAATGTTTATCATCTACTACTTAAATCAAATTTTGGTTAAAATTTCTTGAAATCACTGTATTTTTCTGTGAGCTTCATGTCTATAGACTCAAAATAGTCATGGCACAATCCTCAACCTGCCATGGTTCTTGCCCTTAATGTGAATTGTAACGCATATTTTTTAATATTGCGTGAAACTATTAAACTCACAATAGGTAGTGTTCAGATTACATCTGCCTTATTTATTTATAGTTGAAAAATGTTTAAAAGCTCTCTAAATTCTTTGCCAGCTACTGTTTTAAAAATGTCAAGATTTGTCTATTTGTGTATTATTTGATTATTCATAGTGTCCTGTATCATTAATATTTGCATTTGTAATGTATTTAATTTCTTTTACATTTATATGAACTGCAATAAAAGAATGATGACAAAAGTTATCAGAGAAGAAAACTTAGATGTGTGTAGCATTATGATAATTCGATATATTGGAACCTTTTCATTTCAGCCCTAGGCATGGGCCTGTGTGTGGCATTCATAGCACTTGTGCGACTTCCCAGTTTGAAAGTATCTACCTTATTACTTGTGGGTCTTTTAGTATATGATGTTTTCTGGGTGAGTGAATTTTAATACTGAACAAGTTTCGTTTTGATTTTTGAAGATGTTAAAAGCAACTCTTTTATATCACCTGGTTAAGATCTTTAATATAGTATTTAAAATATGAAGGGAAAAGGTAGAAGAATCATTAGCCAAATTAACATTGGAGGCATGAAACAGAATGCTTTCTTTTATCCTTGGTAACCACATAGCATGGTATAGTTTTCCTTTTTACACTTTAAAAACAAATTTGTCAGTTATAGCTTTTTGTACCTAATAAGGAAAATAATTTAGGGGTAAGCAATCTCTGCACTACAGACTTCTAATGATGTAAAAAAAATCTGATGTGGTGAAAGCTTAATGAGTGCTAACCTTCCTTTGTTTGAATTCAAAAGTTTTTAGTTTGATATTAATTCATGCATTAAATGCATAGATATTTTCCATACAGAATTTAAGCACAATATGAAATTACTATGTTCCTTTCTGTTCCAGTCATGTCAGTGGAGGAAGTTTATGGTGTTACTCATGTCTGTCCATTCCATTCCTTTTCTTCCTCTCCTTCTTATCCCATCCATAACAAGTTTCATTTCTGATTAATAATTTGTGAACTTGGTGGATGAAAATGAAATCTAGTTTTGGATCTTAGCAATATATGAAGATCTGCATCAGACTCAAGTTTCACCATTATCTGACAAACATTAACAGAGTTATAGCCCCTGACTGACCTGTAACTTTGTCTTCACTTTTGTTATCTTTCAAGAACTTTGAAAGAATAAATGAATTAAAATAAAATTTGGTTTAGGTTTTATATTAAGATCTAGGTAAGATTAAGATTTACCATTTTCTGGCAGAATGTAACAGTTATTTCCCTGTTTTGTATTGGAACATGGCCTTTACATTTCATTTTCACTCAAAACCTTTTGGAGGACTTCATTGACTGAAATCAAATTTTGTACTAGGCTTTATATGAGTAAGACCAAAATCAAAGTCATTTTTCAACCATTTCCAGTACAATTTGATGGAGTTATGGTGCCCGCTCTCACTGAAGTCAAATAATTTAATGGAAAAAATTTATGCAGTACAGACTTTTCATGGTAAATATAGGTCACAGTTGGCCTTCATTTCATATTCCATTGATGTCATTAAGTGATTTGGATTTAGCTCATTTTCTCTGACACATTTCTGTGTACAGCCGTGAAACTTAATGGGTTTTGCAAAGATTTTAATCATTTGATGGCAGAGCATGTGAATTGTAGCATAGCCATTTAAAGAAGTCTCAGTAAAAAAATGTTGTCCCAATTTTAGAGAGTTATGGCCCCTACCTGACTTGGGACTTTATTTTTTTTTTATTCCATCATATTGTTGGGGTCATTTATGACATATGGACACATTTCTAATTTTTCTCTTTTATTGCAGGTGTTTTTCTCATCCTATATATTCAGTGCTAATGTAATGGTGAAGGTAGCAACAAGACCTGCAGAAAATCCTGTAAGTTTTCTTTAATACAGGATTTTGTTTGTAACAATGCAGTCTTTCTGTTCCATTGAATTATTTTGATAAAAAGATTTGCATTTTCCACAGTAAGTATAAGGAATGCAAAATATGCAGGAAATATCTGGGTATTTTTGGTACTATACCATTAGCCCATAGTATGTGACAAATTAAGTATTTTGTTTTTTAGGCATGCATCTTGGCAATATGATCAGGTAGCCAAAACTTTTCATTTTTGAAAATGAACAGAGAAGAAATAAATAATGGTACAGTAATGCTTTTGAAAATTGAAGTACTGCAGACTCAAGTTTTAGTCTCCTTTCAGATTTTTTTAAGGCTGTAGCCAATACTGGTTTCACAGTGTAAATAGTGATTTTTACAATTATATTGAGTACTGGAGTTATTGATCTTTAAGTTAACAAATGTTTTACTGTAATTGCTCACCTTATAGTTATGAAATTTAGATCTTTTAATCTCACATCTATGTGGAATTGTATGAAAGTTTATTTCTTCCATGTGACACTTACACCTCTCTCACATTATAGCATGTGCAGAATAATCATGAACTGGTTTACAATGCAAGGGAAGGCGTGGATCCCATTTTTTCCATCTAGAAAATACCAAAGAAATAGGTGCTTTTCTTTAAACATAAATACATTCATGATCAAAATTGGTCAGTGACACATTGATTGTTACTGGACATTGTGAAATTTGCAACTTTTATTAAAAATCACATATTTTGTTAAATTCTCTTTAAATTTTTTGCTACATTTCTCAATTCATTGTCAATAATAATATGCAACAAAATATTGAGCAATAAAAATGTTGATAATGCCTTTTGGTAGCAACAGTTTGAGAAATAAATACCAATTAAATAAGTCTTAAGTGAAATTCATGTTTTAAGTTTATCTTTCAATTTGGATTCTAAGTATTGGGATAGGTTTTCTTCTATTTAGATATGAAAAGTGTCAATTGACTATGAAAACCTAAACATGTGTTATGATTTGCAGCTTGCAAAAGTGTCAATTGACTATGAAAACCTAAACATGTGTTATGATTTGCAGCTTGCAAAAGTGTCACATTCAATTTAAGGTCGATCTTTTATGCATTATCACAATAATTGCAGCTTTAAATTTTTTGAATCAAATCAAGTAAAATGGTAGAATAAAAAAAAGTTAGGCCATGCAAATCGTACCTGTGTAAGAGCTCGTGGTCAGTTTTATGTCAAATCAATTTGTGATATTAAAAATATTGAGTAAGTAACCTCATTTAAGTATGTGACATTCGTGGTTTTTTCTAATCATTCATAAATGTAATCAAGGATAAGATGTGAACCAAGCAAAAGATGTTCTTGGTGTATGGGAAGCTTAGTATCATAACGTTCATTATGGAGTGGAGAGAACCGAGGTTTTTAGTGAACTTAGAATTACTTAGTTGACACTCAGATGCTGTTTATTTTGCTATTGCTTGTAGAGAAATCATAGCATCAATATTTTACTGATAAAACAAATAAAAATTCCAAAACATAAGCTTAGACATTTTTATTTCTTGAAATGAAATGTCCGTTTGTTTAAAAAAAGAATCTAGTGGATTCTGAATTAGCAATAACACTAGAATTTTTCCACATTTGGATGCAGAAACAGTGATGATCTTTCAAAGATTGGTTACATTGAAAAAAAACATAATTTATGAAAGTGATTATAAAATGAGTATTCAACTCCCCCACCCCACCCAATTGATCGCCATCCCTTGTTTAATATTCAGAGTTAATTCAGTAATTTGCATCATTGCCTATGCTGCAGTCTGTATTTTTGTACCTGTTGTGTAGTAGATTTCAAGGGAGAGGTGTAGTTTTCTAGAGAGTTTTGATTCATATTGTATCAAATTTTCCTTTATTCTAGGTTGGTATTTTTGCCAAAAAACTTCATCTAACTGGATTAGTGCGAGATGCCCCTAAATTGTCCCTGCCAGGAAAGTTAGTCTTCCCTAGGTAAGTGTCTGAAGATTGACTTGTTTATATTTTTTGTTTTATTATTTTCCATTTTTTACATCTTTAAATATTGTCCTCAAAATGATTCATAATGATTTAGGGAAAAACAGCAGTGATAGACCAGAAGAGTTTTTGTGATGACCTGTCTGTAATCCGTTTACTATGTGGAGGATTGCAACGAAACTTTACAAATATATTCATCCCATGGTCCTAAATGAATATAGTGCCACTTGGACATCTAATATGTCTGTTACAGTAGCGATCTAAAAAATCTTGCTATTGTTATTCTTGAAGAAATGGCCATATTTGACATGGAATTTTCAACAAAAGACATCTTGTGATGTCTCAGTGGTTCTCAACGAAAATTGTTCCAATCTGACATACAGTATTCTCACCAGAGGCCATCTTTAAAATCTTGTTATTGCATCTCCTCCTTAATTGTGCTTTTATTAAAAATGGTTTTCACTGTAAAGCATTTTAATGTTTAATTGGTCCTAAATGAAAATGGTGTAGATCTGACATCAAATATGGCCATCATGGTTCCAATCTTGGAAATATTTAAATGTTACTGCTCAGCTGAAATTCATATTGATTTGCTCAGAAAGACTTCTGCTGATGTTAAACCAAAATGAAGATGATGTTTTTCAGACAGCCAGTTTGGCAGGCATGGTGTCCATCCAGAAAATCTTGTCACTACACTTGAGCAGATATTGATGACTAAAACACTTCCTATAAGATCTGATTGGTCATAAATGAAAATTGTTGCCTCTTGGACATTTCTTTTCAACCTTTGGTTGGTCCCACTGAATTGGTGATAATCAAGACTCAAATTTCATGGATATTTTGGCTGTTTTTTACTCATGTTATTGCTACATCATTAGAATATAGTCATAGCAACATGTAGTTTTCATGAAAAGACTTCTTGTATAATATTGCTTCTGAATGAAGATTGTGCCAATCAGATCTACAATATTGCTGCCATGGTAGGCATATTAAAATTCTTGTTATAGAACTGACGGACAGATTGTCCTGTTACATTTCTAAACTTCCTGTAATGTCATGTTTGTTGCAACTTTAAAAAAATGGTGACCATCTTGAAATTCTTGGTTTCAACACTGCTTTTTGAAGGTGTGATACCATTGACAAGAAATAAGGTTAAAGGCCATGATAACAATTTTTGCTGTGTACTTTCAGGTATCTTGTGAACATGTTAACCAACTGTAAAAAGCTATTTTTTAATTAAATTTGGCATGTTGAGTTCTGAGACATCAGATATTTTCAATGTTTTAACACTTTTCCAATAATAATGCTATGATGTCTACAGTGTGGCAGTTTATAGTGATGTCTAGCACTGGTGCATGATACCTCAGACATGTAGCATGATGTACCACCCAATTACATTATCCTGACACCAGGCCAACCACTCCTAACACTAACCTCTTAATGCTGAGTGCCAAGCGAGGCAGCTGTTAGTATCATTTTTGTAGGTCCTTTGGTATAATTAAGTCGAGGTTCGAACCTGCGACCTCCTGCATTGGAGGCAGACACTCTAGCCACTTAGGCCACTGGTGTAGTCCAACACAATATTTAACATTTAAAAATAATAAAAGGACAGAAGAAATGATCTCTTTTTCAGCCAGTAGAGGCATCAGTTCCTTTGATGGACTGTTTTTATATGCATTTTTAGCTCCAGTGTATAGTGTGTGATGTAGGTATTAAGTTAACCATGTAATTGGTGTGCAGAGGTCTTGAATATAACTATTTTCTTTCTGTTTTCCAGTATGCAGAATTCTAGTCACTTTTCCATGCTGGGACTAGGAGATATTGTAAGTTTATTACAAAATATGGTATTTTGTGATTAGATCTGAGAACAAAGTAAATACAGTAATCTCATGCTTTTAGAATATTCACCATTTCAATTTTCCACATTAGAATTAAACAGTTTAACTTGGTTATAGCAGGTTATAGTAGCAGATAAGTTATTTTATTTTGAAACTTGAATAATAATTTACTGTAAATGTGGAAAATACACCAAGATAGCAAGAAACTAAATTGACTCATATACTCATACAATTGACCCATATTTTCCATAACATCAGATCTGGCATAAGACTTCTTGTGAGATCAAGCTGGTTATATATATGTGTACCAATCTGATGTACAGTGTAATGGTAATGTCTGCTTGGGCATTTTACCAAATGACATAATGTCTAGTTAGTCCAGAATGAAAATTAAGCTGCTCTGAAGTCCAGTCTGATCCCCAACATGTCCATCTCGAAAATCTTGTCATTGCTGTTCCTTCTGAATAAATGGTGCCGCTTCCACATCCAATGTGGCAGCCATTGTGGTGTCAGCCAGTTAAAGCAGATGTCCATGTAATGGTTTTCCCGCTTTTGTCCAGACTACACCAAATACATCAGTTTATTTATATGCCAGATACATTAGAATAATATTTATCAGAATTTGATGACCTGTTTTTAAGACAAAACTTTTTCATGGTTCTACTCCTTTATAGGTAATGCCAGGCTTGTTATTGTGTTTTGTGCTAAGGTATGATGCATACAAGAGATCCCAGTTGACTTCAGTTGAAATGGGTGTTCCTCCTCCACCTAACTATGTTCAGAAAATCACCTACTTCCATTGTTCATTGATTGGTTATTTTCTAGGTAAGTGGAAATGTTTTTTGTTTCACTCCTTTCCAATACTGTTTTACATATGAATAATTTTTTACACATGTTCTGATATTTTTACAGCATGAGAACTCTCCAGTCATATGTACCCAGCAAGTTTTTTTATCATGTATCATGGCCAAATCTAAACCATTAAACCATCAGTATTGTATCTGTATTTCCTCTTTAAAACAACATTTTTTGACAAAATTTGATTATTCTTATAGAACGTGGTTTCAATGACCCCAGCTACAGCATTATAATGTGAACACTTTGCAAATAAATTGTAAGAATTTGAGAAAATGATGATCTTAATAATGGTTTTATTATTGCAACTCTTGTTTCACTATAAACAACATCAGCTTAAGTTCTCAGGTGCAAGACTGATAATAAAGTTTTAAGAATCTTTACCACAGTTTGCCACATTTAGCAATAAATTGTGATCAAATGTAATTCTTGAGAGTTACAAGGTTTTTGTTTGCAGATAGTTTTTCAGGAATTTGACTGATGAGCATTTTTATACATGATCAATTACATGGTCTGCTACTCATACAGATGTGATATATTTATTCTATTTCAGGTCTGTTAACAGCTACAGTTTCCTCTGAAGTGTTCAAGGCTGCCCAGCCAGCTTTGTTATATCTTGTTCCGTTCACTCTGCTTCCTCTTCTTACCATGGCATATCTGAAGGTAAGAATCACATTCATCTTCATTTGATTAGAAACAAAAAACAGTTGAATGACAGCCTTCTTATCAAACGGAATTGCCCTGGGCATTTGTTTTCTTGCTTACATTATCAGATAGCAGGATACCAATTCATCACATTCCAGTGGCAACACTTGCAATGACATTGCTAAGGTTAACATATTGTGATAATGATTCTGATAACCAGATACATTATAAATGTTGAGGCTACATACTAAGCAGTCCAGTCTAGTGGTATGTGCTCCTGACTCAAAGACAGATGAAGCCAGTTAGATTCTCACTGGGGAGTTTGACTTTATATCCCATTCTGTGGCGTGTCCATTTCCAAGTAGCTGGTAGTAGTACAGTTGAGGATATGGTTTGATTGCTTTATGAGATGAATCTTAGCAAGATTTGATGGTGAATGTTCAAAGTTTTATTGGGAGGAGTGTAGTGTTTGAGTTACATGAGTCCACTTACTTACCAGTGTAGCAAGCTTCTCGTGGGTCAGTGGTTCTTTCCAGGGTTTTCCTGGGTTCTTCCTCCACCGTTAATACTGTCCGCCATATATAGTTTATCTTTTGCTGAAAAATGGCGCTAAACCCTAAAACAACCAGTGTAGCTAATACGGATCTTTTAGTCTGGTGGTATGTGAGCAGGAGTGCTAGTCAAGACTCAATGGGTTGGATTCCCATTAGTGACAGATATTGTACCCGTTCTGATTGTACAACAGGAACTTTGTATATCGTTCCCTCCCCTCCACATGCATGTGGATACAGCTATCACTATATCTGCATGTCTGTCTTGTCTCTGTAAGCAGTTTTGTTTTTGTTTCTTTTCGAAGACCCATTCTCAAACTATTAATGGTATTTTAACCAAATTTGGTACACATTTGAAGGAAGTTGTATAGAAGAAAGTAGTATAGACATTGACAGTGCAGGACCATATGATACTGGCATAAATAGTGTAAATCATCGATCCATGAGACATTAATTTTATGGTTGTACAGTTCAAAGGACAGAATCTTGAATTTACAGATTCAACAAAACTCTCTGTCAGTACAGAAGGATCATTTTCACTGTCCTTGAATTGAAGTGCCAACAGAAATATAATTTTTCAGAAATCTATGAAAATTACTACCTATAAAAATACATTAATTCACAGTAGATGGATATTAAACTTAATATATAGTGAGAAATTATATGTAATAAACATGCTTTCATTCCATTTTCATGACTGACAAGATTAATTAAGCTAAATTTTTGTGTTAGGATTTTATTAAATACAGTGTTGACTGTGATTCCCACTGAAATATCCGATTTAATTTCAAGTACATTGTTGTATAGTTAACTGGAAACGAACCAAGCCTCGACTAATAGTAAAAAAAATATCAGTGGGGAATGTTCATGGAATGTACACATTTGTTGTACAGCACAACATAGTTTTCATTGTATGATGTCATATAATACAGTAGTACATGGTTGTCGTGGTACGATGCCGTAGAAGATAACATTACATAGCTTTCATTGTATGAAATGTATAATATAGTTTTACATGGTTTTCCTGGTATGATGCCTTATAATACATTATTAAATGGTTTTCATCGTATGGTACCATATAATACAATAGTATAGGATTTTCGTTGGATGAGGTGAGTTTATTTACTCCTATGGGTTAACATTTAAACAACACATGTTATAGGGTGGTGTGCCAGTAATAGGTTTGCCATCCTCTACATTTACTGATACATGTAGTAAGGCCTTATGGGGTAAATTGGCCGTATTTTTCCCAATGATCCTTGAACAATTGATTGGAAAGATGGCTGTCAAATTGTTGATAGTAATATTAAGGAAAAAAGTTCCAGAAAATGGGGTAAGGAAAATTCCCATGGTCAAAGCCAATCAGTAAAGATAATAAAGAGAATAAAGAATTTCGTGGGCTTATTTTGATCAATCAGTAAAGAGAATAAAGAATTTCATGGGCTTATTTGGACCAATCAGTAAAGATAATAAAGAGAATAAAGAATTTCATAGGCTTATTTGGACCAATCAGTAAAGAGAATAAAGAATTTCATGGGCTTATTTGGACCAATCAGTAAAGAGTAAAAAGAATTTCATTGGCTTATTTCGACCAATCAGTAAAGATAATAAAGATAAAGAGAATAAAGAATTTAATGAGATTGACATAAAGTGATCTTATCATGTTGACATATCAAAAATATTAAACTGCGAACACAATATGTAAAGTGTACCAACTATGTGATAAAATACAGTATTACCAGGTTTTTATTGTATGATGCCATATAATGCAATATTACATTGATTTATGCAGTATCATATTGATAATGCAATGTGATAACTTTATCATTGTTTAATTAATTCAATTTATTTTTCAGGGAGATCTAAGGAGAATGTGGCATGAACCATTTATTACACAGGCTCCACCAAAGAATTTAGATGTATAGGACACATTTCCATTTCAACATAAAAGGACCTGACTTTGGGATGAAAATCCCTGTTAATTGACAGCATACATTGGAAAAGAACTTTTTATTACAAGGCCAGATTTAGCACAGCAAAATTCACTTTTGGTTGAGAAAGCATAGATAAAAATGTGGCTTGTAAAAACTGGTAAAATTTCTAACATGCTGTTAGATGTTGGACATTGAAGCAAATAAGAGAAAATGTTCAGAAGCAGTGTACTAGCCACAGCTAATCACAGTAATTTTTTGTGGCCATGTGTCGCCCCAGACAATGTATGAATACCTGGCATGCTCGCTTCCACATTTTACCCCCTCCTTCATCAGCATCCAGTATCTGATGAGTGAAAAGAGATGGGTAATGAGTCTGCTGCCATCTAGCATTTGACTCTGAAAATATAGATTTTTGTCAATGCCAGTCAGATTGTGTGCATGTCACTGTTCAGGAAGAAAAAATAATTTAATTCATTTCTCATGCTTAAAGATAATGTCTTTGTCCAAAAACACTTCCCTTTAGGCAGTCACCAACTTTATGCAGAATTACATCACAGTCAGTCTTCATGGGGTAGCAATTTTCTTGAACTTCATGGTTGCTGTAGACTAATTATAATAAACTAACCAGCAGTGAGCCATTTGTAGACTCCTTTGCCTTTCCACATACTGATGTATGGATGAAAGTGTAATTTTTTTCTTAAAAAATGAATGAATTTATAATAGTCTATTTTATTGTCCAGGATTCCTCTACTACCAGAACATTAGAAACTTGTTAGGAAATAGAATAGGTTTGTTCCCCAACTTGCTTTTGCTGTGAATTTTTAATATTAGACTTTGCAAAATTCATAGAAATCTCCTGACACAGAGTTCCCATGATATCGGGAAAAAGTCAGGAGAAATGATAAATTTTTCATGTCCATGAAAAGTCCTTGAATTTTGCAAATATTGATGAAAGTTGGAAAAAACCTGGGAATTTTTCACCAACACTTGATGCCAAAACAGTTATGTAATTGAGTCCTAACTGAATTGATCAGGAGTTAAATTTATCAAGTTTGGACCAGAATATTCTGAGATTGCAGAATGTTTATCAAGTTTGGACCAGAATATTCTGAGATTGCAGAATGGCTAAAGTAATGTAGCTTGAAGCATTGGTTTCAAATATTATTTAGGTCACAGGAGAAATGGGTGATTGATATCCCGTGTATTGAATATTACAAAACAATACAAGCTCCTGTGAGTATCAGTACAGGTTTTTGGGACTGGTTTATTGCTCTACAAGCAGACATTATGCAGAAAATTAGTCATGTTTTATATAGTATATAATTTTGAAGGTCTTTTTGTCAAAATTTAAGAAACACTTTTTGAAATGATTTGGTAAATCATGGATTTTACCAAATTGTCTTAAGGAATTTAGGTTGTTTTAAAAATCTTGTTTTGAGTTTTATTGAACCAGATTAATTCGGGGTGTAAACTTTATTTTTTACAAGATAAGAGTCTAATACTTTCTATTTATTGGGTTTTTTTTCATAATGTGATATGGAATGTTTATTTTGTGTAACCTGCATATAGACAGTTATCTTGATTTAAACTGATTATTCTGATCTATTTAAAATTAAATGTTTGAAAGGAAACAAAAATAATTTATGTTCATTATATTATCTCATACCAACATAATGCAGGTCAGCCAAGTTAAGTTAGAACTTTTATTCTGTACATTGATATGATTTATATACCAATTTACAGGAATATACAGTAATCGAACTTGTTTCATGTGATACATTTTGTGGTTTAGTGCATCATTTTCTTTTTTGATTTAAATTTTCTGGCAGTCTCAATATAGAAACATCTATCACTTAAATTTTTAAAAATGCATGTTTTATAAGCTAAAATGTTCATTAATTCCATTCAGTAATGGTCATATGTGAACCTTGAAAAAATTAATTTCGTCCTGGAAAAACCCTGGAAATGACCTGGAAATTTATCTTTAAAAAAGTGTGGGAAACATGCTGGCAGCTAGTTCAATTTTCAGCACAGAAATAATTGGTATTAATATAGTCAATATAAATATACATTAAAAGTTGATACTGTGGTACAAAACAAGATGCAAATGGAATTTTAAGAAACATTTATTTCACTTCTACTTTTTTATACAAAGGTAATTAATTTTTAAAAGCTTTTTGTCAAACTAAAAAAAAAACTTTCTGAAAAGCTTTCTTCATACCAATATGTGAAGTTAGTCAAAGAGAATAAAACCTTTTTATTAGAACTTTATATTAGAACTCATGTTATATTTCTTTGCTGTATGTATTCAGTAGAGTGTAAACTTTTTTTGTTTCAGAAAGTAATCCTTCCAGATTAGGCAACTGAATGATACTAGCAGCAATCAGTTTATAGTTTTCTTTCGTGCTTTTGCTAAAAAATATCCAATGTAGGTAGAATTTTTTACAGATTTTGTAACTTTATGTAATTATCATGACACATTCACACAATCTATTTGTCACAGAGAATTTAAATTTAGCTATTTGTAACTTTATGTAATTATCATGACACATTCACACAATCTATTCGTCATAGAGAATTGAAATTTAGCTATTGTAACTTTATGTAATTATCATGACACATTCACACAATCTATTCGTCATTGAAAATTGAAATTTAGCTATCATATTTGTATGCATGTGTGGACGCCTTCACTAGATTTAAGGCTATCAAATCAATTTTCAGATTGTTTAAAATGCTTTCTTTTAAACTGTTGGGACTTGTGAACTTTTTTTACTAAAACTTTAGCATGTTTGTAAGTATGTCTGTATTCAGATGTAAAGGACCTGATTTTGATCTTCAGGTCATTAATGTCACATTTCGTTTTGTTTAAAAACATTTTTGAACTTTTACAAGAAATCTTGGGACAAAATTCTTGTTAGCATGATTGAGTAAAACCCACTTTAAGTTTGCCTATCTGTAGGCATATATTGACTACCTGATAGATTTTCATGTTGTTATACCAGTATTTCACATTTAAAAATTTGGGACCTAAATTAGTTGGTCTGTATTGGGGGCATACTGGATATACTTGCTGTTAAGACAAACTACGCAGACCCAGATCTGCCATCTTATATTGCCCCAGCAGATGTGGGTCTATGCAGTTTGGTAGGAGTAGTCAGAACAAACACGATGGACCCAGATCTGCAGGTGTAGGTTTGCTATAACAAATCAAATTCATTGTCATTTGCAGTTTGACTTGAATTATAAGTGAATATATATAGTACTTCATTTACAAACAAAAATGTAATTTTCTCAAAGGTTTAACTTTTTGTGCGATGGTAAATGTTATCTTACTGCCTTCCTGCACTTTCACACAGCAATGTTTCACTTTTTCAGAACTGTGATTTTAAGCCTCTCAGGTTTGTTTATAAATGTTAATTTGATCTAATTCACAAAGTCATAGTTTTATCCTTTTTCCAAGCAGAAAGGTAAAAACAGGGTTTAGTTAATGCAAAGCATTTGTTAGATCAACCAGTATTCTGTACCACTTGTATTGACTAGTACATGTTGTTTTTATAGGTTTAACACCATTTTTCAGCACAGGTGGCCATTATATGTGGTGGAGGAAGAACCCAGGAAAACCCGGGGAAGAACCACTGACCCATGGGAAGCTACTGGCAAGCTTTCTCACATACTTTGTTGGCAGAGCCTGAGACTCAAATGCACATGGACAGAGGTGAGATGTTGGTGATATGTAAAGGTGAGCACCTTAGACCACTCATCCACCAGGAGCCCCAGATTAGTCTATGAGTGAACAGTCAGTTTTAAGTTTGTATTAGAAACAGTTATAGCTCATCATTAATCTTTAGACAAGTGTATTTACCTTTTAGGACTAGCCAATCTTTGAAAAAGAAGATGGCAGGTATCTTATATAAATCGATTTGACAAAGATTGTCTTTCATGATGGGCATTCTTTTCATTATTTTTTTCCCCCCAAATGGCCTCTGCACCACTACAAAAGATATAGGGTACACAAAGTTTAATAGACACAGGCATTGGTTTCAAAGACTTTTGCACACAAATTTTTGTCATAACAAGTCTTTATTTTATATTCATTTTTTCTCCATTAACCTTGCACACTGTCAGAATTATGTAGTAGTCTATGATACTGAACACCTTCATGTTGCACGCACGTGCACGACATGTGCCTAAAAATAGTTTAGTGTATTAGGAACTACTTTGTAAACAAATCATGTACACTCATGTAGGTTTCAGTTTATTGGGTTTGATTGTGCATGAACTAAAACAGCTGTTTCATCTATTTGAAAGTAGAGATGATAAAGTGAACAATGTGGATGAGTTTACTGAGTTACAAATGAAACTTTCAAACAAATGAAAGATGATGATATTCACAATGTCAACAACAAACATGAGACGCAGTATTGACAATACCATTCTGATCATTTAAACAATTATTTAAGAGAAATGTTCATAACTTTTCATTAATGGGATGGTTCAGACAATGACCAGTTCTCTCTGGGGTATAAAAAAATAGCATTGAAAAGCACATTGAGAGCAAGGGCTATCGCACATCTATCACATATGTACCATTTTATAAGTGAAAGTACTAACATTCATGGGAAAAAATGCAACTGAAGGTTATCATGGAAAAGTAAGGGCCTCTGAGCCAATAAGTGAAGACAACAAATTCTTATTTCTACTGGCTGAATGGATCATGACACCCCAGCTGCTTTGCAATTTTCCATGTTAACTTTGTTGATACATTGTTTCGGATTTAGGGTAGCAATAGATGCCATACAGATCATATCTAAGGCAGCATGCAAGTGACCAGGCATAAACATGTCTACTTTAGCTGGTAGTATAATTGCCAAAAATATACTTACATGTTTGCATAAATATATTTATATTTTTGCATCTTGAATTTCCTCAAAATGTACTTTCTTAGTTCTGCAAATCTGAATTACATTAGCTATGTCATGGGTTCGAAAGCTTGAATACAGATTTAGAAACTGTACTGTAATTTTGACTATGTTCCAAGTGCAATAACAGTCTCCTTACTGCATTCAAATGAAATGAAGGTGATATTCCATCGTGTCTTTTTGATAATTGAATGGAAAGAGTTCATATATTCCAGGTATTCATTGACAGAACAGCAGCACACATGCAGCTGAGTCAAGATGCGTCCCTCCCTTCTCAAATCACAGACATATGTATTTTGTGTGGAATTGACACAGCTAATAAATCCAAGTCCAGTGGAATTGAGTAGAATTGACACAAAAAATTCCACTCACAATATGACTCTAAATTTAATTTTAAGAAGACCAAAAGCGAAATTTTTTTTTTAAAGTGATGTTGAGCACGCGACCATGTTCACATTTCACTGGATGGATTTATGTGTGTATTAAAATATTGTTATTGTGTATTGATGAATCTGCGCTTGTGTATTTATTTTGGAATACAGCATAAATTCATTTTGTTTCTTTCTATATATATATATATATATATATATATATATATATATATATATATATATAATTAAGCCTTAGATAGAATAAGACAATGAGTATATAATAAATAGGTTACTGCATTTGTATGGGAAAATATGAACTCATTTTCTTGGATGGATACTGCACTCCGCAAAGTTGTGCTGTATCCATAAAAAAAAAACTTGTTCAAATTTGCCTATATAAATGCAGTAACCTATAATTAGTGGATCCTATAGACCTATCACTTGATTGTTGGAGCATAGATGACCAATGAATAGTTGGAATTGTGCATTATGCAAGTCACATGTTTTATGCATATAGTGCTAGGCATAGCATTATGTTGGTAATTGCCATGATATTTTTATGGCAACACCTATGAGGAAAAATAATGTTTATTTGTAAAATATTTTTGACATCTTGAATAATGCACATCTAAGAAAATTGGATAGCAATACCATGTGTATCATTTTCTGGACACAACTTTGCTGCAGAGAGATTTCAGTAGCATTTATAGCAGTCTTTCTTTGCAGATCAGTTTGGATGTTTAAATTTTAAAAATGGTTTTTGTCTTGTGTATAGTAAATTTGCAATTACTTTTGCCAGCACATTGTCTTGCATCACAATTCCAGGCTGACTTCATTCATTTTATATATGTGCAATTCATGAAGTTTTATGTGATAATTTATAAACTTCATGTGTGCTTGTGTGTGTGTGTGTGTGTATTGGTATGTATATATTTGGATATGTTTATGTATGTGTGTTTGAGAGTTTGTGTGTATTGTTGGTTTTTGTGTGTAGATGTGGTTATTTTTACACGTTTTTAAAAAAAAGAGATTGTGTCTACTGGCATATTTGTATGTATGTATATTTGGGTATGTTTATGTGTATGTATTTGGGAAAGAGACAAAGAGAAATTGTGTGTTTGAATAAGATGCCTTGTTAGATTGTGTCTTTTTATACTTGTATGCTTTTGTTTGATGGGTTTGAAAGGCTGTCTTGTTATATAATTTCACAACAAGTATATCTTCTTGTCTGAGTCATTCATATTATACTTTATTGTCAAGCCTGTCTTGGAAATGGCTTGATGTAGAAATCACTTTTTACTCTCAATGTGTGTCTGTCCATATTCTGTACACACATTAGATTATGGACAGTGTCAAATAGATTTTGATTCAGTGTTAGAATATTTTGCTTTCTAGCTGATAAAAAAGACAGGCTTGAAGAAAAAAGGTATATCTTATTTCAACTTATCAGCTTGATTCATTAGTTTATTAAAATTGAATTAGATTTTTTATTGTATGCATTATGAATATACAGAACTAAAATCACATATGTTCATATTTATGTACAAAGTTGTCATTTGTAATGGGTGATGGTTTTAGATATTTTAAAAATTGGGGTTTTGTGCGATATGTCTTTATCAGCTTTGGATGTTAATTATAAGGCAATTGAAATTCTAGAAGCTTAGTCATTTCACAGATGGTTCATGTATTAAGCATTCTTTGTTTCAAAGTTGAATATCCAATGCAGTTAAATTCAAGTTTTAATAATTGTTTGCAAAATTGTATCTCATAGTTATAGGGTGGGATGTATTATGCTGGTATGATCCAAGTTTATCGTGTTTTTTCCATTGATCAGTCCTGACAAACAGCATAGACTCAGATCTGCAGGTGCATTATGTGACAGCAGATATGTGTCTGCACAGCTTGCAGTTAGATCTTACTTATACATGACTACATGCAACTAGCACAAGGGAAAAAAATTACCATCTTAGAAATGGAGCGGGGGAAGGGGTGGATTATTATTGGATAATGTTTTTAAAGATTCATCTATATCAAATTTAGTACAACATATATGAAAGAGAATACATGATTGAACCACTTGTAAAAATTAATTTATGTGCCATCAAGCTTTCTCCTCATCCCCTTTTTCATTTAGGGAATAGCACCTAGAACCACCTGCATATTAAGACCAATGCAATAAAAAATGGTTTCATCTAATCAGTCAGTATTCATCTGATCTATCAGTATTTAATAATTAAATCAATATAATTAAAAATAAACAGGCTTGTATAGTGTTTTATTTTAAATGTAGGTTTTATAAGTACAGCATGTATTAAACTACCGTGCAGAGTCATTATTTATGAAAAATCGATAAATGATTATGTAGATACCAGTTGAGTTTTGTTTCAGTAATAGTAATAATAATAATAATAGAAATTCAACTATGTCCATCAAGTACATATCAAGATGATCAGGACACTGAAATATAGTCGGGAATATTTTCATTTTCATTGCTCAGCAGTCTTGGATCAGATCCTGTCATTCATCGTTTCCTCATCCTCTCAAGTCCGTGAATGACATGTATAATCTATTCTTTAGTTTCTCAGTATATGTGATGCATTACACAGTGAACTTGTGTCACTGATACTTGCATTTCTGCATATTTGTTCTTTTCTGTGGAACACATTGAGAATTGTTTCATACCAATTCCTTATTTTGTATTAAAAAAATGATATATACTGATTTGATCATACTTTTCATTTTAAATTACTATAACATTGTCTTTCTATTCATTACCATTATCATGTCAAGTGTATGAAGGATACAAATCCTGTTAATGTGTATGTAAATATTAGTCACGAATAATAAAGTGAACATTTTTTAAAAAGACACGGTTTGGCTTCTTATTTCTTTATCAGTATACGGTATGCAGTACTAAGGATGCATGCTGACTATTCCCTTTTTCATGTCCTAGCCCTCATGTATACTTCATTGAAAGATCAAACAGACAAGTCATTCTAAACTAAAACTGACACAAAACATTTTGTAACAAAAAGAAATTGCCATTAAATACATGGTTTATATCTTCATCTTTTAAAATTGAATCAATCTTCAGTACTTTTAGTACTCGGATTTAGGTCAATTTTTTTAACACTGTTGCTAGAACAGCACAAATTCACATCTACATGCACCCAGGAGAGTTCTATGCTACCAAATCAAGATTAGCTTACTCTGACTCTTCATGCTACGTTGATTATGTACACTGTTTATGTTCAAGTTGATTTCTGGCATACTGATGCTAGGTCAGTTTGCACCCTCCAGTGAATATGTATTGTTTATGTTGGATAGTTGCTAGTACTGTTGTAAACACTTGACAGTTGCATGCACCCTAGAGAGTTCTACATTACCAAATCAAGTGTGGGGTACTTCGACCTACTTTCACACACACCCCATCCCCCCGTGATTATGTTCACAATTTATGTCTGGAACACTGACATGAACATACATCCTGAAGAGTACTACACCAGCAATCCAAAAATAGGTCACAGTGAAAAACATTAATGTGATTTAAATTTTAATGTTTGGGTCTGTTAATGGGAAACTTACAATCGTAAAACTTAATATCACAAATATTGCAATAAAATAAACTCGGCATCTTTATTAAACATGGGTTCTTCAGAGAATATATATATATATATGCAATAAACTGACAGTGAGCAGTGCAAAACTAGTATCTAACTAGCATGAGCACTTTCGACTCTTAATGAGTCTTTTTCAAAGGCAAATACAAAATATAGACAAGGCAAGCAAATAAAACAGTCGAAAGCACTCAGGCTAGTTAGATACTACTTTTGTTGCCTGTGACAAACATGATCCCTTGCACTTGAAGGACTGTTATTCACAATATGATTTGTATTCTTTATATATATATACACACAAAAAGTTATAAAAAATAATTGCTATTTTTATAATCATGGTGCTGTCTCAATTGCAAAATTTAATACCTGATTATCAGGCTTCCATTTCACTAAAGTTCTCAAATGTTTTCTCAACTTGGTTTTGTATTATCAGACAATATTATGATTTTTGTAACAGGCAGATATGAAACAAAGAATTAAAACTCTTCATTTTAAAATTATACATCTTGGGAGTTATTTTATTCCTAAATAAAAACCCAAGCTGAATTCTTTGAATCTGGGACAATTCCAAATTTTTCATTTTCCTCATGGATAAAATGTTAGTAATTTCATGAAAATACAGGGTATTAATGACTATTTTAATCCTAAATGACCACCTAATTTTCAGTTTCAAACCAAGCAATATGATGTTTCAAAATCTCAATTTGAAGAAGAAGACTTAAGATTTTTACATGGAACTGGTGCTATGCCAGTTAATCTACTCAGTTCTTTACAATTTTTGATCATGTGCACATAATCGTCGGGGCCCCGAGTGGCCGAGTGGTCTAAAGCGCTCTCCCTTACGGATCACTGCCATCTCACCTCTGTCTGCGTGGGTTCGAGTCTCGGATTCAGCCAAGGTGGGTATGTGAGAAAGCTTGCCAGTAGCTTCTCGAGGGTCGGTGGTTATTTCCGGTGATTTACAGGGTTCTTCCTCCACCATTAATACTGGCCGCCATGTATAGCCTATCGTGTGCTGAAAAAATGGCGTTAAACCATACAACAACAACATAATCGTCATTTCCTATATTGAAATAAATACAAGTGTATACCACTCCGGCGGCCTAAGTGGTTAGAGTGTCTGCCTTGGATGCTGGAGGTTAAAACCCCAGTAGAGTTGCACCAAAAATATAAAAATGGTACAAGCATCTGCCTCTCTTGGCTCTCGGCATTAAGAGGTTACTGTTAGGACAGGTTGGCCTGGTGTCAGGATAATGTGACTGGTTGAGATATGATGATACAATGTCTGCAGCATGATGCCCAGTGCTAGAAGCCTGTTTGTTTTTTGCTTTTTCTTTTTCCCCGTTACAAGCTATTTACAAAGTCTAACAGAAGCATATTAAGCATAGCCAGAGTTGTTATGCAGAAACAAAATGGGGAACTTGATCGCAAAACTTAACGTTGTAGAACGGGACAAATGTGTATGCTTAAGCAGGTGAGACAAACAAGGCAGGAACTGCAAACATGTCAGCATATACATTTAAGACTTGTTGTAAAATTTAAAATTATCATAAAGTTTCATTTGAATGTGTACATTGATGCAATGATTGTGTGACTTTCAACATAAACATAAAATTTGAACATTGTTAAGTAAGATGTTTAAGTAAACGAGACACAACAGGAATGTTCAACATTAGTAATAAAGAGTTTCACTGGAATGCAGATGAGACACAACCGGAACCTCAGATGCAGGAGGTTGTGGGTTCGATCCTCAGTTGAGTCATACCAAAGACTTATAAAATAGTACTAGCAGCTGCCTCGCTTGGCACTCTGCATTAAGAGGTTAGTGTTAGGACTTTTCAAACTGGTGTCAGGATTATGTGACTGGGTGGGACATCATGCACATGTCTGCGGCATGTTGCCCCAGTGCTAAACATCACTGTAAACTGCCACACTGCAGACATCGTAGTGATATGACTGATATTTTTTTTAAAGTTACATTAAGAAATCCAAATCACACACACATGCACAGGAATGCTCAACATTACCAATATTATAGTTTTACTTTAATGCAGATGAGACACAATAGGAATGCTCAACATAGTAATTATAGACTTTCACTTGAAAGCAGATGAGACACAACAGCAATGTTTAACACAGCTGATATAGATGATATGTAATTTCAAAACATTTTGATGCAGAACTCAGCACTACACTGCATAATTCATAATTTCCTGCACTGCTTTATTCATTTCTTGATTCTGCAATAATTCATTGGTATTTTAAGAAGGAGTCTTAGAAACATATTTTCAAACTATTTTTAACTTTGAGTTTTACTTTTTATATTCCTATTTTTAAAAAAATTTCGGTTCATCAGGTAAGTTGTTAATGATTGATTATAATCCCAAGCATGTATCATTTTGCTATAATCCCAAGCATGTGTCATTTTGCTGTTTTTAAAAATATTTTCTATCAAAATGAATGCATCTTGTATATCAAAATTAATTTTCTATGTAACAATGCAAACTGTTCTGCAAGAAAAACTCAATTACCGGTACTCTGGTATACCTGTGGTTCTACATTTCCTGTCAGAGGTTACTTCCCTTGATTGTCACACACTATATTAGTAGGACTCTTTCAAATGAAATGTCTTCCAGTGATGTTGATCTCATATGTTTTGAAAACAATTGCTTCAATCTTTCTGAAGTATATTTAATCTTCATCCATAGCTGATGCAACATCATTTGTCTGCCCCTATGCCAACACACTTTGTGTCAAAGTTGGTCAAATTCTGCTTTTGTTATAAAGCTGTGTAAATGTTTTTTTCAACTTTTACTAAAAACTGCCATATTTAATGTCAGAATATCATTATTTGTACCAATCATTATTTGAATCAATTTGCATCAATCATTATTTGTATCATTTGTATAAATTGGGATCAGCAGCAGAGAGGGCGAATCCTACAACTTTTAGAAGGTTCCAAATGCCGAAATAAGCCCTTTAAAAACCGCGAGGACGCTTCATTGTAAACGCAATTGTCGCCGTCGTTGCTGCCCTTTGTTGTCGTTGCCCTCCCTGCTGCTTCCTGCGTCCCTTTTCGAAAACTAAGGTCTTTATCGATGTACGAAAAATTATTCAAAAATCTTATCTAAACCGATCGTGTTCGAGGAAATAAATTAAAAATTACTATACCAAATAATGGTACACTCAGAATCCTACACAGCTAGACTATCTAGAGAGCGAGAAGAAGCACTTAAGAAATATATCCCTATAAAAGAGAAGTTTAAAAAAGATGTGCAATCACAACAGGAAGCACAAGTTGAGTTTGCAACTGAAGCGGAACAATTATTTAGACCGGTCACTACGGTTACTGGAAAAGTCTTAACTGCTATTAAGGGACCTGAAAAAGAGCCAGGGGAAAAGGAAGAAAGTCTTATTCAAGTATTAAAACAAACCGCTGGAAAAAATAGCTGCCGCACAACCTGAAGGGGCTGTCGGTAAAAAATCTTTTATAAAAAAAATAAAACTCAGAGAAAGATTTACTGAAGAGGGTATAAGAGAAATTGAAAAATATAACGCGGAATCTGCCCCCGATGCAATTGGCTTTGGTGAATTTTCCGCCGATAGTTATCATCGCAAAGATCAATTTTTAAAACCCGGGTATTCTAAAAAACATAAATAGTAGTACTTGGAGCGATTGGTTGTATAAAATAAATAAAAATGTTGATTCTATAGACAAAAGAAGTTTTGATTATCCAATATATTTGCGGGCGGTAAAACAATATAATGATGATATAAAAACACAACGACAACAGCAACTGGCGGAAAAACAGGAACAGCAAAAAATAATACGAGAACAAAAACAAAAAGAGAGGGATGAAAAAAAAAAACAAAGAAAAAAACATCCCCTTTCACTTCCTCCGCCTCTGCAGCAAATATGACAACAGGAAGAAGCCTCCCTTTCACTTCCTCCGCCTCTGCAGCAAATAGGACAAAAACGACGAGGAAGAAAACCAAGGGAACCAACAATAACAGTATCACACGTAGACGTAGAGCCACAAGCCGAGATTTCTGCGAGAAAACTCTTCACTAAAGAAGCTCGTGAACTTTTTGCTGACCGGGGCGAATTAGTCAAGATAGCTGCACATGGTTATGAATCAAGAGAAAAATATCTAAAGTCTGAACATGTTGATCGCATAGGTCCTGGTTCTTGGGTTAATGCATTATATCTTGCCTCCAAAAACTTATTACCATCACAATTAACTAAAAGGGATCCCGAGTATCTAAAATTTAAAGATGATGTGAAAGCCCTTGGACAAAGTCAGACTACTGGCAGCGGTCTAGGTGGTTTTACTTGCCCTGATAATATTTTCAATGACGTTTCGCGGTTAGAAGTTCTCATAGGAGGAAAACACGCTGGAAACAACTCACCAGAAATAATTAATGAAGCCGCTGATATTTGTCGGCGATTATTTCAAGGTGGTGTTATAGATGCTAATATATACCAAGAACTCGTCGATGAGCTTGTTGATTATCACAGCGATTAGATACATAACAACAAATAACATAATATGGTTATGTACAACAGACACTACACACACGTGCAGGTCAGAGCAGTAAACTCACGATTACCAATTTATAGAGCAACTTACGGAGACGGACTTGGCGATGTGGTTCAGGGTTTATTTGCGGGGTTAGCACCAAAAGTGGGTACACTTGCAAAACAGTTATCAATGAAAGCCATTAATGTTGTTGATGAAAAAGCTCCTGGTGCAATTGTTAGTGCTGCTGGTAAGGCACTCTTGGCTATCAAAGAAAGACTAGCGCGACTAATGCGTAAACCTCAAAAAGGTTCACCGGTGAAATTATCAAGCACCAAAATTATGCCCGCGGATGTTAGTAAGGTGATAAATCAGGCTGCAAATCAGAAACTAGCAGCATTGATAGATCAGGAATCTGACGCACAAAGAAATATCACAGCAAATTTGATAGCAGGAAGTGGACTTCGTGTGCGACGAAGATAATCACCATTTGGAAAAATACGCAATAGTATAAAATTTTCAAACGCATATCCGACCCAGCATTCAATATAGATGAGCCGGTTCAAAAAGATAACTCAGTGCGTGATTATCAATTTTATTCCTATGACGCACGAGAGCCAAATCAACGAGGGCGTATCGAACTTCAAGTTCATGATACAAGTAGATATTTCTTACCATCTGAGGCGTTTATTGAAGTAGAGGGTGAACTTGTAAAGGCGGATAATAATGCATACGATCCCAATATACGAGTTGGTTTTGTCAATAATGGAATTATGGCTTTGTTTAGTAGCGCCACATACATGATTGATGGAAAAAATATCGAATCGATTCAAAATGATGTCGATGTTGCCACAACAATAATTGGTCTAGCGAGATATTCTGACAACTTTACAAGATCATCTGGTCCATCAATGATGTTTTGCCAAAGATATTACCGACAACGCTGATCATATTCAGTATACTATGAGAATACCGAAAAAACCTCAAACGCTGCTCAAGACGCAGATGTGGAGCAGGTAGTTATGAGTGCTAGCGCGACTTACAACTTGGGATTTACAACACGCCAATCAATGTTGTCAGATCACGAAGAAATTTTTCGTGTGCGATTCCACTCTCTCACATCTTCGGATTTTGCAGAGATGTTAGAAATATTATCTTTGGAGCTAAACACACAGTTGTGCTCGTAAGAAAAAATGATGACAGTGAAGCGATCTGGCGAGGAGCTGATGTCGATGCTGGTATGGTAAGAATAACGAAACTTTCACTGTGGATGCCGGTATTAACTCCATCGGTCACAGAAGAACCGCGATTGCTCTCTTTTATGAGTCAAGGCGGTAAACTACTGTTATCGTGGTTTACAGTAACCACAGACGCTATCCAAAGTTCCGTCAAAGATGTATTTACTTGGCATATAGTATCTCAACAAGGGGTTTCTGAGCCACGACATATTTTTATTGCGTTGCAGGATAATCGTCGACTGAATAATCAGGAACGTTCGCATATGATATTTGATAAACTCGACGTTACCGAGGTTTCGTTGAGGATAAACGGGCAACAAGAACCGTCTGAAGATATATCGTTAAGTTTTACAAATAATCATGTGGCGCGCATATCATCGCTGGCTGACGTTTTTGTCGCGTAACACAAATTTAGATACTGGGACGCAAATATCACAGATTGATTTTACAAATTTGTACCCGATTTATTACTTTTCGCTGAGCATCTTGATTTATCCAAACAATCTGTCGTTGATATACACTTTCGAGCTCGCGTAGGTGCCCTACCAAAACTCGCGGATGGTCCGCCAATTGTTTATGGCCCCTATAGAGCAGTCGCGGTCATACTCAGTGACAAAGCGATGTTACTCGAAGGCATTAGTGGCCGAACGAGAATCGTTGATGCACCAGTAGAAAACATGTAATGTTTTCAAAAACATGTAGACAATTAGATCAATCTCGTATTAAATAAAATGTCATACAGTCACGTTAATGTCACTCTGACTCCTGGTCAGGCGAAAAAATTACAATCGAAAAACGCGAGCGCATGTGGGGCAACGATAACACTAAAAAATGATCAAATCGCTAATGGTGGTCCAAATAAGCTATCGTTGACTAAAACACAACTTAATCATTTCAATAAAGCAAAACAAGCAAAAACTGGAGCTCGACTTGATTTCGCTTCAAAAGCCGTCAAAGACATGATTAAAACCGGTGGTATATTTCCTCTTCTTGCCGCAATACCAGCACTGATAGCTGCTGCTGCCCCAGCTGTCGCTAAGGCCGCCGCGTTAGGAGCTGTTGGAACCGCTGCTGGAATGGCACTGAAGAAAGCCACAGGGAAAGGATACAAAAAAAGGACGCGGGTTAAGACTTCCAGGAACTCCGCCCTCATGGTACCCAAAACGGTTTTAGACATCACTCCAATGTCAAATTTTGATTTGCTCGATGCTGTTAAACAATTAAATATAAAAATATTTCAGAGGCGTTTTTATAAACGATCAGTTACCAGCACAACCGAATAATCCAGAAACCGGAATTATTAATCTCGATAACAGTAACGGTCCAGGAACTCACTGGGTTGCTTACGCGATAGATCCACGTGGAATTATCTATTTCGATTCGTATGGGTTAGCACCGCCAGTTGAATTCCTCAAATATACAAAAGATATCTCATCGAAAGTTTGGTACTCAACGCTGCCAACACAAACACTGACCGATCCTCCGATATGTGGTCGTAAAGTATTAAATGTTCTCACCGTGATATCAAAATCAATCAAACCACCTCACAAAATCGTGCACGAGTATACCGCGGATCAATTTAAACAGTTTCCTATCAAATAATGGTTGATATTTACGGAAGATCTCTTCTCAACAGAAAAGCGAAGCGCACCGATATAGATTTATCAAAATATGCGACCAAAGATGAAATCGATAATCTTTTAAGTCTGACCGGGATAGACCCAGATGAGGTTGTTATTTTTCAGGACCGACACGGAAAACTAAAAACCAGCGATATCAAATGGCATGAAATAATTCGTAGGGTTATTGGAGCTACTCCGGGTAACATCCCTGTGTTCACTGACAGCGGAAAAATCAGAGATTCGCTGATATCAATTGCTACGTTAAGAGATGATACGCAAAAAGCTGCAGGGGAACGTGTAAAAAAGACCGGTGATACAATGACAGGTGAACTCAGCATGAACAGAAACAAAATAGTGGTTTTAAGAGATCCAACATCCCCGGAAGATGCCGCGACGAAAAAGTATGTTGACACCGTTGACGGTAAATTATCCACGTTGCGGGCCGAGTATGACGTTCACGTAAATGCGTTCACAAGACTTCGAAGAAACTTTCAAAAAACTAATGAAACCGCAGAGGAATTCTTTGGCACTCCGCACGCCGTTGATATAAAACTTTCTGATATCAAAACTAACATTGACACGATCAAACAAACACAGCAGGATATCGTAAGTGGGATTCCTGATATCGTTAACAAAACCAGTTTGATTAAAATACCACCTGGAATTACTCCCGGGCATATTACCAACATAGTATACACAGCATCATCTGGATTCGCAACATGGTATGAACAAAATAACACTATCAAATATACCGCAACAGTCACTGGCGTGTACAGCCTGTCTGTGTTCAGTGCCGCTAAATTTGAAATTTTCACAACATATCCCTGGAGACATTCCACCGACAAGTTTTCCGGGATTGTGACTATCATATTAAACAAGGAAACCGAAGAAACGTTTATACTGGAAGCAACCGACAAGAAATTAACCGCAACACCTTACTGGTGGTGTTTGGAATTTGTAGCTGAAACACCTCAATTGTTTACTGCGTAATATAATAAATGGCGTCAGAGTCAACAAATGCGCAACAATATAGTTTATGATCAAGTAAGCGAATGGCAGTCAGAGTTAAAAAAGATACCATTAACGAATGTACAATAAAAGTAAAAAAATACAAGCGGCGTGTAATCATCCTAGACACAACAGTGTATTCAGTATCTGCGATAGTTGCATCTACGGGAGAATTATTATCAGCGCTAACACCAGTGACAACTGCAATCGCAATCACAGTTACAGTTTCAACATCAACGACAATTGCAAGAGTTGATAATATTATCGCGAAAAAAATATCTTCATGCGCGCTAACAAAATTGCACGAATATGAAAAGTTAAACAATGCGGCCACGAGCGCCTACTCGAAATTATCGTCGTTGATATCATCAAGTCTCGACGATATGGTAATATCAGATTTCGAATTCGCGCAAATGGTTAAGATATTCGAAGACTACACCAGTCATTTGAAGCGACAAAAGATAAATAATAATGTCGGAATTACTTCATCAAGCTCTGCTCGATATAGTCGAAAATACAAGCCCAAAACGAACTTCTTCGATAACAGTAATGTCGACTAAACCAGAATTCAGTATTAATTTTCCAACTGCGATTCCAGTAAACGAGATCGCGTTAGCACAATTACGAGTATATCACAGTTGGCCCAATATCAGATCAAAATCGTTTGGTGGATTGGTAATTCGTTTGTGTTTGCACATAAAAATAAACAAGATGGCACTCCCGACTGGAATGTCATTGGGTTACCAACCGGGTCTTATCAAATCGAAGAAATCAATGAAGAATTACAACGTCGAATAAAAAATATCACAGGAAAAGAATCTAAGATAACAATAACTGTTCATGAGCCAACGCTGTCTTCTGCCATAGAAATAAGCACCCCAGACTGCGCCGTAGACATATATAATAGTTCGATCAGAACAGTGTTAGCATGGCCTCAAAATCCACCACCGGCACCACCAATACCATCAGAACCTAAAAAGTCTGATTATGTCACGGAGAATAAATGATACCACGGAATTAAAAAACACCATCTACTACATTTAAGAGAAGAGTACTCGAGTGACGTCCAAGTTTTATTTCATTTCTACAACAAGGACGATATTGATTGGCTTTTTAATAAAGAAACTTATATTGGAGTTTCAACTAAACCCATTAAATTAGATCAAATTATTGAATTTTTTGAAATCATTAATCAAGAACACAAAATTCAACTGCAGCGACTACGACAAAGTTTCCAATCTTTTTGATGTGTCAGGTTCACGCAGCGAAATCATCCAACACGTAGAAATATTAAATCAACTTGTATCCGACATGGAATATATTAACCAGCGAATAATTCAGGAAACAATCAATTATGTTGACGACGGTGTGGGTAAAAACAAACAACGATTTTTGAATGCATATTCACTGACAGAAGCCACGCTGCCGAATTTTTAATTTCCCGGGTATAATGTTCCCGAGCTAAAGAAATCAGTCAACGATCTCATCAATGAGTTCTTTGATGACATACTTGCACAGTACAGGCGATCACTACCGGAGCCAACTATTCTCCGGCACAACAATAACTCACAGGGAGAAGGCCGACATGTATCTCCAGGCATCGTAAATATAACCGAAGTGGTCGCGGTCAGTCTTGTGTGTGATGTCATTGATGGCAGCTACAGCACAGACACGACATTATCAAATCAAGGATTTATTCTTTGTTCATTCACCCCGAAGGAACCACCAGGATTTCTAATCGTGCAAGAGCCGATCAATCCAGTCTATCTACGATGTCATAATCCGTGGCTGACCAGAATAAATTTCAAACTAACAGACCAGTCTGGCCACCTTCTTGATTTGCGAAATGAAAAACTACATATTAATTTACTTGTGAAATCGTAAGATTTTCAGTCTCAAGACTTTCAGTCTTAGAAGGATTTTTGCCCACGAATATTTTATTTATATATATTTTATGCACACTGTCCGATTTGCTAATTTTGATAGGGTATTTACTAGTCAAAATCGTGCACACTGTCCGATTTGCTAGGGTATTTACTAGTCAAATTCAAAGTTTTCAGTAAAAAGTAAAAAGTAAAAAACATTAAAATCTGCAGAAAAATTGACTGATAATTAATCAAGCGAGTATTATATAATGTACCACCGCGTAAAATGTTTCATACATAACAAAGAACTTCTTGATGAAGCTGTCAAAACCGGAAAAGTTACCCCGGAAAAAATAATTGTTGACGAATACGGCACTGACGATTTTATATTGACTGATACACAACTGAAAAGACTAAAAGAAGATCATATTGTGATCGCGCATTGCAGTATACCTCAAATTTTAGAGTATATACGCTTATTTAGATCTTAGATTTATAAATTTTAAATATGTACCACCACATAAATGTTTTCGTGTATGACAAACAAGCGCTCGAGCAAGCAGTTAAGGCCGCATTTACCCAAGAAGAAATTAACGTTAATTTCATTATTGACGAATACGGAAACGAAGATTTCTTACTAACACAGCAACAGTTAGATAGTCTCAGACGCGAGCATATTATTTCAATTGTATGTGACCTAGATCAAATTCTCAATTATGCGCACTCTTGCAGTAAATCCGATCGACTAAGGGAAATATTATCTAATTCGGACTGATGCAAGTAAAAAAAACATATATCACTTTTTTTACTTCTTTGATTTTATCAAGGCGATTTCATTTCCAAGTACTTGACTTCATTTCTAGGTATTTACTTCCTCGTCAAGGGACATACAGTTTTTTTAGCTGTCTTACACGAGTATTTATCACCTTTCTTGTTTCATATTTTTGGGCTAATTCCAACCTAATTTTTTCAATTGCACGAGACAACGAAACAAATTCATTTATTTGTGCTTCTTCTACTGTAGCCAGCGATTTATATAAATTCGTCTGGATCCTCTTTATAAATTTATACTGAGCAGTCAAAGTGTAACGCCCTGCACATTTAGCTTCACGTAGTGTTTCAAAATCAGATATGATTGTTTCAGGATTTAGTTCATCGGATATATTAAATCCGCGCTCTTCTAATTTTTTAATACCAACAATCACATCATTGATATTTTCGTAATTCATATATATATAAATGTTATATATTTAAAAGAAAAAAATAAACAGCAACCATGATGAGCGGTTATCAATCATGGGTCTTGCACTGGCCTATGTGTTTCACGAGGTCCTTTTAGACTTGAGATTTTTTATCTTTGAGATTTTTTATCTTTGAGACTTTTCTTTTGTCTTTTTTATCTCAGTTTTACAGAGTCTTTCTAATGGCTTCTCGGCATCCTCGTGACAGAATCAATGGCCGGGACCCATGTGACGTAGAGCTTTCTGCATCCAAGGTTACTGTTTATTTTTGGGGAGCTCCAAAGCGAAAGTGAAACTGTTTGTGCACATACCCTCCCCCCAAGAACAAAATCCCAGGGGTGAAACCCCCCCCCACGATTCGACGTGGAGGAGTCATGTACACGAGGGCCCTGCTGGAGCCCCCCAATTATTATAAAATCCTAAATGGGCACCGTCGACAATATGTCCGTGACGAGACTTGAACCGCTGGCATTTGATAAAGTTGGGACGAGAGTCAAACGCTTTACCACTACACCACGGTCTCATCTGATAATACAGACAGTTAATAATTTCAGAACTAGATTTTAAACACTGAATTTAAATTCTGAACTGGATTTTAATTCTAAATATTACTGTGAAAATAACACTTACCTGTACTGACAAACGCGGAAGTGAATAGACTGTGGCGCAATTGGCTGTAAAAAAATAATAACTGTATACCGCTCTGCAGCGCTGGATAAATTTACCTGTAATGACAATCTCAGGGAGTGTTGCGCAATCTCCCTGATGAAGTCAAGGGGGAGATAATTGTATCATTGACTTTTATACAGTCGCTGTAGAGTTATCTCCGTTATCTGCATCTACATAAGAAAATACGATCCGGCTATCAAACTTGTATGAAAAAGCTGATTTGGTCACTCTATCTGCCACACATTGGACCGAACGCGGGTTAATACGGAAATACTTGCCAGCCGCGTTCATTGACTGAAATATTTTCTCTTCACGGGTACTTATATTGAAAGATCTGACTGCTTTCCTTGTAACGCTCTTAAATTTACCGGTACCCCCTTGTGCAGAATTCTCACTCTGCGTGATAGATTGTAGGTTAGATAATGTATTATTAAGTTTTTGTCCATCAATGTGATCGATTACAAGACCGTCTTGGATCACTCCGTTAAATACCTCGAACACGAAACGATGACAGAGATACCTCTTTTTCCCAACAGTAAATCTAAGAGAACCAAAATTATTAACAACACCAACTGGTTTTTTCAGCCTACAATGCCTAACTATTCCCTCACGATTCGCTTCGTAATTCTTAATGATAGGATGTGGGACAAATTCTTGATTCATCTTATATATATAATATACTTGTCTAATTTATAATTTGTCTGAAAACATAGTTATATAATCGCACTCACATTTTGCGCAACATTATTATTTTTTTTTTGTTATAATATCTTTTAAGTTCACGGTATCTCTTTCCCACGCAACTTGCACATAACTGTGTTTTACCCCTGACTCCAACACCACATCGCAGACATGGTATTGGTCCTAAACTCCCCCTTCGGATGCTTTGGGAATGTTCCCCGCAGAATTCTTTCCTGCAGGATTTGTTACAAACAGTTACGGATCCAACTTTAAGCCACTTGCACTGATTCATTATATATATATATATATATATATATATATATATATATATATATATATATATATATATATATATATATATATATAATATTTCTTATTTAAATGTTTGTCTTAAATATAATATGGAGGAGCCTGAAAGATTATTTGCAATCAAGCCCTGGAAAGCTTCTAGATTCGATCTTGACTGATCTGTTTGATATTATCAGGAATGCCAAAAAAGAATTTCGTAATAATGGAGCATCTCACGTATGGTCTACATTTAAAATTATACGCCTTGACAGAGTCAAGGACAAAGTCAATGTCGACGAAGTCATTGATGCTGTAATGAATGATGCACGAGCGAAAACGATTATCGATTACTTTGATAATCAGAAATATTTTTTCAGAATAAAAATTTATTGTGCAAGCAGATTCCGATACGTGGATTATCCGTGATAAAAATGACCCTGTCCTTGCTAATAGAATAACCGTTCTGTTAAGTAAAGATTCCAAACCAGGAATGTTGACTGGGATTGATAAACCATATTACGCTCGAGCGTATCCTGTGACCGCGGTCATTTATGGAATCTATCGGATAAAAACATCAAAAATCAATAAACTTGCCCCAATGAGATTCTCAAAGTTGAATTGTGTAGCCGAGCGAGTAATGGAACATTTCAAAAATGCGATGCGCGGAAACGGTCTAAATGATCTAAGACGTTCCAAGATAGCAGCGTGGGCTGAAAAAGTCAAGGGTATAGGAGCATCAATAAACGATGTTGCCGAGCTAGAAAAAGCACTAAAGTTTCCCATAACCGTAACAACGATAACAGAGGAAGTATTATACAAGTCAAAATATAATCGGAACGGAGTTCCAATAAATATCATTGATCGTAACGCTCACGCTTGGACTAACGCAGTTACGATATTTCCGCGGGATCGTGTTGTGAAATATTACCCGCCAGAGAACTCTGGTAAAAATATGTTTGATTTTATTTATCAAATAAGTAAAACCGATCCAGTATCAGTGTGGTTATTTAAAAGTTCCGAAGATGGCGAGTATGATCAATTTGTAAGATCTAACGGTGAATTATACCGGACGGAATCTTTGCAACAGGAAATGAAAAAACTCGCACAGAGATATTCAGAAAAAAACTGAGCAGTTATTAACTAACTGTTTTACAGTTCCGAGTGTTGCCGCTCACGCCGCCAGAGAAAAAAATTCATGGAAGCCAACCCGAAGTGAGTTTCTCGAAGATATACAATTGAGTTGTGTCGAGTATGGACATGGCGGTTTGTGGAATACCAAGTATGACCGCAGCGAGATGATATCAGTTGATATGGTTGCGTGTTATCCGGGAAGCTTTCTTGGGATGGGCGAGTGTAGTGGATATTTTAAAAGATTTGGACATCCCACGAACTCGATGACACGAGTTGCTATAAACAGTCCTTTACCCGATTTTGACCTGACAGGAATTGCTCGTGTAACGTCGTTTGCACTAGCTGAAAAACTTCATCCAATTTGTTATGTTTGGTTTGGCAGACATTTCTCAGAGAAACGTTGGACACCAATAGTGTTGTTGCGATATATGCTTGACAGCCGAATACTGGTATCGTTGACGGTCAGTGAAGCAATCATATCATATCGACCGCAGACTTCGGTGTGTTTATCAACACCGGAGTGTATCAGTCTCGATGAAGTCATTGAGGAATATGCACGAGAGTGTCCCCATCAGACCATGGATGTCATTAACAATAACGCTCCTAATATTCTTAAGATTAAACTCAGCAATAGTGAAAAAACAGCAAAAGATCTCGATAGAAGAATAATCGGTAAATTTACTCAAGGTGGTGCATATGATCATAAACGACATCACTCACGATTGATTATGGATGATGCTGAATTAAATTTTATAATTGCTGATGCCGCTGCGAGAAATATATTTTGTAATCGGGAGGACGCTTTCTTGTCCGACGGAACATGGTTGGGCACAATTGTTAGTTATATTAATGGAGAATCACCTCAGTACACAGATTTAAGATCTTCGATGCTGGCTTATGTTTCTATAAATTTGCTATCGCAAGTAAATAGATTTCCCGACACTGCATTTAGAGTTGCAACGGATTCATTTTATATCGGTAAAAGATATTCAGAATCACTGGCTCGTTTTACAAGCAACGATGAATCATGGAGTTCTTGGAGAATAAAAAAGGAAGTGCTACATGGATATTGTGAATCCGCTGATGTTACGATTAAAGACAGTTATTGCAAATCAGAATTATCAGAAATGTCTTCTGCACCGTCTGTGAATGATCCAATTACCAGACATAAAACCGTTTATTTGAACGGACCGGGTGATTCTGGTAAGACAACGCGAGCGATTGAATTATTTCGAAATTCAGATTTAATTGTGCTAACACCAACACACAGACTTGCCAGGGAGATGAAACAACGAGGAGTTAATTCTTGTACTTATCACAGCTTTTTCAAATACAGCGGTGGTGTATGGACTCCAGATCGAATGGGAGAGAAATATATTCCGCGGAATATTATTTGGGATGAAGTGTGCAGTGTGCCGTTAGAAACATTCTTGATCGGCTGCTAACAAAAAATACTGCAGTCGTTATGTGCGGCGATCACGGTCAACCACCACCTTTTGTTGGTCCATCTCCGCATTTGTAGTTAAAAGATTTTGTTGACTACGTTGAAGAAGTGTCTGATGATTATAGATCTCTTGATGCAACGTTGAAGGAATTTAAAACATTAATCAAATTACAACCAAATAAAATTCTATGTGAAATTATGCGTAAAATAACTTCAATGAGCAACTTTTGGAAAACGTGGAAACCAAACGATTTGATAGTGGCAAGTAGAAATATAGTCAGAGACACACTTCAACAGCAGTTATTTCAATTACAACGAGAAAAGTTTCCAATGCTGCCAGTGCCATTGTGTTATAGACCAGCTGATACACGACTACAAAATATCGACGTTGATATACCAGGACAGTCAGGGAAACAGAATTTAGCATTAAACGATATTGTCACAGTTGATGTCAATGTTGTTGAAGATGCACTAAAAATGAACAAATCCCCGTGGACGCTAGTATACGCAATGACGATTCATTCATCTCAAGGACTGACTATTTCTGATACAGTTGTTTGGATCGTTGATGATCGAATCGAGTGGTCAAACTTAGTTTACTTGGCAGTGTCTCGAGTCAGAAGATTTTCTCAATTGCGGAGAATTGTCTTGGACGAGTCAATGGCTGATGATAACGATAAATGTCAAGTCGATATAATAAGAAAAAAACTCACCGGTTACAAAAAGAGTGACAAAAAAATAATCGAAAATTTGACCTCGATGTTGAATTTATCATGACACTGAAACAACAACAGAATAATCACTGTGCGAGCTGTAATTGTATAATGTTGTGGCAGCATTCGAGTAATAATCCAAACCAATTTACCGTAGACAGAAAGATAACAACCGTGGTCATACACGACAAAATGTGATGCTGACCTGTCTCGAGTGCAACCGGCGTAGGGTGCTAGTTAAGTGATTTGGGCGGTAATTGTGTGTCCTCGGGAATTACTTGTAATTGTTCACGTGTAACTCCACGTTGAGGAGCAGTCGAATCCAGCCTGTAGATTGCTGGTCTACCAGTGGATCTAGTTACGTTAGATATCTTGTGTGTCGTGATGCTCCAGATAGGATCAGTCGCTCTTTTTTTACCACCTTCAAGTTCACCTGGTTCATATAAATATCTCACAGTGACATTGCCCAGTATTGGTTGTGCTGAAAAATCACGGCGTTGTGGTATATGTTTTTTGGTAATTGCGTTAATAGGTTTCATGTTGGTTGTTCGAGTTATTTCATTATTTAATGCAGTTATCACGCTTGGTAATCTTGCAACCCATTCGCGAGATCTCTTGTCCTGAATGAATTCCTTCGCGTACTGATATCCAAATAACCGCTCAGCAAGTGTTCAATTAAATCGTTCAACAATTGCCTGATCACGGTGAATTGCAGCATGCCCTCGTCCGATGTTGACATTATGTTGCTTCATCAGCGATGATAATGCGCCTTGAAATTCTTTGCTAGGATCAACCTGTAATAGATTTGGCCATCGCAGACCACCTCGTTGATAAATTCGTTCAAAAGCAGAAGCAACCTCAGATGCTGTTTTAGTCGTTAATGGTTCTGCATCTTTATATCTACTAGCAACATCAACTACAGTTAACGCGTATTTATATGTTCGACGAGGAACAGTATCATGTGGCAGAAATAATATATCAGCCTGATGAACTTTATTAGGAACACTAACATTAAAATGTGGAAAATTAATTTTTCTAGGACGCGGTAGATAAATTTGCCATATTGCTTGTTTGGATAATCAATCTGCTGCAGTATCACGTGTGACTTTTGCTGCACTAGCAAGTTTACTAATTGCTGCGCTACCCCTCCAGTATCCTCTTGGGGAATAATAAATCGACTCCATTATAATTAATTACCAGCACCTAATACAAGCTTAGATTTCATCGCAGATTTTATTAACCAACTAGCTAACCTCTCCTTGAAAGATTTATTAGTGATGGAATTTAGCGCGTGAATTAATTTCACGTCCGCGAGATGCCTATCTTGTAGATTTTTACTTTTATAAGATACATCATGGACATGGCATGCTTTATCAATATCATTTATCGGATACTCACCTGGGTTTGGTCGATCTTGGTCATCAAGTCTGATATCAAGTCGGGTTCCAGGACCACAATAATTATATCCTGGGAGATGTTTTTCTCCTGGATATTTTGCCCACGGAGCCCCTGGAAGTTTTGCTAACTTGGCTGCGATGTCACCACCTTGCTTTTTTTTTTAGTCCTTGGCCGCGCTGTCATTGACCCTGACATGGGAATAAATTTAAACTTTTTTGTACCGCATCGTTCACACTTGCCTGTGAGCACTTGTCGATTATTTTTTTATTTATTTTATATTATTCTAATGGAAATCACAGACGTTTCAGCTACAAAACGACGTGAACCAGTTAAACATCATCGGATGCTACCAAATTCTATTCGAATGATAATCACAGGTCCATCTGGATCAGGCAAAACACAGTTGTTGTTGAATTTGATAATGAAGTGGATGAAGTGGGATAAATTGTATTTGATAGCACCCAGCGTAGACGATCAACGATGTTATAACGTGTTAAAAGATTTTAATGAAAGTGCAAAATCATTAAACGACGGTGACAACGTTGTGGAATTTATCATGACATCGAGGAATCACCGTCTGTAGAAGATATTGATGGATCTATTAACAACCTAGTTGTATACGATGATGTGATGTTGGATAAACAATCAAATCCTGCCAAGATATTCTCATGAGGCAGGCACAAAAACACTGATGTAACTTATGTTACTCAAAAATTAACACAAATACCACCAGTGATTAGAGAAAATTGTAATCTTTTGGCGGTGTTTAATGGAGGTGGCAAGTACACGTTACAATATATTTACCAAAACTGGTGTGACGGTGACATGGACTATAATCAGTTTAAACATTTCTTTAGTCGTGCTCAGACAACCCCTCATGGATTTGTAACAATAAATTTACACGATCCTCGTACACGATATCGAGTCGGGTTAGATAAGATTTTTGGATAATTTTTCGTACATCGATAAAGACCTTAGTTTTCGAAAAGGGACGCAGGAAGCAGCAGGGAGGGCAACGACAACAAAGGGCAGCAACGACGGCGACAATTGCGTTTACAATGAAGCGTTCTCGCGGTTTTTTTTAAAAGGGCTTATTTCAGCATTTGGAACCTTATAAAAGTTGTAGGATTCGCCCTCCCTGCTGCTGGATCAATCATTATTTGGACCGCTCTGGTGGCCTAGTGGTTAGAGCATCCGCCTCAGAAGCAGGAGGTTGTGGGTTCAATCACCGGCCGAGTCATACCAAAGACATAAAAATGGTACTAACAGCTACCTTGCTTGGCGCTAAGCATTAAGAGGTTAGTGTTAGGACTGGTTAGCCTGGTGTCAAGATAATGTGACTGGATGGGACATCATACTACGTGTCTGTGGCATCATGCCCCAGTGCTAGACATCACTCTAAACTTCCACACTGGAGACATCGTAGTGATATGACTGAAAAATCGTTAAAGCTACATTAAAAATCCTAATTACACACACACACACACACACACACACACACACACACACACATTAATTATACCAATTTGTATCAATCATTATTTTTATCAGTCTGAAAGGCTTTCAATTTAAGACACTTTCTGTCAGATCTGATCAAAGTCTGTTAAGTGTTTTAGTACAATAGAACCTTTCTTGAAAGACCACTCCATCTGCCAGTTATGGTCTGTCAAGACAAGTCGTCTCTCGTTACAGGTTATATTACTATATAATCCATCAATCTGTGCTTTGAGGACATGGTCTCTCAAGACAGGTGGTCTTTGCTATCAGTGGTCTTTCATGTCAGGTTTTACTTTACAAGATTTTTGTTCTCCATATTTTTCATAACTGTAGTTATATTTAATGCACATTTACATAATTTTTAAGAACTTACAAATCTTTCATTTCAGAATGATATCTATAAGACTGGCAGAAAGCTTTCCATAAAAAATGACAATGAGGGATTTCTGAGACGAGAAATCATGTACAGTTTTGTATATTTTTATTAATGGCAGCCCTATCTGAAGGTGGATTTACATCATCTGTAGGAATTTTATGATGATTTCTGTAAGATTTGGTAAAAGTCTACTGAGTGGTTTACAATAGATTTGAAATTAATTTTCATGGATTGCAAATAAAAAGGTTTACTTAGTATATCTTATTTCAGTCAACAAGAGTAAATTATCTTTTCATGAAAAAGGTTGCTATTTATTTTTATACTAAACATTTACACTTACATACATTATTTTCTTCCGTGGTTATAAAATAATTTCCTTACATATTTTTCCAGTTTACAGCACACTCCCCATCCCCAAACAATCAAAAGCTGTTGTCTTTCATAGGGCCATTGCTTGTCCATAAAGTTTCTTATATTCATATTAAAAAATAAATAAACGATGTTTTCATTCTGAATATCCAACAATAAATTCAAAATAATATAAGTACTGGAATATGATATGTTTTTTTAATTAAATACATAGATTTCATATTATGAATGTATGTACTAAATATCAAAACATCTTAATCAAGAATCACACACACACACACACACACACACACACACACACACACCTCAAAAAATATAGCATACAACTTCTGGTATTAAATTTTTGTTGTTGCAATATTGAAAACAAAGATACAGTAAAATCTGTCTTGACAGACCACCACTATGAGAGTCCACCTGTCCTGAACGACCAGGTTCTCAGTGAACAGATTGAATTAATATCATGTTATGTACATGTCATCAGAGACCACCTGTTTTAAGAGACAATTATTTATTTTGGTAAATCGGTGGTCTTTCTAAATATGTACATGCATAAAAGAGAAAGAAATGTTATGACAAGAAAGTGCACATACTACATTATACTAGTTGTGGATATGTGGAGTTTATACGTATTAGCTGTGAATGACAAATGAAACATTTACTTTAGAAACATCATGCCATAAAATATGTAATGACAAAATGAAAACTGCATGAAATTGTTCAACATATATGGTCTGTACAAGTCATCAAATTATGACTTGTATATGGTTGATGAGTGATGGGATAAGGTCATTGGACATCAGTGGGTTATATACGGACAATGAAAAATCAATTCTTAAAGGCTGTGGGGCTGTATAAGGACAAGATTTATATGGACAAAATGTTGGAATTGTATAGGGACAATAGGAATGGAACATGTGAGGTGGCATCATGGTACTAAAGATTGGTAACAATCTAGCAAGGGGCTGACTTCAATCGGACCAAACAGCGGGGATAAAAACCTAGAACGCATGGCAGGACATAGACATATATAACACAACATACATACATAGATTGATGAACATCAAGCACATATATGGCAAAGAGAATAAATATATTTTCGAGGCATATGAGTTGCCCTTTTGGTTTTCTTCTATTTTCTAATTCCTTCATTTTCTCCAACAGCTTCTTGTTTTCTGTCCTACACTTTTTGTCTTCTTCTTCTCATTCTTTTCCTCCTCCTGTTTCTCCTTCTCCTCTGCCTCTTTCTTCCTCTTCTCATTCTATTTTTTTCTATTTTTTCGTTTCATACCCTCATTCTGCTTCTATCCTCTTCATCCTCCTTCTCCTCTTTTTCTTGTTTCATCACTTTCCTTAGTCTTTCCTTAGACTTTCTTAAATTGTTTATTTCCATTTTGACAAATTGGTAACTTGAATAGTCTCTTTTATAGAGATTTGGTTAACCCTGAAAAGGGCTGTTTTTTTTTTTTTAACGTCAGATGCACCCGGTTAATGGTGACTGCCCCAGGCTGAGCACCACAGATACAACGGCGGCTCCAATCTTGCTCCCAATTCACAGTTGTTCTTGGGAGCACAAAAGCAGCTTGAGTGGCCTCATCATCCCAGTTTTCACTTTGAGGGATAGTGAAGACTTCCCTCCTTCTCCTATTCTACATCTGTGGATGCTGCCTCCTTACCTCCTGCAGACGCTGAGGATCCCTCTCTTACCTCTCCAATTCTTGGTCCCAGTTCTCTATTTGTGGGATAACGGATATCTGTGCTGGTTGTGGCTGTGGTGCTTGTCTCTGTGGAGGTGTCCTCACCACTGGCTTGACTTCACAGCTTTGTCTTAGCATCAGCTGAGGCAGGATAATTTCTTTATTTTCCTTCTCCTCTTCTTTCTTTTGCTTCTCCTCCTTTTCTTCAAGCCTGGTACTTTCCTGGATTGCCTATATGGCCAGCTCATCCAGGAGGCGCCTGGCATACTCCAGGTGCATCTGAAGCTCAGATAATTTGCTGATTCTACTAATCTTGAATGTTAACGCGCAAACGCTGAGTAGCCAGACTTACTGACTGACTATTTGATTTTAAGTGGCTTTCACAAGTTGTGCACGTGCCACTGTTTTAAACCTGTAAAACGGGTTACTTAATTATTCCTGGGGGAAGGAATTTGAGCCACATCCCCCATGCATTTATGTACTCACAGAGCACTATTTAATTTAGCCATCAGATTGTGGGACTAATTAGAGTCCCTAACAACCTGAATGAACGGCTTTCATGAGTGGTAATGGCCCCAACACACACTCATGTTAAAAGGAGTTATTTCAGTCTGTTATCAACTGATACAGGTGTCTACCAAAGCAGTATGTGACGCCTGTAGCGATTGGTCACCACTATGGCGTCATATCGGGACACCTGGGTTTAGATGGATGGAAATGGTTCCACATCTCTGTCACGGTACAGAAAGTCCAGGAGAGGCAAGGGAGGAGAGGTACCTGGCAGCAGCCGCAAACGCACAGGGCCCTGAATCGCCAGCCCATACTTGACCAAATCTAGTCCAGTTATTTTAGTGGACAATAAAAATATCAATTGTGTGTAAGCCACCTGTGCAATTAATCAAATCAATTATTGAGTCCAAAAATTGTGAAAATGATTTATTTATGAAGTTGGAATTTACTGTACAAAGTGTGCATAACAATAAACTAATTAAAAACCAATCAGTCAAGTAAAAATGACTTATGCATACTTTGTGTCATGCATAATAAAAATTGGAGAATAAAATTTTTGATGGTGGTAGCAAAACAAATCAAATTAGGATATTAAAATAAAACGGTTTTCGAGCCAAATGAAAACCGTATATATTCAGGCAATGTGGCAGTAAATCTTGCTTCGTTTGTTTCTGCTTTTCGAAGGCCTCCTCCGGAAAATATTAGGTTGCACCAACATACAACGGCTACTCATGTCTGTTTCTCTGGTGAAAACTCAACACTGGCTCGGGATAGCCTCGTGTTTGGTGCCTTTCCTAAAAACTCCTATGGTGCAACGTTATTTCACCAGGCAGACTGGTTCTTTATCGCTGGCTTACTACCACTCGGTTTCTGGTGGGGACTCACGCTGGCTACCTCCCTTTCGGCCGCCTCGTGTTCTGGCCCTTCTCCATTTTTGGTTGCAGCTGTCCAGCGACTTGTTTATATCATCAGCTTATTAATTTCCATGATGGGTTGATTGACAGAAGCAGGAGACTACCACATTATTGTAGTGGTCCTGTGTGCAGCACGCTTTGCCTGCATTTCCCGCCTGCACCCATTCATGATCATCTGATACTCCGGTCCTGCCATCTCCGTGTCTACCGCCTGAATATAATTTCGAATGATTAGATGAATGATGAGCCAAACTGATGAACGCTTTCGCTATGTATCTGTGAAGTGCGGATGTGAAGGAAAACATCCCGTTACCAAAACTTACAAGGGCCCATATTATCACAAAAAACACAAACGGGCGGACCTAAAAGAAACACTCACTTTTTACCTAGAAACACTAACTATAAACAAAATTACACAGACTATTTGACAAACTACAGAAACTAAGTGCTTAAAGGCACACTTGTATTTTTTGACATAAAACAAAGAAATGAAGTGCTTATAGACACACTTCTATTTCTGACGTACAGACAAACACAAATGCATACATTTTTGGCAGCTGAACTAGTATGTCTTTTCTAGAGTATTGGGGTAGACTAGAAAATGAATGTTTTTAAGGACGGGGAGTTACGGCAATCTTTTATTGTCTAAGATTGCGTCCCCGTCTGGCGACAGGCTTTCCCACATAATAAGGTCTGCTTCTTCAGAAAGAGAATGAGAACTCTTTCGTGTGTACACAGCAGTCTAGAAAACCTCTGTCTGGTCCCTGCTGTTGTTGCTGCTGCTCTCTCGGCTCTCTTTGCTTCTGAAGTCTGTACTTCTCCGTCCATTCTTCTTTCTCCTTCTTTATTTCTTCTCTGAAGAGCTCTTCTATCAGGTCTTCTGTCACTTTCAGCATTCTGACATTCTCTATCTCTTTAGGCTTTTGTATCAGGCTTTGCCTGACACGATGTAAATTCACGTAAGCTTCGTTCAGCTTGGCTAGTCTTGAACACATCTCCATAGGAGAATGAGTCAACAATGGATGCTCAGACTGAACTGAACTGAATAAAAAATTATAGTTGCGTACGCAAACTAAGTGCTTTTGCGACTTGCTAATTTCTGATGGCCAGGATATTTAATTGGTCGGGGTTGTAGGAATGGTGTCACTACAACTCCGTATTTATGTATGAATGTCACACTTCTTAATTTGTCTGTCTGGATGAGGCAAGGTGAAAAAGGTACACAGGAACAGCGCACGAACCCAAACTAACAATTTCCAATCCGCCAACTAGTTAAGAGCGTTTTGGTTTTCTCCGTTGCTTTAACATTTCCAATCAGAATTACTACAAAACATTTCCGAGTAAAAAACAGTTCGACGAATTATTAGTTGAAGAGTTAACATCCAATCAGATTTTTTCTCTCATACTTATCATATTTGACCAATAAAAGTTAGAAATCAGCCAAAGTATTCAACTACCAATCAGAATTGAGTTTACATAACTAACACTACCAAGTTGGAAAACTAACCAAAGAATACAACCTCCAATCAGATGCTCCCTTTCATAGCCGTGTGCGAGTTAGTCCAAGTCAGAATTCTAGCCAAAAGATTCAACTACCAATCAAGTTTGATTTTACATCCCTGACACAACCAAGTTAGAAAACCAACCGAAAATTTCAACCACCAAACAAATTTATTTTTACATAGTTAATGTGGTAACTAGCAACTTACAAAATTAACGAAAACCCCAAACTCATTACACCAGCAGCCCCAAAACGCAAGGACGTATTTCATTTCAAATCAAGTCCAGTTATACTAATGGACAGTAAATAAACCCAATAATGTGAAAGCCACCTGTGCAATTCAGTGAAATCGATCGAGTTTTAGAATTTTCATACGTCTTAACTGTTCAAAAGAATTCTGGTACATAGTGTACGTTATAAATGCCCATAGAATTGTATTCATTAATATGTCTAAGCGACTTAAATTTTTTTAGTCACTATTAGGTGTAATAAGTTGTTAATTCTGAAGCGCTTGATAAAGGATCAAATCAGTGTGTTGGTATTATCGAATGGTGATTCCAAGCCAAAGTGGAATCATTTTGTTAATAGGCAATTTGGAGCCCTGAGAAGGGCAATTTTGGAAGGCTAGTTGAAAGTTCCCCTGCGGTCTTCTGCTTCTTTAATTTTTGCCGCTCTTCTCTTGTTGTGTTTGATGGTATCTGGGAAGTGGTAACCATGTATCATCGACATGAACTTTGCCGCTTCCAAAAGCTGGTAGATTGGATAGCGCGTGTAAGGATTCTAGTAATATTGAGAGAGGATCCTTACACCGTAGAACCATTGCGCCGGTCTGTGTTTATTGGCGTCTAGTGTTCTCCACAAGAGTTTTGACTCTTGGATCGACGCTTCGCATGTCATCGACTATAAAAAGAAGTGACCACCATGCCCTTGAACACAGCCTCAACCACCGCCACCACAGTGACCACTCCTTCACCGAGCTCTTCTCTGCAAGATCTACAAAAACAACGCTTGTGGGTGTGGTGTGGAGAACGTGTGCCTAAAACGCAAATTGTCTTTTTCTGTCAAATCTTTGTGGTGTATTGTGTCATCGATGCTGCCATTTCCAACTTGAGTTTTCAGCAAGGAGACAAACAATTGTGACAATTTTACTGAGCAGCTGCATCGGTTACCTTCGTCTCAATCCTTCCCTGAATTACTCTGACGGTAACAACAACCCTCTTTTAGACACTCCTCTGGCTTCGATTGACCTCTCGTACAGCGAAACTCTGGAATTATGAATAACCAATTTTACTTAACGTTACCCAGTGACAGTTCCATGGAGGTGTTTCCCAAAAATATATTGTGCTGTTTCACGGCCAAATTTCCTCAGGCCATCCAACTGGATCACGAATCTCATTTGGGAGTGGCTTTGGTCGAAATGATTCACCCTAGACAAATCCTAAACATCACCGAAAATGAAACGAAGTTTTGGGTCGAAATCCAGAACATACAAGTACAAGAACACTTGGATACCAATGATCCTAAAATTTGGAAATCCAAAAATTCAACACAAACCAATTCTCCCCATAACATGCATGAGATGAACATTCCTGCAGGCTATTATTTTGATGGTCAACATTTGGTGGAAATGATTGCCACTATTTTCGAAGCTCAGTTTGGCAAAGCCGTTACCAAACCTGTCATCATCGAATACCATAAAGTAGCTCGTCTCATATTGATGAAATTTACGGACGCCCAAATGTTGTCCATCACTTTTAATCCTGAATTGTTTGAAATATTGGGTGGATAGAAGATCGCCTCATCTTATGGAAAGGTTTCCCCTGACATCAGCATTTTTAGCAACAGCCGAGTTTTTAAGTCATTTCGTTCCTCGGTAGAATTGAACTAAGGATACAATTTGATCTTTGTTTTACTCCGATGTGGTGGAGTACAGTATAGTGGGACACAACTCCGCACCATTACTGCGAGTCTTTCCTTTCAAAGTGGATTCTGCCACGACCACTGACAACGATGGTGAAAATCCCTATCACGTTCACCGCGAATGTGTATATCCTTATTATTTGCCCGTCAGTAAGTCGTATTTCGACACTGTCAACATTGCTATTAAAGGAGATCTGGGACAAAATATTCTATTCACCAAAGGGAAAGTCACGGTGAAGCTCCATTTTCGAAAACAATTCTCTGACGAATTGTAAGTCATGTATCCGGGAGGACATGGTTTAGGAGATATGCTGAAATCGGCCTTTCGTTCGGTGGCCCCCGTTTTGAAACTGATGCAGACGCGAGGATTGCACGCCTTGAAAGATGCCGATTTGACGTAAGGCAAATAATTTCTCCAAAATGTCATCATCGACACACCAAACCTTAAAGAAGCTTTCTTGAGAGCAGGCCAAATGTCTTGCTTCAAACAGGCAAAGAAATTTTGGGTCGGCGAGAAACTCCTATAAATGCCCTGGACGCTACCGACTCAGTCATTCATGCTTCCCGGACCCCGCACCAAGGATAAGGCAGATGACGAAAACACCCATCCAGAGCACTTCACGCCCACAGAGCTGTAGAAACCATCACGAAAAGAAGAACCGTCCGAGACTTCGACGTTTTTCATTATGAAATGATAGAGGGGAAAAATGATGCATCGAGAGTCTTACGCCAGTTCCAAGTCGAAATTGGTTATGTTTGTCATGCCACCCACCATGATGATGATGCAAGAATTCCAATCGGTAAAATTTCATCCTGTCTTCTCTTTGACGGATTCAGCTCCCATTGAATTTGAAATTAAAGGACAGCCCGAAGATTACATCAATCTGAATAGCAGTTACTTGTACTTGAATGTGAAAGTTCAAAGAACTGGCGACGAACCCGATCTAGTTGACGGGTCCAGAGTAGCTTCCGTAAACAACTTCATGTATTCCTTGTTCAGTGGAGTGAATTTGACTTCAGTAACAAACTGGTCAGCAGTAGCATGTGTACTTACCCTTATCGAGGGTACCAAAAAATCTCTTGACGTACGGAAAAGAGGACAAGAACATTCGTCTGAATGCTTTCGTCGTATGAAAACCTGACGTATTGGGCATCACCAAGTTCAACAGGGGGATCTATACGGTCTAGATGGATACGCAGGAAGTAGAAGGGAACGCTTCAACCCTCTATCAAACATCTAGACGTTCCTGTATCCATTCTCCGAGAGGTAGCCGTCAGCCCTTCTCAGGGCTATGAAAATTTGCCATTTTATTTAAGAGATTTCAATTGGGCTTGAAATCTCAATTTGATAATACTATGATACCTGATATGATCCTTTGACCACCGTTCTAAATCCAAACCACAATACCTAACTTGACTTTCAAACATTTTCATTTGGTCTCTTAGACCTAAGTTTCTTTTGTTTTAAAGAATTAATGCACATTTGTGCATTTTGAATTAATTAAGACAGGAAAATTTAATACATAAATTCGAGACTGTAATTGCGATTATGGCTAAAACAGAATTGGTAATAAGGAATGCCCATTATATAAGCAACTGGGCTGAATTTGGCAATATTAATCTTGGCTTTTCAGGTACGTTCCGGCGATGTTTGAACCTCTCCTCCGAGTCCCTTTCCTCCCTGCATGCTCAGACATTTAAAGACGAGTGTGTGGGCCGATTCCCACTCGTCTATAATCAGGTGCCCCGATGAGCGTGTAAGCACGGAACCGGGATGACGTCATAATATCAGTGCCCAATCCTGTGAGACGTCTTTTCCTGTTGTATCTTCTAACACAGACATTTATTTATTCAACTTGAGTACGTGTTGGGTCCAATCTCACTCGGGTTAGCCTTACATAGAGGCCGAAAGGGACTTATTGTCCCACGACCTGTCGCCTAATCGATCAGCACTCGAAGAGTGCAGTAGTAAGTTGGGGGAGGTGGCACTATTCCCTCCCCCTCGAAAAAATATAACATTCACAAATGGGAAATAAACCGGTCGTGCATGCCCGAAATGGCGATAAACGACCTAAATTCAAACAGTCAGTCTGACCATCTATTGTTGACTCATCCTCCTATGAAGATGTATTCAAGATTAGCCAAGCTGAACGAAGCTTATGTGAATTTGCACCGTGTCAGGAAAAGCCTGATACTCAAGCCTGAAGAGATAGAGAATGTCAGGATGTTGAAAGTGACTGAAGATCTGATAGAAGAGCTCTTCAGAGAGAAAATAAAAAAATAAGCAAGAAGAGTGGACGGAGAAGTACAGACTTCAGAAGCAGCAGAGAGAACAGCAACAACAGCAACAACCATTTTTGTGGACTGCCGTGCAGACATGAAAGAGTTCTCCTTCTCCTTCCGAAGAAGCAGACCATACCCTGTGGAAAAGCCTGCTGCCAGACTCCCCGTCAACACGACTCCCTTTTCAGGGCTACCCAACCCTCTAGAAAAGACGTACTAGTCAAATTGCCAAAGTTTGTATTTGTTTGTGTGGATAGTAGATATTGATGCGTTTTTTAGCTTCCCTTTTCTGTGTGGATAGTAGATATTGTTTTTATCCCCTTCCCTTCCATGTGAATAATAGATTATGTGTTTGTATGCGTTCGCGTTCGTTTGTGTGGATAGTAGATATTGTGTTTGTATGAGTTCGTGTATGTTTGTGTGGATAGTATATATTGGTTTTCCCCCTTCCCTTCTGTGTAGATAGTAGAATGTGTGTTTGCATGCGTTCGCGTACATTTGTGTGGATAGTAGATATTGGTTTTTCCCCTTCCCTTCTCTGTGGATAGTAGAGGGTGTGTTTGTATGGGTTCGCGTACGTCTGTGTGGATAGTAGATACTGGTGTTTTTCTTTTTTTTTTAGCTTCCCTTTTGTGTGGATAGCAGATATTAGTTTCTTTTCCTTTCCCTTCTGTGTGGATAGTAGATTATGTTTCTTCCCTTCACTTCTGGGTGGATAATAGAGTGCGTGTTTGTATGCGTTCACGTACGTTTGGATGGATAGTAGATATTGGTTTTTCCCCTTCCCTTGTGTATGGATAGTAGTGTGTGTGTTCGTATGTGTTCGCGTACGTTTGTGTGGATAGTAGATATTTGTGTTTGTCCTCACACAATTCTATCAAGAGGCCTACAAGAACTACCCAGTTCAGCAGCTAACTACATGTCTATTCTAACAGCTACCATTTCCCCGAAATCACCCGAGGAAAAACGACTGCAGAGAAATGTAAAGAAGCAGAAGAAAAACGGGGAACTTTTGCTTAAAAAGCCCTTCTTAAAGCTACCAATATTGCCTCTTATTCAGGGAACCATTCTGGCTTGGTATCCCGTTTCGATAAAGCTATTAATGTACACTTACTTGATTCTTCAATCCACCACTTCAAAATTCAAACCTTTTATGACCTAACAGTGACCAAACTTTTTATATGTCGCTCAGACATATTAGTTATTAAAATTTTGTTGGGCATCTACAACGTAAACTATGTACTAGAATTTTTCCGATTGTTAGGACGTAGGAAAATTTTACATGTTTTGATTTGACCCAATTACATAGGTGGCTAACACATTATTGGCATCTTTTATTGTCCATTAGTACAACTAGACTAAATCTGACTAAGTACGGGCTGGCGTTCTTGGGAGTGCACGACATCCATGGCTGGCTTGCCGAGTTCCTTGCCGTCTTGCCTCTCTCGGACATCGTATAAATTAGGCGGAGATGTGGAACAATTTCCACCCGCCTAAAGCTAGGTGTCCCTATGTGACGTCATTGTTGCGACCAATTGCAATGGGCGTTACATACTGCTTGGTTGGATAACCTAGTACAGTCAGTAACGGACAGAAATCAACTCTTTGTTAACACGAGTGTGTGTTGGGCCCATTCACACTCATGGGAATTTACTCTTTATTCAGATCCTTAGGGACATATAATCCTACGACCTGACGGCTAAATTAGCAGTGCTCCTTGAGCACATAAACACCTGGGGGATGTGGCACTAATTCCTTCCCACAGGAACATTTAGCATCCCGCTGTGCGGGAATAAACCCGTCGCACATGTCCTTTTGGGCGCACGCGACGTAAATCCAAGTATTCAATCAATCAAACTACTCATAGGACTAAAGACCTCAGTACTGTCGGCACCTTCTTTAATTGCAGACATCAATGTATGATTAGTGGGAATGATCATTAGCAATGTACCAAGTACTGTTTACAAAATGTTCGGCTCTTTTATACAATTTACAGTGTTTAGTAGGTTTTGGTTTCTTTTCATACAAATTAGTGTGCATTCAATAACTTAATAAAAGTGACCTTAATTATAATTAACTGTTGACATCTTTCGGCGACTTAGCGGTGTGTTGGTATTTTCTTTAATTGCAGATATCATTGAATAACCGTGTGATTAGTGCGAATGAACATTAGCAATGTAGTAATTATTGTTTAAAAAAGGCATGAATTGGGAGTCATAATTGTCGCATGACTGGGGTTCAAATGTCTTTGGGTCGAAATGTCTTGGGAATTTACTCAGGGCCGAAATGTCTCGCTCCAGACCATATGTGCGGGCGCCAATGGTAGCTGATACTTTGCGCACTAGGTTCATCTAAGAATTCATCGTCAAACGTTCTGTCCGAAGTATTATTGTCAGCCTCGACGATTACTTCACGGCGATAGGTACTATGAAATGGCGTTCAACTCCTCACCGCTACTTACTCCATCATCATCATCATCGTCATCAGTCTCCTGACCTAGTGTGGTCGTCGAGGCACTATGCTGCTGAGCATCTGACCAGTTCCCTCCACTTGTCTCGATCATGTGCCAATGCCTGCGTCTCCGCAAAACTTTTCCTGGTCCAATCTGTGATGTTGTCAGTCCACTTTTTCTCTGTCTACCTCTCCTTCTGCCACCCTGGACGCTGCCCTGTAGGACTGTTGTGGATAGACTGTTGGCTCTAGTAACATGGCCATACCATTTCAGCTTTCTCTGTTTGACGGTGGTGAGGAGGTCCTCATATTGGCCTACTTTGCGCCTGATGGTGCTACGCACTTCTTCATTTGTGATGTGGTCCATGTAAGAGATGCCAAGGATGGTTCTGTAGCATCTCATTTCAAGTTACTGGATTCTTCGTTATAATTCTGCTGTCAGGGTCCAGGCCTCACATGAGTACAAAAAGGTTGAGATGACTAGAGCTCGCAATAGTCTGATTTTAGTTTTCAGACAAATATTCTTGTCTCTCCAGATGGGTCTTAGCTTTGACATAGCTGCCATTGTTTGTGCTGCTCTTGACAAAATTGCTGCTCTTGATTCCTCTTCGGTGATTATGGAACCAAGATATTTGAACTGGCTCACTGTTTCCAGCTCATGTCCTCTGACTTTAATCTTGGCTGAGATTTGTTTGCCACTATTTGTCATCAGCTTTGTCTTCTCAGCGCTTATCTCCATGTCAAATCTGGAAGATGTTTCATCCAGGTTCTTCACTAAGGTGGCAAGCTCGTCTTCACTGCCTGCCACCCCATCAATGTCGCCTGCAAAGCGGAGGTTCGTGATGTTACGCCCTCCAATACTGACTGTCCCACAGTGGTTTTCCAGGGTTTCGCTCATGATGCGCTCTAAGTAGATGTTGAAAAGCATGGGTGACAGGAGACAGCCTTGACGCACTCCCACTGTTGTCTGGAACCAGTCCCCCACATAACTTTGGGCGATTACTGCACTGGTAGCCTTGGTGAACAGCTGCTTGATGGTATTGGTTAACTTTTGACCCATGTTATACTTCTTCATTGTGGCCCACAATGCCTCATGCCACACTCTGTCAAAGGCCTTTTTGAAAAATCTATGAACACATGATAGATGTCTTGTTGGTATTGCGAGTACTTTTCACACAGAACCCTGAGATTGAATATTTGTTCTGTTGTGCTTCTTCCACTCCGGAACCCAGCCTGTTCTTCAGCGATTATTTCTTCTGCTTGTGGTTTCAATCTGTTCAAGATGATCTTCAGCATTACCTTACTAGTATGGCTGATCAAACTGATAGTTCTGTAATTTTGGCACAGCTGGAGATTGCCTTTTTTGGGAAGTGTTATAATCAGTGACTGGGTCCATTGTGTTGTCCATTCACCTGTCTGCCAGATCTTGTTGCAGATTTTTGTTAGTAGCTCTTTCACTCCCCCCCCCCCATTCTTGATAAGTTCAGCTGGGATGTTGTCTACTCCAGACGCCTTCCCTTTTTCATCAGATGCATGTAAAACTTCCCTCCTCTGCATGAGGGATTCCTTAAAAAAAAAATGAATAAATAAAAACTGTGCAGTTATTTTGAAATTATGCACAACAGTTTCAAATTATAGCAATAAATCATTTCTGTTATGTTACGTAGACTATTAATGAATAGTGAAAGTTGTAAAGTTCCAGGCTGGTGTAAGCTACGGAAATTTTAGATGTGCAATATGTAGAAATAGACTGAACACCATTATCAAACGCCGGATTAGCCATGCAATACGACAGCAGTGACAGACCGAAAATAAATAAAACACACATATATACAAACAAGTTAAACCTACTTACACTAGACCCAGACCCCATTGCAACACTTCACTCTGTATTGTACACTATACCATTATCTCATTAAGGGCCCCGGATTTCTCTGCCAATACTCTTGTAAGTCGCCCCACCCTAAATTATCTCTAATATTGTAACTCGCTAGGCTAAGACACATATTGTAACTAATACGCGTATGTACATGCATATATTTTTCGAAACTAGCTTGGTTTCCTTATAAGGGTGATAAGGTTGTCTTGGCGTCTGGAAGATTCTAATTTATTCCTAGCTTGGCTCAACCAATCAGTGCAGGGTGATTCAGTTCCGGTATTAATCCGTTTGAACAACCGTTTTGGGCTGAAATGGTTGTCGAGTCTTTAGCAAAGATAGGCATAATGAGACAGATCAGGTAGGGGCCTAGATCCTCCGTTTCTGTAAGTTTTAATTTATAAGAAATGTATGTAAACATTTTAGTTTAGTGATGGTTCCACTTTTTATGTGTTGTTTTTATATATATATCCGCATAGCGACAGTGTTAATGTTGTCTCTGATCCAGGATTTCCGCAGGTTTGTTTCAGAAATAGGTTATACTCTTTCCATAGAGATGATACCTCATTACTTTAGAAACATTAGTTATTTTAGCCAAATGTGCACAACGAATGACATTGATATATCCTCTAATACCACTGTGTTGGGTAATTTTGCGCACATAACGACTGTATATATGATACTCATGTCGTTATTTATCTTCGGAGTAAATTGTAGTTTTCTGCTTATTGCGTTGAAAACATTTACCTACAGTTTATATAACAAACCAGTTCTTTTATATTTTTTGTGAAAACTTGCAGAAAACGTAAGCAGAAATAAGACCTTCATGCTTGATCAAATTCACTGCAGTCTTAGTTCTGCGCATTTGCTGACCCCCAGTTTTACCACAGGAGACTGACGCTTTATCAATAAAATACGACGAAATCTATGACAACACGAAGTAACCGTATTGTATTTTAAAATATTTTTAGTACAGATAAGGTTATTTCGTTTTGTCATTTTGTTGTATTTTATTGATTACACGTCACACTCCTGTGGTTTTACTTTCGTTTTCGGATTTCCTAATCCAATTTTTCTTCTCAGTCAGTAGTTTGTACATCAGATAATTATGTTTTTCAGTTTTCAGGCCTCCATCTTCTTCGTTTACAGGATAGCTAGTGTATAGTCTGAGCTGTCATTTACACTCAGGCAAAACCAGTTTAAAAGATTTAGCGCCGTTTCTATTATTTTATCAAAGTGTCCGTGATTGACCTTGACCTTGCATTTTCGAGAAACGGGGCAGTCTTTCTATAAGATGGGTTACAAAAAGTGAAAAATTTTACAAATGCGTCCCGCAAATGACTTTTATCTTGATGCATTGCTGAACCTATTGTTTCACTAGTATTTAACTTACAGGTGTATGCATTCATATATTCAAGGTACAATATGACATTTCCAACTTGAATAAAACACATGTACAGATTTTTCCCCTCCAAAAATGTAGAATTCAGTCGGCTAAAGTGCAATAGGTTAAAGGCGTAAATACGTTAAAATATAACAGAATCAAAGCGGGAAAATCATTATGGTATAATATTAAAACTGTTTGCTTGTAAGTAAAAGAAATAGATTTAGCTTATGACACATTTTATTTAAAAAAAATTTTTAAACAAATAATTGTGAATGTAGACATGCAGAACATTGATGTTTAAATATACTGTTTTGGTAATTAAAACTTCCTTGCATCCTTCATAACTTCTCTAGAAGTGCAAACAATTAGGGACAAAAGACACAAGCAGAGGCGTAGCTGGGGGGGGGGGGCAGGGGGGTACATATGTCCCCGGGTGCCAAGGTACAGGGGTGCCAAAATGAGGCTTACAACGTTACATTATAATAAGTAAACAAGGGTAATATTCAAAAATGTGATTAAACGGGGAGGGGGCTGGGGCTCCAATTTTATAGTTCGTCCCCAGGCGCAAAATATCATAGCTACGCCTCTGGACACAAGAATCTTTTAATTTCATTTCATTACAATTCATACCATTATAATCTTGTGCCTTCCCCCCTCCCAGGTAAAGATTGAGAGCCAGAGATCCATATGTTATCACAACTTGGGACAGACAGTAAAAATAAAATAGAACCTTAGTGTCAGAACTTGTTTTTTTTAAATACACATATGAGGGTAAAGATCAACGCTTATCTACAAGGTAAGAAAACTGTACAGGTAAATATCAAGATCATCTTAAAGGATGATTGAAAATTTACTGTGAGAGTAAATTTACTTGACATCAGATAGAAAATCCTAATACTTTAGAAAACAATGCATAGGATGCTGATTTAATTATGAAATATACAAGTATGTGTTTTTATGATTATGAAATATACATGTTTTTATGATTATGAAATATACATGTGTTTTTATGATTATGAAATATACAAGTATGTGTTTTTATGATTATGAAATATACAAGTATGTGTTTTTATGATTATGAAATATACAAGCATGTGGATTTTTTTTGTAAATATGCACAGATTATAATAATGAAGAATCACCTCAAAATTGGTTAGGACAACTTCACATTAAACAATGCAATTCAGTAGTAAAAACTCTTACTGATGGCCAGTTATCAACTGTAAGTCGTGTTGCCATCACATGTTCATTGGCTGACGGGCTGTCTGTTATGTTGGAATTTGATATGCCCCTTCAGAAAAATAATGATTTTTTATGAGGATTTTTTTATTGGAAAAAAGAAGAATTAGTGAAACAGATTTTTGTATCATTTATGTATCTTGGGTTCAATTTACATCTAATAATGATTGGATTTTTGACATATTTTTCTGTTTGTATGACGCAGTGTTGGTAAGTATAAACAGATTCGCACAAGGTGTCACTTTGAGATGCATTCTCTTAAAAAACTGAATTTATGACATTGTATCAGAAAAGGTTAAGTGTCAAGCAGGGTGGGATGAATCATAAAAGCCGAGTAAATGTCACCATTTATTTACTCAACCAATGGTTGTGTACAGATACCAACATAAGTTTATTATTAGTACTTAATACTAATACTGATGATGGTAGTCCAATAAGTATGCCCCAAAACCAGTATTGGAATGTTGATGGTGACAGAATTGCAAGAACGACTTGTTGCACGATGAAAACCACCAGCCTGTCAGTTGAAGCCCATTAACCCGACTTTTGTTTGTTTAGCTCAGCATGGTGAATGGTATTTTCATTTGTAGCTCGGTGAATCTTCACACAAGCATCTTGAAATGTAGCTAAAATTACTGAATTCATTTTTGTGTTTGAATTTGTTTTGGGTTTGACACCATTTGTATCAATATACAGAGCAACACCACTCATTCCTTAAATGCTGACAAACAATAGTGTCTGTACATGCAATCAATCATGTTGGTCCTAAGTTACAGAAGAGTCCATATTTGATCAAGGACTGAGCCGTAATGGGGTTCAGGTAAACAAACAGCATTTACCCTTTAAACAAATCATATTATGAAGTTACATTAGGTTAACGAGATGATCCTGACTTTATTTACCTGTAAAATGCAAATTTTGTAATTTTTTCTACATTTTGATATTCTCACATAAGAATCTACTGAGCTACAGATATGGAGTTTAATGAACTATGGGATAATGGTACTTGTGTCAATGCTCATGTGGCAAACAAAGGATCAATTTGAAAATATAAATACAATTTGCTAACTAATTAGTGTTGACACTGTCTGGGCATGTGTGTGTATGTGAATATACTTCTAGAACAGACTTGCACCAAACTGCCAGATCATAAGATATAGGTAACATTATGTGCTGTTACATGATTAAGCAAGAGCTATATTTTGAGCCTGCCCCAAGAACACATGGCTTCATGCCACCTTAAAAAAATGAAGTTTGATTTTATTATTCTGTGATGTCTCTTCAATATATAATTGATACTTATGACAGAAAATATAGGAAATTAATGGTATCATCATTTGTATGTTTTCTTTGTAATTTTGTGATATAGTCAAATTGCCAGGGAGGGTACATAGACAGTTGGTAATGGGGGGGGGCTGATATTTTCTGTTGATGCTATATTATGCATTTCTTCATCTTCCATCAAATATATACCAATTGCCCAGTTTTATGCATTTATTCTTGCATTAAATCAAATCATATTTGTTATCATTTTAAGATAGATATATTTTCTGTCACCTGCTCAATGTTTTTAAAAATTTTAATTTCAGTTTTGTACGGCAGATTCTAAAAATTTGCATACTCAGATTAGCATCTATTACAAGAAGATCGTGCAAATTCCTTACAATTTCAGTTTTCAACTTTTCCTGCACAATTTTCCATTGTATGAGGGCAAAGTCATGCAGAAAATAAGAATTGTGTGCATTTTTGTCTGAAAAATACACTACTTTTTAATTTTAAAAAAAAATTATGTAAAAATACCAGTTGTTCGCTCAGTGGATATGTTGTCCTAGTGTAGTTGTGAAGCATGTCACATATTTTCTGTGTGTCACATGCTCAGATCAGATTGGTTACTGGGAAAAGGTCAATAAGAGATGCTTGGACACTTTCAATTATTGTAGCAGTAATGCATCTAATATCAGCCATCTTTAAAATCTCCATTTATTTTTTAATGAATGGTCAAATTGAATAGAATGAATCCTGGTACTAGGTAGAACTTGCATTTTTAGGGAAATAATGCTGTTCACCTTCAAATATGGCCAGAGTTACCAAACACTGAATCACTTTTAAGTGACTTCTCAGAAAATAACTAAACAGAGTGGTCCAAAGTTGACATAAAGGACTCTGGCATTAAGGTCTTTCAGTTTTGTATAAATGATATCATTTAAAAATGTTAAATTTAATAGGAGGACATTTCATTTTTTGTACAAAGAATGCCAGTCTGGCATAAAATATGGCTACTACATGTGTTACTAAAAATAGAAAAATCTTCCAATGATCATTGCTCAAAACCTCTAGAACAATTTTGAAAGATGTCCTCCTGGCATGAAGGTCTTTAAAGTTTGTAAAATGAATTTTAAAAAAAATCAAATGGCTTTTCAACAACAGCTGTACAGATATAGCAAATTTGACAGAAAGCATCCATGCATGAAGGTCTTTTATGTTTTAATGAATGATACAAATGTGCTGTCAGAGCTGGTTTCCATTGCAAAAATTAGAAGACCTTTAAATAACTGATAAACTGGTCAACAGAAGGTACGGATATAATTTCACAGAAACTATTGTAGCATAAGACCTTTATAGTTTGCACAAATGATGCCACTATGTCATTCAGTATAGCTTACTAAAAAGCATAGAAAATCTGTAATTGCTAGAAAGCATTGCATTGATTTACGCTCAGCATTAAGAGGTTAGTATTAGGACTGGTCGACCTGGTGTCAGGATAACATGACTGGGTGGGACATCATGCTACATGTCTGCGGCATGATACCCCAGTACTAGACATCACTATAAACTGCCACACTGCAGACATTGTAGCGATATGACTGAAAAATTGTTAAAGCTACTTTAAAAAACCAAATCAAACACAGACACACATTGATTTACTGGCCACTTAAGCTGGCAAAGGTTACTAAGATATTTGTATTAGCCACATCAGCAATATTACATGTATCACTTGCCTGGGTTCTACATACCTCTTGCCTACAAAGGGTATTTAAAAACCTAGGCAGGTCATAAAATTATATCAGCATCTCTCACCTATCTGCTTGTATAGCTAACAATATATTCATATTTGGATATTTTTCAGAAAATGAAGTTGCGACTTTGGTTGAAGATTCAGTCACAATGGAACGCCCTTGTTCAAAATCTTGATGTTGTCCGTGTGAGTGATATTCTAATGCATAAACTGGTACTCATGATTGATGATCATGAGAGAATAAAACATGAAGTGACCATAAATGACAAGTCAAGGAAGCTGCTGGAAATCTTAAAATACAAAGATGACAAGCATTTCAGAAATTTTGTGACTGCACTTAAAGAATCAGAGCACGGGCCAATTGCAGAGGCAATTGAGAAATATAAAGTTCCGGATGAAATTCATGAAGAACTGGGTAAGAGAGTTTCACCGTTATCATTCATTTTGAACTAATATATTGTTACAACTTAATTTCGATAGAAGCTTGATGTACATCTGGCATGAAGCAGTAAATGTCACACTAGTACAGTACATGCATCGACACATTTTATGGAAAATCCTTCTTCCCACAGAGGACCATGCTTTTTCTGGCACAGACCAGATATCATGGTCATCATGGATTGACCACGTCATGGCTCAAAGTGGATGAATTAAGTTTCATTGCTCCAGTTAGACAGTCGCAACACAATAATAGTGGATATCCACTACCTCTTGTGGAACTTGAATGTCATCCCAGCTACAGTGTAGATTGCTCTTTTTAAATTGTACACAGCACAGTTTATGAAGTGATTTATTTGGCATTCTCCCAGTAAATTGTTTGTTTAACACGATACTATTCGATACACAACTTCTACTAGTCTAGCCTCTTTAGACTATAGCAGCTAGTATAACTGGTGGCGGAAGAACCAGTGGGAAACCTCAGCAAGAACCATCAACCCACAGGAAACTACTGTCAAGCTTTCTCACGTACCCACATTGGCTAAACGTGAGATCTGAACCTACACAGACAGTGGTGAGTTGGCAGTTACCAGTAAAGATGAGTCTTTTAGGTTTTGTCATCTGATGAATTTACATGTAATATAATGGATGGGTGAAAATGATGAAAAAGTCTAATTTCTTTAATATTTTTGGCAGGAGATAATCTTGTATGTATTATTTCACTAATTTGTTTCATTTTGATGCAGTTATTCTATTTAAGAAGTAAACGTGAACACAAAAATGAAGCATTTTGTCTCTGAAGAAGAAAGTTCCTGATGCTTATTTACACAGGCCAACAACGTGTAATTACTGAAATTATGCCCGTAATCACCCTAACAGCACTGAATCTTTGGGAATCAATACTAAGCTTAGAGTCACACAGCAAAGAATAAAGGGTCAGGCTAGTTAATATTTGCAGATGAGGAAAAAACTTATTTTTCCGTAAAGTACTTTCTCTTGGACATACATCATATCATTATCTTTTGCAGAAATGCCTACTATTATGCAAACGTAGTTGTAAAATGGGTGTCTGTGGTGGATGTGATTATATTTAATGTATAAAAAAATTACTTCTGTTTTTCTACATCCATTTTCCAGTGTCTCTCAAGGACTTTTGCAAAAGCTTTGTCAATTTCCTCACTGATGGTTCAGTGTCTTTCTGATTCAGGATCACATGAGAACCACTATGAATCCATGGGTTTGTGATGCATCGTCATTGATACATGTAAGTGGCATAATCAGATGAAAATGAAGAACAACCTCCAAACTGGAGAGGTACCTATGTGCTGTAATATTGATATTTTCCGAGACACATCTTTGAAAGAAGTTTTATCACACCTTTCCCTGGCTTGTATTTAATCCAGATAATTGCCCATTAATTTTGTAGATCACCATACAGTATGTAACTGAAACTCTATGGCTTGGAGTCATCATGCTTTTGCACAGTCTTTGTGGTGGTGATATGGCTGCAACACTCTTGTTCATATTCAGCTACTTGCACTATTTCAGCCTGCCTGGGTTGCGTAGAAATCTTGATACGATACTGCACTGCTATTTTATGAAAATGCTTTACAGTCAACTGTGGCACCTCTGGAGAAAGTCCTAACATTACAGACTTGTCAGTTTTTCTCGGACCACTTGGAATTTGTATCCCACACTTCCGATGAGTTACATGAGCTGGTTCACAGTCAGCATGCTTTAAATATATATATATATATATATATATATATATATATATATATATATCTGTGTGCGTGTGTGTGTGTGATAAATCATGGTTTAGTTGATAAATTTTTGAAGCATTGTTTTACTTTACTAGGATCAGAAATTGCAATTACTTCAAACCTGGCTGTTGTTGCCTTCAATCCTGACTATTATTTCATTGACTTCTGTATCTTTTTCCTCAATAGTATTGACATCAGGTGTTTCTAGGTTCAATGAATCTTTTCCTGTATGCACAGTAATACTTGTGAACAGATCCACAAGGTTGGCAAAGCTGATAATGTCACTTTACTCTGATGCCACATTTAGGTCATGGTTGAGCACCTAGACCAAGATGCAATGCAAACAAATCTGATTCACAATATGATCACATGTTCTCCTGCAAAGTTCTTTTTCCCCGCTACTGACATTTATTTGAACTATTATACCCACAACTGGTTAGGATTCTCTACAGACAAAGTGCAAATTATTTAAAACAATACTGCTTTGCATGGTCACATCTCAAAAACAGATACAAATATCACTGACCCTTATTTATTCCTTTGAAGTCATGACTATTTATGGCAGTGTTTGTCATTATAAAAAAACAAAAACAATAGTCAAGTCTGCCTACCAGATGCAGGGTAGCAGTTGTATGATAGACCATAAACAAGGTTGAAAAGTATGTCACTAACCGCCATTGTAATGCTGAAGTCCTCTAAATCTCCACAATGATTAACCATTGCTTCTTTAAAAGGAGCTGCTACAGATATCAATTCAGAGATTTGTATTGTTTATTTATCTTTTATGAAGAAAAAAATCTGTAAACCCCAGTAATGCCCTAACGATAACTATTTTGAAAGTGCTTCATTGTAGCTCAGACAAATATATTTTTTGTCATTGGAGTCAGTCCGTATTGCTTATGGGTGAATAATAAATGATTATTTTTTATCAGAGTTGATGGTCATTGTAAAACGTTCATGTTGTTTGTTAATTTTTTTATGTTAACCTTTATTAAAATCAACACCAACAAAAATCCTCATCTGTTCATTGTGGTGCAGGCCTGTTACACCATTTGTTGATCGGGTTTATCTCTTTATGTCATCGGTAAATTAGGCATTTTGGTTTTGTTTGTAAATGAGTTATCATATTTCTGGATGGGTTAATTCTGTCTTCTGATGTCATTCATGGGTACATATATATCCCATATTTACCTAAAGCCTCGTCAAAGCTGCAAATTCATACACACAGAAAAAGTGTTATCATGATTAACTGTAGTTGATCATGTGCTTCATTTGAAGTGAGTCTGAAAACTATGGACACGTCAAGTTATTGTGGATAGGATAAATAAATATTACCTTGGTAGTTTTGTAATTCATATGCTAACCGACATGTTCAAATCATCTTCAGAATAGTTGTGAATGTTTTATGGTTGATGTTTCCTTATTGAGATACATAATTACCTTGAGATGAAATAACTGTAATATTTTGACAAGAAACATGAATAATGAATAAAATGCATGTACAGCAATTTTGGATATCTTCCTTTCTTAAACCTGCAGCATTTTGACCTTGAAAGATAGTAATCTTGCATATACCTGTTATGAGAGACCACTTTTTGTTGGCAGAAGGGGTGGTCTGACATGACAGTTTTCACTGTACTGTATGTGTGGAAACCTTATCAGATTGATTGATGTTTTTTTCATTTGCTGCTGTTTTGTCTCCTCATAGCATATGGTGGTATCTAAATTAGGAAAATTAAATCTAGCTTGTATATTATAATTTCACAGAGTCCATCAAGGGATTCAGTTTTGATGTCTTATTATCTTTACTTGGTTCCAGAATGGATGGTCATATCAACATAAGGCTTTCACAAAAGCTTTCAAGAGGTTCAGGCACACTTGGCCTCCTAATGTTACTTATGCTGGTGACATTACTTAAGTGAATGACATAAGCAGTGATAATGATCATAATTAAAATTTGTGAGTTCTACAGACAGTCCCGGAGACTGTAAATATCACAGATGCCAGTAAGTGTTCTTTGTGAGACCTAAGAAAAAGACCAGAAACCATAGACAAATGTTATACAAAATGTATGACTTCTACAGACAGTACTGGAGACTGTAAATATCACAGATGCCAGTAAATATTCTTTGTGACATCTAAGAAAAAGACCAGAAACCATGGACCAAAGTTATATAAAATTTGTTGCCTGTTGCAGCTGTAACATTGAAAAAGTCTGTGTTTGTCATTTTGTCCTTTTTTTAAATGTTGAAAATACATACAGACTTGTGCATAGATAGATTAGTAGATTGGTAGTTAGCTAGGTAGGTAGATGTGTTGAGTAAAATCTGATAGATGGCTGGACACATGGATTACAATTGCTATATACTTCTTAAGAATGGATAGACATATCAGCATGGGATTTTCACTAAGAGACTTCTTGTGATGTCAAATTAGTTCTAAATGAAAATGGTGATGAATTGACCTCCAGTCTTGAAAAACAATTTATCATTACTTCTTAATGGACAGCCATAGTTTCATGGGGTTTTTGTTAAAAGATTTATTAGGTAGTTGGACATAAAAGTCATGTAGATGTATTTCAATATAGCTGTCATGGTAGCCTTCTTGAAAATCTTGTTATAATTGTAGCTTCTTCTCTGAAATAGATAGTCATATACATATAGACATTGGGTTTTACTAAAAAGGTTTTAAAGATGTTTGGTTGGTCCTAAATGAAAATGGGCCTGATCAGAAAGATAGGCAAGATGACTGTCTTGCAAAATGTTATTATTGCTTCTCAGGAAGGTGTGGTTGTAACATCATGCAGTTTTAACTAGAACCCTTCTCACTATACATGTATTTGGTTTGACCCAAATTTTAAAAAAAATGATGCAGGGGCAGTATGACCTCCCAACATGTGAAAAATATCGTAACCACTGCTTCTCTTGAACCTATTTAACATGGGGTTGAGAGGGGAGAGCAATGTGTGTAAAACCTCTTAATTGCATTCTATGTTCCTGTATTTAAATGATCCTGATCCAACCTCCAAAATTACCGATGGCTTATTATCTTTACTTGGTTCCAGAATGGATGGTCATATCAACATAAGGCTTTCACAAAAATACTACCAGTATATCACCTTGTAACTGGATCTGACATTCTGATTAAAATCACATCTCCACTGTCCTCCATGAAGATCTGACAGCGACCTCTGAGAGGTCATGTTCTGGTGACCTTTGAAATAGCCAACAGAAATGCAGCTTTCAGAAATTTGAAAGTGAATCAAATCATTCAGCACTCATTGATGCCCATAAAAAATACTGCTCAGTCTCCAAATCATGAAGATATAAGACTTCATCTGATTGGCCTATAAAATTAGCAATTATGGTAATAACATAGGTCACCAAAACATGCACAACCCTTATGTGGATGCTATCAAATCAGCACACAGGACAGTGGAGATCTGATTTTAATCAGTTTTTTGAATCAAAGGGGTATGATGTTCATCTGACCTCCAACATAGCAACATTAGGGCCATTTGGAGACTCTTGTTATAAACAAATGATGGTATTGACTTAGATTTTTACTAAAACACTTCTTTGCAATATATAGCTGGTTATAAATTAAAATACTACATATCTGACTTGACTTAATTACATTTTGTACATTGGTTTGAAAACCAGACCTGACTGACCTTGCTTCAATGTTTGCATGTCATTTATTTGTAGACACAAAGACTTGAACATGCACAGATTTATTTTCACCAGACTTTTTATTGCATTCCAATCAAGACCAAGTTAATAGACTGGCACTCACTCTAACATTGATTGTCAGATCAAATAAGTATGACTGGTTTAAAAATATATCCAACAAATACCATCTTAAATACTGCTTTTCTCCAAAGAATAATAGTTATGGATTTAACCAAACTTTCCATGTGGGTTTATCAGGACATTGTTTGAGACGTTTAAGTTCAGTGAGCTTTTTTCAATGTTGAGGTTCAGTGTTGAAGGCCATAAGAAAGAAATTGTACTACTTTCAGGAATATTGTGAATTCAGAAATTTCAACCACAAAAAAATCGTTACCAAATTTGGTATGTTGAAGTTTGATGTTCAATATCAGAGATGGTTTCCATTCTCAGCAGTTGAAGAGAATAAGAGGATAGAATAATGTTGACTTGCCATGGAGTCCCAACAATTTCTTATGGCAAGTAGAGTGTCAGACCCTTTAAGGGCCTCTTTTTCTAAGTATTGTATTAATTAAAGATCATATAGCAATTTCTGTATCATCTTCAGGTAACACAACTGCAGAAGCAGAAAAGATAATTAAACAGTGCCTGGAAGAAAACTTCGAAAAGAATGCTGTAGGAAAAGTTCCTTTCACTGAAATCATGGATCAAGTTCGACATTCTTTTCGAGCCCAAGGAGAGTGCTTTGAACATGATGAAATCATGATAAAACTAGTGAAAACTGTCATGAAGGATGTTTTCTCATCTTCCAATATGGAGGCTTCACCAGGGTATTTATATTTGTATGCCACAGGAAATATATAATCTGTCTCATTCAGTATTGTTCATCCTTCCACCAATTTTGTTTATCTGAAGATGACACTTTTGGTTCTCATTACAGGTCACCCTTTGCTAACTGAACTTGTATGTAAATTGTAACGTAATATTCCTCCATTCAAAATTAACTTACTTGTTTGCAATGCCTCATTCTATTGCCTTCGACTTTCTATGAATCCTGTGACTAAATGTACATCACATTTGGAAAACAATCATATTCTTTATATATGTGTTGGATTAATTCTTTTTAATTCCTTTGAATAGATTCATAGAAAGCCAGAGTATTAGTGCTAAATTACCAATGTCCTGGTGATATTGTTTTGGTAAATCTAGCACATAACATTGTATTTAGAGATGTAAAACATGTAGATTCCTGAGGGACACTATATATCAACTGATTGCAATCCATATAATATTTATTCTAGTTTAATTCCATGGCCTGTGTTTAATTTTTCATATGCCATTGTTATGTCACCATTTGTACTTGATTATAAGTCAAGTTCAACTGCAAACTGAAAAGGAACGTATAAATATAAGGATCATTTATATAACATAGAAAGAAAGGAACTCAGTAATCTTCTTAATTGTGTGGCAGGTAGAAGTTTTGCGGTATAAAAGTCTTAAAAAGAATATCTAATCTAAAGCAGGTATGTAGATGTTCATTAATATAAGCTCTTTGTAGTGTTATGAAAAGTTAATGAACATTGGAGGGTATGATCAAGTTAAAAAAAATTCATATTATGTTTGCCCACTTCTAACTGTGATTAAGTGCCTATTTGGGTGGTTGGATTATATATACAGATAACCCACCCCAACCCTAAGTAAAGTTTTTTGTACCAATTAATTTGCTGTGTATAGGTAATTGACCAATGAATTTGATACCCTTGCTATTCTGCCATCTGCCAAGCCTCATCAGTGTACAAATTATATATAAATAATAATCACAGACTATGTTTGTCAGTTGGAACAATTTAAGTAGTGATTTCAAATGCTGATCACTTCCAGTAGAAGGTCATTACATTTCATGGTAATGAAATCATATTAAATAAGGTCATCAAAATTCGTGGACAAAGGCCAGACTATACAGAATGGGTAAATTACTGTATCAACACTTGTCAGCAGGTGGTAGATAACACTAGTTTGAAATTAATTACCTCTCAGCCAATAGCTTCAACACCCATCCCTGAAGACCACAGATTTCAAAATCTAGTCAACAGTAACATGGCATTACATTAAGTAGGCCAGATTGTAATCAATGTGGAGGAAACTCAAGGGTCCAAGTTTATGATAGGTGGAACAAATTCCTTTGAGTTGCATGGAACCCATAACCAGTCTTGTACCTCCATACAGTGCTTAGTAGTGATGGGTATTCGCCAGGCCCAAGTACATGTACAAAGGTTAGAACAGGAACTCTCTGCACTAAAATCAAAGAGTCTACACAGCATTCAAATGGATAAACCAGGTACAAAAATACTGTGCCAGGAAACCGAGACAATACAATACACAAACATGTCAAAGGACCAAAACACAAGAGCCTGTCAGGGCACTCAGACCATACAGAAACCAGCTATTAGAAAAAAATCATTATATACACAATCAGATGCAACCCATCAGTTCAACAAAATAACTCTCTTCTACAGGAATTAGATGGGCAGAGCCAAAAATCACTTAAAGCACATACTGTAAACACTGGCCATCATGAGTCTCACTCAGATCCAGGTACAGAAGGAACTGCTCTAAAGACAAACTCCAATTACCCACAACATGAAGCTAAATTAAATACAAATACTAAATACAGCAGTCACCAAACTTTCAGTCAGTCTAGTCATGGAAATCAAGAAGTCCAAGCAATGCATCTGAATCCCCCACTTGTCAAAATCAGCAACATAACTAAAGACAGATATCTTCTCATACAATCGTCAATAATCAAAGGAGTAAGAACAAGAGGATTATATAAAACTGACGTAAAAACCCACAGAGGTGCAACAATACTATTGCAGAAAAAATACTGGAAATGGATATGTCACCATATCATACTGTAATTCTTCTCATTGGTGGCAATAATTACAGTAATGGTCAATCTTTAAAGGGCATTAAGGACGATTATGAAAGCTTGTTGTATGCCATCAGGTCCAAAAACACAGTGTAAAATAATCATCTCCGGTCTACCGCCACAGAGGGATGTACTTATGACTCCACTAAATGATTCCATAAGTACATTGTGTGAAAATTTCCAAATGCTCTTTTGTTCCGCAATATAGAACCTTCTTCAAAGAAAATCGAGCGAACCAACAATTATACCAGTGAGACCAAATCCACTTGTCCAACAGAGGTACTGCCATGCTCCTTAGGAATATAGACCAGTACATAAGACTTATAAAAGGGGTTAGGCATGAGTCAGACAACTGCTTGTATTGTGGAGAGCACGGTCATGTAACACAGTGGTGTCTGCATGGAAAACAGATTTGCTGCCATCTTTGTAATGAACTAGGACATAAGCAAACGTTGTGCACATACCAATAGGTAGAAGGCTATGATGTACAGGCCTATGCAACACATATCCAGCAACAAAATGCATTAGGATATGTGTATTCTTTTCAATGTAATGCAAAATCTCCAGTTATGCATCATTTTAAAAAACTTGTAAATGTTTGACATGAATAAAACTGCATGATAAAAAGCTTTTTAGTGTACAGTCTACATTGAACTTGTTATGCACATGTAATCAGCATGTGGTATACAGTCTATATTGAACTTGTCATGCACATGTAATCAGCATGTGGTATGCAGTCTACATTGAACTTGTCATGCACATGCAATCAGCATGTGGTATACAGTCTACATTGAACTTGTCATGCACATGTAATCAGCATGTGGTATACAGTCTACATTGAACTTGTCATGCACATGTAATCAGCATGTGGTATACAGTCTACATTGAACTTGTCATGCACATGTAATCAGCATGTGGTATAGCAGATTTCAGCAGTAATCATTTTTTTGTAACACCATTGAACTAGTGATTTAACTTCCACTGTCATAGCAGGCATGGCAGTTGTGTTATTTCTGAGATGCAAATTTGTTACAAGATTTCAGTTTGAAATGTATGATTTCAGTGTGCATATATTTTGTTACATTAGTTTTCATTGTAGTTGGATTTGTAGCTAATGAAATTCAAAAACACAATTGATAGTACTGGGAATAGTGGGAGATGAGAGTGATGAAATTACTGATGATAGAAGCATTTATCCGAATATTGATGATCTTAAGCTTTCAGTAATCGATTCCAGTTCTTCAAATCCCATCTCAAGCTTTCAGTAATCGATTCCAATTCTTCAGATCCCATCTCAAGCTTTCAGTAATCGATTCCAATTCTTCAGATCCCATCTCAAGCTTTCAGTAATCAATTCCAGTTCTTCAAATCCCATCTCAAGCTTTCAGTAATCGATTCCAATTCTTCAGATCCCATCTCAAGCTTTCAGTAATCGATTCCAATTCTTCAAATCCCATCTTAAGCTTTCAGTAATTGATTCCAATTATTCAAATCCCATCTCAAGCTTTCAGTAATCAATTCCAATTCTTCAAATCCCATCTCAAGCAGCTTCAGTAATCGATTCCAATTCTTCAGATCCCATCTCAAGCTTTCAGTAACCAATTCCAATTCTTCAAATCCCATCTCAAGCTTTCAGTAATCGATTCCAATTTTTCAAATCCCATCTCAAGCTTTCAGTAATCAATTCCAATTCTTCAAATCCCATCTCAAGATGGGTAGCTGTATGAATACGAGAATACATGTGTACAGAGGGGAGGATGCACATAATGTATGAATGGAGAACCAAAAATAAGGATGAAAGACATTCTTCTGTTTTTTTATTAACCCTTTACCTCATGCAAGCGTCTTTGGATGCCTCTACTCCATTTGCATGGAAGCGCCTCTTGATGCCTCTACCATTCGTATGGAAGCGCCTTTTAATGCCTGCTGTAAACATTAGCCATTTTAATCCGGTTTTTCGTAGCGCCACCTTCGAGGAAAACCCCCTATTAGATACTACATTCATTTCTGCGAATGACAATTACGTCAGATCACGTGGTCACTGTTTATGCACTGGTCAATATCTGCTATTTAAAGTAACTGGGTCATAATTTCCACTCTCCAAAATGGCAGTCGCGGATTTCATTCAGTACATACGAAGTTTTCACGATTAGAATCACAACTATGAAAGATTCAATAACTTAGGTAAAGGCTCTGATATTGATGTAGGCAGCAATTAGTTTTTATAAATTATCAAATTCAGATGACTTAGTGATGTAGAAGAAGATGAAAAACTTGTAAATTTCAAGTATGAGAAATGGCAGCTACGGTTGGTCACACTGCCTCACTGACATGACGGTGAACAAGTTCTCTCAAGATTGTAAAGCACATAAAAAATTCTTCCGTGAAAAAAAATTACACAGCTATAACAATCGGAATTTACTCTTAAATTTTCCCACACATAATAGATGTGTACCAAAAATGTAAAATGGTTAAAATTGCTGTTAAACGTAACATACACTACATTGCTTAACAGTTAACAGGCAGGCCTATGCGTATGGAGTCTAATAGGTAACAGGTGTTCTATTTATAGAGCGCTACACTTTGTAACTATGTTCTATGAGGTATTAAAAGTGTCAAACCATAAATAAACTACTGCAAATACAACTGAGTAAATCTCAATGTAACTGTTCTAATCTTGTAAAAAAATTGCAATATCCATATCTCAGTGTGTGTATGTGTGTGTGCGTGTATGTGTGTGTATATATATATATATATGTGTGTGTGTGTGTGTGTGTGTGTGTGTGTGTCTTTTCTATAACCTGCATCCACCTTTGTTTGGATGGACACATGATCAGTTTGATTAGATGCATGAAAGGTTACTGGATGTTGTTACTCACTATGCAAGTTTGATTTCTACAATTTTAGGAATCCAGTGCATTTTGTCTCGGGAATTCGGAGGAAAAAAATACAAGAAGCAGAGGACAGAGATATGACAACTGCTATAGCCATGGCAAAGGAACAGGCACAGGAGGGGGCAAGCTTTGGTATGAATTTCTGTATGTTGGATAGGATATATTTGACAGTATACTTTGTAAAGTGGACTACATTTTAACTGATTAAGAAAAATTGTTACACATTGACAATGCTGGTATAGTCAACTGAAATGAATTCATCAAACTCTTGCTGTTGCATATGTACACTGTTTCTTTGCGAACTTGCTATAACCTTTCTTTCATACTAAGGACACAATTCTTGGACAAGAATTTTCCTGAGTAGATTTAAATGTCAAATTATGAGAAGGTCATGCAATCAGGAAATCCTCAGCTCCAAGCACCACCTTCACTGAAAGGGGTATCACAAGAGTGCAGGCTATTTTTCACTGAACTATTCAAGTCTTAATTAATTAAATGAGTCATTATATCCTGCCAAGGTTTTGTTAATTTACACTCTGGCTATACGCGATACATTGTTATACTTGTAGTTATTTTAATGAATAATGGCTATTCAGAATGTATGTAAGTATGTAAGTCAATATAAGAAATGTCTCCATTGCTTCAATTTACACAAAACCCCATTTTATTATTTTTTCTTTGCATTTCAACTAGATTTGGCTCTTAGTTTGATACTGACAATATCCTGGCTTAGTTTGGTCCTCTCTGTTCAATATCATTTAGGAGAGTTATAGCCCTTGATTGTCCAACCTACACATTTTTGTTTTTAGCTCTACTGAATGTAGATAATATTAAGAAGGTTTATGAGATCTCCATCTGATTGTGCAAATTTATTATCATTGCTCCTCCTAAACTACTTTGAGGATTGCCATGTAACTACACACACATTGATCTTTAGAGTCTAGTTTGTCCTAAAAGAAAATAGTGATACTCAGGTATCCAGACTGGCTTTCACTGTAGTCATCTTGAATAATTTGTTATAGTTGGAGGTATGTATTAAGATATTGTTCTTAATTTGTATGAACCGTAAATGCCCAAAAGATCGTTTGAAATTAAGCAGTCTAATTTGATCTGTTATTTGAGCTAATGTACAGCTCCGTTAAGTTGTATGTATCAGTGACTTGGAATATGCTTATGATCCTTAATATTGAAAACATTGCAGAAAGCACACCAATCCAATGGTCTTTAGTTCTGTGAATTTTTAAACAATATAATTGAAATATACTTATTTTTGCAGTTACACATAGTGAATGAAAACTGATATTTTAAAACTTGATTCCAAATAAAAGACTAAGATTACTATCAAGTACATTTTCAAAGAGGGAAGAAAGACGAAAGATTTTATTAGATCTGCAGCACTATGCATGTACACTAGTTCCCTTGTTGAACAGCGGGATTTTAAGGTATTCACCTATGGAAGTCTTTCTAGTTAAATCATTGCAGTAATTATTTTTGTATTTGAAATTGATGCATACTACATGTCAGAACAGTTCTACTTTGGATCTACACCTCAACAATGTTTTTTAGAGACTGACGTATGAAGATTGAAATTTTTCCCATAAATATTGATCTATGCATGTGCAGGGCCACTGCCACTAAATTTCTTTTGGTCCTTCATCATACACGTTGGTGGGGTAGAGGATTTTTCTCTGGTAAACAGTGCACTGAATACATGTATTTCTACTTCTATTTAGAATTGCAGTTTTTGTCTGTGCTGTGCTTAATAATAATAATAATAAAGACTTTATTTAGTGAAGGTAACTCAGTTAGTTACAGAACTAATCTACCCTGAGGCCTTCTAGCTGTTAAGTACAATATATATATATATATATATAGTATATACAACATGATATGAAAAATCTGGCTTCACACTAAATCAAAATATTAAGCCTGGAACATATGCCAGGCATCTATGAACATATAAACATATATAAAATATAAAATATCCTGCATTGAAAAAATTCACCTTTGAAAATGACACAAAAGTACAGAAAAGCAGGCAATATTTGTATTCCTAGAACTTTTCAGTTGTCTTAAGATTTCATCCTTTTGGATTGTTTACGCTTTAAAGCTGGATAATTTTCACCACATTTTAATGTATATATTTATGGTCCAAAATGTAGTTTTGATGAGATTTGGACAGTCAGTGTAAATATTTTTGTTTGTGCTTGAAAATACTTTTGCTTCTATATCCATGTGTTTAAAATATTTTTTTCTTGATTTTGATATTTTGGTGTACTGGACAGAATGTTGTCTGCAGTTAAACTGATATCACGAGTGTGATAAAATAATTAATAAAATTAATTATTAAATGAGGGCTTTCACTTGCTATTCTTTGACATGTAGCTTAAAATTAATACTATGTCTACACATTACAGAGTAGGTGGCAGCCTAATAATTGTTTTTTGCACAATACAATCTTCATTCCTAGTAAGTGTTTCATAATGAACACTGAGTCCCTTCTACCTCACTTGCTGCCCCAACCTTGTTTTGAAGTTATGGTGGACATGGTGCAAATTAAAAAACAAATACTTAGAACATTGCTGTATCATCATTGTCACTTAGCCCCCATTCAAATTCTACAGGGGAAATGTAGGGGACATAAATTTCTTGAATTTGCTTGATTTTGTTTTTATCTGAAAGACTGTTTTTACTTTCTGTTGAAATTGTAGGATCAGATAGATTGGATGCCCAGTCAGTACAATCTAAAACTTCACAAGAACTTAGAATGTCTGATATGACTGAAGATCAACTTTGCGAGTGGTTAACCCCAGTCCTCAAAAGAAATAACATTAATGCCGAACAATTCCTGCAAACAATCAAGGACAAGGAGATCAATGGAAAAGCCTTTGAGAACATGACAACGGAAGAAATGGAACGTCATTTCCCATATATAAAATTCGGAAAGCAGAAGGTTATCCTTGTGGACAGGGATGCATATCTTGCTGAAATAAAGGCCAAGGAGGGCATACATCATAAAGCATTGAGACCTGAACCAGAACCTATCATAAATATTCCTCGAGAAGTATTTAGAGAGTTCAACATGACAACAAAAGCTGTCAACATTTATAGACAAGGCGCTGTTATGCCTGAAATTGAGACTAGGGTAGTAGACAGAATTCAACCAGTACATCGTTTCATGCATACTGAAGCAATCATTTCTGAGGAAGAGCAAATAAAAGTGATCGTGGATGCAATGATTGAATTTGCTGCAGCATGCATGAATGAAAGAACAAATGGAACAATCCACTTTGGAATATCAGGAAATGCAGATGATAAGAAATCTTATGGAAAAGTGATTGGTATACCTGCCAAGAATCCTCAGAAATATGATGAGGTACTTGTCAAAACCATTGAAAGTAGATTTTATCCCGATCAGAAAGACAAGGCTCTGGCCTGTATCAGGCCTCCGCAGTTTATTCGAGTGTTGCAAAAGCAACAGAATGAAGAACTTTTTGTTATTGAAGTGGACATTGTTCCCAATTATCACATTGTGGGTAATGAGGCATTCTTCATCAAAGACCATGATCACGATCGAGCACTACTGTATAGATACCTCAATGCACCAAAAATGTTGAACCAAAAAGAGGTTGAAGTTTACATGAAGGACAAAATATTACTAAGTGATGACCGCAGAAATGGAGAAAAGACTTTACATAAGGGTCCAAAGAACATAAGAAGAGAGCTGCAATGGTTTCTCTGCAGTGGTAGTGAGCAGATGGATGGGGATATTTATCCGTTGATTTTCTTGTCACCTCCAGAGACTACAGGATGCATTGAAGACTTCCAAGTTTTGAATTATCTTGATCCATCAGCTGTTTTTGATTTTGATCCTAAAGGAACAGATGGGGAGATTTATCATGTTGTTCAGGAAAAGCAGTACACGGTGAAGACTACTGATGACTTTGACGCAAAGTTTGTCGAGCAGAAGTCTATTCTGGAAAACTTCAATGATCTGAAAAAACCTTTAAACCAGCCTTGGTTCTTCTGCAATGGACATGAATCGGCTGGTAAAAAAGAAATGAATTCCTTCGAGTGGACACAAGAAAGAGGTGAAAGTTTCAAGAAAATACTGTCATTTTATCAGGAGCAAATACCCCAGGATCGAGCTAGGATAATATTCATCATACATTCCAAACACTTTGAAGTTTTGGGAGAGGCAGCGAGAGAAGTTGTTTTGAAATTCAAGGGAAAATGGATTATGCTTTCAGACAGCGAAAATGTGGCAGAATCTTGGAAGGCTTTTCTCTTAGGACACTATAATACATGTTTTGAAAAGCAAACTCTAGATGACAGATGTTTTGCTGGGATGCCTTGGAGAACAATCAGAGATACAATTAAAGATTTCGTTCATACAGAACTTGATGGTCAGTGTGAAATCCCAACAATATATGGAGGATTTGTAGAAGTTCCCAGTGATCTCAGAAAAGAACTTTGTGATCTTGAAATACTTGGTGCAAGGGAATGTGATAACCAAGAGGCAATGATAGACAACCCTGATGATCACAGAAGGAAAGTTGAGGAAGATTTCTACAAAGGCTACCAAGTATCCTGGTGGAATTTTTGGTACAGTGGACAGGTTCTTAGGAGAAATGAACAAGGCAACATTTTGAAACATATATTAGAAGTATCTGGAGGAGATCTACCACATGATGATAAAGTAGGCTGTGTGGCAATTTACCATCAGCCAGGGTCAGGAGGATCAACAACAGCTCGACAGGCATTGTGGGATAATCGACGTACATACCCATGTCTTGTTGTTAAGCAGATTACAAACCTGACTTGCTCTCAAATATGCAAGATTCGATCACACCCTGGTGAAGAAAATATTCAAGTACCAGTCATCCTAATTGACAATGAGGATGATGAAAAGTTGTTTTCTTTGAAAGAGTCACTAGAGGAAGAGGCTAAGAAATGTACACATAGGGTCTTCTGTGTGCTTCTTGTATGTTACCGAAGAACAAATCTGCCTTTTGAGAAGATACAGAAGTACATTTCTCTGAAACAAAAAATGGACAAAGAAGAACTGAACTGGTTCCAACAAAAGTACAAGGAATTGATGAAAAGACATGAACAGAATAAGGGGGTTGACCCAAACCACCTGATATCCTTAAACATTATGAAAGAAGATTTCAATACTGAGTGTATAAGCCGTACAGTTAAAGAATTCTTGCGTGGGCTGAATGCAAATGAACCATGCCTTCTGAAATATGTTGCTCTTGTCAATGCATATGATCCAAACTTTAGCCCTATACCTGTTTCATGCTTTGACCCAGTTATGACCAGGAGAGAATATGTACCGTCAAGTAATCGCCAGCACCGAATTATTGGTGAGGGCTGGGAACAAAGGCTTGGTCAGGCATTGTTGGTGCTTTTGTCTCGTATTGAGCAGGGACAGCTCGGAAGGCAAGCTAAATCCCTCAGAGTAACAAATCCATTGCTTTCAAAGGAAATAATGAATCAGATGTTAAGAAACAATGATCAGACCCTGGGTGAGGCATTCCTAGAATTTCTGTCTAGTCCAATTTTTCAGTGTTCAAATGCAGGAAGCAACATACTGTTAAGGATTCTTCAAACAGTGATGAAAAAACGAGAATGGGTTGTACATGGAAAAGAAGCCCGGCTGGAGTTATTTTCACCATTGTTGCAGTCATTAATAGATAGTGGAGATACCAGTGATGCCATAGAAATTTTGAAAGCGGTATTTGAATTTACAAATGACGCAATGATTGCTCAACAAATTGCCCGTCTGTTCAATCATCTTGAAGCATGGGAACAAGCAGATCATTATGCAGATATTGCTTGTAAACTTCGACCAAACGATTCTTTCCTCAAGCACACACAAGGACAAATCTGTAAATCAAAACTTCTGAAAATTTACAAAGATCATGCTGATAAGACAGGAAAGCTTGACCAACGAATTGCACTTGAAGCAATTGAGCATGGAATGAAAGCTATCTTGATTTTCAAAGAAATACAACAGCTGTATCAGGGAGATCAAAGTTACCAGAATTTAGGTGGACACACGGGTGAAATTGAAACCTGTATTCTTCTTCTGGATACCCTATCTTTGTTGGAATGTTTTCACAAGCATTCTGAAAACTTTCACCAATATCTTGTAGATAAAGCATTTCAAACAAATCTTACTGCTTTTATCAAGCCTCCAAAAGCAAACTTCCTCAAGTCCCTGGGTGAATCTGTTTTTAATACACTAGATGCTTTGGAAAGAGAACTATATTTAATGAAGAAGAACGTCATTCCAGAGCAGAAAAGAGCCTTGGCATTGCAACAACGTGGCAGTAATGTTAGATACAGGGTTGCCTTGAACAACTATTTTGGTGAGGATAAAGATGTCATGCCCAGTGGGTTAAATGCATCAGAGCAAAGTGAATACCGCCGAAGAAAGGTGCAGACAGAATGTGGCAGATCTTTCATCCGGATTATAAATCTTCAGTTCCAAGAGGATGGAAATGAATTGCTACAGTTGGCACTTAAATCTATGCAAGAAAACATTTACTCTAGTCAACATAATAACCAAGACATGGTGGTTGCTCTTTCTGCTGCTCTAGCTATGAACTGTAGTAAATACATTCACTCATCATTAACACATAATGTAGAGTTTGGGGAAACTTTGAAATGGAGTCGCCTGCTGTTTGACAAGCGATCACAAGATAATCATCTTAGCCATGAAGCATGCATGCTTTTACTTCTTTTTCATTGGCCGACTCAATCAAAGATGAAGCATTCACTGTGTCCACAGTCTTTGCTAAAGGAAGCCCTAGAGGATTTGCATTTAATTTCCAGCCAGCACAGAAGACAAGACAGAATTCTGTATTACTTGAGCAAAGGCAGTGGTTTTGATTCTATTGTACATGCAAAGGATGTGAGAGGAGACAAAAAGGGGAATGTAACACAGAGAATTGACACTAGTAGGCTGCTGTGGCTTCGAGGAACCTTAACAAACAATGGTCGTGAAATCACTACAGCTCTGGAAAACTCGGAGGGTGTCAAAGGTCTAACTGTCAAGCTGCCAGCAGAAAAGCCAGTTCCAAATACAAAAATGTGGAACAAACCAGTCTTCTTTGTGCTTGGATTTTGTCTCAGTGGTCCAAAGGCTGTGGAGGTGACCAATACAGATCCAAGAAGCACAGTAGATGTCAAGTTTACCAGACCAAATTATTTCAGGAGAAAACCAGTTACATCAGACCCTGTCAGCAACAATGAATTATTTCAAATTGAAATGTGTCGATTTAAAGAGAAACTACAGAAAATGGAAGAAATAGAAATGAGACGTAGCCAGGGCATTAGACTCAGTCAGCAAGAGGTTTGTTCTTACTCTCTCTCCCTCTCAAGCACGCACACACACACACATGCGCACACACACACACACTTTTTTTTACTTACTACAGATGAATGATTAAAATGTGGGTTTTTAAAAATAAATCTTGCACATTGATGGATAGAAGAAGAAAAAAATGTTTGACCAAGGCCAGTGTACAAAAATTAATTTTGTTAACCCATTTTATTAATATGACAAGGCAGAGCATATCATTCTGATGTCCATCCATTTGTCCAGTCATCTGTTCATGTTTCTGTCCAGTCATCTGTTCATGTTTCTGTCCAGTCATCTGTTCATGTTTCTGCACAGTAACCAGAGTTGATCATCATCTACCATTGCCAAACATTGTAAATAGCTTGCATTTAAAGTAAGGAAGAAACCTATTATTTTGGAAGTTAAAAGGTCAGTGATTACGGTCAGTGTGACTTTACTTCCACATGATACAGACTAAACTTTGTGGATGGCTTACACTTGGAGTAATGTAGAAGCCTTTATGCTTGGAGAAAGGCATAAGCCAGTCTTTGGGATGAAAGGTTCATTTGCTGATTCCATGAAAAATGAACATTAGTTCAGCGCAAAAATTTCAGTTCCCAACCATGTACCAAAATTTGTGGAGGGCTTGCACTTAAGATATGGAAGAGGCCCATTGATTTGGGTGTCCAGAGGTCAAAGGTGACACAATAATTTGTGTTGTAGAGGAATATCCTCAATTAAACTTTTATTAAACCTTAATAAGACCAAAAAAAGTGCTTACTTAAAAATAATTTAAAAAAGTTTTAAAAAATGTTCTTGCTTAATATTTTTTAATTTTTTCATCAATAATATCAACTTTATTCTGACAGTTAGCAGCAGTTTTTTGTTTATTAAATGATAAATGAAGAACTCACCTGACACATTAAACGGAAGTCAGTATATCAGTTGGGACACCTCAAAAGAATCCATGGACGCTTTCAGTATGGAGGAATGGAATTGTCTGAGGTGTGATGATGGATAAGCGTAAAGTATTAACATTACAAAATCACTTAATTTACCTTTTCTTTTTTATTCATAGTCACGTTTAATTTGATGTTTAGTCCTTAACATTCAAGACATTTTTCCTTATAAAAATAAAAATGGTATAAACCATGTACTACAAATTAAATTTCTTAATTTTCAGACAGGCTTATTATCAACAAAACCCCAGGTAGAAGAACACTTCAGTATTTTACGGGAGCAACGGTACAGATTTTTACAGGGGTACTACTGACCACATTGAGGTATCACCATATTTTGTATACACTTTTGCAATCGCCATATGCTAACTACTAATGTTTGAAAGAGATGAAGAAAAATACGGCATCAGCAATATATTTGATATCTTTCTAATAAACATTTTGCAGTTTGCTTTCTCAGCCTTTGATAGAACTCATCATTAATTTATTTTTCTCATCAGGGACATCTTTTTATGTTTCACTTAAGTCTTGGCAGAGCCTGTCTTTCTGGTTTACACCCAGCATTTCCAAGAATGAAATATGAAATGCAGCTTTGATTCAATGTGATGACCATTTCGTCAAATTCTACACAATATATTCTAGAAATATTGCTGAAGATTAATCAAACATCGAGAATGAAGTAGAATGCAGGAGTATTTTACATTTCATTCCACAGCGCTGATTGTGAAGAACAGAATTTCTGAGAAATTCAAGGTATAATTTGATGATTTATAGTGGACAATTGGAATTGTGGTACTACCGTGGCTGACATTGAAAGACAAAGAAATGGAATATTCATTTATTTCAAATTTGAAGAAAAAAAATCTTTCTGACAACATGTCAGGTTCTCACACTGTGGTGAAATCTTGGAAGAAGTCAGGAGAAGGAATAGGTTTGTTCCTGGCTGGGAAAAGCCCTTTAATTTTGCAAATGTTGATCATAGTCTGGGAAAAAAACAAGAATTTTCAGCCAACGCTGGATGACAGAAAAAATATGCAATTGAGTCATAACTGAACTGATTATGAGTTTTATTTATTGAGTTCTTACCTGAATTCTCAGCATTCATTGACATAAAATTGCTGTTTGGATTATTTGGGTGCTTGCCCTAAACATATTTCTGTAGCTAATCCAAGTGCACAGATGATTCAGTTAGTCATGTGGACTGGTTACCCCTCAGTCCACAACATGTTAGTATCTTTTCTTATGCAAATAAAAAGAAAAACCCATCTAGTATTGCACTGTGCCAAAACCTTCACACTTTGTAATCTTGTCAAATGTTAGAAAGGAAGAAAACTATCTTTCCCTGTACCCTTTTGATATGTAAAGTTAACAAGTATTGTGATAAGTCTTTCATTTTATTTTGTCCATAGCAGTGGGAACACTGTTGTAACCCTCAGCACCCACACCTTGCCTTTTTGGTGTATTCGACTATCAGACCCTGCTAAGTACATAGACATCTACTAATTTTAGTGGTAATTTTCAGTTCAGAATTCCATGTTCTGGCTGTCTTTGACTGTGTCTACATGGTTTTAGAAATTTCTTACAAATTGTCAAGGAATGGCTAATTTTGTAATTTATGTGCAATATTGATGCACAAATGATCAAATACGCAAGGAATATTCAGATTTGGTGACATCATAAAAATTCACCCATTAATATGCCAGACACACATAGTTGGTTTATATTGACATTGGATATGCATGGCACCTACCAGACATATTTAGGTCATGGGAGTTTCACTCATCTTGATGGCATAAAATTGACTATACCAAAGAAAGCTTTAATGCTTAATGGTCATCTGTGATCTGCACCTTGTTAATATCAGTGTGCTTTTTTTTTACGGAAGGTTTGAAGCTTAACATTGCTTGACATCTGCCATATGTAAACTACTTTTGCCTTTGTGCCAGTTGAGAATGTGTTGCAAAGGAAGCTGACTTGGCTTTTATGCACAGACATCCAAGTAAACCTAATGCTAAAATGGATCCATATCATGAAAATATTATGTTCAGATGAAGACAAAGTGGCCTTCTGAAAAAAAAAATGGTATTGCTAATTATCATACATAAATAGTCAGTTCAGCATAGATCTGGCAGGTCCTAAATGCTACCAAACGGACATTTATCATAGCCGCCATGGCAGCCATCTTAAACATGTTATTGCAACTTTACTTGAACAGAAAATCATATTGATGTGGGGTATTCACCAGAAGACTTATAATTGGCCTGGAATGAAAATGGTGCCAATCTGATATCTAATGTGCCAACTTGAAAATTCTGTTATTGCTACTTCTCCTGAATGGAATGTTATATCTTGAGAAAAAAATTGTTATCGCTACTCTTGTCCAAATGGATGGTTATGGGGTTTTCACCAATAGACTTCTTACAATATCTAGTTGATTGGTCCAAATGAAAATGGTGCCAGTCATACATGCAGTATGGCTGCCATGACTGTCTTAAAAATCTTTTTGTCACTACAACTGCCGAATGGATGATCATCATGACAATGGAATTTACATTAAGTTTTGAATGAAAATGGTCCCAGTCATACATCCAATATGGCTGCTATGATGACTGTCTTGAAAATCTTGTTGTTACTACTCCTCCTGAATGGACAATTATTATGGCATGGAATTTTTAGCAAAAGACTTCTGATGTCTGATAATGGTGCCAAGCTGACATCCATTGTGTGTACCACAGCAGCTGTTTTGAAAATCTGTTACTGCTGAAGAATATTAGAGATGGTTTCAACAAAAATGGTTTTGTCTTGAATTCCTGGAAATTCTTCCTGCCCAGTAGAGCTTCAGTCTCTTTGAGAAACTCCTGTTAGAAAAGTGATGATGGGGTGATTTTCCATGACACATCCATATGTGGATTTATTTATAAAATATCAGCCCTTTTTTATATGATGGTATGTAATTTTTCAGGATTTCTTATCAAAATGTAAAACAACACTTTTCCGAAAGACACTATTCATATGAATATATGCAGTTAAGCAGAGTAAAGACACTATTCATATGAATATATGCAGTTAAGCAGAGTAAAGTTAATGTTTTTATTATGTAAATTAAAGTGAGTTACATGCAAATTTGGATGAATTGAAGTAGTAATAGTAACTTGTTTCAAGTGATATACCAATCTGGTTTAGTACAAGGAAATATGTTAATAGTCTTGAAATCATAAGAAACAACTTTTGAATTTTTGAATTAAAAATGCATGGTTCCTAAATCAAAACATTTTCATTTTGTCCCATACAGTAATGATCATAAGTAAACATTGAAAAAAAAATCAATTTTATCCAAGAAAAACCTGGAAGCAACCTGGAATTTTTTTCCAAAAGAGTGGGACACCTGGATGTAGGTAGGAAATTACAATTCAAGAGTTCAAAATTAGAAATTCCAATTTTAAGATTTGAAAAATTGTATTATTTATTGAGAAAATTTTTTTTTCAGTGTGTGATACCAAAAATTAATTTTTAAATCCGGTGAAATCATGCATGAACTATTGGGGCCCTAGGTGACAGAGTTGTCTGAAGTGCTTGCCTTTAACAGGGTTCTTACAGTCTTTGAAGGTCTTTTACAGTTTGGGAAAAAATGAGGTAGCATTTTCAAGGCCTTGAAAGTTTGGGAAAATCGAGCAGATCACACTGAGGTCTTTAAAACTTTTTGAAAATTGAAATAAACCCAAACATTTTCTTTTCTTTACATAATCACTAATAAAAATTGTCCAAGGTTGTTACATTAGGATGTAGTCGAGTTTTCTTGGTTTCTTTCTTTTGATTAATTATAGTTTGAATTTCATCATTAAACAATATTGTAGTATTTTGCATTTGTTGTTTTCTCATATAACATAACTTGTATACAAAGTGTTAGTGAAAATAAATCTTGGAAATCCATGTTTGTGGTCTTTGAAAGTTTGGGAAAAGTCTTTGAATTTATCATTCAGAAGTCTGTATGAACCCTGTAATTTAATAATCACTACCATATCACCTCTGTCCACATGGGTTCAAGTTTACCTCTGTCCACATGGGTTCAAGCCTCAGACTTAGCCAAAGTGGGTAGGTGAGAAAGCTTGCCAGTAGCTTCCCATGGGTCGATGGTTCTTACCGGTGTTTTCACAGGTTCATTCACCCACCAGTAATACTGGCTGCCATGTATAGCCTATCTTGCGCTAAGAAATGGCGTTAAACCCAAAGCAACAACAACAAATTGTGAACTATTTTGAAGGAGAAAAAAATCTCTTTTTTTATTCAAAAATGTTCTGTTAAAAGTTTCTCTTTATTGGTTCTACTGGTGATAGACAAGAAGAGCTTATGTTATTGGCTGTTGTCCATCATCAAAATGGCATCTGTCCATTAGAACAGATTTAATATTACAACTCCTGAAACTACTGGTAGAATTACCATGAAACTTCAAAATTCTAGATCGTCTTGGACAGTCAGCATGTTCTTGAAATCTTGCTGCCTGAATTGATAGTCATATTGACATGGTATTTTTACTAAGAGTTTTGTGATGTCTGCTTGGTTCTAACTGTAAATGATGTTGATCTGATATCGACTATGGCTGTCATGGCAACTCTCTCGAAAATCTTTTTGTTGCTATGGCTTGTCATATCAACATGGAGTTTCATTGAAACAGTTTGTTTGATGTCTTGTTGGTCCTAAATGAAAATGGTGCCAATCTGATGTCCAGTATGGCTGCCGTGGTGGCAGTTGTACAGATTTTCTCATTATTATATGGTCACCATGGTGGGTATCTTGAAATCATACACATACTCCTTTCAAATGAATTTCTAGATCATTATGGGATTTTCACCAGTAGACTTATTATGATACATGGTTGGTCCTAAATGAAAATGGTGTGACTCGTACATCCAATATAGCTGACACAATGGCCATCTTGAAAATCTTGTCCCCCAGAAAGGATGATCATATTGACATGGGGTCACACCTAAATACTTCTTATAATTTCTACATACTCCTAAAAGAAAAGAGTGCCAATTTGACATTCATTATATCCACCACAGCAGGTAATTTGAAAATCTTTTACATGTATTGTTGCAAGGATGAAAAAATGATTTTTCACTGGTAAACTTTCGATATTAATTATTATGTGTTATATATTATAATAGGTTACTCTCAACTGATTAACTGTATTTTTGATGTAAATGAGTAGGAATTTGATGACTGGACTGTATGGATGTCATACAGGCCACATCTGTTAGGCTAACCAAGGTAATTACTGATGCATGAACTATTCATATAATAGTGGCCTTGTACTGCCTGTCAGTCAGTCATATCTCAATTTACATGTAATAGAAAATAATGTTCTTTTGGGCCAGTCATTCATCTGTCCATCCTTTCCCCTGTCTGTCCACTTTTTTATGCACAGGAATTCTATTATTGGATTTCAACCGAACTTGGTATACAGCTACATATTGATGACAAATTGTCTTGTTCAGTGTTCATTGGATCCATTTGGTCGATTATTGGTAAGTTTTAATGAAATGACCAAATAATTGATTTCAGTTTCTGTTGTCAAAAGTCAGCTTGTACCATTGTAGTTGTTTTGGAGTCCAAACTATTAGGAAAAAAGTTTCGTTTAGTCAAGACACTATGAGGAAATTAATCAGTGATTAATTGATAATCGATCATTCAGTAGAAGTGATAATTGATTATAAATTTTATCAAATTATGAATGCTAGTGGAGGTTTTAATGTTTTGTCTCATGCTTCTTGTCAACCCAGTGCTGTCATTTAGTGTTTCATTGCATTTGTTTTTAGTGTCTCAAATTTATATGTTCGTTATTTTCATTTTTCAGTGATGTTTCACGTTTAGTTGTTTGTAATAATATTTCATAGACTCCTGAGCACATACAGTATATTTTACTTCTTTTATATTAATATCGATTGCTTCTGCTTTTCCAGGAACTCTGTGGTTGTGATACAGTTGAAACAGCCTTGTTTTGCTCCATATTCCTCAGACGGATAGATAGTTAAGTAGATAGATAGCTTCATTCCACTTGTACATTGTAAAAATCAGGTTTGTGAGACCAGAATGAGAAGGTATGACCTAATGACAGCAGAAACAGTACTTAAATACTGGATGATGATGATACAGAAATGATACAACGCGAAGGACTTGCACTCCAGTTATTCCTTTACAGTGTTTTGAAACACATGAGAATGTGGATTTCAACTTACACCATGCTTTCAAAAGGTGTTTGGAGTTTTATCTCAAGTTTCAGCAATATATGGGGATCTCTGAAGAAAATTTTACACATTTCTATGCCATACTGGTTTTGTTCATTCATATATATATATCTGCATACATCACTCCCACAATGACTCACATCCATATAACTCACAGACTTCCTTATAATGTGAGGTCAGGCATGGTTCACATTTTTTTCAAACTAGAAAATAACCAAAATTGATTCCTGTGGGTTGAACCTATCACTTGCAATGAAATCACAGCATCAGATATTTCACTTAAAGAACAGTGTTAAAAATCAAGTTTTGATGCAGATGGTTGTTTCATAAACTAAATGTTCCAGATGTTTGAAAAAGTGAAACTTGTTTTGTTATAAATCAAAAAGCAATGACATAATATAGAATGTTTTCTGGAAAATGTTAATTTCTTGAAAATAACAATAAAGAAAAGTTTACTTGATAAGGTACTATCTCATACCTGCCAACTTTTCAAAAGACACAAAGGGAGATTGAATAAAAAAAATAGAGAGATCGTGATGAAATAATATCACACTACAAAGAATTTTTTGTTCAGTAAATATAATATTAAGCATTATTCATGTCAATGTATGAATTTTTTAAAACCCTACAACAATACTAAAATCTGAAAATAAAGCACAACAAAAAAATAAACCACAACAATAAAATTGTCAGCAGTTAGTCTCAATCACAAGAATGATCACTGTAAATGAATGCTGTAGCATCTTCATTCCCTCCAAAGAAGCTTAGAAGAGCTTGAATAAGGTGAGATATAAAATGGGGGGGGGGAACAGTACAGTAGCTTGAGAATACATGTTACAACAAAGTATGGCATTGTTTATTTGCCAGTCAGTTACTGGTGCTAACATAACACACTGTAGAACATGGTTTCTTTGAATTATGTTGGAGGCCCCTGAGTCCGTTTCACAAGATAATTGCAATGATAAGCACAGACTGTTAATTAGGCACACAGGCTTTCTTGCTTGTTTACTTAAGACTGACCTTTAGCTATTGTGCAGTTTAGCCACAACTGACCAGAATATGAAAAGAGGAGATGTCCTGGAGAAAATAAGGCACATCACAGGGAGAAATGGCATGTACTTTGAGAATTTCACACGTATTGGACTTAGGTCCCGATCTCTCTATTTTTTTTATTCAATCTCCCTTTGTGTCTTTTGAAAAGTTGGCAGGTATGAGATAGTACCTTATCAAGTAACCTTTTCTTATTTGTTGTTGACCTTGTGTTGTTGATGATGATCATGAAATGGTCATAATTTTGATGATGGTCATGAAATGGTCATAATTTTGATGATGGTCATGAAATGGTCATAATTTTGATGATGATCATGAAATGGTCATAATTTTGATGATGGTCATGAAATGGTCATAATTTTGATGGTAATGAAATGGTCATAATTTTGATGATGATCATGTAATGGTCATAATTTTGATGATGGTCATGAAATGGTCATAATTTTGATGATGGTCATGTAATGGTCATAATTTTGATGATGGTCATGAAATGGTCATAATTTTGATGATGGTCATGTAATGGTCATAATTTGGAGATGTTCATACCATGTTAATGTCCTTGTGAATTTTATTTTAGTTATTGCTGTTTTGTGTTGAATTTTGTCTCTCTGTTTTTTGGGGAGTATTTTATGGATTGTTATTTAAATTTAATTTGAATATTGACAAATCTTTATGCTCCCGTCATTTTGTACAAATTGTTGCCATTTTTTTACTTGTAGCTGAATGCAGCTGCTACTGCAGTAGATTTCTCATCATTAGATATATGCATTGCCAATATTCATTTTATTTGCACTCATTTCTAAAGAGTTGTGCACCTTTTTTTTATAACTTCAGATTGCATAGGGGTAGGGGTAGGATGCATGAGTGGTATATTAACATGAGCAAATTGCTTATCATTCTTCGAGAAATTATTATTGAATGTTTCATCTGTCTAATCTGCTTTAAAATTGTACTTCTTTGCATGCCAATTAGAACAGTTTGCTCTTTGAGCTTTCTCTCTATGGAAAATTTTATCCAGGATATAATTCTCAGAGTAGACAGTATACTTAGGTCACACATTGGAGGCACCAAAGTTGTTGTTTTTTTTTTGTCACTAAATGCCTCCATTTTTAATTTTTTTAAAAATTTTTTGTTATCTTTCTCTTTAGAAGGAGAAATGTAGTTATCTATTTTGGTGTTGATTTTTCAAAACTTCTGCTAATTTTTGTCTCTACTGGTTATACACTAAAAGAGTTTATAGGATGATCTAAGTTGTCCATTGTTCAAAGTCTGTCTGCAAGAACAAGGTTGTTATTGATACTTGTCCTAAACTGCTTTGGAAATTTGCCATGAAACTTGATCCATCGAATGGGTCTGATTGGTCCTAGATGACAATGGTCTTGCTCACACATTCAGTGTGGCCACCATATTGGACATCTTGAAAATTTTATCACTACTCCTCCTGAATGGATGGACTAACCAGTATGGGGTTCCTGTGATGTCTTGTTGGTCCTAAATGAAAATGGTGCCAATCTGAAGTTCAGTATATCCACCATGACAGCCATCTTGAAAATCTTGTTATCACTTCTGCTCCAAAATGGATGGTCTTATCTGAACATGGAAGTTTAATTTAAAGACTTTGTACAATGTCAGTTTGGTCCAAAATGAAAATGTGCCACAGTGGCCACCACAGCAGTAATTTTGAAAATCTTATCGCTACTCCTCCTGATTGGATAGTCATATCAACATAGAGTTTGCACTAAAAGATAACTTTTAATGTCTAATTGGTCCCACATAAAAATGGTGCAGATCTAGGAATCCAGTACGGCCCCCACAGCAGGCATTTTGAAAATCTTATCGCTACACCTACAGGATGGTCATATGAACATGTGTTAGAGTGTCCACCTCCAATGTGGGAGGTCATGGGTTTGAACCCTGGCTGAGTCATACCAAAGACTTATAAAAATGGTACTAGCAGCTGCCTTGCTTGGCACTCGGCATTAAGAGGCTAGTGATAGGAATGGTTGGTCTGGTGTCAGAATAATGTGACAGGATGGGAATGATGCTACGGGTCTGCGGCATGACATCCTAGTGCTAGACATCATGATAAACTGTCACACTGCAGACATTGTAGCGATACGACTGAAAAATTGTTAAAACTACATTAAAAATCAAATTCATACACACACACACAAGCATATCTACATGCAGTTTTCACTGAAAGACTTAATGCGATTTTTAATTGGTCCTAAATAAAAATGGTGCCAATCTGATGTACATCTTAGTTGCCATGGCAGCCAGTTTGAAAATCTTATCACAACTCCTCCTGAACATAAGTGATGTTGACATAGAGTTTTGACCAAAAAGACTTATTGTTACGTCCATTTGGCCTTCAATGAATAATTTGCTAATTTGTCATCCAGTATGGCCACCAAACAGTGGCCATCTTGAAAGTCTTCATTTTCACTACCTTGTCAGGATGAGGTTTTCACATAAAGACTTCTAATGATGTCTGTTTGGTCAGCCATAAAATTAGTGCCAAGCTGACATCCAAAATTTGCTAATTTGACATAGCTGTTATTGCTGAAGAATATCCAGGATGGTTTCAACATTCAGAGTTAAAAGAAAGAAATGGTCTGGTTTTGAATTCCTTCAAATTCTTTTCACCCAGTACATCATCGGTCCCTTCAAGAGACTCATGTCATTTTTCTGTATTTTGTATAGATTTACATGTAACAGTATGTCAGTCTTCACTTTTATAATTTCCATGGCATCTCAAAATGTCTGTAGAATTACAAATGTACAGTTTCTGTTGGATTTTTGAAAAATATTTACACATTTTTATTTTGTATTTTGTGTATGTGTGTGTGTGTGTGTGTGATATCCTTTGCTTCTCTGCAGGTTTTTATTTGTGCAGATGTTTTGATATATAAAAAAATCCTTTGATATACATTTAATTTTGATGTACTTTTTGTTAGGTATGATATTTGTTATTATTAACCAAACACACAAATGTATATTTTTTGTATGTCACCTTCACTATACCTTCATGAAGGAATATATAATGTTCAAATTCCCATGTTTAAAAACTTATATCTTAATGCCTGTATAGCTAGGCATAGTTCTGTCAGATATATGAATGCCTAGGCATAGTTCTGTCAGATATATGTATGCCTAGGCATAGTTCTGTCAGATATATGTATGCCTAGGCATAGTTCTGTAAGATATATGTATGCCTAGGCATAGTTCTGTCAGATATATGTATGCCTAGGCATAGTTCTGTCAGATATATGTATGCCTAGGCATAGTTCTGTCAGATATATGTGACCGTTCGAATGGCCTAAGTGGTTAAAGTGTCCACCTCTGATGCAGGAGGTTGTGGGTTTGAATCCTGGATGAGCCATACCAAAAATTTATAATAATGGTACTAGCAGCTGCATCGCTAGGTACTTAGCATTAAGAGGTTAGTATTATGACTGGTCGGCCTGGTGTCAGGATAATGTGACTGTGTGGGACATGATGCTACATATCTTTGGCACGATGCCCCAGTGCTGGACATCACTATAATCTGCCACAATGTAGACATTGTAGTGATATGACTGAAAAATTGTTTTGAAGTTATGTTAAAAATCCAAATCATCAACACACTCAGATATATGTCATATGAATTATATATATATATATATATATATATATATATATATATATATATATATATAAGCTATCTTATAAATTATGTTTATCTTGCACAGATTTACCTGTAATAAATTCCACTTTAGATATACCATTTTTATGAAAGATCTAATTTTTTTATATCTTTTGAAATATAATGGACATGAATCAGATCCTGTATTATTTAGTTAACACATTGATTATGGCAATGTCCTGTATTATTTAGTTAACACATTGATTATGGCAATGTCCTGTATTATTTAGTTAACACACTGATTATGGCAATGTCCTGTATTATTTAGTTAACACATTGTTTATGGCAATGTCCTGTATTATTTAGTTAACACATTGATTATGGCAATGTCCTGTATTATTTAGTTAACACATTGATTATGGCAATGTCTTGTATTATTTAGTTAACACATTGATTATGGCAGTGTCCTGTATTATTTAGTTAACACATTGATTATGGCAATGAAGGCTGTATACTGGGCTCTGAATGACTCTAAAACAGATAGTACCATATATACTCACTTATAAGTTTGGTCCAACTGCACACAAAATAGACCCTGATCTTCCATCCCATCATGCAACAGCAGATCTGGGTCTATGCAGTTGGAGCTGACTTTTAAACAAGTATGTTTGCAAGACAAATGTATTTGGACCCAGTATAAAACCTGCCTTATCAAGTGTAGGTGTTTGTTTTAGTACATTACACAGGCCATTTAGTGCTAGAAATACTAGAGATAAAAAAAATTGTTTTACAAATCTGAAAAGTATATAGTAAAACCTTTGTGTAAAGGATTCACAGGTGGAAGGACAAAGTCCTTATAGACAAGTGTCCTTTATATGGAAGGTTGTTACTTTGTGACTGGTGTCTTCTATTTGCTTACATTATGTATTGATTAGGTTTCATATATATTTTGAATGATAAATAGATTAAGAATATGATATATAATTGTACAAAACTTAAGCTTTAAAAATCTTGTAAACAAAGATTCCTGTAATAAAAAAAAAAAATACATACATGTAATAGATGAGGAGTATTTAAAAAAGAACAAAAAGATTTCCACAAACTTGATGCAGACCTTCTTGCCTCCTTCATTTTTAGTGCATTAGTGTCATATCTGCAACATAAATCTTTTAAAACAAATGTGTAGAGTGTGATCATGTTTTGAGAGGATGCAATCTTACATTTGCTTGCACAAGCTGTTTCAACACTGCACAGTTATGTCCCCTTTTCAAATAGTAATTGGTAATTAATATAATCATATTATAAGCATAATAAATATTTGAAGAGACCTTTTATAATTAATGGTCAAACAGAAGCCCTTATGAGAGCCAAACGACTATCTTGTGGCACCTCAAAAACAATTATTTTTCAGATCAAGTAAGAGGAGATAGAAAATTAATAGACACTAGAAATGTGTTCATGGAATAGAAAAGGTCAATCAAATTGACTGTGAAATGTTCAGAACTTGGCATGGTAGAATGGACAGTTGAATAGTAGTAATATGTGCCATACTACTATCATGGCGAGACATCAAAATTAAAATAAAGAAAAACTTGGAGAGTATATTTTGTTTGTGGGTTTTTTTTGTATTTGTATGTATACTCATTATTATTGTTTTTATTAAATACAAAATTCTACAACTGACATTTATTTTACATCTGGATGCTAGCACATTTTTAAATGATTTATTTATAATGCTGTACCATCCTATAAGCCATAGTTGTTCCGTTGCTTGACCATCAGACTCATAATCCATGGGAAGTGGGCTTGATACTTGCCCAAGCCAGCCCTGGCTGGCTCCCTTGGTGTGTCATTGGGAAAGGCACTTAGCTACCTGTGTTTAAAGTCTTCTTCAAACAACAAAAAAATCCCAACACAATACCATACAATTAAATAAGATAACTTTCACCATAAATAAGAGATTTGGAAAATATCAGCAAATTGCTTAGAAATGATTGACATGTTTATATATATATATATATATATATATATATATATATATATATATATATTTAAGGTAAGATGATGAATTTAAAATTATACTGCAACACAGTTCTTAATAAAGTTCAACTTCAACATATACCATAATATATACTTGTATATAAGTCAATTCGATTAATAATTTGACCCCTCCACTTCATTTTAGAGCTGCAAACAGCAATTTCTCTATGAACCTCCTATAAGTGGAAGTGTTTTTTGCAAGTCAAATCCATCTGCAAGGGGTGACTTGTGGTCATTGAGTCAGAGTTGAACATGGGGGAAAAATGAACAAGTCAAACTGGATAGATGGATTGACAGACAGATAGGACAAATAAAATCAAAACCAATGTACAATAAATACATTTGTATTATTTAACAGAATATGTACAAATAAATTTACAATTTACATTTTGTCCATCTTCATGTAACGAAATCCATAACGCTTAAAATCCATTTCTATAACAAATCCATGCCTTGAATTATATCTCGTATATGGGTAGAAAAATGGTAATCCAGAATGACGTGATTCACAGTATCATGTAATGTATAATTGCCAAAAGCATCAAACAAAGTAAAGTCCACACTTTATGATTCACACTGTCTAATATCATCTGGTCTACCACCCTAGAATTTATCATCATCGTCAGTGTTACCAGATAAAGTTCTGAATTCATACACTGTCATTCGGTCCTTGTAAATATCATCAGACTCGGATTCCTCATTTGATGATGAAATCACTGAAGAGTTCTTTGTCTTCTGCACCATCCATTGCATTGGAAATACCACATTTCTTAAATGATTTGACTGTCATATCTTTTGGAATTTCCCAGATATTATACACCCACTGAAATTACTACCTCAGTCCCTGGATATTTCTCATTTCCTGCCTTTGTAAATTCTTTGGGTCCATTTACAATCTACTTGTGCCACTGTTTATGCATATTTGCCTTGAACAGCTTGTTTAGGCAAACATCCAGTTGTTGTAGTATTGATGACAGCTTGATATGTTTGATGTCGCCGCAACTTCTGTTTCACAGACTGCATCAAATACACATGAAACACTGCTCTAGAGCCCACATGTTCAAAAGAAACTCCCAACCGGCATAAAGGCTTTCAGTTATTCAGATTTTCTTTGTGTGTCTGGTACTATAGACTAGAACTGACTTTTTCTTGTGCCAGTCATGCACTTGTGTCTCCAACTTTTTTTTCCAAATTTACATTCTGCAGCATCGTTATTGTTTTTCTTTGCAAAGTCTGTTAACTTTAATTCTCCATTGTATGCACTGTTTTCTTTATACAGTAAAACTTCTTCAGACTGAAACCTCACTACACAGAAATCTTGTTGAAGCCATAAAAATTTAATGTCCTGAATTTTCTGTAAAATCGAAAAAATATTCAATGAACTAAAACCCTACTAATCTGAAAATCATGTTGATTTTTACAAATTTGACTAGTGTGATTCAAATTCTATCCAAAGAAAAATACATAATTAAGATCAATATTCTTTGCATTTATAATGGACCTCATCCAAGTTCTTGACGATATAGACCTATTTGTCAAGTTTTAGTCAAATACGTTGAAAAATAAAGTCACCAGCTCTTGATCAGTAGGAAGCTCAGTCAATAAGATCCATATCATTACTATACCCTGTCAAATGTAACATCCTTAGTCAATCAGATGCAAGACCTTATCATTACTATATCCTGTCAAACGTGATATCCTCAGTCAATCAGATGCAAGACCTAATCATTACTTTATCATGTCAAATATAACATCCTTAGTCAATCAGATGCAAGACCTTATCATTACTATACCCTGTTAAATCTAACATCCTCAGTCAATCAGATGCATATCATTACTAGATCTGTCAAATTAAACATCCTCAGTCAATCAGATGCAAAACCTGATCATTACTATACCCTGTCAAATGTATTATCCTCAGTCAATCAGATGCAAGACCTTATCATTACTATATCCTGTCAAATGTAACATCCTCAGTCAATCAGATGCATGTCATTACTATATCCTGTCAAATCTAACATCCTCAGTCAATCAGATGCAAGACATTATCATTATTATATCCTTTTAAATGTACCATCCTCAGTCAATCAGATGCATATCATTACTATACCCTGTTAAATGTGACGTCTTCAGTAAATCAGATGCAAGACCTTGTCATTACTGTGCCCCATCAAATGTGGCATCCTCAGTCAATCAGATGCATATCATTACTATATCCTGTCAAATGTAACATCCTCAATCAGATGCAAGACCTTATCATTATTATACCCTGTCAAATGTAACATCCTCAGTCAATCAGATGCAAGACCTTATCATTACTATATCCTGTCAAATGTAACATCCTCAGTAAATTAGATGCAAGACCTTATCATTATTATACCCTGTCAAATGTGACATCCTCAATCAGATACATATCATTACTATATCCTGTCAAATGTAACATCCTCAGTCAACCAGATGCAAGACCTTATCATTATTATACCCTGTCAAATGTAACATCCTCAGTCAATCAGATGCATGTCAGTACTATATCCTGTCAAATGTGGCATCCTTAGTCAATCAGATGCAAGACCTTATTATTACTATATCATGTCAAATGTAACATCCTCAGTCAATCAGCTGCCTATCATTACTATATCTTGTCAAATGTAACATCTTCAGTCAATCAGATGCAAGACCTTATCATTACTATACCCTGTCAAATGTAACATCCTCAGTCAATCAGATGCAAGACCTTATCATTATTATACCCTGTCAAATGTAACATCCTCAATCAGATGCATATCATTACTATATCCTGTCAAATGTAACATCCTCAGTCAACCAGATGCAAGATCTTATCATTATTATACCCTGTCAAATGTAACATCCTCAGTCAATCAGATGCATGTCAGTACTGTATCCTGTCAAATGTAACATCCTCAGTCAATCAGATGCAAGACCTTATCATTACTATACCCTGTCAACTGTAACATCCTCAGTCAATCAGATGCATATCATTACTATATCCTGTCAAATGTAACATCTTCAGTCAATCAGATGCAAGACCTTATCATTACTATACCCTGTCAAATGTGACATCCTCAGTCAATCAGATGCATATCATTACTATACCTTGTCAAATGTAACATCCTCAGTCAATCAGATGCAAGACCTTATCATTATTATACCCTGTCAAATGTAACATCCTCAATCAGATGCATATCATTACTGTATCCTGTCAAATGTAACATCCTCAGTCAATCAGATGCATATCATTACTATATCCTGTCAACTGTAACATCCTCAGTCAATCAGCTGCATTTCATTACTATATCCTGTCAATGTAACATCCTCAGTCAATCGGATGCCTATCATTACTATATCCTGTCAAATGTAACATCCTCAGTCAATCAGATGCATGTAATTAATATTTCCTGTCAACTCTAACATCCTCAGTCAATCAGATGCATATCATTACTATACCCTGTCAAATGTGACGTCTTCAGTAAATCAGATGCAAGACCTTGTCATTACTATACCCCATCAAATGTGGCATCCTCAGTCAGTGAGATGCATATAATTACTATATCCTGTCAAATGTAACATCCTCAGTCAATCAGATGCAAGACCTTATCATTATTATATCCTGTCAAATGTAACATCCTCAGTCAATCAGATGCATATCATTACTATATCCTGTCAAATGTAACATCCTCAGTCAATCAGATGCAAGACCTTATCATTACTATACCCTGACAAATGTAACATCCTCAGTCAATCAGATGCAAGACCTTATCATTACTATACCCTGTCAAATGTGACCATCTCAATCAGATGCAAGACCTTATCATTACTATATCCTGTCAAATGTAACATCCTCAGTCAATCAGATGCATGTCATTACTATACCCTGTCAAATGTAACATCCTCAGTCAATCAGATGCATGTCATTACTATATCCTGTCAAATGTAACATCCTCAGTCAATCAGATGCAAGACCTTATCATTACTATACCCTGACAAATGTAACATCCTCAGTCAATCAGATGCAAGACCTTATCATTAATATACCCTGTCAAATGTGACCATCTCAATCAGATGCAAGACCTTATCATTACTATATCCTGTCAAATGTAACATCCTCAGTCAATCAGATGCATGTCATTACTATACCCTGTCAAATGTAACATCCTCAGTCAATCAGATGCATGTCATTACTATATCCTGTCAAATGTAACATCCTCAGTCAATCAGATGCATGCCATTACTATACCCTGTCAAATGTAACATCCTCAGTCAATCAGATGCCTATCATTACTATATTCTGTCAAATCTAACATCCTTAGTCAATCAGATGCAAGACCTTGTCATTACTATACCCTGTCAAATGTGGCATCCTCAGTCAATCAGATGCATATCATTACTATATCCTGTCAAATGTGAGGATCTCACTCAGATGCAAGACCTTATCATTATTATACCCTGTTGAATGTAACATCTCAGTCAATCAGATGCATATCATTACTATATCCTGTCAAATGTAACATCCTCAGTCAATCAGATGCAAGACCTTATCATTACTATATCCTGTCAAATGTAACATCCTCAATCAGATGCAAGACCTTATCATTACTATACCCTGTCAAATGTAACATCCTCAATCAGATGCAAGACCTTATCATTACTATACCCTGTCAAATGTAACATCATCAGTCAATCAGATGCATGTCATTACTATACTATATCACATCATTAATATGCATGAATCTCACTCGTTATCTAACTCGTTTGAGATCTTAATGATATAAATGGAATTAAAAAGTAAATTGTTAGCTAAGAGGAATTCAGGCAGATTGCTTTTTTATTTTAGGCAGGCTATTGCAGATGAGAAATATTTTGTTCACACTGCTTCAGATAATTTATTATTGTTAGTATGTTTAAATAAACCATCCAATACTTAGTCTCAAATGGCTATAATAATCATATACATATAAAAGGTACTTTCAAGACTGCATCCAAGGTGTATTTGTAGATCTATAAACCCCTGTTCTCTGGTATGCAGTTACATTGATATAAACTTGCTCCTGACACCGGTTACTATCAATATAGCTCCAATCACAGTACCGATTGGTGAACCTACCATGGTGGATGTTGTCATGATTCCGGTCACACCAAGATCGACAGTAGCAAATAGCATTTGCAACCAGACATGCGTATTTGTATTTCACGCTCAACACTGTTCTCTTGTTAATGTCATCTCGCAGCTGTAGTTCCGCTGTGATCATTATTTTACGATGGTAAGACTGAGTCCAACATAGTTCTGTCAATAATACAATTGAGGATTTTAAATGCACGACAAGAAGGCCTTGTCAGGTCTCATTATCACATACAGGCCCAATATGCACATGGACTTTTAGCCAGTTGTTCTGTTTGAGTGGCAGAATTGTCATGGATATATATATATATATATATATATATATATATATATATATATATATATATATATATATATATGTATATATACACAAAACAAAACCTCTGCCTCAGGAATGCTTAAATCTCTGACCAAGGTGCATTGTAGCAGTTTGGCACCTCTCTCATACAAAAATACACAGATTACTCCAGATTCTTTGACATATAATGATCGTCTTTGCCCAATAACTTTGACCCGAACATGACCATTCTTTCGTCAGTGGAGTCAGTGTTCATTTAAAATATTCGATGGAGAAAGTAACTGGGGTGAAGACATCAGTGAATGCCTCATCACCATTGTAGCAACAATCCCTCAAGTTGGTTGTGGCACATCAGGGTGATTCCAAATGGCAATTTTAAATTGACCTTTAACAAAATTATATAACAGTTCATACGAGGGTTTGGTAATGTTACTTTGACGCTGATATTCCTCAAGAAGTGGAGCAAAATTTGTATCGATGCTAACATCCGCAAACACATCACTGCTATCTGAATCCATTACTTTTATACAATGACAAAAATCTAATCTTTAACACAAACACCAAAGATGGTTAAGTACCCATCAGGACAAACATTGAGTGCTTCAAACTGAATTTCATCTCCAATGATTAATGATGATGATGGTAATGCGACTGTGTAAAAGTTTATAGTAGCACTGTCCAGCCTGGTAACTCATGATATTAGTGGTAGGTAATCACAATCAAGTAGTTGCTTATCATTTATTAACATTCCCATTCGACCCCACCCACCTTCAGTTCCACTTATAATAAACAAGTATGATCCGGACTCGCACTCCATTAAGATGTGATCTTTAGGTCTATCAAAACTATTTTCAATAAAAGAAGATAAAATAAGTTGACCACTAGCTGAGGCTACGACAGTGTGTTCTTCGCCTTCTTTGATTAATATGTCCGTAATTGTACTCCATGAAGTTACTACACTTAATTATAAATTGTCTTGTTGCAATATTGCCAGAATCAAGATAGTCCTTGATAAATGCTACCAACATGCCACTGTCTAATTCCACCGTTGTCAGCGAACTCAATCTAATTCTTTACCACAAAGTTGCCTTTCAACTTTGTAGTGATATCTTGAATTTCCACGATGGAAGTTTTCAGTTTGCCAGATTGATCTTGAAAAATACAAGCTCACCAACAACAACACCAATGGTAAACTAGAATAAGTCCGCTTTGGTGGCTAATCGACTCAGATCCAAATAGGCAGAATAACGACAGTGAACATAAATGTTGATAGACATTGTTGTATACAATTACACATACTTTAATGTGAAATCAATAAGTGCTTGTAGGGTCGTGAACGCTGCACAGCACAGAATGCTTCAACGACAAGATGACCGCATATGGGGCCATCCAACCGTGTTTGTACTGGCATAGTTGAATGAAGCAACAGTTGTTTTCCTTTCCAAGAAAAGGACCAGTAATTTTCGCGAAAAGGACTTGCTGTCTGCGAAAAGAATAGAGAACGTTTTTTCTTGACAGTTTCAATAATTATTTCTATTTCACAAATGAAATTATTTTGTGTCATAACTCATTTTACATAGCATTTAATATATCTTTTTTCGCAAAAAGTTAAAATGGGCCTTTTTCGCTAAACGGTAGTAGTAAACGGGTCCTTTTCGTGAAAAGGACTCGCCGTCTGTTAACAGAACACACTGCGGTTTTGCTAACAGTTTAAATCAATACTTGTACTTCACATATGAAATTAGTTTTTTCTGGTAACTCATTTTGCGTACCATATGCCATGTCTTTCTTAATATAAGGTATTAAAAATAAGTCCGTCTCGCTAAATGGGCTCTTTTCACAATAAGGATGTCTGCAAATTGGACCTAGTACGTATTTACTAACAGTTTTGATTAATACTTCTATTTCACGAATGAAATTAATTTGTGTATTAACACATTTTAAATAGCATTAAATATTTCTGTTCAAGGTAAAATGCTACAAATGGGTCCTTTTCGCGAAAAAGACTTACCGTCTGTGAAAAGGACCCAGTACGTTTTTACTAAGTTTCAAGTAACGATTTATTATTGAATTAATGAAACGAGTTGAATAATGTACAGCTTTTGTGAGCCTTGGTTAGGAAAAGCTGGGCATTATTCAACTTGGTTCATAAATTTATTCTTAAATCTTTACCCATTTGAGATTATGTTTATCACAGTTTTTATCTGAATGGAGTGAAAGAAGAAATAATTTCATTTAATTTTGACTCAGAGGCTACAATGTTCATTTGTTGCGTGTAAAAAAAAATAGTTCCAGGATTTTTTTGTGCTGTTCTATAACTAGTAAACTTAATTGGTTTAATTTTTACCATTCTAATTCAAGGAGCAACTGTCTTTCAGAATAAATAGAATATTTGACTCAGACAACATAATTTTTCAACACAGAATGTATATGCAAGTTGAGCGTGATGACACACACAGAAATATTTAACAGCGAGGGCATGCACTTGTCAGTTTCACTTCTAAGAATTCAAATTGTTGGATATGTGATGGGGCGGCTATGAATGCAGATTTACAGTAATGCATTTGTGACCAGATAGTTGCATTATTCGATTGAAACAGTACTCATAGACAAATTCAAAATTGCGTCACATGATAAGAGTTATTTATACGGCATAAACATGCTGTGGTTGACTAACATTCTTTCAGTTTGGAGACCGGTTTATGTCTACATTCTTCTGTGAATAGAGCTGAGTTTATTTTCTTCTGTAAGTTAACATTTAAACCACTCTTGTATATAGGGTGTATTCGATGTTACAGATATACCCCCGGGGGCCCCGAGTGGGAACCTGCGATGCATTGAAAAACGACTTGATATACTTGAAGGTAATTGTAAACTTGCAAAACAATACCGTATGATAGTGAATCAGTTTTCCACGTCACAGATGTAAATGCGATTTTGATAAACTGCTCTATTGCAACTGGATCATATTCAGCATGAGTTAGCCAGGGACAAACAATTTATCATTTTTCTCCTGATGTCCCACCAGGACATCCAAGAGAGATAATCTACTATCCTGTCAGTGTTGAAATTCAAATTTCATCTAGTACAATGACAATGACTGATCAGTTCGACAGTTCGATCTCAACAATGATATTTTAACATATTATCTGCACTTGAGGTCGGTCAGATAAATTTATCAGACAGTTCTGTATAACAAAATGAAACGACGAAAAATGTATCGTAGAAAAATTGTAGGATGTTTCTTTGAATGTATTTTCTCTAAAAACAATTGAAAATGTACCTGGAATCGCAAATAAAGTATCACCTATTGCATTAGACGCATCAAAAGCTTTTTGCCATAGGAACCTATCTGCAATGTGTACAGCCGTCGGACAAAAGATTGCCGATAAAATCAAGGGCAGAGTACTTGGCACTTCACCAAGTGATAGCGATATAAAGCAAGCATTTCTGAAATGGCACCAACATCAGAAACCGCAAGAGCTATGATAACTACAACAAAAAACTGCTATCTCCGCCAGGCGAAGAAATTAACAGAAAATTAGTGACTAAAACACGACCTCAAACCGCAGAGCTATTCACTGATACTGCCGCGTTCTAGAGATTTTTATCTAACAATTACAAATAACAAATGTTTATAAAAAAATACCTTCACCTAACCGAGGAAATACCAACAGATAATTCAACAATAAAATATGTGTACGTTGAGTATCTTGGCGAAAATTCAAACGAATCTAACAAAATGGGTATACGAACCTTTAACACACGAGATGAAGAAGTGTTTTGCTGCGCACAAAGCCGTACTTGAAGTACATGGACGAACAATGACAGCTGTTAATCCTCCAGTTTCGATTGCTGCTAGTACTCAAGTATCACTCGTGAACAACGGTTGGAGTTTGTTCAAAATTGCTTAATATCAGATTGCCAATCAAACAGTAGAAGATTTTTATATGCACTTGCCAGTTGCAAGTACTCTTCTTAACATAGTTTCATTCAGCGATGACTACTCCCGATCGTTTGGAACAAATATGCTGTAGTTAAAAGATACTAGAGGTGGAAATGCAGTTTCAAGCAAGTTTGCTTATTGTAATGCACTTGGTGCTGGGGCTGATGCTGCTGAGAGAGTAAATATCATAAGAGGTTTTCTTTTTGCAAACGCCAACAATTTTGGAAGTATTACACCAGCTGCAGGTGAAACTATTAATGTTACAAGGACTTCTCTGATAGCAGCTTCTAATTTTCTGGGAATCACTACACCAGCTGATGCTGCTGATGGAACTGCAATGTTGGCAGTAGCAAATCATATAATAACTAATACTGCTTTTTTTTAAATCGATCACATAATGACGGTTGCGATAAACGAAGAACATTCACAGACAGCTCAAATGAAATAACAACAATGCTTCCACTTAGCACAATATTCGGATTTTGCCGCGACTACAATAAGGTATTTCATGGTATCAAACATACACTTATACTTGACCGAACAGATCAAAACGATTGTCTAATGCATGCAGCAGGTGTTGATGATACTCACTTTGTAATTTCACGAGTAGCTCTACGGATGCCACGAGTCGTTCCGTTGATTGATAAAACAATCGAACTTGAGGTGATGTTGACAACATTTACCAAGAAATTGTATTTTATGCCAAATAAAATTTATCAAACATCAATATCAAATTCGATTGATAACACATGGCGGATACCAAAGGCACATAACAAACAGTTACCAAGACATATATTTATCATCTTTAAGCAGCAAAACGGACGTAATGGTAAAGAGCAAAACAATTAGTTTTTAATAGTTCAGATGTTAGACGCATATTTGTTAGAAGAAATCCTAAACAGTATCCAGAACGAGTGATCAAATGTAATTTTGCAGAAAATCCTGCAGCATTAGCTGTAGAAACGTATCGCGCGATTACATGTATCTTATGGAAGCAATGCCAAACTATCAGGATCTGACAGTGGATCTCAAATTTCAATCAAAGAATGTAGAAAACTTTATCCGACATTTCATTTTGATATCAGTAAGCACGACCTATTCGATTGATGTCAGATATTGAGATTATATTGACACTTGGACAAATGCCAACTGTTAAGTATTACGCTTATGCGCCACAATAGATTCTACCAAGGGCAGAATGACTGTCCAGGCATAAGTATGAGCGTTATAATTATATCAAACAAGCGGTAGAATGTATTGATTTTCTAACCAGAATGACTATCCGGGTGTTCTTTACTTGAAAAGCTTTGCATTTTACAGCAGGCGTGTATTGATTCTTTAGCAAGCGGCGGAATGTATTGATCTCCCTAACAAATGGCGGAATCACTGCGCTACAATTATATCCAACAGAAAGAAAATAAAATATGAAATATATTATACACGGGATTAACTTATCACTAGGACAAATTAAAAAAAACTAACACACGTTATCATTAAACGACAGTCAGTTTCAATAAAGATACATTTTAGAACGCCGAGTGCTAACGGAAAACAAGGCGTTCTGCAAGCAAAATTGATGCTAAGACAAATCAATAAAATATGACTGAAAAAATCTTTTATCTTAAGTTATTCGGCAGTGTAAGTTACTACAATGGCTCGAAGTAAAAAAATAAGTGGTGTTTTTCGGGGACCGGCACTAGCAATTAATGCAAAAACGGTACTTCCAAAATTATTACCAGTACTCGGTACATTACGGATAGCTGCGGCTTCAGGGGCTATTTCCGGATCGACAAGAAAAGTATTTTTTCCAGTGACGGTATCAGATAGCTAGTGATTTAGTGATTTTGTCTAACGGTTATAATTTTAAAAAATGCCTGGGAAGTGTGTTCTGCCTTACCAGTCAATTTTTGGTCATCTCATGTTTTATTTTATTTCTTATTTGGTTAGACAAGAGGCTTTATGTTTGAAGAAAAAAGGGATATTATTTCAGGCATGTTAATAGTCAGACAGTGCACTGTGATCTATAGAAATCTGATAATTGAAAATTTGTATATACATTATTACAGGAACTTAAGATATGTAATTAAATTTCACGTTGTTTTCTTTCAACCCATATTGTTATGCATTGATATAATTCGGCTCATGGGCTAACGCATTATATCTGAAATTATTTTATAATAAAATAATAAAGTGTGTTGTAACGAGGGAGGATTATATCTACTATGCAAGTATGTAAACAAAGTTGGTAGATATACTGCAGCAGTTTAGAACAGTTAATACATGTGCATGCTAGTTCATGCAAATAAAGGATGTCATATTTTCACACAGATTTCATACACTGAGAAGATAGCGGCAGTCCTGCCATGTAGATTCTAAGTAGTGGTATAATTCCTTTACTTGCTTGAGAATGTATCTTAAATAAACTTTATTATTCAAATACTGTAGTACAGATGTATGTAACAGTCAAAGGGTTGCTTTTGAATAGATAACTAACACATGTGAAAATTGCTTTGTTGTTAATTGATGATACGTGCAGTTTTAGGGTGGGTGGGTGGGTGGTCGATATCCAAAAACTGTAAATTATATTTGAACTAGCTATTGTCCGTTCTAGGACGGGAGTGATACATTTTCAAGATACATTTTTTAGAAAGGTATTTAAAAATACAATTGGGATGAGCTAGTTTAAAAGAAGGTTTGAGCATAAAAGTACAAATATGTATATATAAAAAACTCAACAAAAACCGACAAATCAAAAACAAAAACAAATCGGGATGCCGCTGTGAGTTTCGATCTCGCGACCTTTCGTTTGGCGGTCGGGATAAACAGACCAATGCGGGTTTTTAAATATAAAGATGCAAAAACAATGTTATTTCCTACAACATGCTACATGCAATTATGCTGAGTATGGTGGAAATGGCTTATCCTATAGTTATGCTAAGGTGTGTATTTGCCTAAATTGGGGAGCAGTTGTAATGATTTGTTTTGCTTGGATACATAGCTAATTTTTTGTATATGTACTCGCTTGCTTACACTTGAATACATTTCTTGATAAACATTGTTTTTCACTGTTCTTTTTTTACGGTTGAAAATTATAGTACTTTGAATTGTCTTTCGATGTACTCCAGTCAATCCATTTTAAACATTTAATTCACTTAAAGGGATCTCATAATAACCAAGTTCGACGCAAGAAGAATTATTAAATGCTATGTCAAAAGAGTAATACACAAACTAATTTCATTCATGAAATATAAATATTAATTGAAACTGTTAGTAAAAATGTACTGGGTGTTATTCGCAGACGGTAAGTCATTTTCGCGAAAAGAGTTTATAATTAACACTTTATATTAAGAAGAAATATTAAATATTATGTAAAATTAGATAATACACAAATTAATTCCATTTGTAAAATAGAAATATTGATTAAAACCATTAGGAACAAAGTACTGGGTAATTTTCGCAGACGGTAAGTACTTTTAGGGTTAAGGACCCGTTTAGCGAAAATGACCCATTTTTAACACTTTATGATATAAAAGATGCATTAAATGTTATGTGAAATGGGACACTACATGACATAATTTCATTTGTGAAATAGAAATATTGATTGAAACTGTTAGTAAAATCATCCTTTTCGCAATTTATACCCACCTTACTTCAACTGGGGTTCAAGTCCAATCACGTCAAAATAAAAAGTATGTTGAGTTGTCACCACGTGTGGTGGTATCTGCATTTGTAAATATTCTCTAGTTTCGCCTCTTCGGTTTTTCCTTCTGTAAATTCAGTATGCGCTTGTAGCTTTTTTCTTTCCCGAAAAAAAATCCATGAATACCATGTTGGGCCATTCAACATTCTTGTATTTATCATGTTTTTAATGGCATTTGGATCATGTAGTCTTTCCAGCTGTAGGTCTGCCAAGAGCGACAATCATAGGACTTTAAAAAATAGCATGGACAGTTGCTTCGTTCAAAACTGAGGCGGTCATGGTACTTCTGACATGTAGCCTGGGGCCACGTTTGGTATTTGGGAAAGTACCTCTCTCATGTCCTCGCCAAGTGTCCGAGCACCTTTGGGGAGTACACTCTGGGCCTCACGTCAACGCCTTCTTTGACTTTCTCAATCGCATATGGTAAGCGTGCGAACGTCTCTGCAGTTGCTTCTGTGGCTTTCTTGATATCCTTTGTGCGTTTGCCTATTTACGAACGGAAAATGGGGTTGCTTTAGTTCCACTTAGCGCTGCCACATGTTGTACGGTTGCTTTGGTGGCCTTTTTAATATCATTGGCACGCTCGGCAATTGTTTTGGTTGGCTTAATCGGCAGCTTAAATATTTGCTGAAACCTCACTGTTAGGTCTTCTTGTCCAGATAATAGGTTAGTGCCCCCTTTTAGAGAAAAATAAGTAGATAAATATTTTCCTCATTTTGAAAATAATTGCTGAAAATTCGAAATGGCCAAGGGAACATTTGACTCTGTTATTATAGAGTACACTTTTTGGCAAAGCCCGAGACATTTATGCTTCCCTGTCAGTACAGCAAAGTGCTGACTGAGATCTAGTTAAGGAAAGCATTTTAAAGAGTATCAAGTTAGTCCCTGAGGCTTATCGGCAAAATTTCAGGAACTTTAAAAAAGAAGCTGGACAAATTCGTGTCGAATTTTGCAAGAGAAAAAGAGCAGTTATTTGATCGGTGGTGCTTAGACAAAAAAGTTAATCGAGATTACGAAGTTCTAAGACAACTCGTATTGCTTGAAAAGTTCAAGAGTTGCGTCCAAAGTGACGTTAAAACTTATCTTGATGAGCATAAGGTCGAAACTTTAGAACTTGCTGCCCGTATTGCTGACGAGTATTACTTAGCTCATAAAGTTTATCTTGTCAGTAAGTCTTCCACTCAGCAGTCTTCTTTTAAAAAAGTATTTCATCCTAATACGAGCCCTTTCAAATCTCAATCTGGCACAACTTTTAGAAATCAATTTTCTGAAAATATTGATAAGAAGTCATAATCACTTCCTACGTGTATCTATTGCAAGAATAAAGGACACGTTATTCCAAATTGCTATAAATTGAAAAATTGTCAGCAGATTCATAACAGTCCTATTCCAAATGTTCTTATTTCAAAGAGGTAAACGTCACAGTCATGTATTGAAGGCAACACATTTGTTGTGATTAATACACTCCAGTCTGATTTTAGCATGGTGAATTATGAACCATTCATGTCGAAGGGTTCTATATCACTCTTGGGTGATTCGGCCAATCCTATCCCTATTATAACCTTACGGGACTCGCGAGCTTCTCATAGTCATAGAGCTTCTTATTATCATGTACTTTGCCTTTTTGAGGACTCCTTTTCTAATGAGTGTTCTTATTCAGTGAGTAAAGTGCGGCTATGTTAATGTTCCTCTCCTTTGTGTAAAGTTGTTATCAGACTTAGTTTCAGGACCCATACCAGTCCCAGCAGTGTTTTCTTTACCCATTGAGGGCATTCATTTATTATTAGGCAATGGCCTAGCTGGAGACAAGGTTGTGGTTAATACACTTGTAACTGACAAGCCTTGTTTGGATCAGAAAGTTGATCCTAGTGAAAAAGTAATCCCTGATGTATATCCAGCTTGTGCAGTTACTAGAACTATAACAAATAATGCTTTTGAGAATGATGTTGATCAGGAAAGTATTCCTTTAGATGACACATTTATTGGTCAGGCTTTTGATGAGGTCACTTTCACTCCTCCTTTGGATCAATCAAAAGGTACTGATCACAGTGATGCTCTTTTAACTACACATTCTCTTTATTCTAATTAGGGTGACAGACGACAATCACTTGTCGTCGAACAGGAAAAAGATCACGAGATCTCCTGTTTATTTGAAAAAGCCAATAGTGAAACTGAAGCCACACAAGTACCTGTTATTTCGTTAAAAAATGGGACTCTTATGAGAAAATGGAGACCAACTGGGTACCTGCTGGTGACGAGTAGTCAGTGAACTATCAAATTGTAGTTCCAAAATCGAATAGACAGAAAATTCTTAATCTGGCCCCTGAAATTACTTTGGTTGGTCATTTAGGGACTAACAAGACCTATCACAAGATCTTGAATCACTTCTATTGGCCAAAATTTAAAAGTGATGTTTGTATATACAGCTGATCTTGTTACATTTTTCAAATGGTAGGAAAACCCAATCAGAAGATACCTAAGGCTCATCTGCAACCTATTCCTGCATTTGATGAGCCATTTAGCAGAATAATGGTGGACTGTGTCAGTCCTTTACCTAAGACCAAGTCAGGTAACGAGTACCTGTTGACCATAATGTGTAGTGAACAAGATTCCCAGAGGCAATTCCATTGAGAAATATGAAAGCTAAAACAATAGTAAAAACTTTGATAAAGTTTTCTTAATACTCAATTTGGCCTTCCAAAATCTGTTCAATCTAATCAAGGGTCAAATTTTATGTCTGGAATATTCCAGCAAGTTACGTACGAATTAGGCATATAACAATTCAAGTCGTCTTCTGCCTATCACACTGAAAGCCAAAGGGCTTTAGAAAGATTTCACCAAACTTTAAAAAATATGATTCGGTCATATTGTTTTGATACGGGTAAAGATTGAAATGAATGCGTTCATTTACTATTGTCTGCTGCAAGGGAATTAGTTCAAGAATCTTTAGGATTCAGTCCCTTTGAACTAGTATACGGACATACTGTGTGTGGACCACTGAAGTTGTTAAAAGAGAAACTTCCTTCTAATGAATATACCGAAAGTAATCTTCTCGTTTATGTTTTCAATTTAAAGTACAAGTTGTCAAAGCTTTGTGAGGTTGAAAGAATTAATCTGCACTCTAAAAAAATGAAATTAAGGTATGATAAAAATGCAAAGGAAAGGAGTTTTCAGCCTGGTAATAGAGTTCTGACTCTCTTGTCCGTACCACAAAATCCTCTTCAGGCCAAGTAGTATGGTCCTTACACAGTTTAAAAGAAAGTAAATGATTTAAATTATACCATAAATACTCCTGGGAGGTGAAAACAAAAACAGCTTTGCCACATATATATGTTAAAGGAGTATATTGCTAAATATAGCCAGGTTAAACATGCAATTAATTTAGTTGTACATGTCCCACACACTGAGGATGTAAGCGATGGAATGCAATCGGACTGTACTGACTTTGGAGTAACAAATCTTCGAAATTCAGAAATTATAAATAATCTGGACCAGAAACATTCACATTTGCTGCAACAATAAAAGAATGAACTAAAACAGTAGTTACATGAATATGAGCAGTTATTTCCAGATATTCCTACAAGAACAAATAAAATCTACCATGACGGTGAAATTGTAATTTCCACACCTTTGAAACAACACACCTACAGGATGAACTCTCTCAAGCAGGGATGCTTGAAAAAAGAAATTCAGTGTTTGCAGGAGAATAATTTCATAAAGCCGAGTAAAACTGACCGGGTTCACCATGTATGCTTGTTCCGAAACCAGGTAATACTTTCCGCATGTGCACTGATTATAGAAAAGTGAATAGTGTGACTAAAATTAATTTCCATTACCAAGAATCGATGACTGCATCGATACAATTGGAAATGCAAAGTATGACACCGTAAAGGGCAATGGAAATTTCGGCATTCATGACTCCAGATGGACTTTATCAATTTTGTGATGCCGTTTGGGATGAAAGGTTCAGCTTGTACTTGTCAACGTTTAATGATAATGATTTCATCTGGTCTAGATTATTGTAATGCTGATATCGATGTCATCATCTACAAGACACCTGGAAAGATCATTTAGCAACAATCGGAAATTCTTTGACAGACTCAAAGTGAATATTGAAATGCTTGCGCAACATTTCAAGGACATATCATGGGACATGGACAAGTTGAACCTATAGATGCTAAGGTCAATGCTACCTCTGAATTCCCTGTGCCTATCAGTAAAAAGCAACTGATGGTATTTTTGTGAATGGCTGGATAATATCGGAAATTTTGTTCCAATTTTTCCATAATTGCTGAACCCCTGACAAATTTATCGAGCAAGAAAACCAAATTTTATTAGCCTGAAGAATGTCACGAGGCTTTTGATAAGTTAAAGGCCGTACTTAAGAGTGCACTAGTTCTTACAGCGCCAAATTAGTCAATCAAACTGTCCGTTGATGCAAGTGATGTTGAGGTTGGAGCAGTATTGCTTCCAGAAGACAAAAATAGTGTAGATCATCCAGTGTGCTATTTTTCTAAGAAATTAAATAAGCACCAGAGAAATTATTCCACAATCGAGAAGGAATGTTTGGCTTTGATATTGGCATTACAGCACTTTATATTCTAAATTAGTTCAACTCCTTCTCCGATTATTGTGTTTAGTGATCGCAACCCCCTTACTTTCATCGACATGATAAAAAACGCAAATCAGAGATTTTAAGGTGGAGTTTGATGTTGCAGGAATATAATATTGAAATCAGGCACGTCAAAGGAAAAGACAATTTAATAGCAGATGAACTTTCACGTGTATAGAAAGAAATTGTTTCATGTACACTTTGTGTCACTTATAAGATTTCAACTTATCTTTTTTAAATGTAAATTTGACTTATAGTAAAATGAAAGCTTTATTACATAAATCTTTCTTTTTCTTTATGAGGGGAAATGTTATGTACATTTAATTTAAATATCTGTTTGGTTTTTTTTAAAAATTATATTAATTATATGCTATTGCAATGTAATATTGCATGCTGGATTTGACCTTGTCCAAAATTGAGTTCATTTCTGCTTGACATGGTTGACTTTTTTAAATTTCATTTTATGTAAACAACTAATACATAGCTAAATTATTCTGTGTATGGGCTTGATATCAGGAACATTATTAATATAAGAAGTAGATATGTTTATTTAAGTCAAATAAACATAGATATTCCAAAGTGAATTATACATATGCCAGGTTACTGTTCTGTAAACAACAGGATCATTCTAGAAGGTTATTTTCCATTAGGTAATGTTTTTATTTTTATTTTGGAAGATGTTAATTGTGACCCGAGGTCAAGTAGAGAACTATATAATCTTGTGAATGTGAGAACTTGGTCATTCATGCTTTATCATCAAGCACTTTCAAGCTGTATCATCTTGTTACCATTTGGGCTGAAATTTTATTTTCTTTAATTATTGAATTCAAGCAACTTGAATTCAAGTAATTATTTTCTCTGGAAATACAAAAGTGATGTTAAAATTCTTGGATAAAGACATTCACTGGAATTTATACTGAATTCAAACCTGGAATTATATTACTGTGATTCAACAAAAGACTTGACACATCAACACTTTAATAACTACCACAGACATGTCATCGACTTCGGTTTTTGGATTTCTTCTGGACTTTTACTGAATTGTATTCAGGACTTTAAATTACTACGACTTGTGTCTGTAATTCTTGGATTATTTTGAGATTTAATCCACAATACCGTAGTTGTTTTTTCTTTTCTTCTCATTTTCACTTTGTATTCTAGGAAAATAAATTGTTACGTTTTACAAAGCTGGTTGTCTTTCACTCTTTTCCGTTACTTTATTTTAAGAACACAGACTCATAACAAGGTAATGAATGGAACACTGAATATTAAGGCCATAAGTGCCTGGGGTGTGTTACCTGCTGACATCTGCCTAACAGGAGCAGTTGGATTTTTCTGTTCACCTCATCAGGCAATACCCTGTAATCCCCCCAACATCCAGCAAGTTTTGCATTCAGCGCCTGGCACTGACACTGACCTCACCCCAAAGTGTCTATCCAGTTGGGAGCAGTTGGAGAAACCATGTTTCCACCGAGTCATTCTATAGCCAGTTAACTCGTTCAGGCATCTCTGAAGAAGACTACAAGCAGCTAGTGTAGACGGGATATGGATGCCAGAACCTTCAGGACTATAACAGCCTCTGCCTCAAGACTGATGTGCATCTAGTAGCGGATGTGCTTGAAGCATTTCGGGACACTTCAATACTACGGCCTAAAACCTGCCAATTACTACATCTCAACAGGAATCAGTTGGTATGCCCTGATGAAATAAACTAGTGTTACGTTGGAACCGCTTCTCCTCCCCTGGCCACACTTTCAGTGATATAACACTTATTGCGATTACTGACAACCCCAACTGGAGCTCCCCAACCAGGAAAGAAAAGGAATCTTACTGGATATGCCACCTTAGAACATTGAAACCAAGACTAGAAAATGACAACCATGCACAAATAAAACTGTCTTTTGCAGCCGACACATTTTCTTTTAAATAATTCTCTAAATTTACTTAAAAGCTTATGACTACTATAACAATGAAATATCCTGGATATAATTTGCACTTACATAAATTTACATAAAATAACATGTCATTATGGCTCATCAACTTCTAGGTCAATACAAATATTTTCCTGGTATCAGCAACAAGCTGAAATAAACTAGCCAAAACATAATAAAGTTAAAAGAAAAGGTTTAATTCCCATAGAAACAGCCATGTAAAGTTTTGCAAACATAATCATTTCTCCATTTTGTTTGTTTGTCTTATCTATGTTTTGCATTTGCCTTTGAAAAAGACTCATTAAAGAGTCGTAAACGCTCAGGTTAATTAGATACTAGTTTCGCACTGTTCGTTGTCAGTTTATTGCATTTATATACCTACATATATAGGTGTATGTGTGTATATATATATATATATATATATATATATATATATATATATATATATATATATATATATATATATTTGTGCAATCAAATTATGTTCCCTAATTAGAGCATGACAAAGTTTATACTAGCCTACAACTGCAGTCTCTACCGTTAATACACCTACTGAGAAGTTTTCTCAATTCTCTTAGTCTACTCACCACACATACTGGATCAGAATCAGACAAGAAATGTGGCTTTCTGGGTCGTAACAAGTTTGGCCATCAGATTCAAGATCACCTAATTAAGATGTGTAGATTTTGTTCATTCTCAAACTCGTATGAGATAATGACAGAAGTCTGATCTAAATTCAATCAGAAATATTGCCTCAAGAGTGGTAACAAACCAGTCAGTTAGATGTCAAATAACATTAATATGCACAGATGTTACTTATGTTCAAAACTCAATTGAGATACTGATGATACAGTTCTATATTCTAAATTTAATCAAAGTTGGATAAAAAAAAATCAGCACCATACCATACACTCATTCATCCTTGTGGGCAGTTGAGCTAATGCAGAAATAAAAACACAAGAGTATACAGGGCTGTTCGTATTTATGAAATACAAAAGATCTAAACTAACATTTCTTCAGATGAATATACATCAGATGCTGTCAAAGACTTGACATGATTCACCTTGTAATAGTCTGTACAAATTATATATATATATACATATATATATATCTCGCTCTACTGAAAAGGATGAAATAGCTTAAATGACTTCTTGAATGATTTATATTCAGAATTAATGAAAATGAAAGTAACAATGATGTACATATTGCATTATGACTAATTAACATTAAATTAAGATAAATATCAAGTTCATATTAATATAATAATGAAACTGCAGCAATCATATTAGCAGCAAATAGAAAACTGCAGGACAAAAAATATGCAACTGAAACAAAAAATGCAGCTTTATGAACCACTAAATTTGAGAGCAAAACCTTATTTCTTTGTGTAATTGAACTGTATGAAGACGAATCAAGAAAAAGAATGTCTTTAAAGCATGATTACTCTAACATGTTCCTTATTTCTATATTTTTTAAAATGTTAAATCGTGATTTAGTTGCAAGTTCATATGCACCAAGACCACCCTATTTCAGGCATTAATTTAGACACAACATATAAAAACAAGAGTCCCACATTGGGACTGATGCTTTATTGGCCAATAAGAATTTCAATGAATCCTAGACAAGATCGTTTCATTTTAATTAATATGGTGAACCCATCTTTGAAATATTTCAGCAATAAAAAAAAGACTTCAAAATTGGTAGAAGTGGTGGTCTAATTGGATACAAGAGGATTGACACCATTTTCATTTAGGTCCAACTGGACATTGTTAGCTTCTTGGTTAAACCCCCATGTAAATATGACCATACAGGAGTAGTACATGTAGCAATAACAAGATTTTAAAAATGGCCACTGAGGCATCCATGCTGGCTGCTAAATTGGAACAAATTTTCATTTTCATTCAGGACCAACTAGACATAGTAAGATTTCTTCTGGTGAAAACCATGTTGCTGTAAACCTTATGAAGTTGCAATAACAAGATATTCACCATAGTGGATGTCAAATCTGCATCATTTAGGACCAAGTAGAACACTAAAGAAGTTCTCTAGTGTTAACCCCACATCATATTACTTTCCATTTAGAAGTAGCTATTAAAAGATTTTCAAGATGGCTGGCATAATGAATGTCCAATAGTAAGATTTAATTTTGGATCAGGCTGATATCAAATGAAGTCTCGTGATAAAAATCCCCATGTCAATTTGACATTCTGTTCAGGACTAGCAATAACAAATTTTCATGTTGGTCACTATGGCAACCATACAGGATATCCAATCAGCACCATTTTCATTTAGGACCAACTAGACTTCTAAAAAGGTATTGAACTGAAAACCCTTCAATTTGGCGGAGAACTGACAAGATTTTCATGATGGTTGATGGGCATATTGGATTTTAAGCAACACCATGTTCACACAAATTAAACATGGGATGAACAAGTATGTAAAATTTCTTCTTGTCTAAAACCAGCCAAATTTTGTAATTGGCAAATCTTATTCTGCATGTTTTGGTAACAGCTGCATTGGAATGAAATTACTGGAATTTTTAATACAAGTGACCTTTCCTGAACTAATTTAATCAGACATTTGTGTTGTAATCATATGCAAAAGCCAAATGACTCAACGCAACAAATGTTTTTTCTTCTTCTTCAGTGTAGGTCATTCTACACTGCTGAACAAAACCCCAGGAAATAATGGAGAAAAAAGTATGTATGCCTTTCTTAAGGATTACAATACAATGCAATAACAGCTGATTGCTTTAATTAGTGTAGTGATACCTTCAATCATTTTAAAATATAAAAACTAGCCTACTGTATATATTAGTTTGGTCCGATAAGATGTGCATTTTCCCAATAGGTTCTAAAATGTTATGCTGATGTTTATGATTTTGAAACTAAAGAAAATCTATTCTAATAAAATCGTGGTTTTAGTTCCCAAGTTGTCTATGAATTGCACTTTTAATTCTTAAAATGAAAAATGTAAGGAGCTTCATGGTGGTGACTTGGATGTGATCTTATGTACCTTCTTCATGATTTATGTGTGAATTCACTCATATTAACTTTTATTTGTTTATACATGAAGTTTGGAAATGATATTTCCATCCAATAAACAAAATCCGACAGATGACAATGAAGTTCACCCGCAATAATGATTACAACACTTGTTATATAACAAGTATACCACAAATAGTACATGTTACACCCGTCTTCTGACTTTTTCCCTGCTAATGACCTTGAGCTTTGAGCTATGGACTTGACTATTGTAAAATGTGTTGACTTTTATCAAAATATTTGAAGGTTGACAGGAAATGGATCAGAATCTATTTTATCCCTTGCTGGGTCCTGGTAATCTTTGTTTCAAGACTGGAGGACAATTTCAAATAATGTTTTTACAGAATTATCACAGTGAAGATCAGACACAACTAAAACCAAAATAACACTATACTAGTTCAGAGTCCTTACACTAACTGTAAGGCAAGGGCTATGACTGAATATGCAAGACAGTTAAGTAAAGATAACTGGCTAAAATTGTACCTGCACACTGATAAGGTCACCGATTTATAATTTCCCTTGCTGTGACTTTGTCCTTGAAGCAGGGCCATGGAAATGGTACATGGCAAACCTACCTGTCAAAAGCTGTACTCAAGAACTAAAAAGTCAGCTGGATGCTTCGAGCCCTTTCAATCTAGATTAAGCCCTTCACATATCACAAACAAAACAGTGTCATGTAATTTGCCCGAAATAAACCTCCTGACTGCCAACAAAATGAATCATTTTCATTTTTAAGTTCTTGAAAGACATTGGTAAATTAATAAAATAAAGCCCCTTGCTTGGATGACATTTGTATGTCCCTCCATATTATGAAGATTGTTGACTCAACTACAATGAAAGGTATAAACTTTGTTTACAAAGTGCAGTATGTGTCCTATAATTGAGGAATAGTACTATTTCTGTTCTCCGCATTTCTTTGGCTACCTATAATAAGCAGTCACTTGTCCTGCAATGATTGGTTTGGTTGTTGTTGTTGTTGTTGTTGTAGGGTTTAACACCATTTTTCAGCACAAGATAGGCTATACATGGTGGCCAGTATAAATGGTGGAGGAAGAACCCGCGAAAACCTCGGAAAGAACCACCTACCCACAAGAAGCTACTGGCAAGCTTTCTCACATACCCACATTGGCCAAACCCGAGACTCGAACCCACAGACAGGTGAGATGACAATGATCCCTAGTGGTGAGCACTTTAGACCACTCTTCCACTCAGGGCCCCCGACTGGTTTGGTTTTGTTGGGTTTAATTCCATTGCTCCAGCACATGATAGGCAATACATGGCAGCCAGTTCATTTGACAGGGGTAGAGCCTGGGAAGAACCATCAATGCACGGGAAGCCACTGGCAAGTATTCTCACACACTCACATTTGATCAAGCCACGAAAGCCCACCAAAATCATGTTTTCTTCCTGAAGAATCTAATTACATTGTATTTAAATCCATTAAGTTCAAATAGGTAGCCACTGATTCTATTGATACAGATTTAATGTTTTAGTTTTTGTATTTCTTCCTCCATTGTTCTGCAATTTTCGCATATACTATTTTATCAAATAACTTTTTCTCTTCAGACAACTCCATAACAATTTCAACCACAAAGTATTTTATTCCACTTGTGCTTGTTAAATAATTATTAATTTACAATTAGCAGACTTAAAACCTTGAAAATACATAACGCTTAATTGATGGACATTTCTAATCATGTCCAAAAGTTTTATTTTATCAGGTCCTCAAACAAGTCTTGGCATAAATGCCATATTCCCAAACACTGTTGAGTGATAGTGGTGGTGGTGGGTGAGACTCTAAAAGAGGTTTTTGAGATTCCAAGAGAATGCTATTCAAAAGAGAATGAACTATTTTTCATATAGGCCCTTGGAAAATGACTGAAAATTCAAATATGAACAGAAAAAAATAACTTGTTTTCTTTGAAGTATACGGCAAACTTATAAAAAGAAAAATATCTGGTAGACATGACACTGTCAAAGATCGCAACTCACATACACATATCTGCAAACACTCACATAATTACAATCACAATGAAATTAAATAAAAACACACCAAGTTTGTCTTTAAAATTCACTGAATGGTAAAATAAATGCTGAATTAGATGCAGTTTTTGTGGTTCTCAGTAGTACAATAAGGGTTTGACAAAACAACTATACTAGAAGTTCAATAAAGGTTTGACAAACAACTATACTGAAAGTTATGGGTACATGATGTCAAATATCTGCCATGTCAAGCTAGCCAACAGTCATTCGAGAACATTTGTGGGTCATATGTGACAAATATGTCCATTTCTGATCTCTGGTCGCTGCATTACTTACCAAGTTCAAGACTATGTGGCTATCCCATGGTCATCATACACAAAACACTGCAAGTCATAATATATATCTGGTCATAATTTCACAGAAATATCTTCAATAGTTCAAAAGTGAGATTCTGAAATTGGATACAAGTTAGAGAATTCCTCTTGCTGTGACCTTAACGTTGAAGTGGTGTGTGTGTGTGTTAACTGTAGTAGGTTGTTATGGGGTTTAATGCCATTTTTCACCACACGATAGACTATACATGGCGGTCAGTATTAATGGTGGAGGAAGAACCACATACCCACGAAAAGCTACTGGCAAGCTTTCTCACATACCCACACTGGCCGAATCCAAGACCCAAACCCATGCAGACAGAGGTGAGATGGCAGTGACCCGTAACAGAGAGCACTTTAGACCACTCGGCCACTCAGGGTAGTAGGTGACAGGTTTATACTTATATTGGGCTAAAGTATAATTAAAAAGTCTTTAGTGGTGCAAAAGTTCTACTCTGGACAAATATACAAATCACATTTGGATTTTCCTTGCTGTAACCTTGAACATGAGGCAGGTGGCATAGCTATAGTAAACAACACACTACATCATCGTGATAAAAACTTGCACAACGAAGACAGTGATACAAATTACAGAATTACAATTTCCTTTGCCATGAACTAAGTTAGTGGCAATGGTATATGGCACGCTATCTTAATATACTGGTCAGAGGTTCATGAAAATAGTGGCGGGGGGGGGGGGAAGGGAAATCATAAAAGATTGTGTGAAAATTACAACTGATCACAAAATTATTATGGCAAATAATTTTTCGGGTGTCCCAAAAAATGGGGTGTGGGATGGGTGGGGGTCAAAATGTATGGGAAAACTTTCACTAATATACATCAAATTAAATATAAAGAAAACCCAAACAAACCCCAAAACAAGTCTCTTTTGCATCAGTCATTGTCTCTAATACACAAGCCAGAATGTGTGCAAATTAATGCAAGTCTTTGTCATGTCAAACTTTGAGAGACAAATTACCAGCCATGTGTGACCATATTAGCTTCGGAGATAAAATACCAGCCATTGTGGCCATATAAACTTCAGAGCACATCTGGTTGAAATTAAACACATGTAAATGCTAGTGTTCAAAAGTCATTTAAATGTCTAGTCTGTCAGGCAATGGCAACATCTGCATAAAGATGATCTCCTACCCAACATGTAAAGGAATCCTTTTTTAAGATTCGTTTCTAAATTCTACTGCAGTTAATGCTCAGCAAGTCACCGAGTTGGTTACGCTATACAGACTGTGATAAAAAGTTCTGGATAAATTAACCAACATTTCTCAGAACAATTTACAAGGCCTGCTTCTTGTGAAATGAGACCATGCACAGCCAGTATTGTACAGGTGCTTCACAAACCAGAATACATACATATTTTTTTTTTGTAGCAATGCAACCATACCAATGCATTTACCCATGCACAATCTGCACCTAGCTGTGAGAAAGCATATAGACCTACACTGGTCTTTACTTAAGGATGATTGCTTGTGAAATGCTCGATTACAAAGTTATATTTTTGAACAGTTATGGGTCCAAACAATTCCAAGTCACTAATAAAGGTCTGTGTGTATTTTCTTGGTTACTGCTATTGAATGTCTACCTACAATAACAAAGTCTGGGTCATTACAAAGAAATCTATTAGAAAAATTAAACTGTCACTAACTGCCCATAATATAAAGTGCAGTATTTTAAATTTATCAAACAAGAGCATATAAACTTCTTGGGTATGTTGTTGAGAGAAATTTTTCAACAGAACACAATTATTGAGAACACATCAGTTTTCTGCAACAGAAAGCAAGCAGGGTCAATTTATGGCAGGTGGGAAATTTCCAAAAGTCTAATACAGATTTTTTCTTACCGACTTTATCATTTTCTTATTTTCTTTCATAGCACTGTTATTGCAATTATTACAATATGAATTTAAGTATTTATAACAATTACTGGCAGTTAAAGTCTTCACTCCAAGTCAAAATTTTGGTTAAAGTGAGCGATGCTGAGGTAATTACCCCTCCCTGGAGTTTAATTTAACAGCGAAGTCCAAGTCATACTTTGTTGTAAAAAAATATCAAGACAAGATCCTACACAAATGATCACAAAAACAGAGCCATCCAGTAAATGAGGGTGCATCTTTTTTTCAGGGTGTGGCCTTGAGCTGAGACTTGAGGAGGGACATAGGTTCCCGCTTGATGCTGCTGGCATGAGGGGTGGGGCAGTTGGTAGCATGGTCCACGATGCTGAACACAAACTGGATGCATCCAACCTTGATGTAGCTGCCATGGTGAAGCAGAGCTGTCCCCTCCCAACCGGCCCCACTTCCTCCAATCAGACTGGAACTACTGCCCTTACAATTGCACATTTTCTTCATCTGGAATTAAAGATTAAATCAAAGTTGAAATATTCCAAATACATGGTTCCCACACTTTTCTAAAGATAAATTTCCAGCTCATTTCCAGGGTTTTTCCAGGATGAAATTAATTTTTTCAAGGTTCACATACGACCACTACTAAATGGAATTAAAGAACATTTTAGATCATACTTGCATTAAATCAATAGGAAAATGAGTTATCTTCTCAGAACTGGCAAATATTATAATCATTATGTCTTTAAGCCGTTGACAGTCTAGATGAAACTACAGCATAGATGAAACTTGATATGGTACTCATCATTTGCATTACTAGTTACATACTTCACAAATCTCAAACAACACCAGAACTCCAATAGTCATGTGAAAACAACAAACTCCTTTTTAATGCTGTTACACAAAAATTCAGTTATTTTAAATGACAGTCAGAAACCTTTTGTAAAAACCAGAAAGAATATAGAATTCTCAACATATTTTTTTCAAGAACAACAAGAAACCTGTCGCTGTTGCAGCAAATCTGGCCACTCAGATTCATCAAGCAGAGCATGTCAATGTGAGTCACTTGATACAACAAAACCTCGGTTTTTGTTCTCGGAATAAATATAGAGAATTTTAGGTTCTTTCATTTTTTTATTATTTTTATTACAACCAGTATATGATGACTTCATTTAATTTTTTTTTCCCTACAACATTTGAAATGGGTTATTATTGATATCATGTGATTTCTGGATCTATGACTTCATGAATATATGGGTTGTTTGATTTGTGTACTCGTGCGACTACCAATGCAAATTGTGAGTATCAGGTCAAATTTGGCGGATAATTCTAGTTTTTCCTGACATTCATCAATATTTGCAAAATTCAAGGACATTTCAGGGTCGGAAAAAAATTATCATTTCTCCCAACTTTTCCCCGATTTCCTGGTAGCATGGGAACCCTGTAAAATATGACAAGCCCTAATGGTAGCACTATGTTGTAATGCTCAATCTATGCAAATAAATGGCAATAATTCTGTTTTAAAAAGATCAATCAATCTTCAGGAGACACTGAGGTGAAGCTTCCAAAGTACATTTGACTGAAATCAAACACAACATGTTAACGAGCCCTTTTAGTGTCTAGTCAGTTGGTCAAGGGGAATAACTGCATAAAAATTGTCCAATCTCATTTACAAACTCATGTAAACACCATTGTTGGGAGAAGGCTTCACGGTAAGTATATATGTATAACCTAGATTCCTGTGTAAACAAGATCACAGTAAAGTCAACCCCACTTTTTTATGACTTTTAAAAGAGAATTTCAAACTTTGAGAGAATTAAATCTGACTTATGGAAAAGGAAAATACAAATTAAACCAAAACTTTTTATGCATCAAATAGTTTCTATAACAAAAAGATACAGCAAAGCATAGAATAATAGAGAGAAAAAAAACTGTTGCAACCTGAATAAAAATGGGAGCAATATATTTACTAGTAAACATGAATTGAAAACAACATTTACAGACACTACACAATGTAGTGGACAATATTTAATTTACTGGTAATATTTTCAAATTATTAAAATCCAAATGACTGTAGATACAGGTACTGTGCAATGAATACCATGAAGAAATAGACAAACAGTGCATACCATACATGTATCTCTGAATGGGAATGGTGCCATGAAAATGTACCTAATTAATATCTGAACAGACAGTCGTTGTATTACTGACATCTAGAGTTTCCAATACCCCCCGGACCTGCCAACCCTGACAAGACTGTCTCAGTAAGGCAGTTGATTTTTTTCCAATAAGTCTGACTGGTTTTCAGTAAGGTGTAACAAAATATTATAAACTGCTACTGTAAAGCTGGAAAATGTATTTAAAGGTTTGGTATTAAAAACAACAGTGATGGCAAACATTATGTTCAACTGAAAAGTTTGTAAAGTACACATAGAACTTATTTACCACTAGTTCAGTTTCACAAACTTCAGTTCCTAACCTAATGCAGCTCAATGGCTTGTTGCTATCCTCTTGTCGTAATTCTTGGATTTTTTTTCCTCCATTTCACATGACGACAGCAATCTATCATATCTCCCGCCACAAAACATACTCCAACTGACACGTGATGTCCAATAAATGTAATTGTGTCCCTTCCTGTTTTTATTCACCAGGATCTGAATATACCTTTTTATTCTACTGTGCTGATTACTAACATTTTTTAAGAGGATTATTTTCCCTTTCGACATCAACATGTGTCATTTGCTGGATGCCATTTAAAAAAAATTATATACTCAACAGTTTCATCATACAGATGCTTTGCATGAAAAAATATGCACAGTTTAAAGTGTCTGAGGTACTGCTGTAGAGTTAGTCTGGTTCCCTGACTAACTCCATCAAATTTAATATGAAACCCAGATCAAAATCAAACACAGATGAACCAATTGTCTAAATTTTTCAGCAAAAATCATTTTTCGGCAGTTTTTGCTTTTATTTCCGTAAGTCTGTATTTTAAGGGTTATTTTTGTAAGGCTTATGGCAAAATCTTATGGGTTGGCAGGTCTGCCCCTAGTTTTATAAATTTATTTGTGTGTTTGGCTTATAAGACAACCACTGTTCTAAATGAATACAATTTTAAGTATTAAAAAAAAACCCCATAAAATTATAAGTGAAAATTGTTATAGTACATTGTCTTTTTCAATGTTCAAGATTTATATATTGATAAATATCAAAGATTTGTAATAATATATCGATAAAATTTTATAAATCCGTTAAATAATGTTAATCAGTATTTGAATAAAATATGTAAAGTATTATTCAAGTTCATTTTTATATAAAATCAAAGAAGGGTCTAGAACAGAGGTCTCAAACTTAAACCATTCTGAGAGCCACATGATGGCCCAAAGGCTGCACCACCTTTGTTATCTCTCATGACACCTTGAGACACCAATAATTTTGTGGGCCACAGATACAGCTTGGCGGGCTGCATGTTTGAGTCCCCTGGTCTAGAATGTATTGCAAATGCACCTATGCTATTTAAAATTTATATCAACCAAAGCAAATTATATAAACAAGAAGCAAACATTAACAGTTGCCAAGCTATTACAGTAACTTCTCTCTATTCCCAGAGTTAAATTGTGCACTTGTTCCTCCCTGTGTATCTATCCAAATGAAAAGCAAAGACCCCTTAGCAGACTGAGTTCATGCAAGTTTGATATCCTCTTACCAATAGTTTAAACATCATCGCAGATACCAAAGAAAATACAATATCAGGATAGTTTTTGTGTGAGAATATACAAGCAAAGTGGAAGTTTTGTTTGGGATATCTCATCACCAATACTTGTGTAAATAACCTTGTCGTTGGTTTCAACAGTACATAAATGAATTATCTGGAGATGACAGTTTCGTCATACACACAGTTGTCTGCTTGCCTGTATTGAAGATACGTAGGATTCACTTGCTATCAATACCTACGAAGCTTATGGTTGACACAAACTGTTAAGTTCAAGCAAGGTCATAATGACAATACTAATCACTTATAAGTCAAAATGCAAACAACAAAGATCCTGTTCTTCCGTAGCATAATGGACCTGCAGATCAGGGTCTTTGTTCTCTGTTCTACTGATTATTCCTAACAAACTGCACTGACCATGACCTGCCGGTCCATTATGTGATGGTATATCTGGATCTGTGCAGTTCGCAGCTGGGCTTGACTTAAAAGTGAGTATATGTGGCAATTAAAGTCATTATTTATAAATATTTAAACTAATAACAAAAATGACTCGAACAATATTATTTTAAAGCGAAACCCCTATAACTTGTTCCCAATAAATAAACAAATCCACAGCAAGTCTATCCAACATAGCTGATACACGCATACCTCTCCAGACTTTCCCATCATTTTAATTCTCTCCATTTCATTAGCCTTCATCTTGGCTTTGCTGTTGTTGCTGATCATATTCCGTACAGCTGCCACCACTGACGATGTTTGTGGGGCTGTACAAGTTTTTTCTGAGAAGTCACAAGAGTATAGGACATTGTCAACTGTGGTTCCATGCTCACTGTAGTTCAACAGTTCATAATGCTTGCTTGTCTGCAAATGAAAATTTAGAAACAAGTTCACCATGATCTGCATGTCAAGCCCATGTGGTAAAATGCTGTTATATGCATCAAGCTGTATCCATATACCAAGCAACACAACTTTGTCGCCAAATGTACTCAAGAAATTGACCACACAAAAAACCGAGATTAACCTAGAGAGTGGTTGGACCAATATATGGATGGACAAGCCCCCAGATTCCAAATTCATTGATTTGTCAAATTTCTGCCAAAGTGGCATTTTAAAAAAAAAGCAAATTAAATTTTTCAAAACAATCTTTGTTCAAATACAATTTTCAGATCTAGTCAGAGTCCATTAATCGAGTCAATATTCCATAAAAATGAAAGTTGTACTTTTATATAATGCTGCAAATTTCATTGCATAAACTTCAGTTTTCCAGGTAAAATAGGCAAAAAAAATGGAGATAGGATTTCACTATGTTTGACATGCTCAAATTACATCCAAATGTGTAATATTTTAATTCTGCCATTCAATCAGCCTGGGGTGGTTACCATGGCATGTCCTTGGCCAATGTACTTTGTCTGACTTGCCACAGCAGTAACTAACCTACTTGTGTTGTTCTGCCATAAAAATGACAAAACAAAACCAAACCTTTTATGAATCGGAGTTGAGAACAAACTCCTACTAAAAAGTTTTAAAAAATTACTGTGTATCTTTAAAGTAATCAATATTTGCCATACTCCAAATGCATGATGAATTCATTAAGGAATTAACTAGATATAAGAAAATAATAAACTAGCTAAAACCGCAATGCAAATCTTCATGTTTTTTACCTGATCCTAAGGCCAACCAAACCAAAGTGATCCACCAACAGCAATCTTCAAGACAATTGGTTTCCTCCTGCAACTTTACTTTTACCAAAATGATCGCTCCACTGGCTTCCAAAAGGATAATCTGCTCTGTGTATACATTGGACAATTAATATACACTGCAGTCTAAAGTCAGAAATAAATTAATTGACTTAGGTGTCACAGAAGCTCAATGCAAAAATAATTGCAACATACCTCATCGTAGAAGATGAATGCATGCTTGGAGGACACAAAGTGGCACATCCCAAACTGTGTCAGACACACATCCATGTCGGCTCCTGAAAAGAGAATAAATATAAGGTTCACGCAGATCAGAAGAACCGAAATCCAATGACTTTTCATTGACTAGTTATCAGTTTTCAAGGACTATTCTCTGTATCAAGTGTTGTACTTCCAATTACTAATTAAAATACAAGAAATATAAACAGTACAAAAATAAATAAATGAAATGAAATAAGAAAGGCAAATGATAATTGCAGTACAACTGGACCCAAATATTAAACACTGCTCTTCAGCTGCTCAGTGTGCTGTACTTCCTCCTCCAGCAGCAACTACAGTGATGTTACTTTTTCACCGGCCAGTTTCATTTTCCTTTATCAATTGTTGAATTTGTAGAACCTGATACTTACAACAGCTATGCCCATTCCTGCAATAGCAATGTTTATCTTGAACATGATACTAAGCACTTTATGTTTTGACGTCACATCTTTTCTCAGCCACTTAACAAAAAAAAATCGGCACTTTCCGGACATTCTGAGCAGATCACCCAATAAAAAGATTCTGTTGCAAATCAAATGCCCTTGCTTGGCAGAAACATGTGGCAAAGTGAAGGAATGCACATCTTAGTGACATCATGTGCAAGGGATGCTATGCAAAATATCAAATTACTTCCTGTAGATTCTAATCATAGCAGAACAAATATAAAATGATGGAAAAATCAAACCATTTCAAATCCAAGCACAACAAAATAGGTTAACTCATAAGCAAAATGTTTTGTGTCTATCGCAATCCCTCAAATTCAAGGACTTTCAATGACATAAGTGAAAAATCAACAACTTTTAAGGCCATGAAATGACGTGTTTATTTCTCACTGACTTTCAATGATTATTAGTTTTTCTGCAAACCCCGCAAATGGAGGATATTTCCTTGTATTGAATGAATAATGGATATATTGAATGAAGTTGGAGAAAAACTATTTCACAAGCTGCCACAAATAAAATACTATAGTGTCCCACCTACCAGATGAAACATATCCACTGATTACTCATAACAAGCAAATGTTTCTTTTATATTAAGCTAAAACGTATTGGCTTACAATACGTGTAACAGACTCAATTAACTGATTTTTTATAGTATTCCACGTGATGTCACTGTTTACGATTTGTTTTGCAGTTATTTGTGCATATTAACATAGAAAATCAGTAGTAAGATAATTCTCTTTCCAAGTTCACAGTAAAATAACATATCAACCAAAAAAAAAACCTGAGGAAAAAGAATATAAGCACGCTGTGGGATGTTTATCCTAGTGCTCTTGCAAAGCAGCTGTTAGTACCATTTTTATTAAGTGTCTGCTACGACTTGGCCAGGGTTCGAACTTGTGACCTCCTGCATCTGACTTGGACGTTCTAACCACTAGACCACAAAGCAGTCGACAGGTGGTCATACCACCTGACCAAGCAAGTGACAAAATGGTGGATCAAATTCAGGGATCAAAATATTATTGAGGTCTATTGTGCATAGAAAACTTTTTATAATTCTCTCAGTAAATCATCAGTTATTTCTATTGGAAAATGCACTAAATCATGGGAAAGCATATCATAAAATGTGGTAACTACCCAACAAGAATCCCCCTCAAGGGATTGACACTTGACTAGCCCAAATAGAAGATAACATAAGCCTACTTTAAAATAAATGTAGGAAAAACGTTGTGGAGAAAGTATAATTTTGTTAAAAAAAAATAGCATCAATTTTATGTAAATTACTGAAAAAATAAAACCTTTACTTGAATATCATTCAAAAACCAGAACAGCAGCAAACACATGCATTTATACGTGTATGTACCAAAATTTTGCACGAAATAATTTAGCTCCATCCAATGAACTACCACATATACTCGTGTATAAGCCGAATAATTTAGGAAAAAAAAAAGGCCTGGAAGAATGGGGGAGGGTTGGCGTATCTGCAGGTCAGTGTATAAACTTGACAGTTTTTAGGTCTTTTTGTTGACCACTGTAATGGCTGTAAATCTGGGAATATAAAACAATAATTTTTTCCCTGTCCTAAGACAAAGGCATGTAAAAATAAGTAACTTTTGGTGACCTGATAATCATTAAACTGTTATAAAGTTGTATGATTGATTTTGTTATTATTTTGCATGTGCATATTTGCCAATTTCTCCAATACAAAGTTAAATAAGGGTAAATAACGACTTCATAATTCGCTGGCCGGTTTAGTTTGCATTATTCATTATTTCAACCGAATTGCATTCTTCCAGACAACATTACAGCTAGTCCTTAATAGCCGTTTCATTTACACTGAATCTCACGCTCAAGAGTTACACGTTTCCAATGATATAAGCAATCCTATGAATTGAGGTAATATTTTTAAAAAGGTACTTAAGTATAATTGTACAAGGCACATAACCATCATAATTTACATGTTCACAAAGAGTGGAAACAATAAAGGCTAAAATTCTCATCTAGATCAACATCAATCAATTTTAGTCTCGTGTTTTAGTTGAACAAACATCATAACTTTCCACACAATGGAAAGTTTGATGTTTTAGCATCTCCTATTTTGATAGTCAGCGAATTTGTCTTTCCTTTTGCAACAGCAATACAGGCCAGTTAATCATTAAAACCCTGAAAACGGCATGTGCAATTGACTTTTTAAAATTAAATTGAAAAAAGTAGGGATAGTAAAGCCATTCTGGAAAAAGTGGAATAAAATAAGGCAACTGGAGAAACTGCATTTCTTTTTTATAACTGCTGAGTGTTGAAACCATCAGACAGCTATATTGATGAAGGATTGGATCCAGTGTCATTCAGAATCAACTAGACATATGATTTGTCTTCTGATAAAACCAACATGTTGGTATGACCGTCTAGTCTGAATGAACAACAATAAAAAAACATTTCAAGAGGACCATTATGGAATCTATATTGGATTTAAGACCAGCACCATCTCCATTTAGGACCAATTAAATATCGTAAGAAGTCTTCTGTAAAAACCCTCTCTTGACAAAAACATCAATTCAACAGCAGCAGCAATAACAAGATTTCAAGATGGCCACCATAAAGGCTGTATTACATGTCAAATAAACATATTTCCACTTAAGAACTAGACACCAAAAGGAATCTACTGGGGAAAATCCTATGTCAATATGACTTTCCATTTTTAAGCAATATTTTGTGATTAAGATTTTTTTTTTAAACGGCCACCGTGGAAGCTCTACTGGATGTCAGATCGACATAATTTTCTTCAGAACCCACTAGGAGTAGCAGCACTAACGATTTAAAATATGGCTGCTATTGTGGCCATATTGGATATCTGAGAAGCAACATTTTTATTTAGGAGCAACAAGACCTTCTTGAGGATATGTCTGCCAATCCTCTTCTTGTATATGACCATTACAGCTAAAAACACTCAAGACATCAAGTATTATCAGTTTTATCTTCATACACATACAGTGTTTCTTATCTTTATTCTCCTTAGTGATTTTTTGGTCTCAGAGAAAAATTATATCAGCAAACTTATTTTGCAAACACAGACATCCTCCATGATATCATGACATAAGAAAGTTACATTTGGAGTTCAGTACAAGTTGCCCTTTGACTACAAATAAAAGTTAATACAGTAAATTTGTTACCCTTGCCTATCAGCCTAGGTTTATTTCTATGGTGTGTCCTAGGGTAAGGCACTTTATTCAAATTCCCTTATCATCAAATAACCTCCTTGTATTGCTGTGTCTTAAAACACCAAATCAAATCAACTAATGCGCTGAGGTCACCAGTAGAAATGGTCAGCAAACATGGAAAGCAACAGTTTTGTGGCTCTCAAAGGAAAATAGAGACAGAAAGGTGAAAATGACATGGGTCCATCAATAGGGCTGACTGTGTCTACTGTCCAAAATTAACATCTAGGATGTCAAAACAAGACTGTCTCTTCTTTTCAATAGCTAAGTGTTGAAATTACCACTGATGTTCTTTAGCAATAAGATTTTCAAAGTTACTTCTTGGGCAACCATATTGAATGTACCATTTCGATTTAGGACAAGCAAGATGTTAGAAGACTTCTGCAATTTCATGCCAATTTGGCCATCCATTCAGATTTTTGTGACAAGATTTTCATGATGTTCACTGTGGCAGCCATAGTGGCCATCTGTGGGGCACTGTTATCATTTAGGACCAACTAGATATCACAAGAAGTCTTTTGGTAAAATTCCTAAGTGGATTTGGTATGGTGGCTATACTGGCCGTCTGTGGGGCACTGTTATCTTTTAGGACCAACTAGATATCACAAGAAGTCCTTTGGTAAAATTCCTAAGTGGATTTGGTAAGGTGGCCATACTGGCTGTCAGATTGTCATAATTTTCGTTCAGGGCCAACTAAACACAGCAAGAAATCTTATGGTGAAAATCCAATGACCTTGTAGGAGTACTGATGAGGTTGTGGTAGCCATATTGGATATCAGATCAGCACAATTCCTATTCAATACTAACTGGAGACGATAGAAAATCGTCCAGTCAAAACCCCATGCTGATATGATTTTCTTTTCATGAAAAACAATAATAAAATTTTCAAAATGGCTCTTGTGATGGCCATATTTATGTCAGATCAGGATCATTTTTACTGAGGACCAACTAGACATCAGAAGAAGTTTTATCAAACATTCAACCAAATCCTGTTGTGACCATCTATTCAGGTGAAGGAGCAATAACAAGCTTCTCAAGATGGAAACCTGTGGTCATATTTGAATTGTATAAGCATTAATCTGTTGAATTGTTTTGAGCTAAATCTACTCCTTAACTGTGTATGAATATAGTTCTGTACTGAGACCTCATTTCACAGTCTCCTGTCTGAAGGGGCATATAAACCAACTTAGCTAGCTGGAACAAGTATGAAAAATTTTCCACAGCTCACGGGTCTTGTCTTGTGAATACTTCGGCTCCAAAATAACACTTTTCACTAACATGCGCTCTGTAGACTACTATGCCAGATTTACTGTTCCATAATGGTATATTTGGATTTCAAGTCAGTTAATGCCATAGTCTACTTGTTTGCACAGAAGTATTTTGATCACATGAATAGCTTTTCTTCTTAATTTCATTGTGATTTTGATTTTCTTATTCATTATATTTATCTTTACATTTATGCTAGGTAAATATGGTTTTTTAGAACAAGATTCCAGAGGGCTAAATTATGATAACAAAAGAAACAAAAATTGCACTCTACTTTTAAGTTGTCTGTATTTTAATTAGGCTTGTTTGTCTCCCTTTTCTACGTTTTGAAATACCATGAAATGAGGGATTTACCAGCATGCTGGATGTTTTTTGCTCATTCATCATCAGACTCGTGCTTAACATTTTTAGTTTCAAAATCAGTTACTGATCTCTGCATAAAGACTTTTATCAGCTCCAATAATCTTAATAACCTCAAAAATCACTATGATCAGTCCAAACTTGCCAAATAAAATTGTCATCTGAAGATGAACCATACTGGAAATCAGCCTTTTGGGGTCTTCAAGATAGCCCATATTATAAATGTGCTGAAGACCATATGTAAAAAGGTACCAAAAAATGTCATGACAAAGCACTACAATATTTCAACCATCAAGAGTTGTGTTGTTACAAGTACTTTAACTGTTCTAATATATATGATATACTGCACTGAGTACACAACTAATTTGTGGGAGTTCTTGCACATCACTGCTTTCCAAGTGTGAAATTCATTTTAAAAAATTGCATGAATTGTGTGATCACACGCCCTGGGAGCATCTTTGTACCATGGCTACTATATTAGATATGTGAGTAAATCTGTTTTCATTAGGACAAACTAGACATCAGAGAAACTTTCTGGTGAAAATGGTATAGTGATATGACTATCCATTCAGATGCAGTAGTAATAATATTTTCAAGATGGCTGTGCTGGTGTCCATACTGGACGTTAGATTGGTAGCGTTTTCATTTAGGTATGCAAATGCAGTAAAACCTTCTTCAGTGACTTCTGCTATGAGTAACTATCTGTCATTTACACCATAATCATGCACGGATCAATTCTATTATATACAGGTGCTGCTCAATTTACACCACACATGCATTCCTGAGGTATGGTGTAGATCGCAAGTAACAGTGGTCTCTCGGTGACAAGATGCACACACATGTATGTACCTGAGCTGTGTGCGAGTCACAGCGCATGCTGCTAGTCATGGCATAAATAACAAGCACAGTTGTGCAAAATGAATATTATTTCTTTATTATAAATGGTGTTGAAATGAAAGCACGTCAATCAAATTGTTATAAAGATAGCACCACCTGTATGAACACATTGTCATCAACAAGCACCTGGAGAACACGACCACATTTTCTGCCTTTCAACACTGCTATAAATGACCATTATGAAAAAACAAACACTGAATGACACTTATTTAATCCACTGTAACAAAGTCCACTTAGTTAAGTTAGGAGTGTCTGCAAACAATGTGCAGATTAATCTAAAACAACACTGCTATGCATAGCTGCATCACAAAAACAGATAAATACTGACCTTTATTTATTCCTCTGAAGCCACGACCATTTATTAGAGTGTTTGTGCTATAAGAAACAAAAAACAAAAACAAAAGACTTTTGAGTCTGGCTACCAGTTTCTAAAACCTATATGTGTAGGTGGCCACTCCATGCTACAAACCATAAAAGACTCAAGTACATGTAACTAACTGCCATTGTTATGCCGAAGTCCTGTAAATTCCATTATGATTAACCATTGCTTCTTCCAAAGGAGCAGTCACATATGTATATAGCCAATTCAAAGGTTTGTACTGTTGATGAATCTCTTGGGGAAAACTGCAAAATCCTGACAATGAAATTGAGAAATATTTTGAATGGTTTTATTATAGCAATTGAGGATTCTGTTTCTCTGGAGCCAACCTGTAATACCTGGGGTGAACAAGGTCTTTGACCATCTCTTTAATCAGTGATAAATCTTTCCAGATTCAATTGTCATTATAAAAGGTTCATGTAGTTTGTTGATATTTAGATGTTACCATTATAAAAAAAACCATACCAAGCTGTCATCTTATCGCTGTGGTGTAGCCTATTATAACACAAGTCACATTGGCATTCAGAAAGACGTCATTTTTTTTTATTAAAAAAATGTGTAGTAAATTATACTGTAAAATTAGACGCAATGTGCTCTTTTCTTGACTCAATTTAGAACCTGGTTATTCATAGCAATAAATGATTTTTGTCTTGAATATTTTCTCATGACAATTAAGGTGCAGAGTAATCAATAATCAATATTTACAAGATTCTAGTTAAACTATTTTAGTATTAAATTTTAGAACAACGAATATTTATTTTAAGATAAGTAAATGTACCTACATGACCAAACTGACATACACTTTACACCCTTTGCTTATCTAGTTAATCTCTTTATGTCATCAGTGAGTTAGTCATTTTGGTCTTATCTTTAAAAAAATTAAAAGTTTTGTTTTGGATGGTACCTATATATCAATATTTACCCAAAGCCTGATCAAAGCTGTCAATTCATACACAGGATGAGTGTTACCATAACTAAAATGTACAGACATGTCAACTTTTGGACAGGATAAATAAATGTCACCTTATTAAATTTGCAATTTATATGCTAACCTACATGTACATATCATCTTCAAATATAACTGTCAATGTTTTATAATAGATGTACATCTTTATTACTACATCAAATTACTCTGATATGAAATGATTTCAATATTTTAACAAGAACTATGAATAATGAATAACATGTACAGCAACTGTGGATATTTTCCATTTTGACCTGTGACACCTGGACACAATATGTCACAGAAGTCATGCCAAGTATATAATGAAAAAAGCATATATTATTCTGTGCAGTACATGGTTAAAATCTTAAATATACCTTCCTGTTAGATCCCACTGTTTCATTTCTCATTTCTGACAATCAAAATGACAAATTTGTCTGAAATCCATCAAATTTTGGTGAGATCATCTCAGCAAAACTGAAGTTAGAAGGATACTCTGGGGCCAGAAGTCTTCCAAACAAAGACTAAACCCATATAAGGTACACAATATTCTATTAAGCAATGTTCATACCAAACTGATTCTAGTGCTGAAGAAAATTTCAGTTATCCTAGTTACAAGCAACAGCAGTTCATGTGAAGATATGTTAAACACCAAGGGCCTAAACACTATGCAAGAGAAGACCCATAAATGGGGCATCTAGGACTATGAGACATTGCACATCTACCAAATGTCATGAAATTATGTTCAAGTATTGCAAAGTTGTGCTGGAAGGCAAATGCATGAACAGATGGACAGGTGACTTTCTGATTTCATTAAATTTCTGATGTAGGCATACAATTATTTTAAGTAGTTAGTGTATAAAACTCTATTTATAATTAGGAAAGATTTTCTTAAGCAAATTAATATGGGCAGGGCTTAAAGCAAATAGTGAAACTAGCAATATCTTAACCTACCTGTGCCTAAACTGAGAGTCCTGTAGGGCATTGGTACAGCCTGGCCTTTTCCTGAGAGTGGACAAAGAACAGCTCTGGCCTGGACTTCTGAAGCCAAACCTAGTAAAACACCAGATATTTAATCTACCTGACTTGTATGTATGCGATCATTCAATGCATTTGTTTCACTGTCTCCTTGCAGAAAGTTCTGAATGTTATCAACATTTTTCTGCAAAACAGCATTGTAAAAAAAATATGGGATAGCATTAAGCTGCAACAGGCTGAAAATACTTGTCACAAAAGCAATGAAATTTTTGTGATAACTAATGGTAGTCTTCATCTTCATAAAATGTTAATTAAAACAACCAGTCTTTTGAACAAAAATATCTCCCAATTATGACCACCACATGGTGTAGAAAAAAGTAGTTTTGACTTGGAAGTGGTCTTACTGGTACTCTGCAAGGCATGTAAGGGTTACATTCCTAGGAGCTTTATGCAAGTTTTTATGTAAGTTGCATTTTAATGGACTACATATGGCTTTGACATCATGGCAAAGGGTAACCTTAACAAAACACAATTAAATCCTTAAGATTTCGAAAAAATGTAATGGAAACAATGTACACAAGTACACGCCAGAAACGGAACTATATACTCTGTGTGTGTGTGTGTGTGTGCGCACACGCATTTTGGATTTTTAACACAGCTTTAACAGTTTTTCAATCAGATCGCTATGATGTCTGCAGCGTGGAAGTTTATAGTGATGTCTAGCACTGGGACATGTAGCTTGATGTCCCACCCAGTCACATTATCCTGACACCAGGCAGACAAGTCCTAACTCTAGCCTCTTAAGTCTTTGGTACGACTCAACCAGGGTACGAACCCATAACCACCCGCATCCTAGGCAGACGCTCTAACCACTATGCCACCGGAACAGTGAACTATATACTGAAGGTACACTCGATTCCAAGATCGAATAAAAGTCTGTGCACATGTTTACACATCAGTCCATATATGCGAGTTTACATATCTCCGGAAGTACCTGTATTTGGATTATCATGACATCCTCTAAAATAGATGTAAACATTTCCCAAGAAAATGTATTGTAGTTCTGTTCTGCAGGTCAAATATTTATCACTGTTCTGTCTGAAAGAAGGATCAACTACTGTGGTTTAAGAAAGACAATAAACGAAAGAACCTATTTTTTTTCCAGAAGAAAAGTAAATAAATTACAAATTTAACTAGACAAAGCAGAGAAAAGTAAATACATTACAAATTTAACTAGACAAAGCAAGATATGTTTAGCATAACAAATCTTTAGCCAGCACCAATTACCCTGAAAAGACCACAGTGAATCAACGAGACATTGATCACTTAACAGTCACAAAGAAATGTAAAAAATATTACAAATTTAGATAAATAAAACTAAGAAAATCAGATGCCCCGAAATTTTTAATAGGACTCCATGTTCTGACACCAAAGTTTTTGTTTCTCACTCAATCTGACATTCACTATTTACACCTTGGAGATATTTTTACTCTCAATCTTGCAGGCCACTAAGAACGAAGTTTATTTTCCAAAGAATAAATGTCTTTGCCAATCTCTTACATTAATTTTATTATTATGTTCCAAACTTTGTGTCAGTGCTGCCATAATACACAAACCATAGTCACAAAAAAGATGCCCCTCAAAGTCCCTCTAATGAGAATATTACCACTGCAGGAATCCTAATTATATTATGATTAAAGAAAAAAATTAATAAATGAAGAGGTTTTTTTAAACAAGACTTACAGTTAATGAATAATGAATATTTACAGGTATGGCACATATATTTGTTCAACTTCAATGCAGTACCTTGCAGTTTTAGAATCACAGGTCATCAGTCCTTACGTTCATGTTTTTCCAGACAAGTCACAGAACAAAATGCTACAGTGATGTGAAATGAAACCAGATTTTTTAACAAAAGCAATCACAGAACAAGTCTGTAAGCATTTATTTAATTCTTTAATAAACAAAAATAAACATAAAAAAACCAAATAACAATATAATGTGCAACAGATGTTATGTTTTACAAGGAGTGAATGTGACACATGTAGGCAGTTATAGTGCCTTTATCCTTTTGTCAGAATGATGTGGAGTGTTTCATTAGGATTTTTAACGCAGCTTTAACAATTTTTCAGTCATATCACTACGATGTCTGCAGTGTGGCAGTTTATAGTGATGTCTAGCACTGGGGTATCATGCCACAGACATGTAGCATGATGTCCCACCCTGTCATATTATCCTGACACCAGGCCAACCAGTCCTAACACTAACCTCTTAATGCTGAGTACCTAGCGAGGCAGATGTTAGTACCATTTTTGTAAGTCGTGGTATGACTCGGCCAGGGTTTGAACCCATGACCTCCTGCTTCCAAGTAGATTGATGTGGAAAAAACATTTTTAAAATTCTTCTATAAAACTCATACTCCTTCCAGAAAATAAGAGAATAAGGTCCAAAATGTGTATACACACACCAAACTATCAAAATTAGCACAGTCATTAACAGAGCATGAATAAAAGCACAAACAATTGGAACAACTAGAATCTGTAGTGATGGGTACATTGCAAAGGGCCCTGATCACTACAATTTTCCTGGGAAGGCCTTAAAAAGAAGTACTGCTTTTGGAAAACATCTAGAATAAATAACTAGTCAGGCACCATAACTATCCTATATGACAATAAATGCTGAAAACCCAACTCATTCAAGTCTCATTAAGATACTGTTGCATGATATCTTTGAAATACAATATTTTTTAGTAAATCATGATGAATCTAAAACCACATGAATTTTTTTTGTTCAAAACCCATTGTTTTTGCTAAGGTTATCTTTTGCAAAGGTAGGTCAAAGCCAGTAATCAGGGGGCCATAGCTCTTCTGAACACAACTAAATCCATAAAAAAACATACATCTCTAAAACAGTGTTCATACCAAATGGCATCACAACATAGTGAACTGTTTTTGAGCTATATAAGTTAAAAGCAATATCCCACCTCAAGATAAAAAGTTAAAGGGTCATAACTCTATCCAAAATGGAGTGGATGAAATAAAACCCAGGAAAGACCTCTTTTGGGCTCAAGACAATGTACATACCAAATTGCATAAAAATGGTTGAATGGTTTCTAGAGTTATACAGATCATAAGGATCTGCTGTGGTGTGATTTAATACTGACAAAGGAAGGGCAATAATTCTGCAATATTTGACTCAAAAGCCAATGTATAATACTGATAGGAAAAGGGCAAAAACTTGTACAACTGGACATGAAAAGGCAAAACCTTTATGCATTTCAAAGGTTACAGAGGTATGTTGATTACAAGTGTACGTAAACACAACGACAGATGAATGAAAAAAGTGAAAACAAAGGACTCCACATCTCAATGCACAGCACAATTTATTTCAAAGTTAATATAGTGACTTTCCAAAACTGGACACTTCTATAACCCAGCCACCTTGGCCGATTAGCCAATATTTTTGGTCTCATTATGACCATTCAGATCACTCTCACTTATACTGACCACTCCAATATAGCAGCCAAATTTATTGGTCCCATCAGTGTCTGGTTTAGGAAAGTTTCACCATATCTGCAATGATAAATTATTTCTTTACAAACTTACCTGGCGAAGTAAGCAACCCATTTAGCATGCCTTTCCTGGGTGCTGTTGTATCCCCTGAAGTTTTGGGCATAAGTTGCTGAAGGCGCTGCCAGGCCAGAATGTGAATGAGCTTCTCATCAAGCTTGCTCAACTCTGTGTCTAGAAATATATACAACACGCTATTAAAGGCAGCTGTATGCTAAAGGTGCTTCAGTATACTCTATGCACCAATGAATGTGAATATTTACTGTGGCAATAGTTTATCATCATACAGAACTGATCTGCCAATATTAGAGGTGCTTTCATATCATCTATAAAGTGCAGTATTAAAATCTGGTTATAGTGTATCACAGTGCTAAGAAAATTCAATAGCCCAACACCCAAGGCACCTCTAATTATATCGGGCCTGTCCTGTATTCTAAGTGAGGTCACCATCAGGTTATAAGAAAAAATTATCATTTGCCAGAGGAAACTTTCATCACGCTAATGAAATGTGTAAATTTGTTTTCAAGATGTTGATGTACCTGCATAATATGACACAAACTAAATCAGATCGCCACTGTCCTACGTGAAAATGAAATCTGAATGTAATCAAACTGAATCATGGCATGTCATGCTAAAAATATGATTTTGCACTTGCAAACCCCCTGACACAGTTGTTTTGAGAAAGCACAATTTACAGGAATCTTCAAAAATAGAAAGAAAACCCCCACCACCACTTGCAGTATGTGCCCATTACAGGTTGCATATATAAATGGTAAACAGTAGCTGATGTAAAACTATCCCTAGGGTAGTTCAAATAGTGGCAATTAATGGTGAAGAGGTCAGTTATAAATCACCATTTCACATATTACTTAACTGTCTGACAATAGCTAGTGAAATGTGTTTGAAGGCTGCAGTGGGTGAGCCCATTGTGCTAATTTGCATAGGTTGGATCAGGACCTGGAACAACCCATTATCAGTCAATCAGAGATGCTAGATGTGTACAAGAACAAAAGTTATTTGAATGAGAATGTTTAAGGCATATGTATTTTACTTTTGACAAGTTTGTGAACAGCAGCAACGTTTCTTTGTAGTTGGATTTTACTGCATATATAGAATGCAAAGCATGATCAATAACAAATTAGCTATCACAAAAGCCCAACAATTTTTTTTCTTCATAACTCTTGATTGGCGGCATTTTACTTTGTGAGGCACGCCAAGCACACTAACCCCCCTAAAGGGGGGGAGGGGCCTATTAATTTTTGCTCATACTGCCAACAACACATTGACATACACCAACTCGGTTCAGACCAGGATTCACTTAGAGAATCCAGCAAAGTTTGAACAGCTGGACCATCCAGTCCCTAGTGAGCATAGTGATGAACATCAATGACTCTTACATTACCTTCAAACCCATTTGAACTCTACTGAATTTATATTCACATTGTAGCTATTGCAACATTGTGTGACAATATGAAAAAAAGTGGAAATTTTGGTCATGCAAATACTGGGTGTCCGGGCTTGTTGAATTTCATTCAGAGCTTGTGAGTTTATTTAAATCACCAACCCTGGGCATGTGACTGAATAATTGTTCTTTGAACACTGTATCATAATGCAGATGCAAGATTTTTTTTCTTCAACTTTTTATTATGGCAGCCAAATTTCATGTTGGATCTGTTATTATGAAAAGGAACTTTTTGCCGAATTTGGTCAAATTCTGTCAAGAAGTTTTTGAAGCTATTTTATGGTTTTCACTTTCAGAGAAACAACTGCCAAACTTCAAGACTGATGATAAAATTTTTTACAAAACTTAAAACAACCTCAAGCCGAGATGTTTTGTCATATTTGGTCCAATTCGTTTGAAAATTTTTTAAGTAGTTTCAAGGTTTTTTTTTTGTTGTTGTAATTATGGCCATATCTGATGGCAGACATGTAATTTTGCACAAACCTGAAATTTTTGCCGGGATGCTGTCAAAGTTTGTTAAATTCTGGTGAGAAGCTTCTGAGAAGTCAATCTAAGGTTTTATATTCTATGGAGTATTGGCAAAATCTGTGCAAATCTGAAAGCCCTATTTGCAAACTTGCTCCCCCCCCCCCCGCTCCAACTGTGCTTTAATCGTTTCACTGCCACAAAAGTCATCTTCATCAGCATGATACGCAACTTGCAGCATGGTCTGCATAAAACATAACTCAGTAATTAATTATGGGATCTATGGATGTAATTAGGAAAAGATGTAACATGAATGAAGTAGAAGAGAAAGATACTGAGGGAAAGGGAAGAAATAAGAACAAAAAAAGCACAAGAAAAGGAAAATGAAAGACATAAGAATTATGTATTTAATTCCAGATATTTCCCGAGCACTTACTTCAATATTAAGCAGATCACATATGAAAAATATCAATTATCAACAAAAACTAAGGTGTATCCTGACTGTCTTTAGAGTGAGAAAATTCATCCAGTCTACTTTTTTTAAAAACTGTATTAGAAAACACCATCATGCCCATGCACGACTAAGTAAAAGATGTAGGCCTTTTTCAGTCAACTGTTCTTCAGGCTTGGTGAGATGCACGATTTTAATGTAGCTAGCTTTCGTTCCGTGTAGCCCTCAACTCTCTGACATGGGTTCTATAGAGCTGCTCTTGCATCTCTTCTATTCTTCCTGAAAATCCTCACATGACGGAAATGAGTTACCATATTTTTAATACAACTTTTTGAGTGCTAGTACTAGTTTCATCGTTGTATGGTTCTTCATCTGTTCCATGGTGCCTTTTTCCCCCCCCCATTCACCATTACCATATGGATTCATTTTGCTACAAACTTCACATGCGCACATCATACTAACACTTCCAGCTTACTAAGCCTGCTAAACAAACCAAAGAATACTGAGCTCACAATACAGAAGCCAAAAGAAAGCTTAGTTCGAATTATGCAGATTCCATAGCAATTATTCATGCCTAGAATTCTAAAGTTTGAGAGTGATTTCCATAAGAATTATGGGCAAATTGCAGTGGTAGGCAGGTCTGTTCATGCAAAGATGCTTCCTGATTAATTCATGATGAAAGATAAATGTACCTTGTTTTGTTTTGTTCTGTTTTTACTACTTTGAGAAGTGTCCGATTCAGACACTGAACTTAGTTTTGTTCTGTTCTAAGTACTTCTAAGGAGTGACACATTCCGACATTGACCTCCGTTACTCATGGCTTAAGAAGTCTATTTTATGAAACTAAACTTTTTAACAGCTTTCATCAGTTCTTGGAATAATTCTTACAAGCTTTGTCATCTTCATCATCCAGTATTCCAGTTAGATTAATACTGTAGAAAGCGGTGCTCCCACCACTGCTGCCCTTAATGAATTGTTTACGAGCCTTCCCCTCTGACTATGTCCAGATAACTAAAGTACATGCACCATACTCTATTAATGCCATACATTTTATGTTAACAGAGGTCTTGGAAATGCTTAATCATGTGTATTTTGATTAAATTTTTTATCTGGGACACTGAAAATTACTTAGGCAGGAGTCCTCCATATGCACATAATAGCTCGCCAGCAAATTCAAAGACTTGCCAGTCCTGCTTCAACCACTTGCTGAGTGGGGAAAATGTGTTGATAAATAGATCAATTTAGCTGTGATGATATTAACAATGACAATTCAGTGGCTGAAAGACACCCAGATGCACATGTTGTCACTATACAAATACATTAAAAGAACATGACACAAATAGCTAGGTGGCAAGTTCAAAGACTTCGACTAGCTGCAAATGGTGGCAAATACACAGATTTGAAGTGACTCCATTCAAAGGCAGAAAGACCCAGAGATGTACATGTGGTCATTATAAAAGTACTTGAAATGAAAAACTTCAGCTTTCATTACTGTGTTCATTTTTCAAGTGTAGCCGAATAAATAGTACATGTAACCACAAAATCAAGACAGACTGGGACTTAAACATCATGCCGTTTGCAACTTAAGGTAAGTATTTTGGGGTTAAATAGTACATGTAACCACAAAATCAAGACAGACTGGGACTTAAACATCAACTTAAGGTAAGTATTTTGGGGTTAAATGGCAAATGGACAAAGATTGTAGTGAGATTCAGAAGTTGCTAGGACTCAAAGTTCAGATAGAACAGTAGCCAAGTGTAAGAAGTGACTGATGCCTCACTTAATTGCTTGAAGACCTTTCCTTAGATTGACAAAATTCAGTCTCACTCCAATGGACAAACAAGAGCTATATGTCAGAGGTGTAAAGAATTTAGAAAATTAAACTCAGTCGAAACCACTAGTTCTTCTCATCTGGACACTGAGACTTGCATAAAGGTCCCAGGAATGTAACACTTCAGGTATGCCCAATATGCTTCTCGAAGGGGACTGGAACTTTAGCTTCTGGGACTCCTGTTTTTACCAAAATTGTAGTCTGGACTCCTAGTTTAAAAATTCTAGTGAGATCTCTGCTTAATATGGAATGCATTTATGAATGAGAGTTTGTTTTCTATTTCCAAAGGATGATAGCCAAAATTCTGTGACCAGACTATTTCCTTTGGTTGCAAAATACCAATATGCCCATTGTCTCCAGGAAGTGCTCTTTCATCCAAAAATATGAATTATACAACAAATGTCTTCTTTGCACACCCATTAGTAACAAGAGTCCCTTGAAAGGACTAATGCTCTTCTGTCTGAAAAGAATTTCCATGAATTTAAAACAAGAACATTTCTTTTTAATTGCGGAATGTCAAAATCATCTCCGATATTCTTTAGCAATAAAAGTTTCAGATCAGCCATTGTGACAGTCATAATGGATTCAAGATCAGCACCATTTTCATTTAGGACAAACTAGACACCATTAAAAGCCTTATAGTTTAAAAAAAAATAGGTCCAAGCGGATACAACTTTCTAATTATGAAGAGTAGCAATAAAAAAAATTTCAAGAAGGCTGCCATGGTGGCTCTATTAGATGTCAGACTGGCACCATTTTCATTAAGACCATCTAAATATCAGAAGAATTAGTGAACTGATTTGCAACCTGTTTATTGTGGTCTGAATGGCACCATTTTTTTCATTCAGAACCAACTAAATATAATGACTGGGCCTACCTGTCTGTTTCTTGTTTTGGTTTCAATGCCATTTCTCTGAGTATAGCTGGTTGAGGAAGAACATGGTAAACCATTGGTAAGAACCAACAAAAAGCTACTGGCAAGCTTTCTCACATACACAAACTGGCCAAGTCTGAGACTCAAACCCATGTGGACAGAGATGAGAGGGCAGTGATCAGTAAAGGTGAGTGCTTTAGACCACTCAGGTACCTGGAACCCTTGACCTACCCGACTTTCATAATCTTCTGGAAACGAACTTGTTTACAATTTTGATGGAATTATACATTTAAAATGACCCACATCCTGGGCATTTGATTGTGTCTTAGGTCAAGTGAAATTAGTACAGTCAAACCCGGTTATCTCGATTACGTCGGGGGTGTAAAAAAATCGTCGACATAACCGGGTCCCGAGATATCCGGGTTCATAAAAACCGGTAATTTTAAAAATGTCCTTGAGCATTACTCCTGTCTCTTGCTGGTGTTTACTGGAATCCCCTCCCACTGCATGTTACAATAAAATAAACAAAACGCTTAATTGATAATAAAATGAAATGAACTAACCTGGTGTTGTTATCATTTATTCCTTTTTTATCATCATAAGTAATTTATTAAAGAAAAAATATATCTATGAACTCCTTATATCACATGTAGCGTATGCATCCATTACTGTAGTGTGCATCACTTATGTCAGATAACACACGACGCATTTTTATAATTGATGTGAATATTGAAAAACAAATCATGTTTGGTTGTACTCAGAGGTTTGAATATGTTATCAGATTGAAAAATGGATCAAAGAAAATCACAAACGAGAGAGTGAGAGAGAAACATCCACCAATTGCTTTCAGGCACCCGCCATTCACGCATAACGCGGTGTTAGGTGCAAAATAACCAAGATTGTATTATATCCAGGTTAATATATGACAGTATCTCGCAGATAAAGATCAATAAATGTTTTTGAAAATACATGTACATGTACATTGACTGTGAGTGCAAATGACACTCCTTTCGCTAGCATGGGTTACAAAGAGTATTTATTAAAGCAAGTTAACGTTGAGTAGACTACTTACCCCGCAGGCATCAATGCGAGTTTGTATCAATTATGATTCCAGTCAAATAGCTGGATGACAGGTGATATCTTTACCAGCTGGTTACGCAAGTTAGATCGCCACTTACAGTTTGAAAAATGAAAGATCGCATTGATAATAGACAACTGCCATGCTCACCCACGTGTAGAAGGGTTACAAGCAATCACAGTGTATTTTCTTCCTCCCAATGCTACCAGTAAGCTTCAGCCACTCGACCAAGGAATAATTCAGGCTTTTAAAATCCATTATCGGAAAGCTTTAGTTTGCAATTATTTGCTTGCAGTTGAGGAAAAGCGATCCTATAAACCAACTCTGCTAGACGCCATCATGTATGCCCGTGCAGCTTGGAACAGTGTATCGCCGAAAACCATTCAAAACTGCTGGTTCCATTGTATTTTTCCGGAAATTTCTGATGAAGAATTTCACCAGCAGTGTTTAATTGCACAAGAAATTAAAGAGCGTCAATCAGAAATAGGTCTTGAAGCGATGGCTGATGAGATTGCGGACTCCATAGGCATTGCTTGGGATGAATTTTCTAATTATGTTCATGTGGATGATGATGCCAATGCCTATGGTGAACTTACTGATGAGGAAATAATCCAATCGGTGACAACGAAGCAGATACAATCATGCAAGCAAGATGATGATGATGATGATGATGATCAGCCTATCACTATCCCAAGCTACAGTGAAATGGCTGAATGCATTAAAAAAATGAAATTGTTTGTGGCAAGTGTCGACGGTGCCGAGCATATGTATGAAAACGTAAGTGCTTTTGAATCGTTCTTGTACAATTTCTGTGAGATTGACGTTAAAAAGTTGCATTTCGTCGAATTAAGCGGGTCCACATGTTACTTCGGACCGAAACTTATGCCCGACATAACCGGGTTATCGACTTAACAGAGGTCGAGATAAGCGGGTAAAAAATAGCATAACAAAGAAGAATTTTTTCGGGACCGGACCAAAACGCTCGACATAAGCGGGTTGTCGAGATAACCGAGGTCGAGATAAGTGGGTTTGACTGTATATATCAGATGAAGTAAACGATTATTCATTCCTGTGTTAAGTTCGGTCTGTGGAATCCTTTACTGTCATGTTTAGATATAATCTGAGAGGAATTATATCAATTATTCATTGGAATTACAAAGTACTCATTGATGGTATTGCACTAAAACTACTTAGGTTTATTATAATTTCATTCTAAGACATTCTAGATTATATCATTGCAATACATCTGGACTATTGGTACATGAGCACATTTAAGGCTGGAATTTTTTCAGAACATTTAATATCTTTGGACTTGTGATGGAACATTTAGGATTATTTGGGATTTTATTCACAACAGTGTGTCTTTCAAATTTTCACTTTGTATTTTAGGGGGAAAAAGTGTTTGTTGAATATTACAAAACATATCAGTTTCACTTGTTCCTGTCACTCACTTAAAAACCATAGTCATAACAATATCATAATAGCAGACACAAAAATCTTAAACTGGAATTTGATCTGAAATATTTTCAGTAGTGAAACAAGAAAGGCTACCAACCCGCAGTTCCCTCCAGACACTGCTGTAAAGTATTGTTCAGAGCAATGATGGCTGCAGAACTCTGAGATCCTGCCGCTGACCCAAATTTGCCAGGGTTTAACCCTGCAGTCTTGGAACCTGGCAAAGGGAAGAAAAGAAAATCCTAGAAATGTATGCATTTGCAAATTTATTGTAAAATCATCTAGTTTCACAAGAACAGAAACATAGTCCAACATATTATTTTTCATAGCAGAGACGATGACGTGAAGTGTTGTTAATTTAATTGATCAACATGCTATGAATCTGCCCATTAAATTTGTTCATTGAAATTTAATACATAATGCAAATTATTATTTACAGTATCTTTACATCACACTTTTTATGTCTGGCACAGCAACCTCAGGATTATTTTATGCCAAGGCAAATGAAGTTAAGTGCCCTGTCCAAGTACACAACATAGTAGCAAAATATGGACTGATCCAATGATGTGACCTGAGCCTGCATCCTCTCAGTCATGAGTCCAGTACACTAACCTATGCACCACTGTGGCTCCTGTCTCATTAGTTGCCTCTTATGGCATGCAGGAGGGTACATTTCACTTATTCTACTACACTGAGCCTGCAAACAAGGAGAAGGGGAATCAACTGTGATTGAAAATTAATTGGTTGAAAAATTTATTTGTTTATTCAAATTATAATAATCAATACTGAAATTGTTTCAGTGCTCATATGCAAAAATAGACATTGAATGAGAAGAGGCCCAAATGGGACTGATATCATTAAATTACTGATATCATTAAATTAACATATGATCAGCATTTCCCTTTATGCACATTTGTTTGCCAGGGACGCACATTGGATAAAATTGACACATGCTTTGTTGCCGTGCATTTTTTTTTTACGCAAAGGATTCGCATAAATTGATCAGCATTTATTGATATCAAATGCTTTGGATGGCATCGTGTATACTTCAAGCATAGACACAGTCTTGTTCCCTACTTTGTATGCTCTCTGCATCGCACTCAGCTGTTCGTATAGCGGAGTGCAACGCAGGGTGCATATGAAACAGGAAACCAGACTAGCATAGGCAATGTTATGATGGAAGAGCTTCGCCATATCTCGTGAGCTCTCACGTGATTTCATCAAGATGTCGTCCAGATGTTTAACATCAAAGCTTGTTGCACTAGAAAGTGATCACCAGATTAAAACGGCTTGGACTAAGAATCATTAGCAAAAAAGGAGCAGACCACAAAAGAGTAACTGTGGATCTAACTTTAATGAAAAACGGAGAAAATAATTCTCTTGACTGGAATACAGCACATCCATTAGGATTACCAGTGTGACTTCTGATCGCATGATTGCAATGACTGCAAAAGTGAACAATCCTTTCGTGACAGGGTTTAAGAATTTAAAACATTCTGCCCTTGTTCGCCACAAGAGATATCTGGAGAACACATTATCACCCAAGACATTCTTTCACAACAAAGAAATCAGTAAATTTGCTGAGACAAATGTGTTATTTGGATTACAAAGTCAGGGGGGTCATTGCAGATTTTGTTGGTTTTTAACTTGCTGCAATAAAAGAAAGATCTTAACGTTCAAGTGTAACTTATCTGAAAGAAGATTAATCATTAGCCTTTTTGAATTTTGGATAAATGTGTTCTAGGACAAAGTACAATGAAACCGATGATAGTACACATTTTATTACAGGCAGTAAATTAACTGCCATTTGGTTAAAAAGATTTAATTGGCTTTTGTATTGGCTTATGTACAATGTGTTGGTCCATAATATTGCTACAAAGAGCCAACAAGGAACACTTTAGCAAAGTGGGATGGTTGGATGAACAGACAAGGTTAATACTATAATTTTAATTTTTAATCACTATTTTACTGTAAACAAAGATCAAGGCCCCTAATGCAAGTTTGTCATTATCCACTGGTAAATGTCAAACCAGTGCTTTCCACTTGTTATCAGACAGAGTGCACAATAAGTCCAGAAGTTTCCTCGGAAAATGCATTCAATATAAAATCTATGACATAAACTGTCAAGGGTTTACATTATCCTGTCAAAGCAGAACAGAAAATGTTTATCACATAACTTTCCTTTTAAGCTCAAATTTCAGTTGAACAGGGCCAAATCTAAGCGTGTCATCCAATTACAGTCAAACCAGATTATCTCAATTATGTCAGTGTTAAAAAAAAATCATCGACGTAACGTAACCAGATCCCAAGATATCGGGGTTCATAAAAAAAAAGGTCACGTGATTTTAAAGATGTCCTTGACCTTTATTTCCGTCTTACTCTCAGGTTTACTGGTATGTTACTGACAAAGAGATCATAGTCTGAAGATTAATTTTTGCTTTATTTGTATGGTTTTTATTGCAGTAACAAGTGTTATGATTTTGTAACTTTTTAGACAGAATTCAGACTCCAGCAGTACAATGAAGAGGATGCAAGAAGAACTGTTGTTAATAAATTACACAAGTGTGTACATTCATATACATTCTCTGACATAAAGGTACAATATGGACCTTATTTTCTCTTTTAATTCTACACTCAATGTATATTTTGCAGTGAACATATAGCTTGAATATTCCTCTGCAAATAAAATAACCTTACCTCCTAAAGAAATATAAAAAAAAAGATTTCAACCTGACCACACCTATGTAAGTGAAATGCATCTGCTGGTGTCTTTGCCAATGGAAAGTACATTCAGCTGCCAGGAATCTAACTAGAGATATTATTTAATGGAAACTGATACATTGTCATATGTCACTATACAGTAGTCCCCCTCTTATAAGGCCACACATATTGCAGCAGGGAAGTGGCCTTATAGTGAGGGTGGCCTTTCTAGAGGGGGATGACAAATGCGTAAAGTAAATACATATGAAGAAAGTCACAAGTACATTTAATTCTAAAACATTTAATATTTTCATTACAAAATCACATGCATGTTGTAAAATAAATGTAAAACAAACTGTTTCATCATTTTCAAAAGAATGTTATGAATAACGATTGATAATAGTTTTAAAACTGTCTTTATAATTATGTTACAGATCACATCATCTGTCACTTTGTTGGTAACAGTCTAAAAAACAAACCAGTCTCGTCACATTCAAAAATATCCTTGCTGTCATATCCCCTGCGTATATCATTTAGTCTTTTGTTCCAGTCTTCGACAACTTCATTATTAACATCAGCTAATTCTCCACTAAGGAAACTTAATATTGTATCGCACTTGAAATCTGTGCAACCATCTGTTACTTGCGGTAAAGCTGTCATATCCCAATTCAATTGACAGAACTGTTGCTTCTTCTTGTCATTCAAATCAGGATACAAACATCTCCTGGCTCAAACAATATTCCTTTCTCCATCCATTTCACCTTCCCACTTCTGCAGAATTGTTTCCTTATCTTTCACGATATTGTTTATCAGAATCTTTCCAACATTAGTTTTCCGCAACGATCCTTGACCCCCCCCCACCGTCAGTTGAATTACTTTCAATTTCTCTTCTAAACTGAGAATTTTTCTTTTCCTCAATGACATGTTGATCTTTTTGCAGTAAATTATTCATGTTGCAAACTCCAATACTGATAAAAAAAACAAACAATTTTTTATGCATCTAAACAAATTGCCATGTGTTTTTAAAGAAAGTGATCTTGTCATGTGATTCGCTAGTTGCAGTCTGATACCCTATTGTTTTTATACATTTCTTTACACTAAGTGAGAGAAGCCAAAATGGCATCGATATGTATCATTAACATCACGCAGATTTGACCTCGCGGCCATTAGGATTTGTATTTTTGACAATTATTGTCAGTAGTAATAGCCACTAATTATCAAAGTGAATAAGCTCAACATCTTACTAAGGGAAGCCATAAAGGCTATCAAACCATTTCCTCCTGACTTGGGTATTGTACATCGATACTGCCACTTCTCAGCTGTTACTATTGTTCAATAATTGTAATCTTAACAACTGTCACAGTGACTAAACCGGACATCTTATGATAACACAGCAGTAAAGCTAATTGGATTACATGTACTTACCCTTTTGTATGGATTAAAATTTGAGTCTTTCTCGACTTTATGGAATAAATGTGGCTTCTCATGAGGTGTAAAATTAATCTTAGTGATACATGTACTTTAGTCAGCACTACTTTCATTAACGAAAACCTGACATCGGGAAACAAAAATTGGAATACTTAACACACGTTATGAATAAAATATTGGTTCTGGATACATATTAAAATAAAATGCGTCCGCTTGTGAGTGGTAAATTTTATAATACTGCACTAATATGCTGGCCGTGTTAGTCAGTGCCAACGGATTCTGGCTGCAAGGAGCGGGTGGCCGCTGGTCTGGGGGGAGCTGTTCAAGATGGGGACTACTGTAGTCAAATTTTATGGGCTGAAGACAAAATCAGAATAAGAAAGGTTAAAAAACATCTGACCTAATATAATACAATGCAATGGTTAAAAGAAATGATCTGTGGTGAGCAGTTGGTTGGAGGGTTTCTCCACATGGCTACTGAATTGGACACATGTTGTAAATAATTTATATTTATGATTAAGATCTTTTAACTTTAACAAAAAACCCACTGAACATTATTTGGAAATTACCAGAACATGTTTTTACAGTCATGGTTTAGCTCTCATTAACCAGTTTTATTCAGGCAAGGTAAAATATTGTATTCCTAACAGGCTATCAAACACCCGAAATTCTGCATGTCTCTAATAAGCCATAATTGTCTTTGATACGTATCAACTATGGTATCTGTCTAAAGTACACATGACAGTTTAATTTGCCTTTGGCACTAAAGCCACCCCAGCATGTCAGTGAATTTATGTAAACAGGGGGTCCCAAGTGGCCGAGTGGTCTAAAACACTCACCGTTACGGATCATAGCCATCTCACCTCTGTCTGCGTGGGTTCGAGTCTCGGGCTTGGCCAATGTGGGTATATGAGAAAGCTTGTGGGTAGCTTCTCGTTGGTTGGTGGTTCTTTGCCAAGTTCTAACTCAACCATTTATAATGGCTGCCATCTATAGCCTATATTGTGCTGAAAAATGGCGTTAAACCCTACAAAACAACAATCTCTGTAAATTCAGCTCAGTGATTATACAGAAGACCAGCTTACTGTCAAACTTTGTTTACTTATACATGGAAACTGATCACAGAAAGGATTAGCAGCAGAACGTCTTTTGAATTTTCTGCTGCTTTCTTTCTGTTGCAATGAAGCCCAGAAGAAATAGATGTTTATTTGCATAATGTAGCTACTGCATAAATAATTGTCACTTTCCAGTGAAATCAGATTTTAAAATGCTTGTAATCTTATCAGTATTTAGGAGTGAATTAAGACATCTAATCATGCAATGAAATGTTAAAGAAAAAGAAAGCTTTTTTTGTCAACAGGATTGTGATTTTTAGGGATTCAAGGAGGAGGACGTTGAAGAGGCTAAAACTGTGCTATGGGGACATTTTAACTCATTTGATGATGTTCTGTACTGGATCAAATTTATGAGAACTGCCCCACTGTTGAATGTAAAACTGATGCTAAAATCATCCAGTACTTCCATGGCATCTAATGAGAAAATTTAGAGTTTAAATATTATTTTTTCTTGTTGGTGCTGACTTGTAAAAAAAAAAACATCTTCATCATGCAGATGAATTCCATGAAAAAATATTGCAGTTTAAAGTGTCCAAGGTACTTTTGTAAAGTTACTGTGGTTCGCTGACAAACTCCATCGAGTATAATATGAAAGCCAGATCCCAAACAAACACAGACAAGCAGGTATCAGTATTTTAGAGCACCAACTGTATTTCAGTAACTTTTCTATTATTCCATAAGTAACATATCTTAAGGGTTATTTTCATAAGACTTGCAGTCAATCATAAGGATTGACAGGTCGGACAATAAACTTTGCAATGGAGTATTCCTTTAACCTACTGTAAAATGGGTAGTGAAAAACAGAATATTAATTAATCAAACTAGATCAGTTTGTGAATAACATAGATGTGACAGAGCAAGTTACCGTATCTTTCTTTGCAGTGCTAGAGGTATTACCCGAGATGGGAAAAGCATAATGCAATCATAAAGAGCCAAATTGGAATTCCTGATTGAAAGTTTCACATCTGTGCTAATTCAAGAAAAAATATTTAAAAATCAAAGGATCTGATTTCTATCAAAATAATATTTTTATTCTTCTGATGAGTTCAAATGAAGAAAAAAAAAAAGAGTCCCTAAAACATACATCTCCAGGCCTCCTAACTTTGTCTAAACCTCCAAATCTGTGACTTATGGGAGTATGAATAGACAGAGGCAAATTTTACTTGCATATCTTAATTCATTTGCAAGTATAAATTTGTATTATGTGATAGTGTTACAGCTTGGAGACTTCAACAGTTTCAAATTATGACCCAGGGGCTAGGCTAGGTCCCTAGGTTCACACTTAAGTCAGTTGCATATCTGAACTCCCCCTTTCATGCTCAATAAGTGTCTATATAGTTATTGGATGAGGATCTGAAATAGTTTCTAAGCTGTGACCCATTCAAGTCCCATTTGACATAGCGGCACTTAGGACATTAATCAAACATACATTCCCAAATGTTAGTTTCATAATTTTGGGAGGTATTACTCACAGATGCTTTCACACACCCTCATATCGATGGTAAGAATAATATTATCTCTTTTTTTCCTTCAAAAGCATAGGAGTGGATTGTGGAGCACCATGGTTGACCTGTCAGACTCAGTCTGCCTAAAATAGTTAAAATGTTAAATTGAATGGTACAATGGCAGCTTGGGGTTGGCGAACATCCCCTACGCTCACTCAAGATGCAGTACTGTTGCAGAGATAATAAGAAGTATACAAACCTGAGGATGGCGCTGAGACTGTAATTACTTTTGTTCCTGATAATGTTCCTGATGCTGATGATGTCCCTGATTTAATGATTGTACCAGATCCAATTTTTAATCCTGAGGGAAATGAGACACGAGGGGATAGAATGGAAGTTGTGTTCGTACCACTGCTGGCATTTTTCACACAGGTGGGGCCTTTATTTCCCTGAGAGGTCCCTGACACTACCCTGGTTAACACAGTATTGTTGGATTTGTTCACAGCACTGATTACTATGTTTTTATTGGTCAATGTTGAGGATGCAATACTTTGCTTGTCTCCAACTGGCCATGAAACTTTGACAACATTTGATGGTGGTGAATCCAATGAACTAGCTCTGCTTCTTGTGCCTTCATCCTGTTTTGATTTATAAACATCAGTCATCTCTACATCACCAACAAATGCAGTGGAACCTGGAGGGTTCAATAATGACACTGCTCCTTTATTAAGGTCCAATGAGCCATTACTATGAACCTCTGACACTAAATTCTGGGGTCCATTAGGTAAAGAATCACAGGTTTTAGATGCACAGTCTGTACTTGTTGTGGCTCCAAGAGGGTCAATGGCCAAAAGAGAATTATTTTCTGATGAGCAGTCTCTATGTATTACAGGTTGCACTGAGGCTGTAGGTTTCTCTATCCGTGGAATTTCACTTTTCACTGAGTCTGAAATACTTCCACTACGTTCTAATTGCTTTTGTGCCAGATACTGGGCTACACTTGTTTGTAATGAGACAACAGACTTCAGCCACTGAAATTACAAAAATAAATTCTTCCTATTCATATACAGATTTGAATGATATAAATGTGCAAGGAACTACTACTATTCTCAAACCCAAATATCCAATACAACTAAAATGTATTCTTGGGCAAGTAAAATTTCATGTCAATAGCCCAACTTTAACAAAGAAAAAAATGTAGTACTCATGCCAGGCTAGAAAGTCAAAATTAGACTTGTCACAACTATGACTGTATTTTACAAACCCCATATGATCATGCAGCATATTTAAAAGTAGAAATAAATCTTTCTTAAGACAGCAAAGCTTGCCTGCAAATACTGATTCAGACACGGGAGGTTTGTATCTCTCAATGGTCAAGATGACCAATACTGTATGATGATCAAAACAAACCAACTAGTTAATGTAGGTCTCAGTTTTCTCTTTGATGTGGTGTTGATGTGCTTCTCAGGATGTAGTCATAACGAAGTTGAAGAATGTACCAGCAATGGGGTCTAAAGAATTCAAAAAAAGTGCAAAGGTGTATATAGTAACTTAAATGTAAAAAGTAGGTCATGGTAACCACCTTTTGACATCATGGTGCAGTAGTTCTTGTGTGTGTTAGATTATGAACGTAGCTTTAACAATTCGAATCATATTGCTATGATGTCAGCAGTGTGACAGTTTATAGTGATGTCTGCAGACATGTGGCATCATGTCCCACCCAGTCATGCTATCTTGACATCAGGCTGAACGGTCTTAACACTAATCTCTTAATGCTGAGCTCCAAACAAGGCAGCTGCTAGTAGCATTTTTATAAGTCTTTGGGTTGAACCGGCAACCTCGTGCATCCAAGGCAGATGCTCTAACCACTTAGGCCACCAGAGCGGTCCTGTAGTCCTGGAGATGCATGCATGACTGGACAAGAAACAGTATTTGTAAACTCACATTAACCTGAAAAGTGTACATCATTAAATCAGTATGTACAGCTCTACCTCATTATAATGTGGTACTTGGTAACATAATTGCCTACAACTTTACAAACTGAACTTCAGCATAATGTGAAAGACTGAAAAGAAGATGCCTGAGTTTACAGGTGTTGTTTGAAGAAAATAAAACTCCAGTGAAATGCACAGTAATAATTTTATTTCATGCAAATTAAATATATTTTTTTCACTTAACTATATCTGTGAGTTATATTGTGTTAAAAAAATAAATGCTTCAAAATGGAAACAAATACATAATACTAAGCATTACTAAGTCTTTTGGTGAGAAACCCCATTTAGATAAGACCATAAATTATGGAGTAGTAATAACAAGAGTTTCAATAGAGCAATCAAAGTGATCATACAGAATGTCCGATAGGCTTCATTTTCATTCAGGTACAACCGGACACCAAGTCTTCCGGTGGGTGAAAACCTTATGCTGATACAATGTTTCCTTTAGAAGGAGCAGTGATACAAAAAATTTCAATCCTAGCCTGGAGGGGTTGAACACGAAAAAGTCACAGTGGCCTACATTTGGCATGGTGGTATAGTACTCATCAGGATCCATGCACAAATAAATATTTGCAACTGTATAGGCAGCAGTATCCAAGTAACTGACCTAAATATTACAAGTGTACATTATTTCTAAACACAAAAGTAGGTCAGTGTCCTATATTTTTAGTATGTCGTGTAAGACTTGCACATGAAATAAGGTGATTCAAGTAAAAGCTAAAACCAAAACAATGCCCAAATCCACATTTTTATATCTTAATCAAGCAAAAACATTTTCTTGACCCCAAAAAGCCATACAATCAGCTAATTAGCTGAAACCTGTCATGTCTGATATATGCACATCATTTGTATAAGTTATTATCATAGGCAGATGGGAACAGATGTCCAATATAGATGAATATATAATATTTACAGGAATATACCTAAAAATTCATGAAGGTAAGGCTGCAACATTTTTTATCAACATTTCAAATAGTGGACATGGCTTACTATAACCAAAATGATTAATAACTTGACCCCTACATACCCATTGGGCTTAAAGAACAGCCAACAGCTATTACAATATACATGCCAACCCTCACTCATCTTGTTGTACATCTGTTACCTCTTACAATGACAGGATCCAGTTTGTATATGTCTTTGTTGCATATACTGACAACTGCAGTAAAACATTCATAGTGTTACTGTGATGTTTCCTTAATGTTACCTAACGTTACATATATGTTTATGATGAATAATTCAATAATGGAACCCAGCCATGCTGCCTGGACATGCACAGGAGATGCTTTTGCAGGCTTTAAAATGACTAATAAACAATAAAGTGCCTTGCAAATTTCAGAGTTTCATTAAAGAAAATGTTACTAATCAAAGGTTCTGTTAACAAATGTTGTTTAAGGGAATTTACTGTAGTTTAATGAAATCTTAATCAGAATTATCTGTACAAAATCAACGTGACATGATATGTTGTTTAATCCTCTTAGAAATACAGAACTTAATTAGAATGGATAGTTCCTGCATCACTTGCAGCTATGTGCATGTTCTTAAACATTAACAGACAGCAAATTAAACCAAGTTATTTACACACGTAAAAGCAGCTTTAAATTGAGTTTAGTGGTAATATGCTAAACACTGGCATTTAAAAGGAAATTTTATGGTGCATCATGTTTTTACAAAATTAATTTAGCACAATGATATTACGAATTACTTCTGCTATTCTGGAATCCAGTCATCCAACTTGACTTTAAAAAAGTCTTCCTGTCCATACTGTGCATACAGGAAAGTCAACTCTTATAGATTACCTCCCTTATACCACTAGATGGCATCCTGTACATGATATCGTCAGTTTTAACTTGAGAATCATTTGAGATGGGATGCTTGCATTGCAGGTAGGGTTCACAGTAATGTCACGGGGTAAGTATTTTCAGAGGAACATAATTTACTATGAAATACATTTTTCAATGACATTAGCTTTAGAGTTGACACAACTGAATATAGGTGAATATACATGTGCAAGGAACCACCTTATAAATGCTCACCCCACTATACAACAGACTATAATGACATGTTTTCCCAGGCGAATCCAGCAAATAAATAATGTTGCTGTGTCAGGAGTGGTGTGACTGATGAATGTCTGAGCAGCAACCAAGGGTCCAACAAGATTCAACTGTGTGTTTTTGTGAAGCCATGTGATGTAAATATAAAGTGGAAAAAAAGTGGACTGGTCATGGTAACCAGTAGATTCCATTAGGTCTTTAATTAAGTCTGCAGGATTAGTCTCCGCTGATAAATTAAGCATATAACAGGTCCTGTAAAATTGCCTCTCTCAAAGAATCGATCAACATGAGGGACCATAAAAATAATGTTCTGGTTGCCAGTAAATGGAAGACTGTTCCAAGTAATGAAACACATTCGTGTGATTAATGAACTGTCATAAATTGGAAGTATAAGTAGTTCAGATCTGTGGACAGTAAATGGAGCTTGCTTACTCTGCACATTGATGTTGTTGTAGGGTTTAAGCACAAGATAGGTTATACATGGTGGCCAGTATAAATGGTGAAGAACCCAGGAAAACCCTGCTATGAACCACCAACCCAAGAGAAGCTACTGGCAAGCTTATTCACATACCCACATTGGCAGAACCTGAGACTCGAACCCATGCAGACAGGTGAGATGGCAATGATCTGTAATGGTGAGCATTTTTAGACTGCTCGGCCACTCAGGGCCCTACTGTATGTTGAAGCCAAGCCCATCTAAGGTTTGAACTTCAGTCAACAAAGGTTTGAACTTCCAAGAGTAGAGCCATTCAAAACCCTCAAAAGATTCCACTATGGGAACAGGGTTAGTGAGGGAGCTCAGGATAGATCAATGTCAAGCCACCCAAGATATCTATATGTGTCAAAAATCATGGAGTGATATCCCTTATTGATGTTGTTGTTAACTTCTTGCTTTCAAAGAGAAATAGAAAGTTAGCCAGCTGCAGAATGGAGGCTGACCATGGTGTGACATCACTTGCATGCGACAATTTTTTTTAACCATTTTCCCTTGCATACATTTAAGGGGGGGGGGGGGCTGTCAAGTTGATGAAATCCTACATATAAAGTTGCAGAAATATCTGAAATTTCACCAAAATGTATGCACGACATAGTGATTGTTTGATGGCTAATAGAAAGAAATAGACATCCACCAATTCCCCAAGGCCTGTTGACAGGATGCAGTGAAAGTTAAAACTGATAATATCTGGTTTATGGAGTGCTACCAAGCTGGGTAAAGGTAGGTAACCTTTTAAGTTACTTGTATTTGTCTATAGAAAGTATAGAGGGCAGACTTTTCAAGTCTATGTAAGAGCTTGATTCTGGAAAAAGCAGATGAAATTCCAAACATTACTGTGATTGGTTGATGGATCAGACACAGAAACATGGACTATATTAAGCACATGATGGAGGGATGATGTTAGAAATCCAATGTAATAAATGACAAATGCTCATGAATTTTTGGGTCTTTCACTCAGGATCAAAATGAAGTACTTGTAGACTAGAGAAAATGACATAGAAAATTCATCGAAAGCATGTGCCACTATAATGAACACAATTCCTTAACTAGTGTTTTTATTTAAAATGAGGACCTTTAACTTAATTACCTCCTCCTGTTCTTCCAATGTGGTGTCGGATGAAAATTCTGAAGTCCTAATTTGGGGTTCCCCAACTAAGGCTTCTGACACAGAGGGAAGAAGAGGTGCAGGATTCTTGTATAATTCTTTTACTGCTGCAGGTATCTATAATGGGGGGAAAAAAAGAAAATAAAAGGGTGAGAATTCTTACTTGCTCATACACTCTTGATTATATCTTGCATTTCAAAAGAACAGTTCTAATAAAAAGACAACCCTAAACTCATTACATTCCATGGCATGTAATTATTAGTTGGAAAAAGGTATTTCTATGGTTAAAATTTGGGAGGTAAATTAAAATGAAAATGTAACTCAAATCTCAGATGTAAACAAAAATTCAATGTAAAATAAAAATAAAAGGCTTCTTGCCCACCCACCTCCAGTCTCACAATTACTGAAAAGTAGTGAATTTTGAACACAACTAGTGAAAAATTATATCATGAAACTAACTCCATCCACTTCAATGGTCAGCACTGCATTATATGAAAATTCCAAAATAAAAATAAAACATTATTTACACTGATTACATGTACTACTATATATTGCAGCCAAAGTTACTGATATACACAAACTTCACACTATTTGTCATGATATGATGCTGTGGCAGTCATGAACTTCCTCAATCAGGCCATGGTAAATTTGTTTTCAAAACAGTTCAGGCTTCTTGCCTGCTAGTTAATCTTGGTGACTAAAATTGCTGCAGATTTTCAGCACTTAAAGTTTGTCTTATTTTTCCTCACAATAGGAAATAATCCTCACTGTCACTGTTGCTGATCTCCAACTAAGAAAGACAGGTTATGTTCAACAAGAAAGCTCACAAATTACGCTTCAGCACTGGTAGCAAAGAGGACTTTAGTAGGTGGCTTAAAGCAGACCTGCCAACCCTGAGGAGTCAATCTCAGGCAGTTGATTTTTTTTCATAAGATTGGCCAGTTTTCAGTAAGGTGTAACAAAATATCATTAACTACTACTGTATAGCTGGAAAACGTAATTAAAAGTTTAACGCATTGACGATAAACATTGTGTTCAACTTAAAAGTTTGTAAAGTACGTGCAGACTCTATTTACCACTAGTACAGTTGCACAATCTCAGTTCCAAACCCTATGCAGCTCAATGGCTTGTTGCTATCTCTCAACTTGACATAATTCTTGGGAAATTCTTTTCAGTTTCAAATGATGATGGCAATCATATCTCCTGCCACGAGACATACTTAAATTGGCATGTGATTTCCAATAAATGTAATTGTGTCCTTTCCAGCTTTTATTCACAAGAATCTGAATACTCCTTTTATTCTTCTGTGTTGAATATTAACACTTCTCATGAAGCTTATTTTCCTTTCAGTTTTAAAAATGCATTGTTTTCTGGAAGGCATTTTTAAAAACTCTATAATCAACAGTTTGATCATGCAGATGCTTCACTTGAACAAATAGGTGCAGTTTAAAGTGTCTGGGGTGCTGCTGTAAAGTTAGTCTGGTTCCCTAACTAATTTCACTAATTCTAAGATGAAACCCGGATCAAAATAAAACACGGATGAACCAATTATCCTAGTTTTTCAGCAACGATAATTTTTTCTGTAGTTTTTGCTAGTATGCTGTTATGTTCTTATTTTAAGGGTAATTTTCGGCAAAATTGTAACAGTTGGCAGGTCTGTTCAAGTAATCCAAAATTGAAATCTGCTGCGAGTGCTATAGCAGTGTGCTGTTTCACATCGTTCTCCCAGATGCCTACAGGGTCCTGTATCGTTGCTTACAGTTTATGTCATACATGTACTATATAATATTACTACATGGTACATGTATAACAGGTAAATTGTAAGCAACAATACCAGTCCTTGTGCACATTCCCAACTGTAAAATTCGTGGCACACTATTGGGAAAAGAGCGTAATGTACATCGATGTTTGATAGCTGAATGCTAGGCCAAATTTTGGTGTACTTCAATCTATACTTCACTTTTTGTGGAATACAAATCTTTTTCCTTGGAGGTGAAAACATTTTAACTGCAGTGTAGCTTAATTTCGAAATGGTATTAATCCAGAAGATGAAACGTCGAATGATGAACGATTAGTGATGTCGGCACATGCGCAGAAAACTTGATGACTCGAGCAAATTACAATATATGCTAATCTTTTAATCTTAAAAAGTCCAACGCTTGAAAATGCTGTCTTCACGTAGTTTCCCAACCTCTATGTGCTTTTTGCTACCAATGTGCTTCATCATATTGTCTCTGTCACCATGCCCAATGCTAAAATTTGTGGCACACTGTGTAACAGTGATTGTAAATACCATTCTCATACCCGACAGGATAATCAACCAGGCTACCCCATGCAACTGGATGCTGGACTCAGCTTGTTCACTGAGGCCATTTGTTTTGCACTGTTAGTGCATTGTAAGTGACTTAGTGACAATTAATTTAATCATTGGTTCAACACTCACACAATTACATGGACTCCTCATGCAAAGAAAAGTGATATCACTCTAATGTAATATCTTTGCAAAACACAAGAATGCTCAAAAACAATAACCACACAACACTGCAGTATTATCTTAAAAATGGATGAAACAGCACAATTTCATCATTGTAGGAACATTTTATCCAGAATTGTTACATGTGCAGGAGTGGAGATTATTAACAACCCAATCTATCACACTGTACTTCCTGCAAATAAAATCCAACTGACATGATGACATACTCGGATGAATTTTTAGTGGTGTGTGTGTGTCCATTTCCGAGTGTGTGTAAAAGCTTTCAAAGTAACAGAAAACTTTGAACAACTACACACTGATCCTAATGATCTGTTACCTGGGTACCTAATCTAAAGGAAATTGTATTAAATGTGTACAATTTTTATTAAGTCCCAGTATCCTATAAATAACACTAACTAATGTCATCTGGTACAATATTTAAGATTTCATCCTAATTTTCAGATAAAGTTCTGAAATTCCTCCATCGCTGTCTAGTAAATCATCATGGTCATCATAAATATTATCAGATTCCCATTCCATGGCCTAACTGTCATAAATGATGCTTATTTAGCGATGAAGCATGAATAAGTACCATTTTGATCATACAATATCTAAAATCTAAGGTTGCACCTCAACACGTCAGTTTTGCAGCATGATTGAATAACCACCATCTGTTACCTGCCACTGAACAACACACGCGGTTCAAATCAAAGAGTTGTCATGTAGGAAAACAAGCAATGGGATTAAGGTCAATTATTAACTTGAAGAGGCAGACATCTGCTTGGCACTGAAAAGTGCGTGTATCTGCTGCTAAATCAAACAGATTGTCAACATGAAAACAAAGCAAAAACTGATTTTCATAGCACTGGCAGAAAACTTGAATATGGTAAAACAGGTACCCTATAGCTCATTTCATTACCCGGGTTATTATCAAGATGTGGGTACCCAAGTAACCAGATACCCATTGGCATGCATGTGCGTGCGTACATGCATGTGTGTGCATATTTTTCTATTTCCTCCTTGTAGTATCTCCAGTTCTGGGTCTGTGACTCATATTATTCAATGTCTAGGTCACATGCATCTCCAAAATTGAAAATTCTAAATTAAACTCTGAATAACAGAAAAAATCTTAACTTCACTTCAAAAAAATAAAAAAATATATTGGTGTAGTGGACTGAAAGAAAATCCAGCAAAATATTTCATTAATAACAATGTCAATCATATTACCTTAGCATTCAATTTTTTCTTCTTCAAATTCTGTAAATCTAGCTTATTTGCACACAAAAATCTTGCAAACTATGAGAGATTTGTTTTTAAAGCAGATGTGTCTCTCTAAACCCAATGCACACACAATTCCCACAACACTTAACTTTTTAACACTGGTACTTGAGAGAAGGAAAGGAAACATCTATGTGCAATTACTCCATGCTGAAAGTGTTTGCAATGGATTCCAAGAATATCTGGCTGAACAAGCCTAAGAATATTACATGGATACTAAATTATAATTTTTAAAACGTTCATCTAAAGAATGACTTATCTACCTACCAACCATTGTTATTCTATACATAAACGGAATATAATTTTCCAGCAATCTTGACCTTTGCCCTATCAGTCCCCATCACTATTATGTACTGCCACCTAAGTGCAGAATACCAGTAGAGTTTGATGAAAACCAAGTCAATTAAAGTTTAATTGTGCAGAAACCAAGATTCCAATTCTATGTCCTACGACCGTGACTATTAATATATTGTTCACAGGCTCAACAGTAAAGCTAGGATTTAACTTTTTTTTCCCATATCTGGTCTCGTGGGGAAAAAAATGAATGCAGAAACTAGTTGTTTTATGTTTAGACAATTATGCATTTGACATTTCACCTTCTGGTTTCAGCATCAATAGCAGCCCCAGGATCAACAGGAATTTGGGCAAGGCACACATGAGGCTTCAGAAAACACCATGGAAAACTATTAATGTTACCCAGACTACATCTGCATATGGACATTGCTACTGCCAATTTCTTCCCTAGCCCCACCCCCAGTACCCTGTGCATTCTGGTGTCCTGAAAAAATGCAAACAAGGACAACACAATTTTAGAGAGTCATTGACATGTCCGAAAAAATTCACTATCTAAAAAGTGACACCTAAGACTTACCATGCTTATTATGCAGGTGATGAAATAACTAGTTACCAACATTTTCCAAGACTTACTGAAATGGTGGGCCGTTTTGGATGATGATATTTTATTCTGAATGGTGGATATTGCCGATGAATCTTTTTAAAGAAATTAATTTTGACAGAATGATGTTGAATCCTCTGACTGAACTTGTCCCACAAACAAACTCTGTCAGACAGGCTTATACTTTTCAGCAACTTCTCGTCCTAAAAATGAAACAAAAATCCAAAATTATGTTTCTAATATTGAGGCATTCCAAACAAAAAATAAAGAGTCCCTCATAGGAACTGATGCTCTATTGGCAAATTTTTTCCCCATGAATTCAACAGACTTGCTCAATAACCCAAATTGCACCAAGCAATTATGTACCAAAATAAAGGGAATAATAAGTTATTTTAAAACCTAAGATACAAAAGTTCTTTCTTAACAACCTGGCATAACCATTGAGAAAACCTTTGAGAATTTTATTTTAAATCTAAACCTATAAAAAATGTAAAACTATAAAATGCCACCACAGTAAAAAAAACCATCCACTGAAGAAAAGTAGCATTAAGATTTCAAGATGGTTGCTTTGGTGGCCATTTTGAATGTGTAAGTGGCACCATTTTTGTACTGGACTAAACATCAGAAGTCTGCTTGTGACAACTTCATGGCAATATTACTTTTCAGTCTGAGAGACTAGTGTTCACAAGATATCAAGATGGTCATTGTGGTGTCCATATTTGAATCAGCTCATCTCCAGTTTTAACGGAGACCAACTAGACATCATAAGAAGTCTTTTCGTGAAAACCCAATGTTGACAAAACAATCCATTCAGGAGAAGTAGCGACAAGATTTATCTTCAACATGGCTACTACGGCAGACATGATGAACATCAGATCAGCATCAGCTTCATTTACGACCAACTAAAAAGTCTTCTAGTGAAAGCCTGATGTCAATAAGGCTTTCCCTTCTATAGTAGTAGTGACAAGATTTTCAAGAGGGCTGCTGCAGTGGCCATACTGGATGTCAGGTTGGCACCATTTTCATTTCAGACCAACTAGACATCTTATGTCATCTTTAAGTGAAAATCACACGTTGATATGAAAATCCATTCCGCAGGACTAGTGATAATATTTTTAATATGGCCACATGGTGGCCATACAAGATCATTACATGTCCAAGCGGAACCATTTTCTTTCAGGACCAAGCAGACCATGGGATGAATATGTGTAGAAAGTATCATGGAAACCCTCCAAGAAGATTGGAAGGTGTAGCAATAATAAACTTGTGCTATTAGAGATGGATAATAGACAACAGACCATCCCACGAGTTCACCTGGTCTATTACCAGTAGAGCTTAAAAACAATGATCCCTCAATACATAAAGAATAAATTAAGTACATTTAGTAACCACTGAAAGCCTTTTGTTTGTCTTAACCATGACGGGTTTAACTCAAATCTTTAAAGAATCTCTAGACTATAAATTGATAACATTTGTCAGGTTAACAAAAGTGAGCTTTCTATGGAATCTGCATGGGAATTTAAAGTTTATTTTTCTGTGAACAATCACCAGCATGAAGGTACTCAATAATAAAACACAAATATATATTTTTTCATTATTATAATAAACCATTATCAAGTGTATGCAGCTTTAATATTCTGCAAGAGATTTTGATCTATTTCATTTTTTGTTTATATTAACCCATGTTGTCAATATGGCTGCATGAACATAGAAATGTTTCGTTCAGAAGCTACAATCATTTCAGATGAAAACTTCTCTAAAATGAACATTGGTACTAGTCAGCTCACGTGTAGACAGGTTATCCCTAGCTAGCGTAACACTTCCAAATGCCTGAATCAGTCAGTCAATGCAGACTCATGTTTCACCTTGCTAACAGATAAGGCATTCAATAAATCTATAACTCAATCATACATCTTTAGTTAACTGAAAAAAATGCATAAAATTCTATGACTGTCTTAGTGGATAATAAATATGAGAAAGAGAGACAGCAAAAGACAGAGCGACAGATGCAATTACTTTAAGAAAAAATGTTAATACTATGAATGTTTTATGATTAAATAAAACTGTACGGTAACAAACTATGCATCAGCTGTAATTGGTAGTACATAAAATGGAAACAAGGTACCAATTAGATGCCTTTTTCCACCCCATATTTTTTTTACCAGTGTGAGCGGTACAATTAACCCTCTCTGGTACAATTGCTCCACCATAGGTTAACACTGATACATTTTTGTGCATGTGTGTATGAGTGTGTGTGAGTACAACTAATTTTAATCATGTAATATTTACCGATATTCCAGGACACAAGCTATACATTATACATGATCATGTACAATTGCCTCCTCCTATTAGGAGGAAAGGTTTTAACACTGAAGAAAAGAACCTGGTCCTAGTCTGATGCCTGCATATAGCCTCACATTCTGTTTACTTCCTCTTTTTTTGGGCCAGAGGAACGTCATCAGAGCGAAGTCAGAGAAGGGATCTATATTTGTAGTTAACAGATGTGCCTAACTTTAAACTATTGTTTCAGGGACACAGAATGCCAAACACAGGGATAGACCTTTATTTTCAGGGTAAAATCATATAAGCAATTAATTTAAATCAAGATATCAACACAGTCCATGTTTTAAAGAACTCCCATCCTGCATGCACTGTTCAGGTTTATTATATGATGCTGCTCCAAGACTAGGTGTCTGCTTTGTATGCAATATGGATTATAACATAATGACCGCATGCTGGACACAGGGCCAAAAAGTAAACCAACTTGGATGTATAGCCAGATGAGCTAAAATAATCAAAGTGAAAATGAGCCGAATCCTAGACTAAAATCCACGCAGACAGAAGTGAGATGGCAGTGATCCGTAATGGAGAGCACTTTAAACCACTCAGCCACTCGGGGCCCCCAACTTGGCTGTATAGCAAGATCAACCAAATTAATCAAAGTGAAAAGGAGCTTTGAAAACCCCACCCCACTCCCTCCCTCCCTCTGCAACATCCATTAAGTTCATGGAGAAACTTAAACCAGATACTTCATGCCAGGATGCTCTCCATCATATTTGGTTAAATTCTGTCAAGCAGTTATTTTCAAACTAGTGGTGGCCATATTTGATGATGGATAATCATCAACATCTGAGCAAATTTAAAGGGGTTCATCATAAGATGCTTTCTTTTTAAAAACATTAGTCCAATTCTGCTGTAAATATCAATTATGAAAGGAATATGAACAATGGACAAAGAACCATACCATAAGCTTATCTGCCATACAGCCATGTAAGCTAAAATTTAATTACAAAGGCCATCAACAATTCTAGTTTTCTATACAAAAAACATCATTTCATAGTTATTTACCCAAGATTACACATTCACAAATGGTCTCAGTATCCAACTTTTGGTGAATTTCTGTGCAAATCTAGTTACACTATATTTCTTGTTGAACTCCAAGTACTTACAACAAGATTTTCTGCATGACTAGGGCACATCCACCTTCCAGTGGGCAGTGACGTCAGTGGTGGGTTCATACAATCCAGATGATACAACAGGGGACAGTAATCACACTGTAACAATGGAGCAACACGACAGCTCCTAAAAAAAGAAAACTTAACCGTACACTGAAAACAGTCTATAAAAAGGAAACACAAAAGGTCTTTTATGAGTTGAAAATGATATAAAATTAGGAAAGGGACTTCAATGTCTTGTGTGTAAAGTGACCATCATATAGGTGTCTGTTTATGTAGGTGTAAATGTATTTAACATATGTGATTCATTATTCCAAGGCAAAGTTCTAACCATGCTAATAAGCGTTTTCTTAAGTATTTTGAATTCCTTTGGAAAATGATACATATCAGTTTCTAGTTTGTTTCAGTATTGTTTACGGAAATCAAAAACAGGGCCAACATCATGGCTCAGTAATTTTAATAATGGCCAGTCACCATTCAGTTCCATGTTTAATTATTCCAAAATGTTACAATAAAATGTCTTCTTTACAACAGGAGGTCCAAGATGGCTTAATATCCCTCACATGGCTAACATAACACTTGACCATTTCACTATGCAGGCTTATGTAGCATTGTAAGAACATAATCACAAGTAAACTATATCCCAACCTCTGTATCAGAGATTTTGTTCGTCTCGAAACAAAAAATCTTTATAAAGATGCACAGCTCTTGCTCAGAATCATTATAATCCAATATCTTTATGATATAAACCTATTTACCAAGTTTTATCAGACAAATATAGTCTCATGAGAAGTAACCAGCTCACTCTGACTTATGAATACCTCATTAATATGAACAGATCTCGTTTGTTCAAGAACATGTCTGAAATATTTATGTTATAAGCGTCTTTACCAATTTTGAGCAACTCCAATCTAAATTCAGACTCTTATCAGAGTGGTAACAACAAACCCAGCAATCGAATACACAATTATCTCATAAATACATGTAGATCTTACTCGTAGTCAAAGTCATCCAGGATCTTGATGATGTAAAACAATTTTGATAAAACTCTGATCATAAAATATATTCAATACAGGACTGACAAACTCAGCAAATCATGATCAAACTTGTCTCAGATTATGATGGTAAAAGCCCATATTCAAATCTGATCAAAACTGGGCCTACAATACTCCTCCCAGAGTGGTAACAACCTCTGCCAATCAGATGTGTGTGCATGTGTGATCTGGATTTTTAATGTAGCTTTAAAAACAATTATGTCTTCAGTGTGGCAGTTTATAGATATGCCTAGCACTGGGGCATCATGCTGCAGACATGTAGCATCATGTCCCACCCAGTCACATTATCGTGACACCAGGCTAACACTAACCTCTTAATGCCGAGTGCCAAGCGAGGCAACTGCTAGTACCATTCTTATAAGTCTTTGGTATGACTTGGCCAGAGTTCAAACCCACGACCTGCTGCATATGAGGTAGACACTAATAAATCATGCTCATTAGTGAACTTGTATGAGACTTTTATGAATTAAGCTTATGTTGCACATTTGATCAAAACTGACACCAAAAAGATGGTGTACAGAGCGGGAAAAAACATGCATGCCAACCCTCTCAGAAGTATAAGCGTAATTATTGTTTTTACAAGTGACAAAAAGTGTAATTTTGGTGTAAAAAGTGTAATTTATATATCACATGCCAAAATAACAGCATAAATGAAAAGATCCATTTTTGGGGGACCACGAACATGGCTCAGCAGTCTACATTCTTATTAGAAAGGGCTAAATCCACATGGATATGAACCAGAATACACAGAAAAAAATTACTGAAATATTATTTATATTCAGTACTCACTTGAACTATTCAACATTTGTAATTATAGCTGAATCATCATAAACTGAAATTCAGCCATGTGCTCAGTGTGTTGTATTTTATTATTCTTTTAAAGATCATATAAGTAGTGTTGATTTGTCTTTTTTTCTGATCTGACATGTTTTGAAGTTTGAAAAGATTCATCGCCTCTAACATTTTCTGTCAATTAACATTCACAACTCACACTGTAGTGCATTTTGCTTATCATCTTGTGCCATTTTCTTTAAAAGTATAGACTGGTCCACTACCTAACCAGTGTACCAATATAATTAAGGGAAAAAAGTGTAATGATTATACCAAAAGCACAATGGTTGGCATGTATGTAAAAGCCGCTGTAAAGCATATGCAGTATCCCCTGGCATCCTTCTTATACATCCTCCATGTTAACAACTTTCAAAACTTTAAAGAAGCGGGCATATAAAAAATTATGGTACAACAGAAAATTATGTCAAGTCCCTTGCCTCCATTTCCTATTTGTATATACAACATGCATGAAATATACAAACCATATTTCACTTGTTCTGGTTTAGGTGTTACTGAATACAGTGCTGGAACTATACATGTGAAATCGACTGTCCCCTACTTTACTTTTCTTTACTTTTCTCACAATGCTTAACTTGCACTCAACTCACTTCAAGAGTTGATTCTATCTGGCCAGTTGATGGATTACCTCTGTATCCCTCAATGACTATTGCAGGTGGTAACATCTAGGCTCAACCAGGCTTGACTTGGTGTAAAATTGGGAGATTTCACTACATATTGGGGTGATATTACACAGAAATATGGAAAAGTCTTTAATACCTGTCGTGTGTACTGTATCCTTCTTCTTTATGACATTTAGAACATCAACAAAAAAATCTTAATTTCTGATGCCACTGCAGTCTGAAAAGTGACATCTCTGCCTCGCTATCTGCCAAGTAGAAATGAAATAAATTTGTAATACTTACTTGTTACAGACAAAGCACAGCTTAGCAGGCAATGGCACCATGCCATTGTCTAGTTCATGTGCTTGCTTCTTTGTCATATTGCGGTCCCGACCCCACCATTTTCTTTTGCTGGATCCTTTAGGAAAATAAAAAGCAAACATGTTTACTAACATACTCTGAAAAGGATTAGCATTCTTTAACACTTCAAGCACGGTAAACCTCCAGACATAATAAAAAGCAAGTTTCTTTAATTGACTACATATAAACATAACAGTATGAAAAGGTATTTCTTTGAGCAAGCCCAGGTGATCTGGTACATAAAAGATAATATATTCATAAAATTAGGTAATTGTAGATGGTTAACAACTAGAGTTACTGCACAAAAACAAAACTGGTAGGAGACAGCTGAACAGACATCATAAAATAATACACTGCCTTACAGCAGCTGTATAACCACATCAAAATGTAAACTTAGAGGTTATTTATTTTACATTACCTTCAATGTCAATATAACGAGATATGAATCTTTGATTATTGATACTGATTTAAGACCTGCAGTGTCTGACAAGTGATTGATTCATTATTAAATCAGGATTTAGTCTGGCCTGAAACAAGGATCTTGTAAACGCACATTACTGCAATCCAAAAGTAAAGTAATGTTGACAATGTAGACTTCACTCTTGTATTGTATAGATGAAAAACATACAGATAATCTATTCTTTTAATAAAGACAGATAATCCCTTGCCCAATCTTTTTGTTTTTTCTACAGTTGATGAAATAGATTTTCTCATCAACAAAACAAATTTTCAATGCAACGTACTGTAATTTTAGGAACACAAAATTAAATATATCCAACATGACCAAGTAGAACAATCAACAGTATCTATAATAATAATAATAATAATATACACAAATAATGAGCCTAAATCTGGAGTTAGGAATCATTTATACATTTATTCATACTATTAAAAAAGCATTAAGCATAAATCGCTTGCTTAGTACATTTTGCAGTATCTTACACTGAAATTATGTAAAATTTGTGACTCCAAAACTGGAACTATTTTACTTTATAAAGGAGCTCTTAAATTTGAATAAACTTTTCAGAAGAATACAAAATGGGGGATGTTTTTACTGCATCACAATAAAAGTCAATGCATATTAGTAGTAGATGTTTATTGGACACATTAAGCCTTTTGCTGGAAAATTACTATTTATCATTAGTGGTTCAGTAGGCAAAATGAGAAGAAGAAAAAAACACATCAACAAAACACACATTGTTTACAACAAATCTGGTTTTTCTTTGTTGGTTTTAACAACACTTTCAACCATGGTTCTCCCGCTTTTCTAAAGATAAATTTCCAGGTCATTTGCAGGAATGAAATTAATTTTTCAAGGTTCACATATGACCATTTCTGAATGGAATTAAAGTACATTTTAGATTATAAAACATGCATTTTCTAAACCTAAAGATGTTTCTTTTTTAAGACTCTCCAAAACATCTGTCAGAAAAGATGATCACGTACAAAACCATAAACTGTATCACATGAAACAAGCTTGATTATATTCCTATAAATTGCATGTTGTTGTTGTTGTTATAGGGTTTAACGCCATTTTTCAGCATAAGATAGGCTATACATGGCGGTCAGTATTAATGGTGGAGGAAGACCCCAGAAAGAACCACTGACCCACGAGAAGCTACCAGCAAGCTTTCTCACATATCCACATTGGGAGAGCCCGAGACTCGAACCCACGCAGACAGAGGTGAGATGGCAGTGATCCATGACAGAGAGTGCTTTAGACCACTCGGGGCCCACCTATAAATTGCATGTAAAGTAATTTCAATTTACAGAATAAAAATTCTAACTTTATTTTGCTTACATGCATTATGTTCCTAAGTGGGAACAACATAATGAACATAAATTATTTTGTTTCCCTTCAAACCTTTAATTCTAAAGAATTCTAGAGCAATATATGTGCATGTTACACAAAGTAAATATTTCACAGTATGAAAAAACCGAATAAATGCAAAGTATTAGAATCTTATCTTGTAACGAAAAAAGTTTAACCCTCAATATATGTATGCCAATAAAATCTCAGACAAGATTTTTCAACCAGTTTAAACTCCTTAAGACGATCTGGCTAATAATTCTATCATTTAAAGACATTTACAAAAGGGTTAATTTAAATTTTGACAAGAGAACTTCAAAATTATATATTCTTGTACTTGTATAAACAAGGACTGAATTTTCTGTAAAATCAACTCGTCTTCTTGTAATTCAATAAACCAGTCCCAAAACCTGTATTGATACATGGGCTCTTATTGTTTCTTAATATATAATATAAGGGAAGACAATAACTCATTTCTCCAGCATTCTATTTAAGATCTGAAACCAATGCTTCAAGCTACATATCACTGTTTAATAGTTTCACACCAAAGTTCAGCTCAGAGATTCAAAATTTTCTAATGTTTCCTCCGAATATTCCAACCCCATTTTTCACATTTGGACATTTAGGGTGTAGTGTGGGTTCAGAGCAATTACATATAAAATATTCAGAATCTGCCACCACCGTAACATAGCTTACCAGTGGGCCTAGCAAATTTAAACTATGTTATAATAATTTATACCAGCATGAAATTGATAGGGAAATTATTTATTTTCTCAAAAATGGCAAGTATTATAATTATGTCTTTAATCCAATGACAGACAAGAAGAAACTCAGCATAGATGAAACCTGACCCGGTACAACAAGCACTTGATTCTGGGGTACACTAATCATGTGTACACTCACCAATTAACATGTTAATTGGTGAGTGTACACCTGATTAGTTTACCCTGGAAGCTAGTGTCTGTGCCCGGTACTCGCCATTTGTGTTAATAGTCACATGACTTCACAACGCTCACACAACGACATCGGAAATCAAAATGCCATGTGATATCAACATCAAACTCCATTTTAATGTCACTGTACAAAATTTCAATTATATTAAATGAAAGTCTGATACGTTTTGTAAAAACCAGAAAGAGTACTTGTGGAGAATTTTTTCTATACAAAAAATTATGTGACATATGATAAAGCAATTTGGATGAAAAAATCCATATACAAGTCGATTCGGAGTATAACACGAAGCTAAGATTTTCTGGTCAAAAAGTATAGACTTATAGGTCACCAAATACGATAGATCATGGAGTCATTTAAAGGAATTTTGCATTTTTAACAATGGTTGAAATATCCAATGGCAAATCATTTGGATAAATTTTATTGCTATTATTATTAAAATGTATTATCAAATTAGGTACCTTTCAACTAAGCAGTTTCTAATAAGTCATTTCAAGTTCCTTCTTTTTTTAGTAATGGCAGCCATATTTGATGGCAGATTTATATAATTTATCAACATCTGAAAGCCCATTTTATGCCTCGATGCATTCAGTCAAATTTTGTCAAGTGGCACTGGAGAAAAGGTCAGACATTTTTAATTCAATGGCAGCCATGTTTGATGATAGACTATCATCATTTGAACAAATATGAAAGACAGTTGTACCAGAATACTTTTAGTCTAATTTTGTCAAATTCTGCAGATTGATTTTTTGGAAGAAGTCATTTAAAGGATTTTTTTCCTTCTATTTTTAGTAATGGTAGCAATGTTCTTTGTTGGCTATCATCATTTTACCAAATTTCAGGAATCTTCATGCCATGAGGCTTTCCTCCAAATTTTGTCAAATTCTGTTCTGTGGTTTCTAATAATGGCAGCTGTATTTGATGGTATATCAGAATCCACAGACAAGCTTTATGCCTGGATGCTTTCTTTCCAATCTGGTCAAATTCTTTTCGGCAGCCATTAAGACGTTGTGAATGGATGACCGGAGAGAAAAGACCATACTCGAAAGCTCACTTGTCCCTGTGATCAGATGAACTAAAAATATCACCCTTTGTTAGCCATTTTATCTTAACAGTACATCTTGTCAGCACTAACCTGGCATTTGTGTAGTACAAGCAACATCCTTAGGAAGATCAAACTGAACAGGATTGAGGAGGCGAGCAGCTTTGGCAAGCTTTTGTAGAGGGTTTAAAGATGCATCTTCATCCTCCTCCAGCATGGGGACTGGGGATATTAACATCTGGACAGGTTTTGGTCGAATTCCATGCCCTGTGGAACTGCCACTCTTTGTGGAGACATCATCATCATCTTTTGTCTGAAGAGGAACAGAAAACATCTCCATTAAATATGAACTTCAGCTGAAATCTCAAAAGCTACATATTACCAATCTGCATCTAGTTTCTGCAGGGAATAGTGATTAAAATTTGCTCAATAATCTCAGATTTTTATCAACTAATGACAGCTGTACCTTTACTTTGATAATTAAAAAAGAATGTTTTTTTTATATTTGTTGTCTTATGTGATAAGGCACAGAAGCCAACATTTTGCTGTCTTTTTTCTATATGGTAATTAGTGTTTACAATGGCTGCTGGAGACTGGTAAAAGCTTCATATGGATAAGCTTAGTAATTACTGACTGCAGCTTTTTTAATCATTGATTATATTCTGGTTCTTTTAGTTCAAATGGTTATTGACCAGAAGAGCCAAATGGACGCTCTGTTGTCTATTTTCATTCCTCAGCACAAGTTTGTTATCCTGTTCAACCACTTTGAGGATTAACACGCACACACACACGCATGCACGCTGGACAAAAACTAGATGGGTCTAAATAACAAACAGTGCCACGCAGCCATCCAGTATGGATGCCACAGAAGCGATCTTATTGGAACTTCTCCTGAAAAGATGATTAACATGGAGTTTTCTCTTAAATACTTTTTATGATGTCTAGCTGGGTCTACACGAAAATGCTGCAGTTATGCATATGACCACCACAGCAGCCATCTTGAAAATATTGCTAACCTCCAGGATGGAAAGTCAAACTGACGGAGTTTTTACTAGGTTTCTAATGATGTCTAGTTGGTTCTAAATTAAAATTGGTGCTGAGCATTCATGATGGCCATCTTAAAAATCTTGTCATGGATGAAGAATATCAGAGATGATTTCAACGCTTGGCAGTTAAAAAGAACAAATGGTCACTGGACCAGAGATACCAAAGGTGGGTGGTTTAATTTGCTGTAGTCTTTTTCTTGTTGTTGAAACTATGCATAGATACAGAAGCTTAATGATTTGGAGACTGCTAGATTCAAGGTCAGAAGTTGAAAAAATATGATTTTCCATTCATTACAAGAAGTAAAGCTTCCTTGGCCTAATTTTCATCAACTATTAAAGCATCAATAACATAGGTAAATGTTCTGATGTTGATGTAGGCATCACTTAGTTTTTATAATTTATCAAATTCAGGTGAATTAGTGATGCAGACGTAGACAAAGAACTTGTAAATTTTGAGTATGAGAATGGCAGCTTTGGTTGGTAACACAGCTTCACTAGCTTGACAGTGAATGAGTTATCTCAAGATTTTAAAGCACAGTGCTAAAAAAATCTGACAGCCAGATGCCCAGGGCCCCTCTAATTTTAGATCAGGCCCATCCTGTATTATCTGTGAAGTGCAGATCAGGAATGTTAAAAAAATTCAAATTTGCCTGAGGAAACTTGGATCACGCTGATGAAATGTGTAACTATCATTTCAAGATTTTGACACACCTGCCACAATGTGGAATAATCCAAATCAGATCACCATTGTTCTATGTGAAATTGAGATATGATTTTAATCAAACTGAAGCATCAGGTGTCATGCCCAAAATACATTTTTGTACTCCCAAACCCTGCCAGTAGCTTCTTGTGGGTCGGTGGTTCTTTCAGGGGTTTTCACAGGTTCTTCCTCCACCATTAATACTGGCCGCCATGTATAGCCTATCTTGTGCTGGAAAATGTCATTAAACCCTACAACAACAACAACAACTCCCAAACCCCCTGACATGGTTGTTTCAAGAAAACACAATTTTCAGTAATCTTCAAAAATAGAAAACAAAAACCAAAACAAACGGCAAAAAAAAAAACACTTTCAGTATATGCCAGTTACATGCAGCATGTATAAATGGAAAGCTGTCATGATTGGAGCTGATGTAAATAAAACCATCCCTTTGGCAGTTTAAATAGAGGCAATTAAAGGCAAAGAGGTCAGGTATAACCACCATTTCACATATTACTTAACTGGCTGACATTAGCTAATGATTTGTGTTCGAAGGCTGCACTGGAGAGTTCACTGCTAATCTGCATAAGTAGGATCATGAAATGGAACAACCCATTATAGGTAAATCAAAGGGATGCCAGATGTGTGTACAACAACAAAGTTATTACATATCAATGCCTTGAATGAAAATGTTTTAGCTATATGTATTATATTTTTGACAAGTTTGTGAACAGCAGCAACGTTTCTCTGAAGTCGGATTTTGCTACATATATAGAATGCAATGCATGATCATTTCAGTTGTCAGAATAGCATACAAGTGTAATTCATTTCTGAAGCCGATTTAGAAAACAATTAGCTATCAGCAAAGCTCAACAAAAATAAATTTCAGAACTCTGGATGCACAGAGTTTTACTTTGTAAAGCAAGCAAGCAAAAAAAATATATATAAAGTGGGGAGGGGATAGTATTTCTTTGCAGGGTTAAGATAGAATAGTTAGCCATCATGGAGATGTAGATGACAATGGCACTACAATGGCGGTTTGTGACAAAGTCTGGTACAAGGCCTTTAGAATACAACCCTATATTACGTATTTAACAAAACAACCAAACTCAACTCTTTCTACAAATTTTATTTGTCTCTGCTTGGAACAATCTGCACTCTTTTGTGGTTATAAAGGATTGAATAAAGATTCATAGTATCAGAACGTACAATATAGCAATTCACAGCAGTGCTCAAACATTTTTTCAGAAATATCATGGTTGATGATCACATTTAACAGATGGTTGCTCATGCCAGTCCATTTATATAGTAAAATCAATCTGAGCACGAAACTTTTGGTTATAAGCGAACATTAAACGCAAGTCAGTGAAGCATAAAGTAGCGCCTATAAGGATAAACTTTGCATTGGGAGTAAAACTCCTCAACTTCCATGATTGTAAACTTAATAGTATGCATATGGCATGGTCTTTAGCTAAATAAAAACATAACCTAAGCAAATAAAACGCAAACGGAAGGGGGGGGGGGCAGTAACCATGTTAGTAATAGATATGTATTAAATAATCTAGCTTAATGATTCAAGCATGAACAGTTAAAACAAAACTTAAAAGTCTGAGAAGCATGAAATATGGGTCAAAGTGATCTATTTTGTGAAAGGGTGTGGTACTCATCAAGCTGCATCTCTTTACTATGTCTCATGATTCCAGGTATAGTATATATACAGGATGGAAAAAAAAAAAAATCAGCCAGAAGCTCAAAGCACAAACATGGCATAGCCAGTAAAATATGAAATGCAGGTCACACTGACCTTTTATTGTACTGATGCAGCACTAATAGAGGTGATTACAATTATCTTGTTTGATCATTTTTGCAAAAAGAAATAAAACTTTAAACCACAAAATTTAAGGTAAGTGTAGCAACAAAAGTATGCTCCATGTTATCACCTTTCTTAAACAGACTTTTTCTACTGATGAATTTTGAGTCCTTTCACATGTTAAAAATGGAGCCCCCAACAAGATCTCATAACCTGATGTATAACTGCAGGTATATAAGGAACAAAAAGCCAAAGCCAAAAACATTACCAGAAATGCACAAATAATGTGCTTGAATGTAAACAGTTGACCCTATTGGCTACTCTCCCAGGGTTCAGGTGCTATGTAACCCACTTCAAACTGTTGCTAAAGGGCTTTGAAAAAAAGAGCAGTTGAGATTCAGTGAAGTTGTACATATGTAGATGCTTTCATATGTGCAGAAAATGACACCAACATCAGGAGTAGTAAAATACATCTCTAATTTGCAAAGGGAGCTAAAAAGTGTTCAGAGAATAGGAATGCCATGACCAGAATTTTCCCCAAATGTTCTGATTTGCATCCCAAGGCTCAATGAAGATTCAAACTAAATCAGAAAATAATGGCAACATGCACCCCAAGCTTCAACTTTGTAATGTAACTGGCCCAGGAAAATTCCTGAACAACAAAAATAACCACAGTCTGCAAAGATTCAAATATAAGTAACACTAACTTACTTTTGGTCCAGGAGTGTTACACCCGTCTACACCAAGTTGTATGACTGCAGCCTAAAGTGTATGAGAAACTGACATAAACAAAAAGCTTAAGGTGACTGACTGATGGAAGGATGACAATGTTACAATACATGCCTCTATTTGTGATGTGGCATATAGAAAGTGAAAACAACGAGTGAAAGAGGTAGAAAACTCCAAGATTCACACTGTCTTCTTTTGTCTATTATTTTTCCAACATTTTTCCCCATTTCAAAATTCCTGAAACAGTGTAATAATCAGATCAATTTATCACTGTGTCCAAACTGATAGTCACCATTCCAATCTTAAATTAGGATGTTAAAAAGAAATCAGAATTCTCTTCTGCAAGCCAGGAAGTTGCCTTTATAAATATAATTTTAATCTGGAATAGGTCCATTTGAAGACATGATCACGATTCTATTCAAACCTAGTTACAATTTTTATCTGACCTAGTACACTTTAAAATTGGACTGGATTTTTATTCACGCTTTAGCAACCTGGCTATGTTCATGACATATTTTCTACATATATTCAACAGACTAATTATTATTGTTCAAATTATCAAAAAGTAAGTTCTTTAACTGGTAGTACATGTCCTCCAAAAATGGCACAAAATACCTTAACCTTCAAAAGGATACTTAATTTTGCATCAACAAACTGGACACACAACAAATTGGACAAAATATCCATCTAGCAATACATAATTATCAATTTTACAATATATACTCAAGCTGATTTAAATTTACTTCTCAAGATCTATCGAAATTAAAAAAGGAACATGGACTTCAGGCATCAACAACAGTATAAAGATGGTATACTTTCTGTATACAGGATACGGTGATCAAGAATCAGTTTACATCCCATATGAACTCTTTAGAAAATAAATTTTCAGATACAAGAATGTCTTGAATATGTAACAAAACTTAAGAAATGAAAAATAAAAGACTTGAGAAGACTATAGAGATTTTTAGGAATCTCTCACTAATTAGGACAGAATCAACTGATCACCAACCTTGTGTACTATATCTACCTGCAATTCAATAGAAATCAGACCACAACACAAATCACTAATGAGCTAATAATGTCTGCATTGCAAACATTCAAACTCAGTACAAGTTATTTTATTCTGAGAAAGCACAGTCAGGAAAAGATGAGTATTCAGGAGTATCAGCTCCTCTAAATAATCATATGGATTGCTTGAAATCCAACTCCTTCAAAGACTTGCCAATAAAAGCAATATCCCATGCAAAGATGTGAAGTTGATCAACAAGGGCTATAACTCTTTCCAAAACAAGGTAATTGAGACAAAACTCAAAAACACATTAAGTTCATATCAAATATAATAAATAGTTCTTCAGCTATGCTGATCACATGCAACATCCCCTGTAAAGATATGAAGTTGATTGACAAGGGACATAACTGTCCAAAAAGGTATAGATGAGTCATTACTGACAAGACACATCTATAAATAAATTGGGTTTTATGGGCATGTCAGCACAACAAAATCTTTGCAGTGAAGACTAAAACTTAAGTTATAAAAATGTGAAATCTAAAGAACTGCAATAACTTTATGAAAATAAGCTCTTCCAAAATCAATGTACAGGAAGTAGTACAAGATAAACAGCAAAATTATAAAAATCATTATTTATTTGCCACAGAAACCACATTCTTTCATATAATTCAAGATTTTCTCTGGTGGTACATGTTTTTAATACAGCTCTCCCCCATTATAACGCTGTCTGCTTTATGTACCAAAAAGTCCAGGTATAGTGAAATTATATAAAAAATATGAATGTAATGGGGGTGGGGGCCAGGTGGAGGAAGAGGACTAAATATAACGCAAGTTAAATGTATAGTAATACTTTTAGTTTATGAAAATGTTTTCCTTCACCACAGAATAACAAAATAATAAAATAACAAACTTACATGCATAAAATCCATGTAAAATCCAATGATGTCCAAAACAAACACATTTATTCACAAAAAGTAGTAGTGTACTGATCTGAATAAAATATGCACTGTTCACTCACATGATGTGTATTCCCTACTTAAAATATTTCGTTATTTTATCATCTTTGAGACTTGATCGCTCTTGCTTTTTTTTTTTAAAGCAAAGTCTATGATATTTCTCAGATGCATAATTTTCAAGGCTCAATGTTCCAGCTTTCAGGCCAGATCAATCTTTCCTTGCATGCACAAAATGCTTCAGAAACTGAAGGAGGTATTTCTTGTTGATCATGATATAAGTTTTCAGCATTGGTCTTCCATTCAACAGTGTGGCAGTAGTCATCAATTTTATTCCAGTGCTGTCAAATGATTTCACATGTTCCCTTGGCACAGCTTCAGCATCTTCCTCCATGAATCCCTCCAAGTCACAAACCTCCTCCCGCTCTTTTGCATCTTGGAAAGCTCCAAATCCCTTCTCCCAGCATCTCTCTATACATCTGGGAGACAAACTGTCCCATGCTTTCCCTCCAAAACACATCACCTCCTTTAACTTCTTCAATATGTCTGTTAACGACTTTTCACTGTTCACCACAAATTTTATAAGTTCTTTTTTGTAGTTCATCTTAAATGTTGCAATAACCCCTTTATCAAGAAGATTTATTTTGGAAGTCATATTTTTCGCCCAAAAAACATGCAGGGATCGTCCTGGGCTTCGCCAATGTCGCAAATTGCGATTTTTTTCCTTATTGGCGACAAAAATATCCCATCTGGCGATTTTTTTGGCGACATACTTTTTGGTTATTTAATTTGTACATACAATCATGGATTTGGACTGAATAAATTTAAAGCCAGAACGAAAGGAAGCCACAAACTTGACTAAGCAATGCATTGGAATCAATCTGTTACGCAAACGATCCTTTGTTCTTATTGACAACCCCATCTTTACAGTGCATTGTTACATCATAATCTGCTTACGCTGACATCTGGGCTGAGTACTGTATGCTGCGATACAGTCAATCATGCTACCGCACTATACCTACAACTGACCGACTTCTGAAGACGCGAATAGAACAGATACAATTAATTGTATGGCTAATCCTTCTGTTTTTTTTTTATACATATACCAATACAATAGTTTTGCTGAACCTTCATAGAAAACTGATAACCTTTGAAGTACCGACTACTGTGTATACATACAAAGCAAATGGAAAAAATCTCAATCACAATTACATCTGTCGCCAGTGCAGCATTTTACTCATTGATCTTTTCCTTTTGCCATCAGTCCCGTGTTACGGCTGCAGAGACTTAAACTCCGCAACAAGAAATAGCAAAAAAAAAAAAACAGTTTTGCATAATTAATAATAATTATTTATTTCTCAAAATACAGGAGTGAAAGAATCCCTAAACTGGGTGTGAATTTACGCTTATATATACGGTCCAATATTGCCAGGTGTTGACTCGTGTAAGTTTCATTCATGGGAATGGAGATCCTTTTTTTCTTGTCGAGAAAATTTATACAGCATTCAGTGATCATTCTTGGGATTTAGAAAGCAATTCGCTACAAGCTTTGTGAAGCTAGCCATAAAAGGGGGGGGGGGGCTGCTGAGAGGCTACTGGTGTCACATGTCAGCACTGAGGACTGTGAACGTGGATTCAGTAAGATGAACCTCATAAAAACTGACATCAGAAATAAGCTCTGCATCTCATCTCTCGAGAATTTAATGAGAATTAGCATGTACAGATGTGAAAAATTAGACTTTGAAACTGCATTCAACAAGTGGGCAGCCCTAAAATCGCGACGGATCTTCATGTAACACTTTGTAACATTTTGTTAATGCTTGTTGTAATTAAAGTATTAACTAATCCATCTTTTGTAATTTTCATTGCCTATTACATTAATAGACTAAATTAACACTTGGAAAAATGTACACTACTTTTTTGGCGACACTTTTTGAAAATTGGCGACAAAATATTGAGGTTGGCGATTTTTTTGGCGACAGCTTTTTAAAAGCCAGGACCATCCCTGACATGGTTTGATTATTCCATTACTGCTTACATGGTTTTTAGTAGCTGGGTGGGTGGCGCAATTATCGAGTAAAAGAATTGCATTCTCTTCTAGTCCTGTACTACTTAAATATTCCCTCACTTGCCATACAAATTCCTTGAAAAACCAATTTTCTAATATTGTGTCTGTCATCAATATGTTTTTGCTAAGATCATTAAAAAAAACACGTGATTTCATGTTCAGATAATGAAAGATTTAAATTTTCATGGAGACTGAAATCTTCCGATAGCCAAGCGACAGAGTTTGTGTTTTCTGTCTTGTTTGTACACTATGGCTGGAGTTTTGTTGGGCAAGAGTTTAAAACACAATCCAGTTTTGTTGTAGGTATAAAACTATTCTTTACAATATCCTCCCTCTTGGATAATTTGTCTCAGCTGCTCTGAATAAGCCTCTGCAGCAGCACTGTCAGATAACCAAATTTCTCCACAGCTTATTGCATGACATGATTGGAAGTGATATAGCTAACTAGTGCTAGCTTTAAATGAAGAATCTTTTCCATTTAACTCTTTATAAAATGTCTCTGCCTGTGGTTTCAGTATTGCACCTGAAACAGGCACCCCATCCAACACAAACCATATGTACAGAGTACTGTCCAGGTCTGTGTAATTTGCTAATCTAGATTTCTTGCATTTAAGTCCAGGATCTGAATCTAAATCATTCAGCATATTGCCAAAAATTGTCCTCATCTGTCTTCCAAGCGAGTAAATATTCTTGCACACCTATCTCCTTTGCAACTTTATTCTGGATTTCACCAGATTCTAGTCTTTTTAAAACATCCATCTCATCCATCACAGAATAAGCTTTCCTCTTCCTGGATGTTTCAATTTCGAGATGAAATGTCTTAATGCACTCGTAAATGCTGATCATAATGAACTCACTTTTAAATCTAACCAATTTCACATAAAAATGTGACTGAATTGTTTTAATTGACCTTATTTGAAGCCACAATATGCAAATGAGCATCTATCAGTTACTCTTGCTGGGCTACATTGCAACAGATTACAGAAAGAAGCATTAAGTACAGAAGGCACACTGCCACTAACCTCTCTGTGATCTACTGCCATCCAGGTGTCAATAAATAATGATCGAGCCTAAGTATGTCTTCTGTATAATTGGTGAGTTGTGTTAACAAAAGTCATTAGTCTGCTGGGGTAACTTGATTGCTAAAGAAAATTTTACAGTCTGCTGTATTCTGGCAAAATCAGACATGATTTTGGTCTTCCATAAAAAGAGCTGAAAATCTGAAAGGGGGATTGGGGGTCCTCCCCCAATGGGGTTTCGAGGGGTAGTGGGTCCAAGGGGCCAAAGGCCAAAAATGCATTTTACGCTCATGAAAAGCTGCTCCTGGTGCAACTTATGATCATAAGATATAACAAAATAATCATTTGAAAAACTAACAAACTTACCAAAAATTTTCAAACTGAACAATTTCACAATATTTATTGTTACATGAATTTGTTCTCCAATACTATTGGTGCTTAAGTTATTTCATGAGCATGTCAGTGTTCACATCGTAATTAAGTCAATAATTAGATATTTTTGCTGCCAACATATTACACTTCTCTCTTTTCATAACAAATCCGTAAAATAAAGACCCAAGTACATCACCTATATACAAATAATCCCATATATTCACTTGTCTTTTTGTCCACTGGACAAAACCTGTTGATATGCCAGTCGAGCTCTTTTTGTGGCTTTATCAAAGATTTCTTTAGTCTTCCTTTTTGTCACCAATGATTTTGTTGGCTCAATGAGCAATCGTTTCTTTTCCTTCTCAACGAGAGCCTTTTTCCTTTCAAGCTCCAGCTTGTGTTGGCGACATGCAGTGCACATATTCTGACAGAGGGCTTCATCTGTTCCAGACTCTTCCAACCACAACTTCCATAATTTATATCTTTAATGCAGAGGTCACAAAATGCCAGTCCTCGAGCGTTCAGTTTTCTTATAAACTGACCAACTAAATTTCCATCGACTTTTTGCTCCAGTCATTCCCATTTCCATACATTTTTTAAACCTTTATCTAAACTTCTCGTGTCATGGTCTCTCTCAACAACTCGGGACGCCATTTTTTGTAAGCATGTTTCTTCTTTCCATTGCCATCAGTTTCATTTACACGAAGATTCATTGGATGAATTTAAACCTTTGACCAATCTGAAAGCTCTTTACAAGAGAAGTGGGCTAACTAATATAAGGAGCGAATATGTTACAAGGGTTGTTGCGGAATTGGACCGAACAGACCGTTTAAAAAACCGGATCAGACATAATAATATATATAAAAAAAACGGACTATATCAAGAAAAATCAGATTCAAGTCAGGAGAAAAGCAGAATTCCGCTTTAAAATGGAGAAAAATCATGTCTGCAAAATATAACTGTCGTTGTTGTTGTAGGGTTTAAGGCCATTTTTCAGCACATGATAGGCTATACATGGCATCCAGTATAACTGGTGGAGGAAGAACACTGGAAAACCCCGGGAAGAACCACCGACCCATGAGAAGCTACTGGCAGCTTTCTCGTGTACCCACATTAGCCCAGCCTGAGACTCAAACTCTCACAGACAGAGGTGAGACGGCACTGATCCGTAAGTGAGATGGCACTGATCCGTAACGGTGAGCGCTTTAGACCACTCGGGGCCCCTATAACTGTTGACATAGACCAATGATAATTACGGTTCATTAAAGACATGGGTAATTTCAAGTGTGCAATAGCTCATTTGGAATACAAAATCTCACTTTGCCTAAATAAAAACACTTTCCGGCAATGTCCAAATCAAGTCCAGTAGTTTGGATGTAAAATTAATCTCCTGTCAGATGTTGAAACTTATTTTTGTATTAATTTTTTTTTTAAATTTTAAAGTTTGACAATGGGGTCCATAGAATTATACCGTTATATCTGGAACTGCATTACAATGAAACACATTATAACAAGGGAAGAGCTGAAGAATTTAGATAAAAGCTGGTCTCTCACAAGGTGTGGCACAAGAATGTATTCCACTGCCAGCAGACACTGGAAAGGTATGCACTCAACAACAAAGCTTATTGTCTTTGCAATTTGTTCTATGTAAGGGATGCCTCTGAAGTGTTCAGTTTAATGTTTCAAAGCTTGCATACATGCCAACCCCTGGCAAAAAAAAGTGTAATCCAAGCAGAAAAAGAGTAATCCACATATAACACAATAAAATTCAATGAACATATGTGCAAAATGATTTATTTACCCCTTCTGGTCTTTTAACATCAATTCCTCCTTCAAATTTTCATATACAGTACTTAGAGCTTTAAAAAGCAACAGTCTTCCATATTGCATTTCAAAACACTTTGTACCAGCTGAGATTATGAATGTTTTTCACACCTGTAGAGAACTAAGTGCTGGGTTACAGAGCCTGGGTCTGAATTCAGTTTTATTTTTGTTAACAATACTGAACAATCTCTCACTGTCAGCATTAGAAATGGTAAAGAACCAATATTCCTTTCATAACCTGACAAAGAAGAGGAAATATATATCTTCCAGTTATTCGATCTTTTAGACGGGAAATAATGTGTCATTGCACATCAACTCTGTCCTCATGAAGTACACTGTCAAGTAGAATGCCAACTTCATACTTCAGGGGTTCTCCTTCTAATTTATCAGCAGCCTTTCCTGCAGCAAGGTTCATCATATGAGAGGGACAACCTGATATGTGCACTAATGGAGACATTTTTCAAAATATAGAATGCAACTCCTATATGAATTCCAGTCATCACTGATGCATTATCAACTGAAAACCCCATACAGTTCTGCCAACTTATGTTTATACAAAGCATTATCAACCAAATAAAAAATGTTTTCTCCAGTGGAATCTAGTGTTAATTCTGGTAATGAAAGAAGAGAACTCTGACTTTGCCCTTTTCGTTGTCAAAGTCTCTTACACAGACTGGGTACAACTTTTTGTCATCATAATCACTACTCCTGTCTGTTGCAATATTAAATGGCTCAGTTTTCATGGCTTCGGCAATTTTAAGCAAATTATCTTCTGCTAAACACCTAACACTATTAGATGATTTTGTTCCTGCAGATGCTTATTTTCTGCAATTTTGGAATCCAAAAACATCTGTCTGAACAAAGGTCAAACGTAGTATTCTACTGCTAGGGGTAGTCCGTGTTCAATTAAGAACTTGGTTAATTACGCCTCATCACTTATTAGTTCTGCTTTAAAATAGAAGTTACAAGTTACCTTAGTATTGGAGTTTGTAAAATGAGCTAATTCAAGGTTTCTTTGTTTTACCATCATGACTAATATTAAAATCCTTTCCACACAGCCTGATGTGGGCATGAAGCTGCCCTAGAATGGAACACTGTATTGTGTAATTCATGTATTCATCTTTGAATCGGTTTTTCTTCTTTTTCTAATCCATCTGTGGAATTATTTGAAAAACATTTCTGCTCTAACACACGCATCAACTAGAATAAATCTGACTTGACTTTTAGCGCCAAATATCTACAGACTGGTTCTGTATCAGATATGAATTAGAACAAAAACATCTGCAAGCAAAGATTAAAAATTAAAAACCCAGTCTGTTCTCTCCTAACTAAGCCATACAGCTGCTATAAATATAAACTGAGATCGAAAGTTTGAAAGTAAAACCAGCACATTTCTTGGAAATAGGGTAGCTGCTATAAATAGAAAATAATACTGTTAGGAAAGTGTATGCAAGGACAGACAAGCGTACTTTTATGTCGTAGTTACTTAGAAGCTGTCTTTTCTAGAATGCGGTCTGAAAGATTAATGGGATGTTAATAAAAATAAGAAAACAAATTTTTAATTTTTTTGGGAGGTGACATAATGAAAACACGTAGTCCAAATACATTTATGTGTAAGGAATAATTTAGTGGAAAAAAGCATAACGATTACGCCAAAAGTGTAATGGTTTGATGTATGAGCTTGTTTGTCAAATTCAATTCCATATATTCACTAAGCATATAAGATATGCTTTTTAATATATATATATATATATATATATATATATATATATATATATATATATATATATATATATATATATATATATGTGTGTGTGCATGTATGTGTGTATATATATATATATATATATATATATATATATATATATATATATATATATATATATAAGTTCGTCATATGGAATTTCCCATTCTGAATCGGGTGACTGCAGGGCAGCTTTTTCTACACTTACATTACCGTTAATTACAATATGACTGGGCAGCCAATAGCATGTTTTTCCAAACTGCACAAGTGAATCATATTTCTCTAAGATTTAGGATGATGAGTTGTCAAGTTTTAGAGTATTGCATGGCTTCTAGATGGATCTAAGTCCGTAAAACTATGTTCACATAAAAATGCATCAGAATAATGTCGCACTCTCGAGTTATGCAGATTATAAGCAACATACCCATCAAGCAACACGTTAACATAGGTCATAACTCTGTCCGAAATGGTAAAAACAAGACACATTTAGGTTCAAGAGACAATGTTCTTAAAAAAATTCCATCAGTATATGTTGAATGGTTCTAAAGTTGTGCATGTTACAAGCAATATTACATAGGTAGTTGTCTTCAGTACAGATCCATTCCAAGCATTTGAGTTAGAGATCTGGTTTTAATCAATCGATTTTATTAAGACTTCACTCTTCCTTAACCAGATAAAGCAAGATATCTTCACACCCCGAGTTTACATAACTGAAGTAATTATATCATACAGAGCTCACCACTGGCGATATCTGGGTACTGTTCATATTAATAACCAATGGCAGTGAAGGTATATAAACGTAGGCTTATGACTCTAGGTCTTAATTAACAGAAAGATGCAATACCAACAATTTAAGCAAAATCGATGAGCAATTTATTTCCCTACAATATAAAGTGGAAATTTAAGAGAGATAGTATTGTGAATTAAATCCCAAATAATGCATATTCTGGACGAATTCCAAAAGTCTTGAAAGTCCTGATGTACCATAATGATGCAATCATGAATGTCTTTGAATGAGTTTACAGTTGTTCCAAAGTAGTGTATATCCCAAGTCAATGAGCACTAAGTAATTTCAAGAAATAATTTCAATAAATAATACCTCTCGATTTATATCTGAACACAACTGAAAACAAATGGATTTCAGAGATGTATCAATGAAAACTTAGTAATTCTAATGAATTTAAATAAATAATTCTTCTCAAATTGTATTGAACACAACTGTAAACTCTGATAACAAATGGATTCCAGAGACTGATCTAAGAAAGAAATTCATTATTTCTCAAGTTTCTAATTGTTCACCTTTTCATTTGACCTCAATACGAGCCATTCCAATGGGAAATTCCAATCAAATTGTAAACAAGTCTGTTTCTAGAATGTTCTGAACTAAAAAGTTATGCCAACATGTTGTTTACAACTTACAATCATGGACAAAAGTTAGTCATATAAGCATCCTTGTTAGCAAATGACCAATATCTTTAAGTACACCCAACAAACATGGACAAAAGTTATGCACACATTATAGATAAACATAATATTTTTACAAACAAAAAGAAATTAAAAATCATCTTGCAAAATCCAACTTTCTTTCACATTACAATGACCTTACATTTTTTGACCCCAACATAAACATTTTCCAAACCTTAAGCACAAGCCCTCCACAAACTTTGGTCAATGTATGTAGTCCAAAAAGTTAAAGTGATTATGCAAAAGCCTGCATTTACAGCGACACTGATCCTTTATTTGTGACTTCCTTCTTCATAATGTGCAATTCAACCACAATAATTAAAATCTTTGTGCAGTAATCAATTCTTCTTTCAGTCACAATGACCTTGATCTTTGACCCCTAATTCAATAGGCTTCATCCACAGCCCAACTGCAAGCCATCCCAAGTCTTGATGAAGAACTAATGTTATTGTGCTGTGGAAAATGTCTTATAAAACTTTTCTGATTTTTTTCCATCTGGGTCACTTTACCTTTTGACCTTTTAACACTGAAATTGACTTCTTTCTGAGCCCCAATAACTACTGAGGGTGGAAACATTGAGTTATTTTGCAGTAACAAAATGTTACAAATGAAATTAAAATGCAATTTAATACACTAAACCTTAAGGCAAGCATTAGAACACTAACTTACATTATTGTCAAACTAAATAAACATAAATCAGTAGAGTGTATACTTTTAAAATAAAATTTTTACCTTTCCAATGAAGACATTACCTACCTCTGGTTTTGGGGCCATCCTGCAGCGATGACAAATCCATTCACCAGGTGGAATATCATCTTCCATAAGTGGTGGATCACTGGCAACAGAGAAAGAATTGTTAAAAATATTACCCGTAAAAGTAAGTACTTTTGTGGTGATTCTCTTTCAATATCATGAAAATTTTATTGCAAGCATCAAGGATTTCCAATACTAATAGGTAAAATAAGCAACTGCTAGCTCTGTTTAACATGGAGGTACAACACCAGTATATTAATGCAAATCAATAGTACATTATTTTAAGATTTCTCAAATTCAGCATGGTACCTTCCTTTAATGTGTTGTACAGAATTGACACATTGCTGCAACTTGAACTTACTGACACTTAAGGTGAAATGAAGCAGGGCACCGGTCACAGCACAGCAAATCTCCTCCTTCCTGACAACTGTCACAGTAGTCATGGTTGATCGCTCTCCCATGTCGACGATATTCTTTTGTATTACGCCTTTGCTTCTTAACAGTTTCTTCACTAACTGGTGGTGCAACCAGTTTTTGGATTTGCTGTGATAAAAACAACAGATACAGATTAAACATTCCTGCAAGCCAGGTTATGCTGCATGTTACATCTAGCTGCAGCTACCATCCCATTTCCAAAGTATTAGCAACTCGAGACCATGGGATTTTTACTTTCTTAAAACGGTAATGCTGTACACGCATTCTTTCTAGCCAAATGTATAAATGTTATATGCAACTTCTAAAGCATTTAAAATCAAGACTTTGGAATATGATATGCATGGACTTATTACATGTGCAAAATTTTATTAGAATGAAAGGGCATAAAAATAAAAGTCCAAATATGAAACACTGGTTATATTCGTACACAACCACTCATAGTCCATGGGTGTGGAAGGGACAACTAGGTGGGTATGTGTATGTGCACTTTACAAGTATTCTAGTCTTAAGCATTAACGGATTAGCTGTTGCTTTCATTCTGAGTGAACATTCTGTATTAAAAAATGTAATGGTATCCTTAAATGGTTGTGTTGTGTTGTGATTTGGATTTTTAACGTAGCTTTAACAATTTTTCAGTCATATCGCTACGATGTCTGCAATGTGGCAGTTTATAGTGATGTCTAGCATTGGGGCATCATGCCGCAGACATGTAGCATGATGTCCCACCCAGTCACATTATCCTGACACCGGGCCGACCAGTCCTAACACTAACCTCTTAATGCTGAGCGCCAAGCGAGGCAGCTGTTAGTACCATTTTTGTAAGTCTTTGGTATGACTCGGCTGGGGATCGAACCCACGACCTCCCGCATCCGAGGTGGACGCTCTAACCACTAGGCCACCAGAGTGGTGTTCTGAGTGAACATTTTGTATTAAAAAATGTAATGGTATCCTTAACACACGTGTAGGGGCTTTGGAAGGATTTTAACCCTTTACCTCATACAGTGTATGGCTTTTTAGCCCTTCGATATACATGTAGCAAAGTTACCCAGTGCAGTATGCTATAAATAGAACACCTGATACCTATTCGACGTCATACACATAGGCCTGTCTGTTAACTGTTAAGCAGTGAAGTACGTATGTTACGTTTCACAACAATTTTAACTATTTTACATTTTTGGTATACATATATTATGTATGGAAAGATTTAAGTGCAAAATCTGATCGTTATAACTGTATAATTATTTTTCATAGAAGAATATTTTTATGTGCTTGAACTCATTCACCATCAAGTCAGTGAAGCCGTGTAACCAACCGTAGCTGCCATTTCTCATGCTCCAAATTTACAAGTTCTTTGTCTGCGTCTACATCACTAAATCATCTGAATTTGATAATTTATAAAAACTAATTGCTGCCTACATCAATAACAGAGCCTTTACCTAACGTATTGAAGCTTTCATAACTGTTATTCGAATCATGAAAACTGAACAAAATCCACAACCTCCATTTGAAAGTGGAGAATATGACCCAGTAACTTTAAATAGCAGATTTCGACCAGAGCATAAACAACAACCACATGATCTGACGTAATGGCCATGTAGTATCTAACAAGGGTTTTTCCTTGAAGGTGGTGCGACAAAAATTTATTTAGGCCAGTACTTTTTCCTTCTTTGTCCATTTGGATTTTTTCAACATAGCTTTAACAATTTTTCAGTCATATTACTACAATGTCTGCAGTGTGGCAGTTTATAGTGATGTGTAGCAATGAAGCATCATGCCGCAGACATGTAGCATGATGTCCCACCCAGTCACATTATCCTGACACCAGACCAACCAGTCCTAACACTAACCTCTTAATGCTGAGCGCCTAGCGAGGCAGCTGTTAGTACCATTTTTCTGAGTCTTTGGTATGACTCAGCCAGGGATCGAACCCACAACCTCCCGCATTTTAGGCAGACGCTATAACCGCTAGGCCACCAGAGCGGTTTGTTCATTTGGCAAATGAAAGTACAATAAATGGCAATTGCATTCCCACTCCAGGTTTAATAACCCTCCATGAAGCCACTAGCAGAGCATCAATGGTCTCAACGACCATAATGTTTGGTCAAAGCATGCTCACTCTGTAGAAACCATTATCTTCTTACTTGACTTAACACAATGGTGACCTTTGATTTAAGACACAAAATTTTCAAAAGATTTATGATCTTAAATTTATGCCAGACACAGAATTTATGCAAGAAACTTTCTTCAGAATAAAAGTTATTGTGCAAAACCCATTTTTCATTTCGTCAGTGATCCTTACCTCTGAAATTTTGATCCCCAAATCAATTGGCCTCTACCATACTTTAAGTGCCGGACATTCACAAATAGTGGGCATGGTACCAGTGTTTGAAATTAGTTTTGTCCCATAGGTGTTTGTATTTGAAACAAGAGCCAGGCATTTGGCAAAACATCTAACCACCGACTAATATGTTTAAACACTGTATTGTAACCGAGACTGCATGAACATAAAAAATTTCTAACCTTGCAAAATAATTAAATCTGTGTCCATTTTGTTCCCCAATTTTGTCTTTTTTCATCAAGCCAAGCATTTGCAGTGTCAACATACATTGGTCTCCATTTTAAAAGGCTAAAGCACAGTGCTCGCTGAGGAATCTTAAAGTCAGCTGAAACTAGGACATTTCTCTTATGCAAAAAATGTTAATTCACATCAGCTGTCTGGCATAAAAGATAGACAATGCTGCCACCAGGAGAAAAAAATAATGATGTATGTGATTTAACTCCAATGATTTTTATATATAGCAACAGACTGATGCATTTCTCTACAAGATTTCATGTCCATATTTTTATTTCAAATTTATTTTTAACTGCAACCATGCACTTTCAAAACCATGAAATGGGAGTCAACAGACGATAAAACCACAACGTTTGTTTTTAACAAGATTTACTTCAGTCAAGAAACAGGCATCAGCATAAAGCAAACCAATTACTCTTTGCCACGAAAATGTGCCAATATGGGCTGCCAACTATGTAAGATATTGATGAGGAAATGGCATCTAGTTCCATAAGCAATGTGCAAGGAATATCATGCATGCAAAAGACTCTATTTTATCAATTCCTTTTCTCTTATGACACCTATAACCAAGAGAAACAGGAATTAAAAAAAAACAATAGTGGTCAAGACCACATGTGAAGGTCTAACTATATATGTATTTCCATCTCAACTTTTGTTTCTCATCTACCTTTATATATACATGTATAATTTACATACAACTCTGATATCATTATTAACATGAGATTTTAAGGTACAAACAAAGAAAAGGGAAACAAGTTTTTAACCTGCAAAATAATAAAGTGATTACCTAAAAATATCCCACCACACCATTTAAGAAATGCTGTAACATTTGTTTTACTAGTATGTTCTGATATAGCGATTATCGGCATGACAACATTTAGCTTGGTCACGTGAGGTGGGTGGGATCATTGCTGGTTGACAGAAAGACAATAAGCTTACTCGATATTTGACGACTGTGATGTTTCCAAAATATTTATCTATCTCCCCTTCTTTTATTCTCATTCAATCCGACTCCATAATCTTTAAAGTCAATAAAACTGGTTCTGAAACTGTCTGTTCCTCAATCAGATTCAAGGTTTTAGTTTTTTAATTATACTGCAAAAATTCTCAATGAGCACAAATTGCCTAAGAAACTAGAAACACTAGATCTGGAAATTAACACCTCTGTGAAAATAAAGATAGGAGTAAGTAAATAAAATAATCTAATACTAAATGGAATATTATTGACTATTCGGTTGTTTCTAGCAACTCTCTAAAATATAGAAACTTCTGCATTTACTAACTTGTCTGCCTTTTACAGTTGGTCACTCCTTAATAATTAATCATTTTAGTTTCTACCACAAAACCAAGCAAATTTTACCTATTGATAACAACACATTATCAAAAAACTGAAATGGCAAGAAAATAAAAGTCTAATTTTAATAAAATTATTGATACCAGTAAAATAGAATAGATATTAAAGACTCCAGATCACATAATCGTGTTTTGTAATAAATAAATTAAATTCTATTTGCAATAATAACAAGTGTAATAACAACATCATTTGGAACTAAATGCCAAAAGACCATCAGAAAATATCACTGTGCAAAAAATATACATGACAATAACCAAAACATAACTGGACTGGACAAATATTATCAGTCTTAATACGAGTTTATACAATAGTGACAATACTTTATAATCTTTAATGCCATTCAAATATTGCACATAGGTAGCATGTGCTTCATTTGGTACATCTGCATCATATTTGATCTTGTTACTTTGTGGTTCTACCAACCAGAGCTCTGCAAAGTTCTAATTATGATGTCATACAGAGATTCTCTAATCTCTATTTTTGGCAAACTCAGACATCCCTGGGGTAAGTTAAATTTTCAAGTCAACTTGCCAAGACTTTTCCAACAATTTGATGGCCCTGCAAGTGAACAATTTTGGTTCAATAATAAAACTGCAATATTCCATTCAGCATGATGAAGTCATACAATGTCAGACATATCACACATTTTTTTTTGTTTTGGTGCTACATCTTACTACCTAAATAATGGCCTTGTGTAGCATGTTGCAAAGTTGACTCAGGAATATTACGTTGCAGTATTCTACCACAAATTTAAATCTAATTCATTATACTTACTTTGCTGTCTTTATCCAAGTGGAATCAAAATCTGACAATAGCAAATGGATGCATTTTCATGTTCCATTTAGCTGGTTGGAATGCAAAGAAAGCGGAGAATGCCGAAATCAGGTTAGGTTGAAGACTGTTTACAAATATAAAAAAATACCAATATTATGATTAGATAGCTTCATTAAAAAATATATATCATCCTTTTTGCCAATTTCAACTTTCCTGGCTTCCATCACATTTCAACCAACTGAAATGTTGGTCAAAGGAACATGAAAACAAATCCATTTACTGTGAGAATCTTAATTATTTAAAAAAAGACAGTAAATAAAATTTGCCTAAATGAACTCTGATTTGTGGAAAAGTAATATATGCTGCCAAATTTTGAGATATTGTGTGATAATCTTGAAAATTCAGTCAACATCGATACAAGCTACACAACGCCGTTATTTAGGCAGCAGGACATCGCACTAAAACAAACATGTGATACACCATACTTTGTAAAACTAAGTCCACTGTCAAGCTGGTACAATCATGGCCATGTCGAAGGGCAACATTAGCAAACAGGTCGTCATTTCTTACTGGTTCAAAAGTATGTGGAGTTTGATGTAGGCAAAAAAAAAGTTTATGTCTGAAATAATTGTCACTGAATTTATCACGCTTCCTCGAAAAATAATTTAAAAGGGTTGCAGTATAAGTGGGGAGTGTCCTCCCTTTGTTATTCTTGTGCAGTGAATGTTCTGTTTATAAACAAATGTGAAACAACAATATGAGCAAGTCTGATAGTCCTACAGGTAAGACCTTGATGCTGATATTTATGTTTTGGGCGTCAGGGTCTTACTGCCTAACTAACAGCACTGTGTAGTGTGTTTTGATGTCGCCTAACATCGCAACGAAAGTCAAATTTTCAGGAATATTTCACACAAATGGCAACTAAAATAATGGCACTTTTCTACAAAAATAATATCATAATGTTTTAGTCAAACTTTACTTATTCTGATGTCTTTTCTCTAATAAATTAAATTTCTCACAAAAGAAATGGACCCGTTTTAAAGTTTCATTGGCCTACATTTCAGTTGACTGGAAAGCGATAACTGCCAGGAATGCCATCATCAGGTTAAGTTTAAATATTATTCTTTAACAAAACAAATAAAAATATATTATGAATATTGGAACTGTAATGTTTCGTTTATTCAAGAAACATATTCGCCACATGAACCTATTTAAACATACTTCTGCAAACCTCGACTACCGTCGCATTGCAACAAATTCAAATGTCAACGGTACATGAAAATGCGTCCATTTGCTAGTGTCATATTTTCATTCTACCAGGATAAAGACAGCACAGTATGTATATTAATTACACACAAGTTAGTGGAAGAGTGTCGATATATGTTGCCAAATGTGTGATATTCCTGAAACTTTCACTACTCGTTCCGATGTCAAAGACATCGGAACACGCTATACAAGGCCGTTATTTGGATAGTAAGACATAGCACTTAAACAAAACCAACATGTGCTGTACCTTATATTGTACGACTACCAAAGGGCGAGCTCGATAATGTAGATTTTCTTACATAAACGTTTTCATCCTATTGAACATAGTTACAAAGAAAACATTATACTGATTCTCTGAATGTGTACCTCCATAAGCCCTCCAGAAGTGTCTAAATCATACTCTACAGTTGCCATTTTCGTTCAAAATGGTAATTTAGCTGTGCTGTACTCTTGGCAAAACACAAAATCTCATACTTGCACACCACAAAACTTGCACGTTTTACAAGTAATCAACGCAAACTACATTGTTATGCTCTAAAATAATCGGCAAAAAAGAAACGCTTCAATTGCACATAGCAAGCTGTCGTCTAGTGAAATATGAACTCTTGAAAAAAGAAAAAACATGAATTTTTTTTAGCAACTTGACGAAAACTTGGCGCAAAATGTCGGAGTAAGAAAGGACGCATGCGCACATCCGGGAATTTTGCAGAAACTATATGGACAAAAAGAACTTCCGTTGCGGAAAACGTCTACACCAAAATATTTCTCCAAGCACCACATGTTGGTGCACCTAGCGCGGAAGGTGTCACAAACGGTAGGTAGCGCATAACTTCTCATACACGCCGAAATTCATTTTTAATTGTAAATGTTTAATAATCAAACGTTTAATAATTATACAAACTTTATTACATCCTAAATGTAATAGACGATGTTTGTGCATAGGACAGAAACGGTCAGCGGACAATCAAGTAGCCTGTGAAAAACTTCAGAGAATGACAGTAAACGATTTTGTTAGCGAAGACAGCAACAGGCAAACTAGTAAATATATTGAGACACATACGCCTAACATCTTTGGGCATATCAAATAGCGCAAAGGTGGGGTTTGAACATTGAAAATCATATTTAAAAAATCTCTAGACCGGCACAACTTGAGATTACTGAGAAAAGCATTTTTACAAATAAAATAATGAATACATCATAGAATGAGCTAAGTATAACAAAAACTTAAATCGTTTGTCACATAATAAATAATGGCACAAATGTATGCTGTGTTAAATTCTACAATTTTCAGAGCGGTTATAAAACTATTGAACGAGTTCAAAATCATGGAAAGTAACAATGTCGGTATTTCAAGACGGTTTGTTTATGTTCATGAGACTGGAAGACATCTAAGTGTGATACAAATTGACAGTCTTAAAATAATAACTAACAAAATAAAATAAAAATATTGTTGATATGCAAAAACAAACAATATGTTCAGCTCTAAAAACATGCTGATTCACATATTTACATTGGATGATAATAACATTGAAATAAGCGGCACCAGGTATGCTTAAACGATAGTTAAGACAGTGCATTAAGTTGAATGCATACAAAATGGAACAGCAAAATCCTTGCAAATCGTTGTTGTTGTAGGGTTTACCGATATTTTTCAGCACAAGATAGGCTATACATGGCGGCCAGTATTAATGGTGGAGGAAGAAACCGGGAAAACCCCGGAAAGAACCACCGACCCAAGAGAAGTTACCAGCAAGCTTTCTCACATATCCACATTGGCCGAACCCGAGACTCGAACCCACGCAGACAGAGGTGAGATGGCAGTGATCCGTAACGGTGAGCGCTTTAAAACCACTCGGCCACTCGGGTCCCCCCCCCCCTTGCAAATCGTGATATTGTCTGAAAATATATCACACTGGTTTGATCTTAGCATCCAGACAAGTATGACACTACAGAATGTTTACATTTGAAATATCACACAAAATACATTCACAAGAGAGATTATGCACATGATATCTGTGCATATTTCTGCTGTTCAAATTCAACATTTTCCAATGTTATGCGTGTGTTACGACATAGTTGTTGTTGTTGTTGTTGTTGTTGTTCTTGTGGGGTTTAACGCCACAGGTTATACATGGCGGCCAGTATTAATGGTGGAAGAAGAACCCAGAAAACCACGGAAAGAACCACCGACCCACGAGAAGCTACTGGCAAGCTTTCTCACATACCAACATTGGCCGAATCCAAGACTCTAGCCCGCGCAGACAGAGGTGAGACGGCAGTGATCCGTAACGGAGAGCGCTTTAGACCACTCGGCCACTCGGGGCTCCTGTTGTGGAGTTTGACGCCAGTAGTAAAGTGGGGTACATTAGCGTCAATGGGAATTAGCATTACAGAGACCCCTGGGTCAGATTAGCGTCAAGGGAAATTTAACATGGAGAAAAATCGTGGGTCAGATTAGCGTCAAGGGAAATTAACATGGAGAAAAATCGTGGGACGGTTTAGCGTCAAAGGAATTTAAACAGGGTGGGACTTTATAGCGTCAAGGGAAATTGAACATGGGATTTTTTTTTATTTTTTTTTAAATTTTTTTAAAAAAGGGGTAGGCAATGGAAAGGCTATCTCTTTTCAAGAAATATGGCTGGCCCTGAAAAGGGCCTTTGGGTTTATGTTAATATTAATATTAACATAGATGGCATCTGTCACTTCTTCTTCTTCTTCTTCTTAAACTCCTTCTAACTGCCGGTCCATACACAAGTACCCTCTTGAGACATCCTTGTCTTTCTATGTAAACTCTCCTCATCCATTGACTAGTATCTGTCCTATCAACAACAGTCCACTTGGACCTGACATACATGAGCATGTCCGTCCTAAACATCATGGAAGACACAAGGGTGGATGACTCAACTGTGGTCCACATCTTGAAGCGACGAGAATAGGTGAATCAATGCAGTGAACTGCGCTTATCTATCGGTACAGGAAGGATTGAAACGGATTGAATTCATTCACCAATCCGAACACGCGTTACAAAATTCAGTCAGCTCGCATCCAATCCGAAGAGAGCAGTCTGTGACGTCACGTGGTCTATATAGATTCGTTAGCGCTTGTGTGCAGTCAATCTATGCGACAGTGATTCAACATGACGGAAACTCAGAAAACGATCCATTGGGGTGCACCAGCCGGGGAGACTGCCCAAGGGAACCCGGACTTACTTTCAGAAGAGGTACATTGGGATTTTGTGGATTTTCTTACCTCGCAAGAATTTGTTCCGGAACCTTCGTTACCTTCTTCATTACCGCAAGTGGAGAATTTTAGACAGAGACAGAAAGAAGAATTGGAGAAAGTTATGCAACGACAAAAGGAAGCGGAACAAGCTTTTCTCCTACAGCAACAGCAACAGCAACAAGAAGAGGTAAGAAAAAAACAACAGCAACAACAGCAAGAAGAAGTAGCAGCAAAGAAACAAGAGGGTGAAAATCAAAGGGCTACGGTACTGTTGGACATTGTAGCGGAGTTAAGAAGTCTGAAACAAATGTATCAGACTTCTTTATCACGACCGAAGAGAATACGACCTTCCCGAGCTAAACACGCCAACCCTGTGACTAAGCCTGTCCTACCACCCTTAGTGATTTCAACCCAATCATCAGAAGTAGGCCTTGGCCGTGGCAAAGGCTTAAGACAGTTAAAGTTGATTGGTTAAACTCACCCCTACACCAAAATAAAAAGGCCCTTTTCAGGGCCACCCACATTTCTCGAAAAGAAATACAATTTCAATTTGCCAATAACTCAAAAATAAACCCCACCCATTTTACCCTTATAGTACGTGTCTGTGTATGAGTGCGTGAGTGTAGCTTCTTATTTTAAAATCAAAACTCAAAGATACTTACCTTATATCATTCATGTATTCTTTTATCCATTTTTTACAATCCAATTCACAACACAACACTTTAATTAAAAGTTCATTGACTTCTTCTTTCTCCTTGTTTAGTCTCTCTGTTTTTTGAATTTCTTCACCGTTTATTCCTCATTTTCTTCCCATCTTCTTTCCTTCTCCTGTTTCTTTGCTTCTTTTAAATAGAAATGTCTTCTTTCTTCCTCTGAAGAATCCCTCTCTTCTTTCGAAGAATCCCTCTCTTCTTCCGAATAATCCCTCTCTTCTTCTGAAGAATCCTTCTTTTCTTCTGACTCCTCTTGTTTCTTTTTTGGGCAATCTGGAGACCAATGACCTTTTTCTTTATAATAATAACAGGTATCTTGACTTTTGTCTTTTTTAGCCCCTGTTTTTTTTTCTTTTTTGACGGTCTGGACACTCTGAAGACCAATGCCCTTTCTTCTGACAGATATAGCAAGTATCCTGACTCTTATCTCGAAAGGAAGGAGAGTAGTCCGTCGGCTGGTTTGAAGAGAATTTTCTAATGACCCCTCGCAAAGCTCTGACGAAACGTTCCATCTGGGTAGTCTTTTCCATCGTTCTCCTCGGTTTGAGAGTGAAATGAATAGTGAAAGGACAAGACACACCCTTTTTATATACGCTGGTTTGCCAAGACTATAAATTAGTCTATGGTGTTTAAACTTGAGTCATTTGACGTTTTGCACTCAAGATGAAACGATCCCATTCATTCGAGAAGAAAGAAGAAGAAGAAGAAAGTAAGAGGCAGAAACGTGATCTATCGCCTCGTACCAGGGCTGAAATCTTGGCACAAATTCATGCCAGTGATTTTGAAGAGGACATGAGTGAACCAGAATCCGAACCCTCTAAACCAAGTTCACCACCCTTAGTCAACCCTGAAAAGTACTATTCCATTCGAGAGACGGAAAAGCGCTCCTCTAGAAAATTTAGAACCACGGCTTACACATACACAGTGAAGTTTAAAGATTTCAAGGCCGACGTACCCTTGGAGAAAGCAGAAGGGTTTATCACCGAGATGTGGGATTCTTTGCTCACCGCACTCAAGCGACAATGTCAAGCCAAAGAAGACGATCGCTTGACACTATCCATAGATCACGACGGTTTGAAATCCCCTGTTTGGATCGAGTTTAGCAGACCCGCAGAACTGACCACTTCCAAAGTCATGGACAAGATACAACAGGTGCAACAATCTAATGACCAGTTTGACATCACCGATGGTAAAGCCACACTGAAAATGACCCACGTCTCTCCTCCTCAAGGAACTGGATGCAAAAAGATGTTATTGGTGGACGACCTTCGCAACACCAAAAAGAGTCTCGTCCGAATTAACAACCCTCAAGACCAGATGTGTTTAGCCCGTGCCATCGTGGTGGGACGAACCTATGCCAACAAGAACGACACGGTAGAATGGAAAAGAACCTGGAAAACTATTCAACAATCCGACCGAGCCAAACAACGAAATGAAGCAGAACTCCTGTTGCAACAAGCCGGACTGTCCAAAGACACACCCTGTGGCATTCCTGAGATGCAAAAATTGCAAGATGCCCTAGCTCCACGCTACACCTTGAAAGTGCACCCTCAAGAAATGCGTGGAACTCTGTTGTTTCGAGGCCAAGATTTTAAGGACGGAAAATACATTCATGTCTATCATCACGATGACCATTTCGATACCATTACCAGTATCACTGGATTCCTGGGATACAGTTATTGTTGTGAGAAATGTGACTATGGTTATAACAATCGAGAGCAACACAAGCATTGTGGAATGAAATGCCCAGGATGTTTGGCCTCTCCACCCTGTCTGAGCGAAGGACCAGTGCCTTGTTCGACTTGTTTGCGCACGTTTGTCAGTCCTACCTGTTACCAACAACATTTGAAAACACAAGGTTCACAGAAGAAATGTGCTTGTCAACTCCTGAGATTGTGCCCTACCTGTGGACAAGGCATACTTGCCAATAATGTCAAGGCACACGTATGTCGAGGAAAGAAAAAATGTCACTTTTGTCACCACATCGTGGACTTGGAACACCAATGCTACGTGCAACAATACCAACCCCCACCAGAGAAAGAGGACGGTCACAAGAAGAAAGGCAATTTCATCTTTTTCGATTTCGAATGCATGCAAGAGACCGGCATTCACATTCCTAATTTCTGCGTGGCTCATCGAGCGTGCGAGAAATGCATTCAAGAACCTATCTTCAATCATTGCCCTCACTGCAGCAAGATTCCTGGAGGACGTGAAAAAATCTTTCGGGGACCAAACACGTTAGCCGATTTTGCCCGATGGGTCTTAGACCCCATCGACAAGACGTGGAGCCAAGAGGACATCGAACGTTACGGAGATTGTCATCGTCATGCCACGGTGATGGCTCACAATTTCTCCGGATACGATGGACAGTTTCTTCTCAGATACTATACGGAACAAGGCACCGAACGTCCTAAAGTGACTTTGAACGGAGTCAAAATCATTTTCATGCAAGTGGGACAAGTACAGTTTAAAGATTCGATGAGTTACTTGGCCATGCCTTTGAGTCGAATGCCTAAAACGTTTGGAATGACAGAAATGGCTAAAGGGTACTTTCCACACTTTTTCAATACGGAAGCCAATCAACATGCCGTTCTACCCCATTTGCCTGAGGCTCACTATTACGACCCCGACAACATGCGTACCAAACAACGAGAAGCTTTCTACACTTGGTACCAGGCTCATGCCTCTGACCCCTTCGACTTTCAGTAAGAAATGTTAAAGTATTGTCGTTCCGACGTGGACATTTTACGGCGTTGCTGTGGAAAATTTCGAGAACTGTTCATGGAACACGGAGGGGTCGATCCTTTGAAAGAAGCTTGCACCATTGCCAAAGCGTGTTCCTTAGTGTACCGCCAACGATTCATGCCTGAAAACACCGTGGCTGTCATCAGTCCTCAAACGACCCACTATGTCAAGCGTCAATACTCGGTCAAAGCCCTACGTTGGTTACATTACTTGTGCGACAAGGAAGACAAATGGATTCAGCATGCCCGCAACGGAGGAGGCGAAAAGACCATCGGAACGTATTCGGTCGATGGCTGGGACTTAGAAAACCCCAAGATCGTGTACGAGTTTAACGGTTGCTTATTTCACGGATGACCCGTCTGTTACCCTGACCGTGACACTAAAAATCAGTTTTTGCAACGAACCATGGAAGACTTGTACCAGGACACTTGTCAGCGACGCCTAAAGTTAGAACAGCAAGGATACCAAGTGGTGGAAATGTGGGAACACGAGTACGATCACCGTATGAAAACCGATCCCGAGTTTAAACGCCTCGTGGAAAGTTACCAGTTCGTGGACCCGCTGAACCCGAGGGATAGTTTGTACGGAGGAAGGACCAATGCCACCTGTTTGCTGTACCAAGCCGACGAAGAGAAAGGAGAAGAAATCAAATACTTGGACGTGTGTTCGCTGTATCCCTACGTGTGCAAATATTGTCGCTTTCCTGTAGGGCACCCGCAATTGTTGACGGAACACATCGACCTGAAAAACATTCGACAATACGAAGGCTTGATCAAGTGTAAAGTTTTGCCTCCCACGAACCTATACCATCCCGTCTTACCTCACCATTGTCAAGGCAAACTGATGTTTCCCTTGTGCCGTACTTGTGCCGAAACGTGCAACCAGGACCAACCTTGCCATCACAGCCAGGAAGAACGTGCCTTGACGGGAACCTGGGTCAGCGTGGAATTGTTCAAAGCTCTGGACATGGGATACCAACTGTTAGAAGTGTACGAAATTTGCCACTTTCCCAAGACACAACAGTACCACAAGGGTGACCCTACTCAGAAAGGCATTTTCGCCGACTACGTGGATGCCTTTTTGAAACTGAAACAAGAAGCCAGCGGCTATCCTTCCTGGTGTCACACTCCCAAAGACCAAAAGCAATTCAAAGAGAAATACTACGCACAAGAAGGCATCTCTTTAGACCACATCGAAAAAAACGAAGGCAGGCGATCGTTTGCCAAAGTGATGTTAAATTGCTTGTGGGGTAAAATGGCACAACGACCGTGTTTACCCAAGACGGAATATTTGACAGAACCTTCCTGCTACTTCCAGATGATTCACGACAAAACCAAATACATGAAACACGTGGACGTCGTTCGAGAGGATTTGATCTTGGTCAATTACGAAGAAGATCTGGACTTTGTACAAGACGACCCTTTTGGAAATGTCATCATTGCGGCTTACGTGACAGCTCATGCTCGCTTAAAATTGTACGAAGCTTTAGAACTGTTAGAAGAACGCGTCCTGTACTTTGACACGGACAGTTGCATTTACATCCATCACCCGATTCAACAGCACCCTGACATCGAAGGAGACCGTTTAGAAGCCTGGACAGACGAGCATCCCGACGACAAGATTCTAAGTTTCGTCAGTGGTGGTCCCAAAAATTACGGCTACGAATACCGGGACAAACAAGGAGAAGTGCACACGACGTGCAAAGTGAAAGGACTGACTCTGAATCATCGTACCAGTCGAGTGGTCAACTTTGGGGTATTGAAAGAAGCCTTGCAATCGGGAGAGGATGGAAACTTTAAAGTGACCACTTATCAACCGAACAAGATTGTACGTTTACCCACTCACCACATCGTCAGTCGACCCTTGGAAAAAGTCTATCAAATTGTATACCAGAAGCGAGTGCGACTTCCCAATCACTTCACCTTACCGTACGGTCACGTCGGTATTGGTCTGTATATAAAAAGGAACCCTAGGCAAGATCGATAGTTCATTGTTCATTGAAGTAACTTACCATGTCGTTGACGAAGAACAAACCGGATTGGTTTGGCTTGGACCCAAGAGGTGGCCCAGTATGCACGAGAGTTATTCAAGGAAAAAAGTTACTTTTCAACCCGTGTTAGTGACGGTGCCAGAAGAACCCGTCACCCAGGACGGGACTGTCGTGGACAGGCCTGAAAGACCCTTTCGGGAGGACACTTGTGTGACCTTACCCCCTACTATAGAACTGGTTAGAACTTTATCCAAAACATGTTGTACAGACACTTGTGTTTATTCCACGTTCATGGTTATCATGTGCCTTTTATTCTTGTACTTAAGCCTTTGGCTTTTATGTATTTTTGTCTTTCGTATTCATGTTTGAAAAAACATTCAATAAACGTGTTCTGAAAAAGTATATAAACTCTTGTCTTGTTTGTTTTTCGTGTCACAAGTGACATTTCTCACACCATGGCTACCTCTGCTGTCTCTGCTCCCTCTTCCTCTGCTGTCAAAGTCATCGACGAACACTTAGATCGTGCCAGTTGGGAGGCTTTGTATCTTCGCCATCCCTTTAACATGCTCATTGCTGGACCTAGCGGTTCAGGCAAAACCGAATTCGTCAAACGTTTGATCGAACATAAACATCATTTGATCGATCGACCCCCTCAACGAATCGTGTGGTGTTACAAAGAGTGGCAATCGGCGTACAGACTCTTGCGAGAAAGTCAAGGCGATTCCATCGTGTTTGTGGAAGGCATTCCTAAAGAAGACGATGGCATCGTCTCTGACTCCCGTCTAACCCATTTGGTCATTTTTGACGACATGTTAGGAGAAGACGAAGAAGAAATTAAACTGTGGTTCACGCGCAAAGGGCATCACCGTAATGCCAGTGTCGTTTACATCACCCAAAATTTGTTTCAACAAAGTAAAGCCCATCGCACCATCAGTCTCAATGCGCATTACGTGGTCTTGTTTAAAAGCCCTCGAGATAAATCGCAAGTGCAAGTCTTAGCCAAACAGTTAGGAACGCCTTGGCTGACTCAGGCGTACGACGATGCCACTCAAACTCCACACGCCTATTTACTCGTCGATTTGAAACCTACGACCCCCGAGGATTTGCGATTTCGTACCCACTTGTTTCACCACTGGTGCCAAGACGGAGGGCCTGTCCTGTACACGTCTCCGTCCTCGACTTCATTTCACTCCCCATAAAAAAATCTATAAAAACCTCAGACCTTTTTTCGTCTGTCTCACTCTCAGTGCGAACATGACGTCCCTTCAGTTGCATCTTCCCGTCAAATTGATTCTGCCTTGTATGGCATCAGTCGAGAAAAAGATCCACAAACACGAGCTCGTGTCTTAGAAGCTAGTCTCAAAGAAGTCTTACGATGGTTCACGGTGACGGCACGTCAATTACTCCAAGGAATCATTCAGATTCCTCATCAAACCAAACGCTTTTTCGATCGAAACAAAGTCGCTTTGGTCCAACTGGCCGATCCCCGCATCGACACTCAAACCAAAAAACAAATCATTTTGAAACCTGGAGGGAGCGGTACTCTAGGAGGGGTCATCATTCGCTCACTCTTAAGATGGGATCCTAATGCCCCCAAAGTTATACCCAAGACAAAAGTCCAACGAAGCCCCAAGAAGAAAAAGACCAGGTCCCCAAGGAGAACTTCTCCAGTGGCAGGACCCTCCTCTGACCAGACACCACCCCGGAAAAAGAAAAGAAGCCCCCAGAAAAAGAAAAGTCCACAGAAAACTAGTCGCAAGAGAGGCACGTCGGCCAGGACGCAACCTTACACTCGCAAACCACGACCTGCCACAGCGGTGACTGCGTCTCCGGCAGCTTCACGTTTGTCCACTTCTCCGTTAATGACACCCAGAACTGAAGAGAACTTGGAGACGTTGATCACACCAAGAACTTCTCCGTTGATGACCCCCAAAAGAACTTCCCCAGTGGCAGGACCTTCCAATTTAGTGGCAGTGGCTGCTGCTCACAAAGTACCTTCTCCCAAAATCAAAGTTCAAGAAAGATCGGGCATGTTACAAAGTTTACTGGATTTGTCCAAGCAAGAACTGGCTCGATTTAGTCCGTTACGTACCCCTGCACGACGTGTCATGCCTGTCCGCAAACTAATACGACGTAAAGACAATCAGTGGCGACGCGTTCCAGTATAAAAAAGGCCTGTGACCAAGTCGGGTATCAGTATTTTTTGGTGCTCCTGAAGACTCAAAGATGTCACCCTCCAGAAAACCTCAAGGAAAGAAAAGGAAAGGACTGCCACCACGTTTAGCCAAACATGGGGACATGTTATCTGTCCTGTCCAAAGCTTCTCCACCCCTACGAAAAAAACTCATTCAAACAGCCTCCAAAGAGGTCATCGATACCGTGTGCGAATGTTGTTTGAACGTTTTGAAAGGCACGATCCCTTTGTCCAAACACCAGAAACAATGCTTAAGCAAACATCGTCACGTTCTTCGCCAAATGGTTCAAAAGAAAATTCCCATTCGTCAAAAAAAGAAGATGTTAGTGCAACGTGGAGGTATTTTACCTCTCTTGTTAGGCCCCATACTGAAAGGAGTCTTGGGAACCATGTTGGGAGGACTGGTGGGAGCAAGATAAAAAGGCCTCTGAAGTTCCAAGATCTCAGAATCGACCCCTGACAACCCCATGGAAGGACGAAAACTAGCTTTAGTGCCTTACAAACGATGGATGGAATACCATCGGTGGCAAGAACAACACACCCCGCATTTACCTCCCAATCCCCATTTGAGCGAGATGTCCCAGTTACAACACGAACTGCAGTCCTTGATGGATCGCCAAAATTTGTCCGAAACAGAAAAATCGCAAAAGTACGGTCAACTCTTGCAACGACTGCAACTCTTTCACCAGAAAGCTTTAGACGAAACAGCTCTACCCACTCTGAAAGATTTTAAGACCTTGATGAAAAGTCCAGCACCATCACCAGTACCAGTACCACCATTACCCGTGACCAAGATAGAAAAAGGAGAAGAAGAGGAAGGGTTTCAAACTCCACCAGAAAAAGTACGCAAGTTAACAACACCACCTACCTCCAGAATTGGATGGATTAAAAAGATGATGGCCACCCCTTCTTCCTCACAAGAGAAAAAGAAAGTGAAGACAGAAGTGAAGACAGAAGTGAAACAAGAACCGATATCCCCCGCTCAGACATCCTTCTCCTCTTCGACACCTATTGCTGGCCGCACACGCAAAGCATTGCAATCCAAGAAAATACCCCAAGAGAAAAAGAGTAGCATCCTCCAAGAGTGGGTGTCCTATTAATACACCAACCAACACAAAAAAATGGAAAAAGTCTTAGCCAGCATTTACTACGATCCCTCCCATCCTGCAGGTTACGCAGGAGTTCAAAAATTGTATCGTGCTGCCAAAACGCGACTGAAAAGTCTCCGTTTACCTCAAGTGCAACGATGGTTACAAGAACAAGCTACCTACACTTTACACAAACCCATTCGACGCAAGTTTGCCAGAAGTCGCACCCGAGTGGAAGGCATCGATCATCAATGGCAAGCCGATTTAGCCGATGTCTCTCATTTGGCCAGCTACAATCGTGGCTACAAATATTTGTTTTGTGTCATCGACGTCTTTTCCAAATTTGCCTGGGTCGTGCCCTTGACTTCCAAATCGAGCAGCGAGTTAGTGCGAGCCCTGGAACGGGTGTTGAAACAAAGCGGTCGTCACCCTCTTCGATGGCAAACGGACAAAGGCACCGAATTTCTGAACCAAGCTTTCCAAAAAGAATTAAAGAAACGTGACATTCATTTTTTTACCACCGAGAATCCCGAAACCAAAGCCAGCATCGTGGAACGTTTTCAACGCACTTTGAAAGAGCGCATGTGGAAATATTTTACGCATCACCACACTCTGAAGTACATCGACATCTTACCGCACCTGGTGCAAGCGTACAACCAATCTTACCATCGAAGCATCGGACGTGCCCCGCAAGACGTGACTCCCGACAATGAAGTGTTGGTGTTTGAGCGTCTGTTTGGTACGTCCCCGACGAGGGCTGTCCCCGAGAAAAGTGGAATGTTGGCCGTAGGAGATTGGGTGCGCATTGGCAAAACCAAACGCACTTTCGACAAAGGTTACTTACCTAACTGGACGACCGAATTGTTTCGCGTCACTGGACGAGTGCATGGCCGTCATCCTACCGTCTATAAATTGGAAGACATGAGCGGAGAAGTGCTCAAAGGAACGTTTTATTTGCCCGAGTTACAACGTGTCACCAAAAAAGAAGACGACGTGTACGACATCGAAAGCATTCGCGAACGCAGAACCCGTAAAGTGGGCAAACGACGTGTCAAAGAAGTCAAAGTACGTTGGAAAGGATATCCACCCAGTTTTGATTCTTGGATCGACGCTTCGCAAGTCATCGACTATAAAAAGAAGTGACCATCATGCCCTTTCACACAGCAGACGCAGCTACGTCGACCACTCCTCCTTCACCTAGTTCTTCTGTGCAAGATTTACAAAAACAACCCTTGTGGGTGTGGTGTGGAGAACGTGTGCCTAAAACGCAAATCGTCTTTTTCTGCCAAATCTTCGTGGTGTATTGTGTCATCGGGGCAGCCATTGCCAATTTGAGTTTGCAACAAGGAGACAAACAATTGTGGACCATTGTATTGAGCAGTTGCATCGGTTACCTGCTTCCTAATCCCTCCCTGAAATTCTCCTCGAACGGGAACCCCGGGAACCTTGTGTCCAGTGCCAGTGCCAGTCACCACTTCAACCACAATCAGAACCCCATTTTAGACGGAGACACGCCTCTGACGTCCAGTAATATCCCCTCGGACAGCCACAGAGCTCTGGAATTATGAGTCACCAAAACCAATTTTACTTAACTTTACCCAGTGACAGTTCCATGGAGATGTTTCCCAAGAACACGTTGTGCTGTTACACGGCCAAATTACCTCAAGCCATCCAGTTAGATCACGAAGCCCATTGGGAAGTGGCTTTAGTAGAAATGATTCACCCGACCCAAGTCCTCAATGTCCTTCCCAATCAAAATTTGTTTGATGTGGAAGTTCATGACGAGCAAATGTAACAGTGGATGGATAGCAATGTCAAATATGACAAGAAAACCCGTACACAAAAGTACACCACCTATCACTTGTTCATTCCCCCAGGCTATTATTTTAGTGGTCAACATTTGGTCAGCACCATAGCCTCCAGGTTTAATGTCGTGTTTCTGAAAGCTTTGGAGCATGTCAACAAAAGTGTCACCATGGAGTACCACAAAACAGCTCGTCGCTTCTTGATGAAATTTGAACGAAGTAAAATCGTGTCCATTTTATTTTGTCCTGAATTGTTTGACATGTTGGGCGGAGACATGGACATGAGAAAGGCCATGCTCAAGAAAAACGAATTACCCATCGTTTACGACAACGAGTCTTTTAGCAAGTTATTTCGTGCCCCGGTAGAACTGAACCAAGGACTGAATTTGATGTTTGTGTATTCCGATGTGGTGGAGTACAACGTGGTGGGACACACCTCCGTACCGTTACTGCGTGTCATTTCTTTCAAAGTAGATTCTGCCACGAACGCTGACGAGGAAGGTGGAAACACTTACCACGTCCACCGCGAATTTGTACATCCTCACTATTTGCCTGTCAGTAAGTCGTATTTGGACACGGTCAACATTGCTATAAAAGGAGATCTGGGACAAAATATTCCATTCACCAAAGGAAAAGTCACGGTGAAACTCCATTTTCGAAAACGGTTCTCTCACGACTCGTAAGTAAGTCATGTATCCAGTGTACCGAGGGGTTGCTCGACAGCGAGGACACGGCTTAGGAGATATGTTAAAATCGGCCTTTCGTTCGGTGGCCCCGGTGTTGAAACCGATGGTGACACGCGGATTGCACGCCTTGAAAGATGCGGCACTGACGCAAGGCAAAGAATTTCTCCAAAATGTCATCATCGACAAACAAAACCCTAAAGAAGCCTTCATGAGGGCAGGCAAAAATGTCTTGCTGCAAACGGGCAAAGACATTTTAGGCCAACGAGAAACACCTATAAATGCCCTGCACGCTACCGAGTCAGGCATTCAGCAAGGACAAGGCAGAAAGAGACGACGAAGAAAACACCCTTTCACCAGACTTCAAGCGAGAAAGGCCAAGAAAAGAAGAACCGTTCGAGACTTAGACGTTTTCGATTATTGAGAAAAGAGACCAAAAAAAATGATGCACCGAGAATCTTGCGCTTGTTCCAAGACGGAACTGGATCTGTTTGCCATGCCCCCCACGATGATGACGATGCAAGAATCCCAGTGGGTGGAATTTCACCCCGTCTCCTCACTGACCGATTCCGCTCCCATCGAGTTTGAAATCAAAGGACAGCCCGAAGATTACATCGATCTGAATAGCAGTTACTTGTACCTGAAAGTCAAAATTCTAGATAAGACTGGAGGTGCTATAGACGATGAAGCAGTAGCTCCCGTCAACAATTTCATGCATTCCTTGTTCAGTGGAGTGGACTTGTACTTGAATAACAAACTGGTCAGTAGCAGCATGGATACTTACCCTTATCGTGCCTACCTGGAAAATCTCTTGACGTACGGAATAGATGCCAAGAACACTCATCTCAATGCCTGTGTGGTATGGGAAGCTGACGAACCTACCAAGTTTGAAATATTGGAAACTGATGAAAAGAAAGACAACAATGATGGATTTGTAAAACGAAGAAAGAGAATCACGGGAGCCGACACAAGTTTAGAACTGATGGATCGTTTGCATTTGGACATGTGGTTGCAAGAAAAGTATTTGCTGAACGGGGTGGATGTCCGCCTGAGACTGAATCGTAGCAGTGCCGCTTTCCATTTGATGGCTGATAGTGACGGTTACAAAACCAAAATCCTAGAAGCCAGACTCTGCGTACGCCGTGTGGAAGTGTTACCTAAAGTGGGAAACGACATCAGTCAGACGTTGAGCAGAACGACTGCCAAGTATCCCATACGACGCGTGGAAGTGAAAACCTTCACCATTCCCAAGGGACAGCGATCCATGATCGAAGATCATCTGTTCCAAGGACAGTTACCCAAACGTTTGATCGTTGGTATCGTCGAGAATACAGCCTTCAACGGAGCTGCCGAAAAAAATCCTTTCTACTTTCAACACTTTGGCGTGTCCAAAATCGAAGTCAGTCGCGATGGCAAGACCTTGTGTACCCGACCTTTCGAACCTGACTTTACCAAGAAGAATTACTTGAGATCGTACTTGTCCCTGTACGAAGCCACCGGACAGTTAGGAACCAATACCAGTCACGGTATTACGTACGAGGATTATGCAGGAGGCTACGCTTTGTGGGCTTTCGATTTCACTCCAGACCAAGGCAGCGACGAGGGACATTTCCACCCTATAAAATCCGGCCAGATTCGTGTGGAAATTCAGTTTAAAGACCGAGACCCTGATGAAACGGTGAACGTCATCCTGTATGCAGAATTCGATAATACCATAGAAATCAACAGTTTGAGAGAAGTCGTCCTAGATTACTAGAAACCATGGAAGACTGTTATCCCTCTTTACCTAGTGGAGAAACTTTTAGTGTTGGATTATTGTTAAAAAATGTTAGAGTTGTTGTTGTTTAGTGTTAAGTGATTTTTGAATAAAAAATGTTGTGTTTTGAAAAAATTGTTTGATGTTATATTGTTGGATTATTGTTAAAAATGTTAGAGTTCTTGTTTAGTGTTAAGTGATTTTTGAATAAAAAATGTTGTGTTTTGAAAAAATTGTTTGATGTTATATTGTTGGATTATTGTTAAAAATGTTAGAGTTGTTGTTTAGTGTTAAGTGATTTTTGAATAAAAAATGTTGTGTTTTGAAAATAATGCCTTTGTCTTTTGTTTAGCTATAAGAATGTTGGATTGATGCTCTTTCATTTCTTACTATCCCTCTCATGACACTCACTAAACGTTGCGACTCAAAAACCGTGTGGGGGATGTTTTCCTTCACGTCCGCGCTTTGACTTTAAGAACCGGGTTGTTTCCAGTCTAACCATCCATTGTCGACTCATCCTCCTAAGAAGATGTGCTCCAAACTAGCTAAACTCAACGAAGCCTACGTGAATTTGCATAGGGTCAGACACAGTCTGATACCGAAGCCAGAAGAAATAGAGAATGTGAGAATGTTAAAAATCACTGAAGACCTGATAGAAGAGCTCTTCAGAGAAGAAATGAACAGGGAAAAAGAAGAATGGACAGAGAAGTACAGACTTCAGAGACAGCAGCAACAACAACAACAAGAGCAGCAGCAGCAACCTGAAGCTGACAGAGGCTTTGTCGATTGTCGTATCGACACCAAAGAGTTCTTCTTCTCTTTCCGAAGAAGCAGACCTATCGCCAGAAAGTCTATCCTCAGAGGACATCGCATTCCTAGAAACTAAAAAGAATGCCATAGCAAACAAAAAAAAACAGCCCTTTTCAGGGCTACCCAATACTCTAGAAAAGAAATAACCATCGATTTGCCAATGTGTGTAGGTAGAGTAGTGTGAAAATAAACAATAACTCTTTTTTTAAAAAATGTGAGGGTATGTGTTTGTGTGTTTGTGTTTGTAAGTGGTTAAGTAAGTTGGTATGGATAGTAGATTAAAATGATGTCTTTTTTGGTGTTTGAGGTGTATATTTGGAGTTAGATTGGATTGCTTTGCGTATGTGGATAGTCTATTGAAGTGATTTATAAAAAAATTTAAAATAGTGATGGGTAGCATAAAAAAGTGAGTGAGTGTTTCTTTTAGGTCGGCGCGTTGTTTTATGGTCATGATCTAGCTAAGATCAATTTTATGTTTTTAGGGGATGTTTTCGTTCACGTCCGCGCTTTCACTATAAACTGAAACTCGTTCGGCAGTCCAGCTACCCTTGTTGATTGATCAACACCAAAAATGAACACGAGACTGGAGAAACTGTTGGAACTTCATGTGCATCTGGAATATGCCAGGCGCATATTAAATGAACTGGCCGCGGAAGCCATTGTGGAGGAGGGAAGGATAAGAGAGGAGGAGGAAAGAAGAAACAAAGAAGAGGAGGAGAGAAGATATAAAGAAGAAGAGGAAAGAAGATACAAAGAGGAGGAGAGAAGATACAAAGAAGAGGAGGAGGAGGAAAAGGAGAGAAGAAGAAGAAGAAATTTCAGAATCCCAGAGAGCGAAAATTGGGATTCTGAAGCGACATATCCTGCCTCTGCTCTCCCCCCCCAAAAGGTAAAAAGTAACTGGGGGATAAGATGTGCATGCGGCGCCAGGCCTGGAAGGTGCCACCATTAACCAGGTGTCCATGAAGTTCCAAACAAAAAAACAGCCCTTTTCAGGCTACCCAATACTCTAGAAAAGAAATAACCATCAATTTGCCAATGTGTAGGTAGAGTAGTGTGAATATAAACACTAACTCTTTTTTAAGATAGTGTGAGGGTATGTGTTTGTGTGTTGGTGCTTGTAAGAGCTAAGGTATGTTTGTGTGAATATTATGGGTTTCTTTATTGTTTCTTAGCGTAGGTGAAGAGTATAGTTTGGGTTTTGTAAGCGCTCACGTACGATTGTGTGGATAGTAGATTATGGATTTTGTTTATTGTTTCTTAGCGTATGTGGAGAGTATAGTTTGGGTTTTATTATATGAAATGAAAAAGTAGGGGGATGTTTTCCTTCACGTCCGCGCTTTTCGTATAAGAACCCACAGTATTCGTCGTTTAAACCATTCTGCAAAGAATAAAAAAAGAAGATGGCTTCTAACCAAATGGACAAAATGGAAAAATTGCAAAACGTCCTCGACAATTTAGGAATGATAGAGCAAATGTTGGTTAACCTAAACGAGGATCACTATTCTTATAGTCCCCATCGAGTGAAGATGGAGATAAACAATTTACGAAAAATGAAGGTAATCATCAGTGATCTGTTGAAAGAAATAAAGGAGGAGAAGGAGGATGAAGAGGAAAGGATAAGGATGAGAGCATGGAATGAAAAAATTGAAAAAGAAGAAGAAAATGAAAAGAGGAAGAAAGAAGAGGAGGAAGAGAAGAAGAAGAAAGAAGAGCAGGAGAAAAAAAAGAAAGAAAAGAAGAAAAAGAGTGTTGGAGATAAAATAAGAACTTGGTGGAGAAAAAGAAGAAACTAGAAGCAGAAGAAGAAGAAAACCCAAAGGCCCTTTTCAGGGCCAGGCATATTTCTCGAAAAGAGATAGCTTTTCCATTGCCTACCCCTTTTTTAAAAAAATTTAAAAAAAAAAATCCCATGTTCAATTTCCCTTGACGCTATAAAGTCCCACCCTGTTTAAATTCCTTTGACGCTAAACCGTCCCACGATTTTTCTCCATGTTAATTTCCCTTGACGCTAATCTGACCCACGATTTTTCTCCATGTTAAATTTCCCTTGACGCTAATCTGACCCAGGGGTCTCTGTAATGCTAATTCCCATTGACGCTAATGTACCCCACCTTACTACTCCTGTGCGTTGAAGAAGAAAATAAACTCACAAGTATTTTATGCATTAGATAAACATAAAGCTCAATGTGTAAATGGGTTTGAAATTAGCAGAGAGAAACAGAGTTATCCATTTTAACAACAGCCGATCGAAAATAATACACAGAAATGAATGCAAGTTCAAGACGAAAACAACATATGCATGTGAGAAAGGTAAATGGCAAAGAATTACTGGTTGATATGGACCAAACTTCCAGCACTTCTTCTTGATGATTTGGCAATTTTGATCAGGTGAAACAGCAGCAAGTAACCAAACTTGACAGGACTTGATGGCAGACATTGCAAAATATCAGTATGGATAAATCGGGCAAATGAACCATTCTGTCTTCAAATATTGTTGAGATAATATGCGTTTTCTGGTCGTCTTCTACGACAAGGCCAATAATGGCAGTGGAAACTATCTTCACTAAAATTACCACATTGCATGGGATATGCAACAAGAGAATTACATAAGACTTTTATTGAGACCGGTTCCATTTTCAATAAGTAAGAAAGAGTCTACAAATTGATGAACAATACTCTTTTCTTAAGCAGTCTGTTTGTAATGTGACAAATCTGAAATATTTACAGCCCACAATGCATTTTTAAATACCAAAAACGATACATCATTTGCGGGAAGAACAATTAATGACGTGCCTCCTAAGTAGTAAAGGGGGTCGGATTAGCGACAATGGGAATTAGCATTACAGAGACCCTTGGGTCCGATTAGCGACAAGGGAAATTTAACATGGAGAAAAATCGTGGGTCCGATTAGCGACAAGGGAAATTAACATGGAGAAAAATATCGTGGGTCTGTCTAGCGACAAGGGAAATTTAACATGGAGAAAAAAAAAATCGTGGGTCCGATTAGCGACAAGGGAAATTTAACATGGAGAAAAAAATCTTGGGTCTGATTAGCGTCAAGGGAAATTGAACATGGGATTTTTTTTAAAAAAAAAAAGGGGGTAGGCAATGGAAAGGCTATCTCTTTTCGAGATATATGGCTGGCCCTGAAAAGGGCCTTTGGGTTTATGTTAATATGCCCTTAACATAAAGGGCATTTGCGACATCTTCTTGTCCTCAAACTTCGTCTTACAGCAGGGCCATACATCAGAGTCCTCTTGAGGCAACCTTGTCTCTCTATATAGACTCTTCTTATCCACAGGCTGCTGCTGGTCCTGTGGACAACGGTCCACTTGGATCGGACATACATGAGCATGTCCGTCCTGAACATCATTGTTGACACAAGGGTTGAAGATTCAACGTCGGTCCACATGTTGAGGCTCCGAGAATAGGTGAATCAATGCAGTGAACTGCGCTTATTTATAGGGACAGAAAGGATTGAAACGGATTGAGTTCATTCACCAATCCGAACACGCGTTACAGAATTCAGTCAGCCCGCATCCAATCCGAAGAGAGCAGTCTGTGACGTCACGTAGTCAATATAGATCTGCTAGCGCTTGTGTGCAGTCAATCTATGCGACAGTGATTCAACATGACGGAAACTCAGAAAACGATCCAATGGGGTGCACCAGCAGCGGAGACCGCCCAAGGGAACCCGGACTTACTTTCAGAAGAGGTGAATTGGGATTTTGTGGATTTTCTCTCCTCGCAAGAATTTGTTCCGGAACCTTCGTTACCTTCTTCATTACCGCAAGTGGAAAATTTTAGACAGAGACAGAAAGAAGAATTGGAGAAATTTATACAACGACAAAAGGAAGCCGAACAAGTTTTTCTCCTACAGCAACAGCAGCAAGAAGAAGAGGTAAGAAAAAAACAACAGCAGCAACAGCAAGAAGAAGTAACAGCAAAGAAACAAGAGGGTGAAAATCAAACGGTCACGTTACTGTTGGACATTTTAGCGGAGTTAAGAAGTCTGAAACAAATGTATCAGACTTCTTTATCACGACCGAAGAGAATACGACCTTCCCGAGCTAAACACGTTAACCCTGTGACTAAGCCTACCGTACCACCCTTAGTGATTTCAACCCAATCATCATCAACATTACGCAGTTCAGAAGTAGGCCTTGGCCGTGGCAAAGGCATAAGGCAGTTAAAGTTGATTGGTTAAACTCACCCCTGCACCATAAAGAAAAAAGGCCCTTTTCAGGGCCAGCCACATTTCTCGAAAAGATATACAATTTCAAATTGCCAATAACTCAAAAAAATATTCAACAGCCCATTTTACCCTTATAGTACGTGTCTGTGTATGAGTGCGTGAGTGTACGTTCTTATTTTAAAATCATAACTCAAAGACACTTACCTTTTTATACCTAATTTATTCTTTTCTCCATTGTTACAATCCAATTCACAATTCATAACACAACACTTTAATTAAAAGTTCATTGACTTCTTCTGTCTCCTTATTTAGTCTCTCTGTTTTTTGAATTTCTTCACCGTCACACTCTTTTCCTCTTCTTCTTCCTCCTCGCTTTCTTCCCTTCTTCTTTTTTTCTCCTGTTTCTTTTTCTTCACCTGTCTTCTTTCTTCCTCAGAAGAATCCCTGTCTTCCTCTGAAGAATCCCTCTCTTTTTCTTCTGAAGAATTCCTCTTTTCTTCTGACTCCTCTTGTTTCTTTTTGGGGCAATCTGGAGACCAATGTCCTTTTTCTTTACAATAATAACAGGTATCTTGACTTTTGTCCTTTTTAGCCCCTGTTTTTGTTCTTTTTTGACGGTCTGGACATTCTGAAGACCAATGCCCTTTCTTCTGACAGATATAGCAAGTATCCTGACTTTTATCTCGAAAGGAAGGAGAGTAGTCCGTAGGCTGGTCTGAAGAGAATTTTCTAATGACCCCTCGCAAAGCTCTGACGAAACGTTCGATTTGGTTAGTCTCTTCCATCGTTGTGCTCGGCTTGAGAGTGAAATGAATAGTGAAAGAACAAGACACACACCCTTTTATATACGCTGGTCTGACATGACTATAAATTAGTCTATGGTGTTTGAACTTGAGTCATTTGACGTTTTTCACTCAAGATGAAACGAGCCCATTCATTCGAGAGGAAAGAAAAAGAAAGTAAGAGGCAGAAACGTGATCTATCGCCTCGTACCAGGGCTGAAATCTTGGCACAAATTCATGCCAGTGATTTTGAAGAGGACATGAGTGAACCAGAATCCGAACCCTCTAAACCAAGTTCGTCACCCTTACTCAACCCTGAAAAATACTATTCCATTCGAGAGACGGAAAAGCGCTCCTCTAGAAAATTTAGAACCACGGCTTACACCTACACGGTGAAGTTTAAAGATTTCAAGGCCGACGTACCGTTGGAGAAAGCAGAAGGGTTCATCACCGAGATGTGGGATTCTTTGCTCACTTCACTTAAGCGACAATGTCAACCCAAAGAAGACGATCGCTTGACACTATCCATAGATCACGACGGTTTGAAATCCCCTGTTTGGATCGAGTTTAGCAGACCCGCAGAACTAACCCCTTCCAAAATCATGGACAAGATTCAACACGTACAACAATCTAATGACCAGTTTGACATCACCGATGGTAAAGCCACACTGAAAATGGCTCACGTCTCTCTTCCTCAAGGGACTGGACAACGCAATAAGGTGTTATTGGTGAACGAACTTCGCAGTACCAAAAAGAGCCTCGTCCAAATTCACAACCCTCAAGACCAGATGTGTTTAGCCCGTGCCATCGTGGTGGGACGAACCTATACCAACAAGAACGACACGGTAGAATGGAAAAGAACCTGGAAAACTATTCAACGATCCGATCGAGCCAAACAACGAAATGAAGCAGAACTCCTGTTGCAACAAGCTGGCCTGTCCAACGACACACCCTGTGGCATTCCTGAGATGCAAAAATTGCAAGATGCCCTAGCTCCACGCTACACCTTGAAAGTGCACCCTCAAGAAATGCGCGGACCTCTGTTGTTTCGAGGCCAAGACTTTAAGGACGGAAAATACATTCATGTCTATTATCACGATGAACATTTCGATACCATTACCAGTATCACTGGATTCCTGGGATATGTTTATTATTGTGAGAAATGTGACTATGGTTATAATAATCGAGAGCAACACAAACATTGTGGATCGAAATGCTCAGGATGTTTGGCTTCTTCACCCTGTCTGAGCGAAGAACCAGTGCCTTGTTCAACTTGTCTGCGCACGTTTGTCAGCCCTACCTGTTACCAACAACATCTGAAAACGCAAGGTTCACAGCAGAAATGTGCTTGTCAACTCCTGAGATTGTGCTCTACGTGTGAACAAGTCATACGTACCAATAATACCAAGGCACACATATGTTCAGGAAAGAAAAAATGTCACATTTGTCACCACATCGTGGACTTGGAACACCAATGTTACATGCAAAAATACCAACCCCCACCAGAAAAAGAGGACGGTCACAAGAAGAAAGGCAATTTCATCTTTTTCGATTTCGAATGCATGCAAGAGACTGGCATTCACATTCCTAATTTCTGCGTGGCTCATCGAGCATGCGAGAAGTGCATTCAAGAACCTATCTTCAGTCATTGCCCTCACTGCAGCAAGATTCCTGGAGGACGTGAAAAAATCTTTCGGGGACCGAACACGCTAGCCGATTTCGCTCGATGGGTCTTAGACCCCATCGACAAGACGTGGAGCCAAGAGGACATCGAACGTTACGGAGATCGTCATCGTCATGCCACGGTTATGGCTCACAATTTCTCCGGATACGATGGACAGTTTCTTTTGAGGTACTGTACGGAACAAGGCACCGAGCGTCCTAAGGTGACTTTGAACGGAGCCAAAATCATTTTCATGCAAGTGGGACAAGTACAGTTTAAAGATTCGATGAGTTACTTGGCCATGCCTTTGAGTCGAATGCCTAAAACGTTTGGAATGACAGAAATGGCTAAAGGGTACTTTCCACACTTTTTCAATACGGAAGCCAATCAACATGCCGTTCTACCCCATTTGCCTGAGGCTCACTATTACGACCCCGACAACATGCGTACCGAACAACGAGAAGCTTTCTACGCTTGGTACCAGTCTCATGCCTCTGACCCCTTCGACTTTCAGGAAGAAATGTTAAAGTATTGTCGTTCCGACGTGGACATTTTACGGCGTTGCTGTGGAAAATTTCGAGAACTGTTCATGGAACACGGAGGGGTCGATCCTTTGAAAGAAGCTTGCACCATTGCCAAAGCGTGTTCCTTAGTGTACCGCCAACGATTCATGCCTGAAAACACCGTGGCTGTCATCAGTCCTCAAACGACCCACTATGTCAAGCGTCAATACTCGGTCAAAGCCCTACGTTGGTTACATTACTTGTGCGACAAGGAAGACAAATGGATTCAGCATGCCCGCAACGGAGGAGGCGAAAAGACCATCGGAACGTATTCGGTCGATGGCTGGGACTTAGAAAACCCCAAGATCGTGTACGAGTTTAACGGTTGCTTATTTCACGGATGTCCCGTCTGTTACCCTGACCGTGACACTAAAAATCAGTTTTTGCAACGAACCATGGAAGACTTGTACCAGGACACTTGTCAGCGACGCCTAAAGTTAGAACAGCAAGGATACCAAGTGGTGGAAATGTGGGAACACGAATACGATCACCGTTTGAAAACCGATCCCGAGTTTAAACGTGCCGTGGAAAGTTACAAGCTGATGGACCCCCTAAACCCGAGGGATAGTTTGTACGGAGGAAGGACCAATGCCACCTGTTTGCTGTACCAAGCCGACGAAGAGAAAGGAGAAGAAATCAAATACTTGGACGTGTGTTCGCTGTATCCCTACGTGTGCAAATATTGTCGCTTTCCTGTAGGGCACCCGCAATTGTTGACGGAACACATCGACCTGAAAAACATTCGACAATACGAAGGCTTGATCAAGTGTAAAGTTTTGCCTCCCACGAACCTATACCATCCCGTCTTACCTCACCATTGTCAAGGCAAACTGATGTTTCCCTTGTGCCGTACTTGTGCCGAAACGTGCAACCAGGACCAACCTTGCCATCACAGCCAGGAAGAACGTGCCTTGACGGGAACCTGGGTCAGCGTTGAATTGTTCAAAGCTCTGGACATGGGATACCAACTGTTAGAAGTGTACGAAATTTGCCACTTTCCCAAGACACAACAATACCGCAAAGGTGACCCCACTCAGAAAGGCATTTTCGCCGACTACGTGGATGCCTTTTTGAAACTGAAACAAGAAGCTAGCGGCTATCCTTCCTGGTGTCACACTCCCGAAGACCAAATACAATTCAAAGAGAAATACCGGGAACAAGAAGGCATCACTTTAGACCACATCGAGAAAAACGAAGGCAGGCGATCGTTTGCCAAAGTGATGTTAAATTGCTTGTGGGGTAAAATGGCACAACGACCGTGTTTACCCAAGACGGAATATTTGACAGAACCTTCCCGCTACTTCCAGATGATTCACGACAAAACCAAATACATGAAACACGTGGACGTCGTTCGAGAGGATTTGATCTTGGTCAATTACGAAGAAGATCTGGACTTTGTACAAGACGACGCTTTTGGAAATGTCATCATTGCGGCTTACGTGACAGCTCATGCTCGCTTAAAATTGTACGAAGCTTTAGAACTGTTAGAAGAACGCGTCCTGTACTTTGACACGGACAGTTGCATTTACATCCATCACCCGATTCAACATCACCCTAACATCGAAGGAGACCGTTTAGGAGCCTGGACAGACGAGCATCCCGACGACAAGATTCTAAGTTTCGTCAGTGGTGGTCCCAAAAATTACGGCTACGAATACCGGGACAAACAAGGAGAAGTGCACACGACGTGCAAAGTGAAAGGACTGACTCTGAATCATCGTACCAGTCGAGTGGTCAACTTTGGGGTATTGAAAGAAGCCTTGCAATCGGGAGAGGATGGAAACTTTAAAGTGACCACCTATCAACCGAACAAGATTGTACGTTTACCCACTCACCACATCGTCAGTCGACCCTTGGAAAAAATCTATCAAATTGTGTACCAGAAGCGAGTTCGACTTCCCAATCATTTCACCTTACCGTACGGTCACGTCGGTATTGGTCTGTATATAAAAAAGGAACCCTAGGCAAGATCGATAGTTCATTGTGACTACCAAGACCGAGCGAACAAGATGAATACTTTCAGAGAAACACAGAACAAGTTGTTTAGAAGGGCACAATTCAAGTGTGAGGCTTCGGAAGTGGAATGCGATTGTGAGCCTTGCGATGGGTACGATGCTGTACCTTGTGACCTGAGCGATGCCGTAAAGCATCATGGGAACTTTAGTGCCCCTACCCCTATCATGGAAAGTGATGCTGTGCGTGTCAAACCTGTGGGATGCGAAAGTGATGCCGCTCGTCCTCTTGGACATTTTACTGGGTTTCGTTTTAAAGGGGAATGTTCACGTTCACGTCTACCCCCCTACGGATGTCATCCAGCCCTGAGCAAACTCCTACCCATGTCACTCAACCCTCATCGAAACGAACCTGTGAAAGACGAATATTCGTTCCTTGTGCGTTTGTCGGAATACTGCGACTTTGAAAATCGTCTTCAATCGTTCAAAGGAAAATGGCCTAAGTATCTGGGAGGACCGACCCCCGAAGAATTAGCCAGAGCCGGATTTTTCTACTTGGGCGAAGGAGATAAAGTCAAGTGCTTCAGTTGCGGTGTGTCACTTCACCACTGGGAACCGCAAGATTCGGCCTACGTAGAACATGCTCGATGGTCACCGAATTGTCATTACTTACCCTTAGTGGGACCGAGACATTGAAGTAACTTCTTACCATAATAATCTGTTCATGGATACTTTACAAGAGAACATTTGTGCTTTGCCCGTGGAGTTGAGAGAACGCATTTATCGAGAACTGGTCAAAATACAAGTGAAACGTAAAGAACAATTGCATCCGTTACGTCACCGGTGTTTGAACCACTGGTACCTTCAGGCTATACAAGGACTGATTGAGTTGAAAGTGTTCCATTGGACAGACATTGATCAACGACCTCCTGGTTATAAAAAGGAATGGTTTGGTATGGACGATTCTATCTACTACATTGTAAACGTACTGCATCGAATTCCAGAGGAAGAGTTAACGAATTACCAACATCTTTCATGCAATGTCAACTTGGTGAAAGAGGAAACTTCTGAACGAATTGTAATGTGTAGATTAGTGGTGAAACGATTTAGATTTGACAATGAATTAAAACCATGTTTGTGCAAAGAGTACATTTCTTGTGTCAGACCAAAGAGAATTTAGTATAACCTATTCATGGATACTTTACAAGAGAACATTCGTGCTTTGCCTGTGGAGTTGAGAGAACGCATTTACCGAGAGCTGGTCAAAATACAAGTCAAACGTAAAGAACAATTGCATCCGATACGTCACCAGATCTTTAACCACTGGTACCTGAAAGGTATAAGAGAACTGATTCGTCAGAAATTCTTTCAATGGTCAGACATTGTTCAAAACTTTGAGGTCGCTAATGATCGACATGTTCATGATTATGGTTACTTCGAGATTCACCTAGTGCAACGCATTGAGGAAGACGAGGTAAAGGATTGCCAACATATTTTACGTGGAATCTGCTTAGCGGAAGAGGAAACACCTAAACGAACTCTGACGTTTCGGTTACAGTATGCAAGATTTAGATTCCCTACTGGAGAACGAAGATCTCTGGCTAGAAAGTACGTGTATTGCATCCAAAAAAAAAGAGAATATAAAAACAGGCTGCCATGCCACGGTTTATGTCACATGTCATCCAACAGATTCCGTGGAAGGAACTCAATGACCATATTCAAACCGTGGATCATTACCATCAATTATTACAAGAACTTTATCCATTCAATTTGGGACGACAAGTGGTGTGTGTCTTAGTGACTTGTTTTTTGGGATTTCGTTTACCAGCCGATTCTTTGTGGACTCTTTACGATCAGTACTTACCACCTCCATGGCCTTAAATGGTCACGAAAAACTCCTGTTTGCTCAAAACCTTGCGGTTTCATCTGGATACTTCTCGACCTCAACAGGAAAAAAAGATTCGTCAACTTTTAGCTACCCAAGACGTGTATGACGATGTGTGTGTAGCTTGTGACTTACACCCTCATTGGACAGATGTTCGTGACTGGAAAAAGGGGGGTTTTGAGGCTTGGACCCAAGAAGTGGCCCAGTATGCACAAGAGTTGTTCAAGGAAAAAAGTTACTTTTCAACCTGTGTTAGTGACGGTGCCAGAAGAACCCGTCACCGAGAACAACCACTCACTTCAGGACAGGACTGCCATGGACATTCCTGAAAGGTCATTCCGGGAGGACACTTGTGTGACAATACCTCATGTAGAGACTGTAAGAACATTACACACTGTCCCTAGGACATCTTGGTTACCCAAAACATGTTGTACAGACACTTGTTTATATTCCACTTTGATCGCTTTGCTGTGTTTTATATTCCTGTACATCACTATTTGGGTTGTATGTATTTTTGTCTTTCGTGTTCATATTTGAAACATTCAATAAACGTGTTCTGAAAAAGTATATAAACTCTTGTCTTGTTTGTTTTTCGTGTCACAAGTGACATTTCTCATACCATGGCTACCTCTGCTGTCTCTGCTCCCTCTTCCTCTACTGTCAAAGTCATCGACGAACACTTAGATCGTGCCAGTTGGGAGGCTTTGTATCTTCGCCATCCCTTTAACATGCTCATTGCTGGACCTAGCGGTTCAGGCAAAACCGAATTCGTCAAACGTTTGATCGAACATAAACATCATTTGATCGATCGACCCCCTCAACGGATCGTGTGGTGTTACAAAGAGTGGCAATCGGCGTACAGCCTCTTGCGAGAAAGTCAAGGCGATTCCATCGTGTTTGTGGAAGGCATTCCTAAAGAAGACGACGGCATCGTCTCTGACTCCCGTCAAACCCATTTGGTCATTTTTGACGACATGTTAGGAGAAGACGAAGAAGAAATTAAATTGTGGTTCACGCGCAAAGGGCATCACCGTAATGCCAGTGTCGTTTACATCACCCAAAATTTGTTTCAACAAAGTAAAGCCCATCGCACCATCAGTCTCAATGCACATTACGTGGTCTTGTTTAAAAGCCCTCGAGATAAATCGCAAGTGCAAGTCTTAGCCAAACAGTTAGGAACGCCTTGGCTGACTCAGGCGTACGACGATGCCACTCAAACGCCACACGCCTATTTACTCATCGATTTGAAACCTACCACTCCCGAGGATCTGCGATTTCGTACCCACTTGTTTCACCACTGGTGCCAAGACGGAGGGCCTGTCCTGTACACGTCTCCGTCCTCGACTTCATTTCACTCCCCATCAAAAAATCTATAAAAACCTCAGACCCTTTTTCGTCTGTCTCACACTCAGTGCGAACATGACGTCCCTTCAGTCGCATCTTCCCGTCAAATTGATTCGTGCCTTGTATGGCATCAGTCGAGAAAAAGATCCACAAACACGAGCTCGTGTCTTAGAAGCTAGTCTCAAAGAAGTCTTACGATGGTTCACGGTGACAGCACGTCAAATACTCCAAGGAATCATTCAGATTCCTCATCAAACCCAACGCTTTTTCGATCGAAACAAAGTCGCTTTGGTCCAACTGGCCGATCCCCGCATCGACACTCAAACCAAAAAACAAATCATTTTGAAACCTGGAGGGAGCGGTACTTTAGGAGGGGTCATCATTCGTTCACTCTTAAGATGGGATCCTAATGCCCCCAAAGTTATCCCCAAGACAAAAGTTCAACGAAGCCCCAAGAAGAAAAAGAAAAAGACCAGGTCCCCAAGAAGAATAACTTCTCCAGTGGCAGGACCCTCCTCTTACCAGACACCACCCCGGAAAAAGAAAAGAAGCCCCCAAAAAAAGAAACAGAGAAAAAGTCCTCAGCAAAAGAAAAGTCCACAGAAGAAAACTAGTCGCAAGAGAGGCACTTCGGCCAGGACGCAGCCTTACACTCGCAAACCACGACCTGCCACAGCGGTGACTGCGTCTCCGGCAGCCTCACGTTTATCCACTTCTCCGTTGATGTCACCAGGAACTGAAGAGTACTTGGAGACGTTGATCACACCAAGAACTTCTCCGTTGATGACCCCCAAAAGAACTTCCCCAGTGGCAGGACCTTCCAATTTAGCGGCAGTGGCTGCTGCTCACAAAGTACCTTCTCCCAAAATCAAAGTCCATGAAAGATCGGGCATGTTGCAAAGTTTACTGGATTTGTCCAAGCAAGAACTGGCTCGATTTAGGCCGTTACGTACCCCTGCACGACGTGTCATGCCTGTCCTCAAACTGATACGACGTAAAGACAATCAGTGGCGACGCGTTCCAGTATAAAAAAGGCCTGTGACCGAGTAGGATATCAGTGTTTTTTGGTGCTCCTGAAGACTCAAAGATGTCACCCTCCAGAAAACCCCAAGGAAAGAAAAGGAAAGGACTGCCACCACGTTTAGCCAAACATGGGGACATGTTATCTGTCCTGTCCAAAGCTTCTCCACCCCTACGAAAAAAACTCATTCAAACGGCCTCCAAAGAGGTCATCGATACCGTGTGCGAATGTTGTTTGAACGTTTTGAAAGGCACGATCCCTTTGTCCAAACACCAGAAACAATGCTTAGGCAAACATCGTCACGTTCTTCGGAAAATGGTTCAAAAGAAAATTCCCATTCGTCAAAAAAAGAAGATGTTGGTCCAACGTGGAGGCATTTTGCCTCTCTTGTTAGGCCCCATACTGAAAGGAGTCTTGGGAACCATGTTGGGAGGACTGGTGGGAGCAAGATAAAAAGGCCCTCGGAAGTCCCAAGATCTCAGAATCGACCGCTGACAACCCCATGGAAGGACGAAAACTAGCTTTAGTGCCTTACAAACGATGGATGGAATACCATCGGTGGCAAGAACCCCGCATTTACCTCCCAATCCCAATTTGAGCGAGATGTCCCAGTTACAACACGAATTGCAATCCTTGATGGATCGCCAAGATTTGTCCGAAACAGAAAAATCGCAAAAGTACGGTCAACTCTTGCAAAGACTGCAACTCTTTCACCAGAAAGCTTTAGACGAAACAGCTTTACCCACTCTGAAAGATTTTAAGACCTTGATGAAAAGTCCAGCACCATCATCATCATTACCACCACCACCACCACTACTGTCATCCCCAACCGTCACCAGAGATGCTACCCCACGAAGACCTGAGGAAGAAGAGACGCGCGAAGTGTTTCAAACACCGTCAGCAGCTCCCATTTCGAGTAAGATTGCAGCATCCTTATTGACCCCGTCCCCCACACCCCAACGAGAAGAAATGAAAGCTTGGGTTAAAAAGATGATGTCCACACCTCCTTCGACAGAAGTGAAAAAGAAAGAAGGGAAACCAGAAGCGAAAAAAGAAAAGAAAACCAAAGCCATTCCATTGCCACCTCCACCACCACCACCACCACTACCTTCGACTTCTACTCCCGTAGCCCATCGGACACGTAAATCCGTTTCCAAACCACCCTTTCGACCCACCCAAAGTAGCATCACCGAAGAGTGGGTGACTTATTAACACACCAACACAAAAATGGAAAAAGTCTTAGGCAGCATTTACTACGATCCCTCGTATCCTGCAGGTTACGCAGGAGTTCAAAAATTGTATCGTGCTGCCAAAACGCGACTGAAAAGTCTCCGTTTACCTCAAGTGCAACGATGGTTACAAGAACAAGCTACCTACACTTTACACAAACCCATTCGACGCAAGTTTGCCAGAAGTCGCACCCAAGTGGAAGGCATCGATCATCAATGGCAAGCCGATTTAGCCGATGTCTCTCATTTGGCCAGCTACAATCGTGGCTACAAATATTTGTTTTGTGTCATCGACGTCTTTTCCAAATTTGCCTGGGTCGTGCCCTTGACTTCCAAATCCAGCAACGAGTTAGTGCGAGCCCTGCAACGGGTGTTGAAACAAAGCGGTCGTCACCCTCTTCGATGGCAAACGGACAAAGGCACCGAATTTCTGAACCAAGCTTTCCAAAAAGAATTAAAGAAACGTGACATTCATTTTTTTACCACCGAGAATCCCGAAACCAAAGCCAGCATCGTGGAACGTTTTCAACGCACTTTGAAAGAACGCATGTGGAAATATTTTACGCATCACCACACTCTGAAGTACATCGACATCTTACCGCACCTGGTGCAAGCGTACAACCAATCTTACCATCGAAGCATCGGACGTGCCCCGCAAGACGTGACTCCCGACAACGAAGTGTTGGTGTTTGAGCGCCTGTTTGGTACGTCCCCGACGAGGGCTGTCCCCAAGAAAAGTGGAGAGTTGGTCGTAGGAGATTGGGTGCGCATTGGCAAAACCAAACGCACTTTCGACAAAGGTTACTTACCTAACTGGACGACCGAATTGTTTCGCGTCACTGGACGAGTGCATGGCCGTCATCCTACCGTCTATAAATTGGAAGACATGAACGGAGAAGTACTCAAAGGAACGTTTTATTTGCCCGAGTTACAACGTGTCACCAAAAAAGAAGACGTGTACGACATCGAAAGCATTCTCGAACGCAGAACCCGTAAAGTGGGCAAACGACGTGTCAAAGAAGTCAAAGTACGTTGGAAAGGATATCCACCCAGTTTCGATTCTTGGATCGACGCTTCGCAAGTCATCGACTATAAAAAGAAGAAGTGACCATCATGCCCTTTCACACAGCAGACGCAGCTACGTCGACCAGTCCTTCTTCCCCTAGTTCTTCTGTGCAAGATTTACAAAAACAACCCTTGTGGGTGTGGTGTGGAGAACGTGTGCCTAAAACGCAAATCGTCTTTTTCTGCCAAATCTTCGTGGTGTACTGTGTCATCGGGGCAGCCATTGCCAATTTGAGTTTGCAACAAGGAGACAAACAATTGTGGACCATTTTATTGAGCAGTTGCATCGGTTACCTGCTTCCCAATCCCTCCCTGAAATTCTCCTCAAACGGGAACGTTGTGTCCAGTGCCAGTGTCAGTGCCAGTCACCAGTCCAACCACAATCAGAACCCCATTTCGGGCGGAGACACGCCTCTGACGTCCAGTAATATCCCCTCGGACAGCCACAGAACTCTAGAATTATGAGTCACCAAAACCAATTTTACTTAACTTTACCCAGTGACAGTTCCATGGAGGTGTTTCCCAACAACACGTTGTGCTGTTACACGGCCAAATTACCTCAGGCCATCCCCTTAGATCACGAAGCCCATTGGGAAGTGGCTTTAGTAGAAATGATTCACCCGACCCAAGTCCTCAATGTCGTTGCCAATCAAAATAAATTTGTGGTGGAAGTTTATGACGAACCATTGAAAAAGTGGATGAATGACAATAACAAATATCCCCATAAAAAACAAAACAAAGTCAATCCAAATTGGACCGACTATGAGTTGTCCATTCCCTCAGGCTATTATTTTAGTGGTCAACATTTGGTCAACACGATAGCCACCAAGTTTAATGGCGTGTTTGGGGAAGCTTTTAAGAATGTCAAGACCAAAGCTGTCACCATGGAATACCACAAAACAGCTCGTCGCTTCCTGATCAAATTTCCTGAGGGGGACAAAATCATGGGTTTCCATTTTACTGATGATGAATTGTTTGACATGTTGGGTGGTGACGTGAAGATGAAGAAGAAAACAGAACAAACACTAAAAGAAAAAACCATCATTCACGACAACGATTCTTTTGTCAAGTATTTTCGTACCCCGGTAGAACTGAACCAAGGACTGAATTTGATGTTTGTGTATTCCGATGTGGTGGAATACAACGTGGTGGGACACACCTCCGTGCCGTTACTGCGTGTCATTCCTTTCAAAGTAGATTCTGCCACGAACGCTGACGAGGAAGGTGGTAACACTTACCACGTCCACCGCGAATTTGTACATCCTCACTATTTGCCTGTCAGTAAGTCGTATTTGGACACGGTCAACATTGCTATAAAAGGAGATCTGGGACAAAATATTCCATTCACCAAAGGAAAAGTCACGGTGAAACTCCATTTTCGAAAACGGTTCTCTCACGACTCGTAAGTAAGTCATGTATCCAGTGTACCGAGGGGTTGCACGACAGCGAAGACACGGTTTAGGAGACATGTTAAAATCGGCCTTTCGTTCGGTGGCTCCGGTGTTGAAACCGATGGTGACACGCGGATTGCACGCCTTGAAAGATGCGGCACTGACGCAAGGCAAAGAATTTCTCCAAAATGTCATCATCGACAAACAAAACCCTAAAGAAGCCTTTATGAGGGCTGGCAAAAATGTCTTGCTGCAAACGGGAAAAGACATTTTGGGCCGACGAGACACACCTATAAATGCCCTGCACGCTACCGAGTCAGGCATTCAGCAAGGACAAGGCAGAAAGAGACGACGAAGAAAACACTCTTTCACCAGACTTCAAGCGAGAAAGGCCAAGAAAAGAAGAACCGTTCGAGACTTAGACGTTTTCGATTATTGAGAAAGAGAAAAAAATGATGCACCGAGAGTCTTGTACTTGTTCCAAGACGGAACTGGATCTGTTTGCCATGCCCCCCACCATGATGACCATGCAAGAATCCCAGTGGGTGGAATTTAATCCCGTCTCCTCACTGACCGATTCTGCTCCCATCGAGTTTGAAATCAAAGGACAGCCCGAAGATTACATCGATCTGAATAGCAGTTACCTGTACTTGAAAGTCAAAGTAACCGAAGCGAACAACGGTGCCATAGACAATGATGATGTAGTAGCTCCCGTCAACAATTTCATGCATTCCTTGTTTAGCGAAGTGGACTTGTACTTGAATAACAAACTGGTCAGCAGCAGCATGGATACTTACCCTTATCGAGCGTACCTGGAAAATCTCTTGACGTACGGAAAAGAAGCCAAGAACACTCATCTAGATGCTTGCGTGGTATGGAAACCTGACCAAGCGACTAAGTTCAACGGCGTTGTACTTGCTGGGGATGCTTCAAATCCAACGGGATTTGTAGAACGACGAAAGAAAATTCATCTAAGTCGTAGTTTAGAACTGATGGATCGCTTGCATTTGGACATGTGGTTACAAGAAAAGTATTTGCTGAACGGGGTGGATATCCGCTTGAGACTGAATCGCAGTAGTGCTGCTTTCCATTTGATGGCTGCTGGTGATGCCACTTACAAAACCTTCATCCAAGAAGCCAGACTCTACGTGCGTCGCGTAGAAGTGTTACCTAAAGTAGGTAACGACATCAGTCAGACGTTGAGCAGAACAACCGCCAAGTATCCCATACGACGCGTGGAAGTGAAAACGTTCACCATTGCCTCTGGACTCCGATCCAAGATCGAAGATCATCTGTTCCAAGGACAGTTACCCAAACGTTTGATTGTTGGTATCGTCAAGAATTCAGCTTTCAATGGTGTCTATAACGAAAATCCTTTTGAGTTTAAACATTACAAAGTGTCCAAGATCGAAGTCAGTCGCGACGGTAAGACCTTGTGTACCCGGCCTTTCGAACCTGTCTTTAATGACGCCGATAGGACTAAGTCGAATTACTTGAGATCGTACTTGTCCCTGTACGAAGCCACCGGCCAGTTAGGAACCAACACCAGTCACGGCATTACGTACGACGAATATGACGGAGGCTATACTTTGTGGGCTTTTGATTTCACTCCTGACCAGGGCAGCGACGAGGGACATTTCCACCCTATAAAATCTGGCCAGATTCGTGTGGAACTTCAGTTTGCGAGTGATCTACCAGACACAGTGAACGTCATCCTGTATGCAGAATTCGATAATACCATAGAAATCAACAGTTTGAGAGAAGTCATTCTAGATTATTAGAAAGCCATGGAAGACTGTTATCCCTCTTTACCTAGTGGAGAAACTTTGGACATGGAATGTGAGGAGACCGTAGAAAAAGAAGAAGTGATCATGATGAAGTCAAGATGGCCAGAACAAGAAGCCCATTTAGTCTCCTGTTTTGCCAAACACTTGGTCGACAAAATGACGGAATTGATCAAGAAAAATTGTTATGGATGTCAAAACGATCATCCCAGTCAAATTCAACACGATAAATGCCTGATGTTAAGCCAAGAAGAAAAATTGGACGAGTATCTGGACGAAGCTTGGAGTCTCATCTCGAACAAAGACGTGTTGCACCAGTGGTATAAAAACTTGCGTGAACATTCTTGTCCACCATTAACCACTCAAGAGATCCATCGTATCGAAGCTCTCCTGAATCAGAGTGAGAAAACAGAACGAATAACCGTTTATTCGTCAGACATTTTCAAGCAAAAAGTCAGGATCGAATTGACGACTTATTATTACCTGTGAAGAAGAAGAAAAAACACAAATCAATGGATACCTGGGAACTTTATTACCTTTTGAACCACAGTTCGTATACGTCTTCTTGGAATCCTGTCGTCTGTGCTAAAGATGAACTCCCTCATCGCAAACCTAAAGACCATCAAGCTTACGTGATCAACACGGACGACAGTCATCTCCCAGGAACCCACTGGGTAGCCGTCTACTTTCCTCAAGAAGGATGTGTGGAATATTTCGATTCGTACGGATTGCCCCCTTTGGAAGACGATATCATCGACTTTATGAGAAGAAATGCTCAAACCACCCGATTCAATAACGTGAAATTACAAGGCACAGATTCCTTGGTGTGTGGACAGTACTGTGTGTATTTTCTGCATCATCGCAGCCTGGGCTATTCCTTAGAACATTTAGTGACTCATTTCGATCCTCGTTCTTCTGCTAGAAACGATGTGAAAGTAGATCGATGGTTCTGTGACCATTATGCTTATCTTTTGTCTCAAGCTAGGAAACGTAGTGTCCATCAATGGCCTAATGATTTCCAACAGTGGAAATCACAATTTCATTCACAACGTTGTCAGCCCTGTTTAAAGTAGATTGTCAATGGAGAAAAAAATGTTAGTGATTTGAAAAAAAATTGTTTGATGTTGTAGTGTTGGATTATTGTTAAAAAATGTTAGAGTTGTTGTTGTTTAGTGTTAAGTGATTTTTGAATAAAAAATGTTGTGTTTTGAAAAAAAATGCCTTTGTGGTTTGTTTAGCTATAAGAATGTTGGATTGATGCTCTTTGATTTCTTACTATCCCTCTCATTACACTCACTAAACGTTGCGGCTCGAAAACCGTGTGGGGGATGTTTTCCTTCACGTCCGCGCTTTGACTTTAAGAACCGGGGTTGTTCCCAGTCTAACCATCCATTGTCGACTCATCCTCCTACGAAGATGTGCTCCAAACTAGCTAAGCTCAACAAAGCCTACGTGAATTTGCATAGGGTCAGACACAGTCTGATACCGAAGCCAGAAGAAATAGAGAATGTGAGAATGTTAAAAATCACTGAAGACCTGATAGAAGAGCTCTTCAGAGAAGAAATGAACAGGGAAAAAGAAGAATGGACAGAGAAGTACAGACTTCAGAGACAGCAGCAACAGCAGCAACAGCAGCAACAACAACAGCAGCAACAACCTGAAGCTGACAGAGGCTTTGTCGATTGCCGTATCGACACCAAAGAGTTCTTCTTCTCTTTCCGAAGAAGCAGACCTATTGCCAGAAAATCTATCCTCAGAGGACATCGCATTCTTAGAAACTAAAAAAGAATGCCATAGCAAACAAAAAAACAGCCCTTTTCAGGGCTACCCAATACTCTAGAAAAGAAATAACGATTAATTTGCCAATGTGTGTAGGTAGAGTAGTGTGAAAATAAACACTAACTCTTTTAAAAAATGTGAGGGTATGTGTTGGTGTGTTTGTGTTTGTAAGAGCTCAAGTAAGTTGGTGTGGATAGTAGATTAAAATGATGTTTTTTGGTGTTTGAGGTGTATATTTGGAGTTAGATTGAATTGCTTTGAGTATGTGGATAGTCTATTGAAGTGATTTATAAAAAATTTTAAAATAGTGATGGGTAGCATAAAAAGTGAGTGAGTGTTTCTTTTAGGTCCGCGCGTTGTTGTTTTTTGGTCATGATCTAGGTAAGATGAATTTTATGTTATTAGGGGGATGTTTTCCATCACGTCCGCGCTTTCAGTATAAATTGAAACTCGTTCGGCAGTCCAGCTACCCTTGTTGATTGATCAACACCAAAACAAAAAAATGAACACGAGACTTGAGAAACTGTTGGAGCTTCATGTGCATCTGGAATATGCCAGGCGCATATTAAATGAACTGGCCGCGGAAGCCATTGTCGAGGAGGGAAGGATAAGAGAGGAGGAAAGAAGAAACAAAGAAGAGGAGGAGAGAAGATATAAAGAAGAAGAAGAAAGAAGATATAAAGAGGAAAGAAGAAACAAAGAAGAGGAGGAGGAAAAGGAGAGAAGAAAAAATTTCAAAATCCCAGAGAGCGAAAATTGGGATTCTGAAGCGACATATCCTGCCTCTGCTCTCTCCCCCCAAAAGGTAAAAAGTAACTGGGGGATAAGATGCGTATGTGGCGCCAGGCCTGGAAGGTGCCACCATTAACCAGGTGCCCATGAAGTTCCAAACAAAACAGCCCTTTTCAGGGCTACCCAATACTCTAGAAAAGAAATAACGATTAATTTGCCAATGTGCGTAGGTAGAGTAGTGTGTATATAAACACTAACTCTTCTTTAAAAAATGTGAGAGTATGTGTTTGTGTGTTTGTGTTTGTAAGAGTAAAGGTATGTTTGTGAGAATAGTAGATTATGGGTTTCTTTATTGTTTCTTAGCAAATGTGGAGAGTATAGTTTGGGTTATATTATACGAAATGAAAAAGTAGGGGGATGTTTTCCTTCACGTCCGCGCGTTGTTCGGTCATGATCTAGGTAAGATCCATTTTATGTTTTAGGGGGATGTTTTCCATCACGTACGCGCTTTCAGTATAAAACTAACAGTGTTGGCCATTGGAACCCATTCTACGGAATAAGCAAACAAGAAGATGCCAGCAGCTTCAGCTTTATACAACGATCTTATGGGAAGTTGGTATTGGATGGTGGATGGATTGAGTGTAGTAGAAAGGGTTGAACAGGAATGGAGGTATGCAGTGACAAAAGACTTCGTCTCAAGACAAGTAACCAACCTCCACTTATCCGTAAATATTGTAAAAGAAATGATAGAGGATGAGGAGAAGAGAATCAGAGGTTTAATTAACCCACCGTATGTCAAAGTGGGTAAGTTAAAAGAAGCGATAGATCATGTGACGAGTGCAAGGTTCTTTCTAGAAGACATTGTAGAATGGACAGATTGGTGTTTCGCGAAGTGGGGGTTAAAAAAACTTAAGAAAGCTGAAGAACTAATGAGGAATGTGCTGACCAAAGAGGTCAAGAAGATCAAAGAAAAGTGGTCCAATGAAAGAAAAGAAGAAGAAAATAGAAAAAAAAGGGATGAATTCGAAAAACTGAACACAAACTGGATGAAAATCCAAGAGAAGTTCCGGGCCATGGGCCACCCGGACTGGCTGCCGGAAACAGAAAAGAAAAAGAAGAAAGGAATGATGGACAAAATAAGAGGATGGTGGAAGAAGTTAAGAAGTTAAAAGAAGAAGAAGAAAAACCCAAAGGCCCTTTTCAGGGCCAGCCATATATCTCGAAAAGAGATAGCCTTTCCATTGCCTACCCCTTTTTTTTTTTAAAAAAGTCCCATGTTCAATTTCCCTTGACGCTAATCAGACCCAAGATTTTTTTCTCCATGTTAAATTTCCCTTGTCGCTAATCGGACCCACGATTTTTTTTTTCTCCATGTTAAATTTCCCTTGTCGCTAGACAGACCCACGATATTTTTCTCTATGTTAATTTCCCTTGTCGCTAATCGGACCCACGATTTTTCTCCATGTTAAATTTCCCTTGTCGCTAATCGGACCCAAGGGTCTCTGTAATGCTAATTCCCATTGTCGCTAATCCGACCCCCTTTACTACTCTCCTAATCTAGTATTTCTAATACCGGAGAAGGTGGACAATTAAAAATTTAAATAGCTTCGAGCTCCCAGTCAGCAATGCCGACGGTCTTGGTGTATAATTAAATCAAGGTGAATGGTATAACACTTTAATAAAACATATCAAATGTATTCAATAATTTCATCGATAAATTTCTCAATCGCAATATCTTTCGAACGAATACAATCAATGACCTATTCACAGTTGCCAATTACTATTTCATTATATGAAAGGAAAGGTCTTTAGTGAATGTTGCTTTCAGTGTTGTCACTGTTACTCATCTGTCGATTTAGTGCATGTTTCCTTTAAGTGTTGTCACTGTTACTCATCTGTCGATTTAGTGCATGTTTCCTTTAAGTGTTGTCACTGTTACTCATCTGTCAGTCTTTGTCCGCCTCGTTTCTCTTTGGTTCTTCCAGTACCCTTAGGTGGCGCTCTACAGTTTCGTATTTTTTTAAAGAAAAAGACTTTCCCCTGGTTTCTTCACTGGTTATACTGGCTATTTAAAAAAAGACCTTGTATATCTTTGGTATTGTTCCAAGAACCTTTAATTCCCTTTATTTTGGTATACGATTGATGGATGTAATATGGGTTATAGAGCATACAGATTGGCCTTACATCAGATGTGCATCTTTCAAAAAACTGCTATCTCCACTTGGTCATTTTCACTTCCTGGACTTCAGAGGTAAATTGTAAATTGTTGTTATTGTTGTTGTTGTAGGGTTTAACGCCATTTTTCAGCACAAGATAGGCTATGTATGCTGCCAGTATTAATGGTGGAGGAAGAACCCGGGAAAACCCCGGAAAGAACCACCGACCCACGAGAAGTAAATTGTAAAAAAAGAGCAGATAACTTTTTTTTACATGTTATATAATTATTAATTCATCCATTGCACTTTCAGAGGCTGGTATTGTCTAGTTGCACAAAATTAATTTTCCTAATTTTAATATGTGCTAAAGATAGTGTACTTTAGACTAATTAAGGGTGATTGTTTGAGCATGAGGGAGCAGTCATTTTAGTTAGCAGTGTGCTTAGATCATGTACAATTTCCAATAGTACAATATCCAAAGTCAGGCCACATTGATTGATTGATTGATTGATTGATTGATTACTTAGATTTACGTCGCGTGCGCCCAAAAGGGCATGTGCGACGAGTTTATTCTCGAACACCGGGATGCTAAATGTTCCTGGGGGAAGTAATTAGTGCCTCATCCCACAGGCGTTTATGTGCTCAAGGAGCACTGCTAATTTAGCCGTTAGGTCGTAGGACTATATGTCCCTAACGAGCTGAATGAAGGGCTTTCACGAGTGGGAATGGGCCATACATACACTCATGTTAACAAACAGCTGATTTCAGTCAGTTATTTTCCTACGTCCCAACAATCGGAAAAATTCTAATACGAAGTGTACGTTGTAGATGCCCTACAAATTTTTTAATAACTAATATGTCTGAGCGACATATAAAAAGTTTGGTCCTGTTAGATTATAAAAGGTCTGAAAATTGAAGCAGTGGATTGAAGGATCAAGTCAGTGTACATAATAGTTTTATCAAAACGGGATACCAAGCCAAAATGGTTCCCTGGATAGGAGGCAGTATTGGTAGTTCTTAGAAAGGCCTTTTAAGCAAAACAGTTCCCCGCAATCCTTTTTCCTCTGGGATAATTTTTGGGAAATGATAGCTGTGTAGCATAGAAATGTAGTTAGCTGCTTCTACTAGCTGCTGGACTGGGTAGTTCTTGTAGGCCTCTTGATAGAATTGACCTATCGCCAGTTGTCAATCATTCTTACACCATAGTGCCACTCGCTATTCGTTCATTTTTGCTTTTATTTACGTTAGGCGTTTCATGCGCGCGTTGCACTCTTATGTCCGACTGAGGCAAAGGAGGTAGTGACCAGGAAGGCAGGCGACCATCTGAGGCAGGAGTCCGCTCATTCCAGGGTACTGGTCTAAATGGATGTACTTGCACGAATTTTGAGTTTTGGTTTTTGTGTCTGAAATTGTTCTAAAGATGAGCTAGGTTGGATTGAATAGAAAACTGTGCCGCTTTAGTGTTAGTACGGTTTGTAGAATTAGACCGCAGTATTACTTTGGTTATCTTTCATGTTAGGACTAGGTAAGAGCGGAGATTTTTAAAAAAATTAAATTTTTTAATTTTTAATTTTAAATATATTTTGTTGAATTTTAAAGATATATTTGGGATTTAAGAAAACGGGAATCTTAGCTGAGTATTCAGGTCCCTACGGACGTATCAAAAGCGCCCGTCTGTTTATGTATATTAATCTGGTTTTAGAGAGTATTTGGCTGGGTTATGTCTGTTTTACAGTTTGTTATTTTTGAGCTAGTGGGACACCCTTGCTGAGTACGCAGGTCCCTCAGGACATATCAGGGGTGCCCAACTGCTAGTGGAAATTTATTTTTAAGGGAGGTCAGTTTGTTTATTTTATGTTTTTAGGGTGTTTTATTTTTTTCTTTTTGCTTGGATGCGTCTAGGAATTTACGTATGTTTTGGTAGGTCAGATTTATGTTGGGGTTGTTATTTTTAAGGACTCTAGGTAAGCTGTAGGGGGTCCATTTTTTATGGAGGGGGTGTGCTTTTTGAAATTCCATTCTAGCTACCTGATATTTTGAGCAGCTATTGAATATATGTGGCAGGTCCCCAATGGTTTTGCAGTGATAGCAATTGATATTAGCATGCTTGGGTCCTAGATGTTTGCCAAAACTTCCTGCTAATTTTGTTTTTCCATTTGCGATACGATTGATAATTTGTTGGTCCAGGCTGTTCACTTTGGGTGGTTTGATGGACCTATTGGTTTCTTTTATAATGAAGTAGAGTATCCTGCCTTTGGTAGTGGAGTTCCAGTGCTCCTGCGATTTCTGGTTTATATAGTTTCTTGTTATGCTTTGGGCTTCTGTTATGCTATATCTGAGTGGGACAGGGTTAGGGTTCCCTAACATTTTTTTTTTTGCGACTATGTAGGCTAGCTCATTACCAGGGATTCCTATATGCGAGGGCATCCACATGAATTCAGCGATCTGATCCGCTATGGATAATTCCTTAAGCATATAGAAAGCTCTAGCCAAGAATTGCTCTCTTGATTTGGTGCTGTGAGATTTGATGGATTCTATTACGCTAAGTGAGCCGCTGATGATAACTGCTTTTGGAACTTTTTGGTCTTCAATCCATTTTAATGATTCTTTATTGCCCTGAGCTCTGTGGTGAAAGTAGAGCAGTGGCCTGGTAATCTGGATCCCATTTGTACGTTGAATTCGGGAATAACAACTACAGCTGCTGTTCTGGAGGGGGGGGGGGGTCGGTTGTTTTGGACCCGTCAGTGAAAATTTTTACGAAGCCAAAGTAGGTGTCTTGTATTTCCATTGCTATGATGGTTTTGAGTTCAGATTCTTGTTCCAATTTGTTACCATAATTGGTGACTCTAGTGTTGATCCTAGGGATAGGGTTTGTCCAAGGGGCGGGGTCAGGGGAGTGAGTATACTCTTCTTGTAGAGCAAGTGTTGGCAGCTTTTCCCTGAGTTCTAGGATTTGTTTGCCACCTGGTGGATTAATAACTAGTTTGCGGATAAACGGTTTGTTGCATATGCTAATGGTTACTTTTGTAGGATGCGAGTCGGGGTGAATTGTTAATCGATTGGAGTATCGGAGGAGAATTTTCTGTCTTCTTATTTTTAATGGCAGTTCACCGGTGAGGACTTGAAGTTCGTCCAATGATGTCGATGGTAGAATGACAGTGCAAACAGATAATGCTTTCCTTTGGATGGGCTCCAGTTTGCTCAGTAACGTTTGTTTCGCTGAGTTGTAAACTTGGTATCCATAATCTAGCTTCGACCTTATAAGTGTTCTATATATGGTTAATAGGGTTTCTTGATTGGATCCCCAGGTGGTCCCTTTAAGATTTCTTAAGAGATTAATATCTTTATTGCACTTTTGAATTAGTTGTTCAATCTGGTATTTCCAAGTTAGATGATTATCGATGAACATACCTAGGAATTTTACTACCTTAGCATATTTGATTAACTGGTTTTGAATATGCAAATTGGGGTAAATTATCTGGTTATTGCGTTTAGGGGAGAAGATTATGCTACCATTTTTTCATGTGAGATCTTAAAACCCCATTTATCTGCCCATCTCCCTATGTTATCTAGGCTTTTCTGGATTTCCTTGACTAATTGATTGCTAGCAGGGTTTCCTGCCCTCCAGATGTCGCTGTCATCAGCGAATTGGGAAATGTTAACCCGTTTTGTCGCTAGGTTGAGATCAAGGTCGTTAATCATGATGTTGAATAGCGTAGGACTGAGTACACTCCCTTGTGGAGTATCATTTTCAAGGGGGTATTCTTTTATGGTGGTGTTTCCTACTCTAGTTATTATTCTGCGACCTGTTAGGAAGTTTTCGATCCAGTTAAACATGCGTTCAATAATTCCAAATTGGTTGAGTTTTGCAATCAATCCTTTGGTCCAGAAAAGATCAAACGCTTTTTCAAGGTCAAGAAAGACTGCTATTATAAGTTGTCTGTCTGATTTTCTTTTGGAGTTGAAAGCTAGCTTGATGTCCGCTTCTAGTCTTAAAAGTTGATCTGTGGTGGAGCGTCTGTTACGGAAGCCACATTGGTTTTCTGATAGGAGTTTGTTACTTTCTAGGTGGTGTTTTAATCTGTCGGCTAGAATTATTTCCATCATTTTACATATGTTATTAGTGAGGGAGATGGGACGAAACGAGTTAATATTAGTAGGGTCTTTACCTGGTTTAGGGATCGAGATGGCAATTGCTTGTTTCCAGCTGAGTAGTAGTTTTCCACTTTGCCAAATTTGGTTGAGCAGTTTTATAATGGTTGTTGTAATGTTGTTTGGAAGATTTTTGTATATGATATATCCAATTTGATCTTTTCCAGGTGAGGTTTCTTTTCTAGACCCTAGCGCTATTTTCCATTCGTATAGGGTGATTTCGGAATTTAAATCTAAGTTATTGAACCCTAGGTCTTTAAAGAGGTTAGGAAGTGTGGTTTCAGCTTTATGTCTGTGTTCTTGGAAGTTCCTAGTGTGGTTGGTATTACTGCTCATGGCCGAGAAATGGTTAGCAAGTAGGTCAGCTTTGTCATGGTTGGTTGTATAATTTTTCAGCTTAGGTGTTATGTTAATAACTTTCCCCCGGATAGATTTTATTTTGTCCATACTTGTTTAGAGTTAGATTTGAGGTTCAATTTGGAGCAGAAGTGTTGCCATGTTTTTTCTTTGGATAACTTTTTGATCCCTTTAAAGGGCTTTTGTTTGTCTTTATATTGGATGAAATCTATTGAGTCTCTTGTTCGCTTATATCTGTTACGTGATTTTCTTTATCTCTATGTGCTTTTTGACATTGGTCATCCCACCATGGTACTGATTGTTTAGTTTGAGTGGTTTTTTTTGTTGTTTTTTTTTGTTTTTTTTTTTGTTGGGGGGAATATTTAGGGTAGCTGCATTAAGTATAGTATTAATTACGTTGTCATGGAATATTGTTATATCTGGGTCTTCGAGCTCTATGGTATTAATAGCGGCTAGGGTGTTTCTAAAGTTATCCCAATCAGCTTTATCATATCTTCATTTGGATGGGGCTTCATGGGGTTGTGCTGAACTGATATTTGGAGGGAGATTATGAGGGGGAGATGGTCGCTACCTAATTTGTTATCTTGATCAACCCACCAGTTTGTAAGTTGAGCTAGTTTGGGTGCGCATATAGTAAGATCGATTGCTGAGAGGGAACCATCCTCAGGATTAAGTCGAGTTTTAGACCCATCATTGAGTATGGTTAGGTTTGATTCAGCAATCCATTCTTCAATTAATTTGCCTCTTTCATCACTTCTACTTTCTCCCCAATGTTCATTGTGAGCATTGAAGTCGCCACAAATGATTAGGTTTCCAGGCTGGTTAGTGGAAATTTGTCGATAAGATTCTAAGCTGATTGGGTTGTCATTGCCACCGGGTCATATATATTAGTTATTATTATATTATTCGATCCAATGTTGACTAATACAGTTTGGATTTCAATCTTGTTATCGATGTATATTGGTATTGGGATCGTTAATGTTTCAGAGTAGGCCAGGGAGTCAGAAATATTGCAAGTCCTCCTCCTTTTTTCCCATTGCTACGACGTTTGAATATGCCTGGTGAGTATCTGGATATTTTGGGTATATGTTTCGGATTCTCTGGTAAGTGTGTTTCCTGGAGGCAGATTATGTCAGGTTTATTGATTGCGTTATTGATTTTGTGTATTAGTTCAGGTAGGTTTTTGGATAGGCCCCTGCAATTCCATTGCCAGATAGTATAGTTCTTATTAGTTGTGTTATCCATTGAGATTGGTGGTGGTTGTGGTTATGATGGTGGTCTGAGGAGTAATTGTGAGTTTAGCATGATAATGTTTGGTAACACTTGAGTTTAAGTGTTCTATTATGTTTTCTAATATGGGGCGTCTGGTGCTGTTATATTTAATTATCTCTTTGAACAGTTCAATCCACATCTGCCATGTGATGATGTTTTGATAACCTTGGTGGGGTGGGGGTGTATGACTGTTTCTTTTTTTTTTTTGTTGGTATTGTTATGGTTTTGATTTGGTTTCCTGCTGATTTGGTTTCAGATTTTGGTACAGTCTGGGGCGGATTAGTTTTTTTGTGGAGATGGATTTTCTTATGGTTGGAGTTGAGAGGTTTGGTGACTTCCTTTGTTACAATTTGATGGAAATTGTGTTGCTATTATCAATTGTTTTTTGTTTTTGCTGCCTGATTTTTCAAATGTTTGGCATTCATGAAGTTAATTATTTATTTTCTTTGATAATATAGAGGCATTCAGGTGATCTCGGGTGGTGGGGTTCTCTGCATTTGGGGCATTTGATAATTCTCTTTTTACATGCCTCTCTATGTTGACGTACTGTCCCCAATGTTGACAGTTGGTGCAGAATCTGGGTTTGTTGACAAAAGGTTCCAGTCTGTGTCTTACTCCGGAGGGACCTAATTTTATCAAGGTTGTAAGTTATGGGAAAATAAAATACTCGTAAATGGTGGATGATACTTATAAATTATAAAATAAACAACACCAAGACGTAGAATGTGTGACCGGTTTCGCTTTATTGCTTCATCAGACTGTCCTAAGTAATTACCAAAAATGCTTGCCTCTGATTACTGTTAAAATTACAGACGTTCAAATGTTCAAAATATTGCTCTTTTACTAGCTTTTCACCTAAATAATGTCCAAATAATTTAGAGTATTATTATCACTTTGCCAGTCCTGTATTATTATTATTAGTATTATTATTATAACAATTTATATATCTCATTGAATACAAGGGGTGTTCGACTTCAAAATTCACTAGTGTTATTTCCAGTTTTGAACTTAAGTGCGCTCTGAAGTTATCTGGCAAGTAATATCTTCTACTACAATTATAACTGTCGGTTTTTAACCACGTGACAGTACCGAACCAATCAGAATGGGCAGACCGAATCGGCCAACGAATCAGATGTGGCAAACTGGCAAAATTCAGTCTAGCGCATTTATTACGGTATCAACCACATATGAATAAGGTTTCATATATTTCAGTATATCAAACGTTTTCACATCTAACATCTTGCTCTGTACAAAACTCTGAGACAAAAACTCTGTATCCTAATGTGTCTATACAGGTTTCAGTAGCAGAAGAACAGTTCTCTAATGGATAAACTGTGGCAAACCAATGACAGGGTATAATGGTACTAACATAATTGCGGTTGAGAGGGAGGTTGCAACTATGCACAAAATAAATTGCATTACTCAATAAATTGAACACTTTTTAAATAAAAGTTAGTATATTTCAGATATTACGTTCGGTAACAAGTTCATTGTGTCTTCATCCGAGTGCCAATGTATATGAATCACATACCTGTAATATCGAACCATCGAGATCATGGGTCACAATCGAACAAAAATGTGTCCATACGAACCTGACATGAAGCAGCAGAGAGGGTGAACAGACCTTTTGCTAATACGCCATTTATGAAAATTAAAACCTCATACGAAAAAAATAAAATTATAAGGTCACTAACGCTAAACCAAAGCCTCTAACTTACCGAGAGTTTCTCTAATTGGGCTAGTTTATTTTGTTACTTTATCTTTGTCGTTCGTGTTTTTCTAAATTTTTATGTGTTTTCGTTTACCCACCGGACTTTTTTTTTATAGGTCGCACCATCTCTGCTGCTATAATTAAATCACTATTATTTCAATAATGACACCGGGTATGGAGTCTTATACAGCTAGATAAGCTAGAGAAAGATTAGAAGCAATCAATTTTTTTTTTTTTGCCTGTTCATGATTCTCTTAGACAAAAGTTCCAAGAACGTCAAGAACCCATTACAAAGGTTACTGAAAGAGTTGCAGAAGCTACTGAAGGTCTTCTTCCAACGTTAAAACAAACTGCTGAGCAAACTGAAAAGATAACAAAAAGAACTAAACAAACAAAAATATGTTACGAGATCTTCCAACTGAAATAGCTGCTGCTCAGCCTTCACCTGCTTCTCAGCTTGAAGAAGAACTTGAAGGTAAAGAAGAACTTGAAGGTGCTGTTGGTGGAGAACCAGAACCAAAACAAGCAACAAGAACTAAATCAAATTATAAATTTTCCTAGATGAATATTTTCTACCTACAAAATATTGAAGAGGTAAGATTACCTGCACTTGCCGTGCACAATTATGATAATAGAAAAGTATTTCTGAAACCTGAGTACGCTAATAAATATGTAAGTCGTGAAACCTGGTACAAGTGGATTTATAAAGCATACCATGAAACTGATAATGTGAAAAATGATGATCCAAAATATGTTGAATTTATTGATGGGAAAAATAAACAACTTGGAAGCTTACAACGATCGCAAAAACGGCAACAAATACAACAAAAACAAAAAAAACAATCAAAACAACAAGTACAAATAACATATGAGGAAGAACGAGAACCTGCAGCAGAAAACGTAATTGATGAAGCTTATGATAAATATTTTGGTCCAAAAACAGGAAACCGCCTTATTAATTGTCCTGACAGTTTTCTCGCCGATGTTGACCGATTAGAAGTTTTGATCGGAGGAAAACGCGCAGGAAATAATTCTCCAGAAATTATTAATGAAATATCTGATATTTGTCGAAGATTATTTACAGGCGGTGTTATGGATCGTAATGTTTATCATTCTCTCATTAATGAAATTGTCGATGATTATTACAGCGACTGAAAACAATCAGCATGTAATTTAGAAATGATTATAAATAATGCTCAACGTGGGCCTATATTAGATAGGGTGGAAAATTCACGATTGCCAACTTACAAAGCGATTTACGGAGATGGACTTGACGATGTTGTTCAGGGTTTATTTAAGAGAATAACCCCAAAAGCAATACCGATAGCAAAACAATTAGGGATGAAAGCTATTGAAACTATTCGTGATAAAGGTATTGGTGCTGTTGGTAATGTTGCTGGTAAAGCATTTTCAGCAATCAAAAAAAGATCAGCTCGATTAGTACGAAGAAAACCACAAGCAATAAAGTTACACAGTACTGAAAGTATGCCTGCAAAAATTAGTAAAATAATAAATCAAGCTGCAAATGAAAAAGTAGCAGAGATGGCTGATATACCCCAGTCAGAAAAAGAAGAAAAAAACAATAACGGCAAGTTTAATAGCAGGAAGTGGTCTTCGTGTTAGACGATAACAATTATAGTGAAATGTTCAAACGTATATATGATCCAGCGTTCGATATGGACGCACCAATTCTCAAAGATGAATCTATACGCGATTATCAGTATTATTCTTATGACGCACGACAACCAGATCAGCGTGGTCGAATTGAATTACAAGTTCAAGATACAAGCAAATACTTCTTACCCGCTGAAGCGTTTATTGAAGTAGAAGGGGAACTTTTGAAAGCTGATAATATAGAATATAATGCCGATGATATAATTAAATTCGTTGATAACGGCATCATGTCGTTGTTTGACAATGCTACATACATAATTGATGGAAAAAATGTTGAAAATTTTCAAAAAGCGTCGATACTGCTACAACACTATAAGGTCTAGCAAGATATTCTGATGATTATACAAGATCAGCTGGCCCGTCAATGATGTTTGCTAAAGACACTACTGACTTTCCTGACAATAGACAGTATAATATAGGACAAAAAAGAAACGCTGCAAGCACCGCTGATGTTGATTCACAACATGTAATGATTAACATTAATGCACGCTTCAACTTAGGTTTTACAACGCGTCGATCAATGTTAAAAGATAGTAGAAAATTTTTATGCGTGATTCCACAGTCTCACATGTTTGAATTTTGCAGAAATGTTAGAAATGCTATTTTCGGGGCCAAGCATACAGTTGTACTTGTAAGAAAGGCTACTGATGATGATGCTATTTGGCGAGAAGGTGTTGGCGTTGATGCTGGTAAAGTATTACTAACAAAGCTTTCGTTGTGGATGCCGGTAATGACTCCATCGCTTGCTGAAGAAGAAAAACTAATTGCTTTTATGAATTCAGGTGGTAAATCATTATTATCATGGTTAGCAACAACTTCAGACAGTGTTCAATTTACCGTTAATTGTTTATTCACGTGGCATATAACATCTCAGCAAAGTGTTTCTGCGCCAAGGCATATTTTCATTGTTTTTCAAGATAATGAACGAGTAAACTCCATAAAGAAAGTCCAATGATATTCGTCAAACGTGGAATTTGTGAAGTTTCATTGAGGATAAATGGACATCAAGAACCAGCTGAAGATATATTATTAAATTTTGAATTAAATCATGTAGCACGTGCATATCATCGGTTAATGTCATTTATGGGACGTGATCAATATATAGAAACTGGTTTACAAATATCACAACTAGATTTTACAAATCTGTATCCGATTTATTACTTTTCGCTGGAACATCTTGATTTATCTAGACAATCTGTCGTTGATATTCACTTTCGAGCTCGAGTAAATAGAGACGCTGGAGCTGTTCCTATTACAGAGCAGTTGCTGTTATACTCAGAGATAAAGCAATGTTGCTTGAAGGTGTCGGTGGACGAATGAGAGTTGTTGATGCTCCAGTAGAAAACACGTAATTAAATCGCTCACGATATTTATAATGTCATATAGTCATGTTAATGTCATTCTGACTCAGGTGAAAAAATTACAATCAAAACTTGCAAGTAAATGCAGAACAAAATTAACGTTAAAAAAGATATAATTTCTAGCGGCGGTCCAAACAAATTATCATTAACCAAGACTCAACTTAAACATTTTAATAAGGATTTAGAATAAAAAACCGGAGTTCAACTTCATCTTTCTCCAAGTTCCATTAAAGACTCAATTAAAGCAGACTGTATATTTCTACTTCCTGCGGGTATAACAGCTGTTATAGCCGCTGCAGCTCCAACCGTAGCAAAAGCAGCTGCACTTGGTGCTGTTGGAATCGCCGCTGGAATGGCATTAAAGAAAGCAACAGGACAGGGATTTAAAAAAGGGAGAAAGGCCTAAGATTACCAGGAACCCCTTATCGGTACGGAAAAGGTCTGAGACTTCCATGAACATTTCGTTAATTCTTCCAATGTCAAATTTTGATTTACTTGATCCTGCAAAAAATTAAATATCAAAAATTTTAGAAGTGTTTTATGGGTGATTAGTTACCTTTCAAACCAAACAATGTTGAAACGGGCATTATTAATCTCGATAATAGTTCTGGTTCAGGAACTCTTTGGGTGGTATACGCAATTGATCCACGTGGAATTGTTTATTTTGATTCGTATGGGTTGGCTCCACCAAAGGAATTTATAAATTACGTAAACACAACACAAACTCCAATTTGGTATTTAACATTACCAACACAAACAATAACCGATCCGCCAATATTTGGTCATGAAGTATCTAATGTGCTCAATGCTATATCTTCATCAACATTACCACCTCATATAGTCGTGCAAGATAATACAAGTAGCCGTTAATCGTTTTAAACAGATCTTAAAGTATAATGGTTTATATTTACGGAAGATCTTCTTCTTTCAAAGACAAGGGAAAAAAAGATAATATTGATTTGTCAAATCACGCGACTAAAGATGAACTTGCCGATATTATGAACCTTTCTGGAGTTGACCGAGATGAAATTTTTTCTTCAGTATAAAATATGGTGTTTTAAAGACGAGTAAAATCAAATGGAATGACATAGTTCGTAGAGTTCTCGGTGCTACTACGGATATTTCAGTATATTCTGACGGCGGTAGACTCAGAGACTCAAATATATCAATGGCAACTATTAGAAATGAAATTGCAAGAAGTATTGATAATCGTTTACGATCTACAGGTGATACAATGACAGGTGAACTCAGCATGAATGGAAATAAAATAGCTGTTTTTAAAAGATCCAACATCTGATGAAGATGCCGCAACAAACAATATGTAGACAATAACTATAATACAGTAGATACTAAATTAACCACGCTGCGAGTTGAGTATGACGCTCACGTAAGTATGTTTTTCAATCTTCGTAGACATTTTAGAAAAATTAATGAAATCGCAGAGGAAGTCTTTGGAAATATGTTGGTTGCTGACGTAAAACTGTCTGAAAATAGCACAAAACTCGGCGATATTAAAACAGCTATATCAGAAATTGAAACTATTAGAAAAAAAGCTAGAAGATTTTATAAGAGGAATTACTGATATCGTTAAAATTTAATCTGATTAAAATTCCCCACAAACAGATTACCAACATAGTATACACAGTGTCATCATGATTCTCAACATGTTCACATCAAAATAACACTATAAAACATACCGAAGTCACTGGCGTGTATAGGCTCTCCATGTTCAGCGGTGCAAAAATTTAATATATTTACCACTTATCCCTGGCATCATTCAACCGATAATATTTCTGGAACCGTGTCTATTAAAATTAAATTAACCGCAGCGTCTTACTGGTGGTGTCTGTAATGTGTGGCTGAAACACCTCAATTGATTACTTAAAAAAATATAACGAGCCTTCCGATCAACGTTCAAAGTTCTAGATACAATCAAGCACGTGAATGGCAAACAAAATAAAAAATATCGTTGACGAAGATACAGTAAAGGTAAAAAAAATATCGCAGACGTGTAGTTATCGTTGACATACTTGTTTATTCAGCGTCTGCTGTTATTACTGGAACCGGAGTATTGTTATCAACAACAACAATGCCATCACCAGCAGTTGTAACAATTTGTGTTTCAGCTGCAACAACAACTGCCGGTATTCTTAATATCATCGCAAAACAAATATGTACGTGTACAAATGCAAAATTGCATGATAATATAATAAAATTACACACAGCGACGTTAACATACTCCAAATTATCCTCTTTATTATCAACAAGCCTTAGTGATATAAAAATATCAGATTTTGAGTTCACGGAGATGATTAAAATCTACAAGGAAGTAATGATTCTGATATAATCCACGCCTGATTTAGAAAATCAGGATTTAAATAAGAATGTCAACTCCGAACGAGCTACTTCAGAAGATTGTAGTTAATACAACTCCGTCAAAAACTACAATAACATCAGTAAGCTCAAATACTCCAGAATTTAGTGTCAACTTTCCAACTGCAATTCCAGTGAAAGAAATCGCACTAGCACAATTACGAGTATACCATAGTTGGCCAAATATCAGATCAAAATCATTCGGATGATTACAGACGAATAATTTGCTTGTATTTGCAAATAAAAATAAAGATGATGGAACACCAGACTGGAATGTTGTCGGCATTCCAACAGGCAATATTGAAATCGAACAAATCAATGATGAATTGCAGGGCAAAATAAAATCTGTAACTGGAAAAGAATCAAAAATAGCTATAACAGTTCAGGAACCGACGTTATCAGCTGCAATAGAAATAAATTCGACAGATTATGTTGCAGATATTTATCAATCATCGATCAGGTAGGGTGGCCTGAAATTCCACCAGAGTATCATGGACGACCAGAACCAAAGTTAAATGATTTTTCAACCAACGAAAAGATTTCTAACAACTCCAGAATATCGAAAAGGATACTCGTGGAGTATTGATAGAACTTGCATTGCTTCTGATGGTACAAAACTTATTGATTTAGGAGCACTTTTTTGTAACCAATGAAAGGAGAAAACCAATCATTGACGAAAATTATACTAAAATGTATTTCTTCGAAGATATTACGTCTGAACACTCTAAATCACTTTCAGGTCTTCAAAATCTGTTTTCTTCTCTATCTCAGTATTATGATGATGATGATATGAAACAACAAGTCATTGAAACAATACAACATCTAAACTAGGTTACATCTGACCTTGAATATATCAATAAAATTATCGTTGAAGTGGTAAATTTCCGTGGTGGTGAATTTATTAATCCAACCTTTAATATAATAACGCTAAAACAGTATTATCTTAATCATTTTAAGTTCACCGATGCAGTTCTACTGAAATTTGTACTACCAGGACTCAACGATGAGCTAAAAAAAATTATTTAACGATCTTATCAATGAAAACTTTCCTAAAATGGTAGAGTCATGGAGAAAAATAGCCCCACCAGCATCTCTTCTCAAACATGACAATGATATGTACGGTGGCGGTAGACAGATTTCACCAAAAATTGTAAATATAACGATCGCAGTCAATCTTGTATGTCATGCAATTGATGGCTGTTATCGAATAGATCTTGAGAAATCTAGTCAAGCTCAACACGGATATGTTTTATATACTTTTACACCTCAAGTATCTCCTGGATATTTGATTGTACAAGAACAGATAAATCCGGTTTATCTACGATGTCATCAACATTTATTGCCAAGAATATATTTCAAACTTACTGACCAGAGCAGACACTTAATTGACTTAAGAAATGGAAATTTGAATATAAATTTATATGTAAGATCTTAACGATTTTTGCAGAGTGTTTTACAATTAATTATTTAATCAAGAAATATTATACAATGTACCAACATGTGAGTTTTCATACACGACAAAGAGGTAACTGAAAACGTCATCAGAACAATAATGACATAGTCTCCAGTCAATACAGAACAATTTACTGTTAATATAATTATGGATGAATACAGCAACGAAGACTTCTTGTTGACACAGGAACAATTAAATTAACTGCGGCGAGAACATATTAATTATGATCACGTGCGATAGAGATCAGATTATGAATTATGCACATTCTTGTATTTAATTAGATCAGCTTAAAAATATCGTCTAATTCTTCAGAATGATGGGTATATTACATTAAACTAAGATATAAAAAATACAGACAGCATTTTTTAAAAAATATTCTTACATAGAATACAAGTCAGAGGATAATTAACCACGACATTGCCGTAAATTTCATTTTCATCAGTGACGTTGTCAATACTTTCACTATTTTCACTTTCTTCACTACTTTCACAAGTGACGTTGTTGCTACAGTCACTGACAGCACATTCACTTTCACGATCTGACATAAAAAACTCCTTTAACTGCCTCACGCGCGTGTTAATAATTTTCTTCGTTTCGAATTGGTCAGTTAATTCTGATCTAATTTTTTCGATCACGCTTGAGAGAGATACGAATCTTTTAACTTCCCAATCTTTAACAGTAGCCAAAGATTGGATCATAGCTTGTTGTATAATCTTTATGAATCTATATTCCGCTGGTAGTGTATATCTACCTTCAAATTTCTTGTTTGCAGTGATTCAAAATTAGAAATAATTTTTTCTGGAACAAGTTGAATTTTAATGCTGTTGTTTTTAATTTTGTTATTGCAGAAATAAAATCATTAATATTTTCGAAATTCATCATTTAGTATGTTGCTGTCATCACAAAGAACTCCATGATCTAACGTCTTAACCACACCACAACATTCAATCTCGACCACACATCGTTTGAACTAGTCCAAACCATACTCACACTGGAGCAAAGGTCAGTCCATTTTTTCTGCCTATACCGCCCTCCTCCTAGTAGAAAAACAAGCTCGCTGACTCTCTTTTTGGAGCAGTTTCCGAATCTCTTGGACTATGGAAATTCGATAGGTAGCAACCTGATTATTCTTGGAGATTTCAACTTTCACTTTGACTGTCCCGGAGACCCAAATACATCAAAACTCATAGATTCCATTAATGTTTTCAACCTCAAACAGTCAGTTAACCAACCTACCCATCAACATGGTCACATTTTAGACTGGATTCTTCATAGACCTGATGATAACATTTCACGGTCCTCCCTGGTATCCCATGACCTTGCATCAGATCACCTCTGCATTATATGCCATCTTAACGTATCAGTCCCTAACCCTCCACCTTTATCTGCTACTAACAGAAACCTCCGTATGATAAGTAGAACCAAACTAATGCACGACATCCAAGCTAACCTGACAACTTGCTTACCTCCTACAACAGAACAACTCGATAACTGCCTGCTTTCAGTGCTCGACAAACATGCCCCAACTACCAAGTGCAGAGTATCAATTCAAAAGTGTTCTCCATGGTATAGCAGTGTTAGGGACCAGCCTCGCACTGCTAAAAGAGACCGCCGTAAAGCTGAGAGGCTTTGGCTTTCCACCAGACTCACTATTCATAAGCAAATCTATGAAGCCGCTAAGAAGAATGTCACAAATATAGTCCATGCAGCGAAATCAGCCTACTACACTACTAAGATTATGGAAAGTTCCAGCTACAAAGAGCTCTTCGAGATTACTAACAAGCTAATGTTAAGGAACAAATCTACACCACTTCCAACTACCTTCTCTCCAGTCGACCTTCCGGACATGTTTGCAAATTTCTTCCATGACAAAGTACAAACCATTAGAGATAATCTTGACACCACAATTTCAATTGACTCGTCGTCACCATACAGTTGGGATACAGAATTTCAGCGGCGGCAACCATTAGCAGCATTTGAACCTGTCTCTATGGATTTCGTACGTACAATCGTGATGAAGAGTGCACCAAAGTCATGTGAACTTGATCCAATTCCAACATCACTGCTACTTGAGTGCTTAGATCCAGTATTGCCTTCACTAACTGATGTTATTAATACCTCTCTCTCATCCGGGGAGTTCCCATCATTTTTCAAAACTGCCATTGTAAAGCGTCTTCTGAAGAAACCAACACTAGACCATAACGATCTAAAGAACTACCGCCCAGTTTATAATCTCCCATTCATATAAAATAATCTTAGAAAAGGTTGTTCTATCCCAGCTTGTATCTCATCTGAATTCAAACAGTCTTTTTAGCAATGTACAATCTGCATATCGCCCTTGCCACAGTACTGAAACTACTCTTCTAAAAGTAGTTAATGACGTTCTCTCTGCGTTGGATAGCGGAAAGATTACAGTCCTCACCCTCCTTGATTTGTCTGCAGCATTTGACACAATAGACCATGATATATTACTTCACCGTCTCCAGCATGTGTTTGGCATTCATGATACAGCCTTACTGTGGTTCAAGTCCTACTTGGTCAACAGGACACAAAATATATCTGCAAATGGAATACACTCCAGCCCAGTTGATCTATGTTGTGTTGTTCCACGGGGGTCTGTTCTTGGTCCTGTTCTCTTCATTGTGTACACTCATTCGCTCTCAAGTGTCATAGATCATCATCCAGTGTCTCACCAATTGTACGCTGATGACACCCAAATATACAGATCTAGCCACCTAACTGAAGTTAATGCTACCATCCAAGTTGTAGAGAGGTGCATTTCTGATGTGAAATAATGGATGACATGTAACAAGCTGCAGATGAATGATGATAAAGCTGAGGCCATTCTGATCACAACACAAAGACTTTCTCATTCACATCCTTTACCTCAAACAATAAATATCAGCAACACCAACATTAACTTCACACAGTCAGTACGAAACCTAGGTGTTACTCTGGACAGTACTCTCACATTGCACAAACATGTCATGAAGATATGCAAGGCTGCATATCTTGAGCTGAGACGCATCAGCTCAATTCGCAAATATCTTTCAGTTTATGCCACTAAAACACTTGTGTGTTCATTAGTACTTTCAAGACAGGGCTATTGTAATTCAGTTCTGTCTGGTTCATCTCAACATCTACTCCAGAAACTTCAAAAAGTTTAAAAGACAGCTGCTCGGATCCTACTTAGAGTACCACGATCAGAGCACACCTCCCGCTGCTCTGTACCCTACACTGGCTATCCATTCGATCCAGAATCAAACACAAAAATTTGTTCTCTGTGCTACGTTTCACTGTCGGACTCTAGTCCAACATACCTATCTGACCTCACCCATGTGTACACACCAGCAAGATACTTACGCTCCTCTTCTGACAATCGTATACTCATTATTCCCACTATGAAAACAAAGTCATATGGACAGCGTTCTTTTGCATACCAGGGCCCAGCAACGTGGAATGAATTGCCCACTGAACTTAGACACAAACACACAGTGATCACATTCAAGAGTGCTCTTAAAACTCACCTATTTCGACTGCAAGAACAAACTTAAAGACCTAATAATGTTTCCTACCTTAAATATTCTCAGCATGCTTTTCTTAATGTTTTCTAATTTCATGGTGTTTATTTTTGTAATCATATCGTTATATGTTTTTTATCTTATAGGTGTTGTCTAATGTTGCAAAGCGCTTAGAGCTTCTGAAGATTAGGCGCTATATAAAGTCCTCATTATTATTATTATTATTATTATTATACAAAAAATTTTGTATTAAGCTATATAGAATCTTCATTCTAAGGACGGTACAACACATAAAGTAGCATATTTACAGCGTATATACAGTCTTAATTTTAAAGACGGCACAACACATATAGTAACTTATTTACATCATTGTATTAAGTTATTTACAGCACTATATACAATTTTCATTCTAATTCAGTCATTAATACCACATAGTGTGCCATGACAATGGTTCAGTCATGAATATCACATAGTGTCATGATAATGGTTCAGTTATAATATTGGTTCAGTCATGACAATGGCTCAGTCAGAGAAATACCACATAGTGCCATGACAATGGTTCAGTTTTGGTTCAGTCATGACAATGGTTTAGTCAGTAGTACCACATAATGTCATAACAATGGTTCAGTTATGACAATGGTTCAGTCAGGAATACCACATAGTGTCATGACAGTTGTTCAGTCATAACAATGGTTCAGGCAGGAATACCACATAGTGTCATGACATATAATCTTAATTCTAATGACGTCAAAATACATATAATCTTAATTCTAAGGACGGCACAATACATATACGGAGTCTTCTCTACGTTCAACAGATGTTTGCACACACAATCCTCCAAAAATCAACCCCGGTAAAGTGCAAAAGAGCTCCCACCGCGTGGTGGGGAGGGTGGCTTGTTTTTGTTGAAGTTCGAGCAATTAGGTAGGACCCCCAGTGACAGAACGGGTCCTATGATATATAAGCTAACTAATAATAAGAAATCCAAAAGTAGCTCACGCAATGGTCGTGGCTTATTTGCTGTTCGAATTTTCTTTTTTATTAATTATTATGGATGAAAAAATCTAGATGAAGCAAGAAACCTGACAAATTCAAAAAAATAAGGATAATGTTTCTTAAAAAAATCAAGCAAAAGATCATTATTGATCAAGAAATAAAAATTAATTACTTGATTACAGATTTTTACCTTTATCTAACAGAGTTATTCCCCTCGATGTATATCATCGACGAAGTCCCAAAAACATTAAATTACTCTGTCTTACAATAGAGTTATACCCTGAACTATAACACCTTTGTTTGTATTTCTGTGAAAAATACCGATTTGGTTATATTATTTGCAACACGATGAGGAAAACAATTAAGCTCAACGGAGAAAGAAAGATAGCAAGTTATATCCATTCTTGAGGTCATTCGCAGTAACAGGCGAGGTAACTACTGAGTTACTCTACAAGAGACACAGTTATCTCCCTTCAACAATGCCGACATTTTATAGTAATTTATATATTTGTCACACCAACGATAAAAGCCTCGGGTTAACCAAATAACAGTTGTATTTAACGATGTAGAATATAAAGAAAAAATTAAATAAATAAATAGCAATTATAATATTAGTGGCAACTACCGGAGATATCTTAGCTTGACAGATTTATCTTCCTTCAACGATAATGAAAACATATTTTGTTTATATTTTTTCGTAAGGGCTGATTTAGTAATATTATATGCGACATGCTGAACCGAACGCTGGCAAATATCAACAGATCTGCCAACTGCATTCACTGATTGAAATATTATTTCTTCACCAGTTTATGTATTTACAGATTTAACAAGTCTTGCAATTTTTGAATGTTTACCAGAATATCACAATCTTCTGTCCTTGTTTTGTGTAATGGCTCGCAAATTATATAAACAGTTATCGAGTTTCTGTTTATTAATATGATCGATCACAAGACCGTCTTCGAGTAACCCTAGAAAACAATCGTAGACGAACCTATGACTGGAATAGTGTTTATTCCCTTTAGTACTGATCATGAGATGACCAGTATTAGTGACAAAAACGACTGTTTTTCTAGTCGACAGTGCTTGATGATGCCATCACGAGATGCTTCATAATTTTTAATAATTCTTTATACTCCATTTATATTTAATATCATTTGTTTAAATAATAATTTGTCTAAATCATTATTTTTAAAATCTAGCTAGATAGTCTTTTGCATTTCTTATAACTTTATCATTATTATCAGCGTTATATTTTAATCATAATATCTTTTGAGCTCTTTGTATCTTTTACCGCAACATTGCAGACATAACTGCGAGTTTCCTCTAACTCCAGTACCGCACTTCAGACACTTTTTAGGTCCTAAACTCCCTCTCCGTACACTTTGTAAATGATATCCACATAATTCGTTTAAACTATCTTTGTCACAAGAAATTATAGAGCTATCATTAGCCACCTGCATTTGTTCTTTGTTTGAATCATTTTATATATATATATATATATATATATATATATATATATATATATATATATATATATATATATATATATATATATATATATATATACATATACATATACATATATATATATATATATATATATATATATATATATATATATATATATATATATATATATATATATATATATATATATATATACGTATATATATACGTATATATATACATATATATATACATATATATATGTATATATATATATATATATATATATATATATATATATATATATATATATATATATATATATATATATATATATATATATATATATATATATATATATATATATATATATATATATATATATATATATATATATGTCTTAAGAATAATACGAACGAATTGAAAGAGATTAAAATCGAGCCTTCTATATATAAATTTAATCTTGACAGAATATATTCCGCCTTACCGATGCGAACTCTGGTTGATCCGAACAATAAAAGTTTGATTAAAACTATTCATGATGCCAAGAAAGAATTTAGCAAGGATGGTGCATCTCATGCGTGGGCGACGTTCAAAATCATACGTAACACCGATGGTGTCGACAAAGTCGTCGATGCTACAATGAACGACAAACGAGCTGCAACGATTATTAATTATCTCGACAATCGAAGATATTTTTTTCAGAGTAAAGTATATTGTATTAGCAGAAACAAACAATACTTGGATTATCAGTGACAAACGTGACCCTGTCCTTCATAATAAAAAAAAATGCGGTACTAAGTAAAAACTGTTGACCGGTATTGACAAACCGTATTATGAAACAGCGTATCAAGTAACCGAAGTTATTTAAGGAATTTATACGATAAATGATAAACCCAGCGTCGATAATCTAAAACCGAAGAAATTTTCAAAAATAAATTGTGTAGTCGAACGAGTAGCGGAACATTTTACAAACGCGATACTTGGAGACAGATAAACGGATAAAATACGTAAAATAATAAACGAGTGGGGAGTAATAGTTAAAGATACCGGAGCATCTATCAAAGACGTCGCTGAGCTAGGAAAGAAATTAAAATTTCCAATAAAAGTAAGAACGATAACCGGAGAGATTTATACGAATTAAGGTATCAATCGAAGGGAGCTTCGATTGGAATTATTGATCATAACGTGCATGCGTGGACTAATGCAGCAACAGTATTTCCACGAAATCGAACTGTTAAATTTTACCAAGGAGATATATTTGATTTTATTAACTAAATAAGTAAGAATGACCATGTATCCGTATGGTTGTTTTAAAGTTCAGATAATGGAAATTATGATCAGTTTGTACGATCTAATGGCGGTATTTATCGTACAGAATCTCTCCATGAAAAAATTAAAAATCTTGTGTCAAAATACACCCATGACCCTGACGATGTCAGGGCTGAACAATTACTGAGTAATTGTTTTACTGTTGCGTCAGTTGCTGCTGATTTTGCTATAGAGAAAAATTCGCGGAAACCAGCACGATTGGATTTTCTTGAAGAAAGACAACGCAGCTGTGCCGAATACGGACACGGTGGATTATGGAATACCGAATACGATTATAGAGATGTTATTTCAATTGATATGGTTGCATGTTATCCGGGAAGTATTCTTCGAATGGGAGAGTGTTCTAAGTATTTTGAGCTATTTGGACATCCCACAAACGAAATGACAGAGTATCGATAAATGGACCATTACAAGATTTTGATTTGACTGGATGCACTTGTATCGAGTCATTTAATTTTCCCGAAAATATTTATCCGATTTGTTATGTCTTGATTGGCAAACATTTTTCAGAAAAAAATGTGGGCATCAGCAGTATTATTACGGTATATGCTTGATGTAAAGATGATATTATTGTTAACAGTAAGTGAAGAAATTATATCATATCGTCCCCAGAAAGAAGTTTGGTCACCACGACAAAAGAAATATTCTGGTGATGAAAATCCTGATATAACTGATTTTGAGAATAAAATCGCAAAAGATCTTGGCAGAAAATTGATCGGTAAATTCACCCAAACAGGATCATATGATTATAAACAACATTGTACAAGATTAATTATAGATGATGCTGAACTCGATTTTATAATTGCTGATACAACAAATAGAAAGACATTTATAAGTCGAAGTAATGTTAATTTATCAGACGGAACTAAATTAGGTACAATTGTGAGTTATATTAGTGGTGACACGCCGCAGTTTACTCATTTAAGATCTTCAGTGCTCGCGTACGCTTCGATAAATCTATTATCAGTGATAAATAGGGTTTTGTGAGTTTGCTGTCAGAGTCGCTACGGATACATTTTATATCAATAAAAAAATACAGGATTGCTAGAACAACTAATATCGGCGCTTATGCATCATTGGGTGAATGGAGAATAAAATAAGAAAATACACTTAATTATTCTGAATCCGCCGACGTTGAAATTAAGGGCATTAATTGCAACAACAAAAAATATCAAAATTATCATCTGCACCATCGGTATTTCATCCAGTAGCTAGACAAAATCCAGTTTATCTCAATGGGCCTAGAAGTTGTGGTAAAGCAACTCGTGTGCTCGAATTATTCTTGAACAGTTTTTCAGAAATGGTTATATTAACACCTACACACAGACTCGCAAGAGAAATGAGAGAAAGAAATATTAAATCATGCACTCGTCATAAATTCTTTTTTGGAAGGGAGATATTTGACTCCTGATAGAATGGGAGAAAAATATAATCCAAGGATTATTATTTGGGATGAAATATGCACTGTTTAATTATAAATATTAAAACTGTTTCTTGATTGGTTATTGACAAAAAATACTGATGTAATTATATGTGGCGATCATGGTCAACCAGCACATTTTGTTGGATTGTCTCCACATATATAGCTGAGGAATTTTTTTAGATTATTATGAAGACATAACTGATGATCAAAGAGCGCTTGATCCAGAATTAAGAGAGTTTAAGAACTTAATCAGACTACAACCGAATAAAATTAAATGTGAAATATTACGTGAAATAATTTCAGAAAATCATATAAGCAATTTTTGGATTTTATAGAGACCAAATGATTTGATAGTTGCAATTAGAAAGATGGTTCGTGATACAGTTGTCGACCGGTAGATATGCGACAGCAGAATATCGACGTTGATATACCAGGATCATCAGAAAAACACAATTTTGTATTAAATGATATTGCCTTTGTCCCTGACAGTGCTGTTGAGAGCGCGTTAACTATAGGAGAAAAAAACTCCATGGACGCTATGATACCCAATGACAATTCATTCATCACAAGGATTAACCGTCTCTGATACAAATGTTTCGATCGTCGATGATCGTATAGAATGGTCAAACTTAGTTTATTTCGCAGTGTCTCGAGTCAGAATATCTCAGCTGCAGAGAATTGTCATAGACTTTACAGCAACTACTGATAATAGCGATGTCATTGACAATGATATAGTAACGCGACTTTGATCTCGATGCTGAATTTATCATGACATTGAAACAACAGCAAAATAATCATTGTGCGAGCTGTAACACAGTAATGTCGTGGCAGTATTCAAATAATAATCCAAGACAATTTACTGTTGACAGAATTAATAGTAATTTTGGTCATCACGCGAGAATGTAATGCTGACCTGTCTTGAATGTAATCGACGCCGAGATGCTAATTTACAAAAGTGAATGCGGTCGTAATCGTGTGTCTTCAGGAATTACTTGTAATTGCTCGCGTACAAATCCACGTTGAGGAGCAGTTGAATCTAATCTGCAGATTGCAGGTCTACCCGTAGATCTTACCACGCTAGAAATTGTATGTGTTGCAATACACCAAAATAGGATTAGTCGCTCATTTTTTAACTATCTTCAATTTCACCGGGTTCACATAAATACCTGACTGTAACATTGCCTAATACTGGTTGTTTTGAAAATTCATGTCGTTGTATTGGTATATGTTTTTTTGTAATCGCATTAACGGGTTTCGTGGCAGTTGTTCGAGTAATTTCATTATTTAAAGCAGCTACCACATTTGGTAATCTTGCAACCCATTCGCGAGATCTCGCATCTTTCTGAATTATTTCCTTTGCATATTGATATCCAAAATAACCGCTCAGCAGGTGTTCGATTAAATCGTTCAACAATTGCCTGATCACGATGCGTTGTAGTATGTCCTCGTCTGATTTTGACGTTATGTTTTTTATCAGTGATGATACTGCATCTAGAAATTCTTTGCCAGGATCAGCCTGTAATAACTGTGGCCATCGTAAGGGTCCTCGTTGATAAATTCGTTCAAAAGCAGAAGAAATTTCAGTTGCTGTTTTAGTGGATAATGGTTCCGCTTCCTTATATCTACTTGCATCGTCAACGACAGTTAACGCGTATTTATACGTACGTGATTGACGTCTTCCAATTTTAATAGTATCCTGTGGTAAAAAGAAAATATCTGCGTGATGAATTTCGTTAGGAGTGCTTGCTGAATTGTTTTAGGTGATGGTAGTTAATTTGCCATATTGCCTGTCGTGCTATTCATTTTTCAGCAGCAGAACGTGTAACATTTGCTGCATCAGCGAGTTTACTAATCGCTACTCAACCCCTCCAATATCCTCTTGGGCATTAAGATATCGATTCCATTATTTCAATAATTGGTTAATTAATAACCGGCTCCGAATAATAATTTACTTTTCATCGCATAACTTACTAGCCAATTAGCTAACGATTCTCTGAAATATCTAAAAAAAATTTTAAATAGAATTTAATGCATGAATTAATTTCACATCTGCAATATGTCTTTGTTGCAGATCTGTACTTTTATAAGCTACATCATGAGAGTGACATGCTTGATCAATATGATTTATAGGATACTCTCCAAGTCTTGGTTAATCTTGTTTATCAAGTCGGGTACCAGGACCACAATAATTATATCCAGGAAGATGTTTTACTACTGGGTATTTAGTCCATGGAGTCCCTGATAATTTTCCTAATGAAGTAGCGATATCACCACCAATTTTATTATTACAAATAAATTTATTTTTATTTGTACCACATTTTACACAATTACCTGTAAGTGCACGCTTTTTATTTATTGTTACTATTGTTGTTAATCCACTTGTGGATTTGGATGCTCTGTATCGAACACAATATAGATTCATATTATTTACTATATTTCTACAACATGATTGTCATTGATTTTTCAACGACACGGAAACAAGAGCCAGTAAAACATATTTCAGCATTACCAGATTATATTAGAATGATAATAATTGGCCCATCTGGGTCCGGGAAAACGCAATTATTACTTAATTTGATAATGAGATGGCTCAAGAGGGATATACTATATTTAGTAGCACCGTCAGTTGATGATCAGCGGTGTTATGATGTACTTAAAGATTTTAATGAAAATGCAAAATTGTTAAATGAAGATGGCGATGATATTGTTAATTTTATTACAGATATTAATGAAGCACCGTCCGTAGATGAATTAGATGGATTTATGAATAATTTAGTTGTGTATGATGATGTTATGCTTGACAAACAAACAAATCCAGCAAGAATATATTCCCGTGGAATGCATAAAAATACTGATGTGATTTATGTTACTCAAATACATGAAGTATTCAGAGATAACTGTAATATTTTAGTTGTGTTTAATAAAGTTGATTCACATACTCTGCGAAATATTCATCAGACTCGGTATAGTGGTGATATGGACATGATTAAGTTAAATAAATTCTTCTCAAAAGCACAATCTGATCCGTTCGGATTTATATCAATAAATTTACACGATCCCAGAACAGGATATCGTGTACATCTTGATAAAATATTTGGTTGATATAATAATGATTTAATTATAGCAGCAGAGAGGGTGCGACCTTAATAAAACGTCCGTTGGGTAAATGAAAACACACATACAAATTTAGAAAAACACGAACCACATAGATAAAGTAACAAAATAAACTAACCCAATTAGAGAAACTCTCGGTAAGTTAGAGGCTTTGATTTAGCGTCAGTGACCTTATATTCTTATTTTTTTCTCTGCTGCTCACGATCAACAAAAGGTTCGTTTACCGCGAAACACAAGCAAGCTGAGGCTTCATATTTAATACACGTGTCGTGATGTTCCCATCAACCATCCACATAAAGGAGAAAACACATTTGGTATTAATTGGGGTAATACAGGCATTTAATTTGTGCAAGAAACGGTGCTGAATGTAAAATGTTAAACCTTGACAAGCCAAGTGTGATATAATGATCAACATGGTAATAGCTAAGACTTACTGACAGAGATTTCCTACATGCATAATAAATATGGGATTAGCCAACTAGTAATTCAGCATAATTTGACTCCAATGACCGCATGAAGTCTGAGAACAAGCTATGACGTGGCGGGTTATCGAAAATAGGGAGAAGCTCTCAGTTCAAAAGTCGACTAAAAGTCAATAGTTCGTGTAACCACAGAGTAACTAATTCGTCACAGCTACATGCTCTTGCACTGCCCAAGGTACAGTGAGCTAAACATGTAACACTGATATCTTCAAACAAACAAATCTGAGACCATATGGAGATTTCACATGCGGTAGTAAATATCTACCCCAACCCCATTATGGTTCACAACTGGTTAACCCTGATTCTATGACACTATCGTATGCTAACTAACCAATAGGGTGTAACAGCGTTGCATTGTACATCGGCCTAAAATGTTTGAGGCAATTGACTTTAAAAGGATACTTTGTAAGTTTAGCCTCGAAAGCATGACTACGTACCAGAGAGTTGTCATCACAGGAGTATTTTAGTGAAATGTATTTGTACAAACACGGATCGGCAGTGGAAAATTCCTTATTTATTAGTATATTCAAGTTGCGTGCTCCCCTTGTCTCGATCATGTAGGAACGGTGTTCAAGGTTTAACTACTTCATTTTGGTTGAATGCGGTGGCTTTCAGAAGCATCCAATGAAATTCACAGGCCCGAAGCACATAAATATATGCTCGATCCGCCAAGGTGTTGGTCGTTTTAACATCGGAACCTTGGCAAGCGATGATGATATTTCTTTTTTCATCTCTGAGCTGACTATAAACTTCTCAGCGTTTTCAGTTTCTATAACAAAATATTTCGTTTATTTGGATTACATTTCTCGAAAGTGCTTTTCTCAAGCAATGCATATAATATATTGCGATAATCATCGTAATGTTTTTCCAGAGTTTTATAGTTGAAAAGGAAAATTTCTCTTAATATGAAACTTTTCTGGATATTGAAACTTTCTTGTCTTATATTTGTTATGTATGTCTATATTTGTATAATTACCGCTCCGGTGGCCTAGTGGTTAGAGCGTCCGCCTCGGATGCGGGAGGTCGTGGGTTCGATCCCCGGCCGAGTCATACCAAAGACTTACAAAAATGGTACTAACAGCTGCTTCGCTTGGCGCTCAGCATTAAGAGGTTAGTGTTAGGACTGGTCGGCCTGGTGTCAGGATAATGTGACTGGGTGGGACATCATGCTACATGTCTGCGGCATGATGCCCCAGTGCTAGACATCACTATAAACTGCCACATTGCAGACATCGTAGCGATATGACTGGAAAATTGTTAAAGCTACGTTAAAAATCCAAATCACATCACAAATCACATATTTGTATAATTCATTGTACATGATTGTATCTGATCTTTGTAATTTTTATTAATGTCCATTAATTGTAAGATTATCATTAGTTATTTTTTGCCACGGTGACTAGGGCCTATTAAGGGCATATTATTACATAGGATTTATAAATAGATGCTTACATATGTGTTGACAATTACAAATAATAAGTACTACTACTAATTTTTATAATCAGACATAATGACGACTTTGGCTTAATTTCTCATTAACTGATGGGGTCTAGAAGAATTCAGTAACTTTCCATTGGTTGGGATAGGTCACATGACTAGGCAAGTTCGATATAAATTAAGTAGTTAGATCTGTCACGTGGGTATGTTGTAAAATACAGTCGCACTAGAAGTGTATATAAGGAGAGAACTGAGCACTTAGATTAATTCCTATTTTTGGAGTCATTCTTATGTCTTGTATTCCTGTTGCAAGTCTGCAGAGTGTTTTATGTTGTACTTAGATATCATTGGAGAAGAAAAACATTTGTTTTGATTGTTCAGTGGAAATAGAAAGTGCTTGTTATTTATGACACTCATTACTGAGAAGGAAAGTCGTACGATTTTACTCAACCCTTGTCATGGCACGGGCACGAACAAAACAGACAGCCAGAAAGTCCACATGAGGAAAGGCTCCTAGGAAACAGTTAGCAGCAAAGGCTGCTCGTATTAGCGCACAGTAACTTTCTTTCAAGACAGGGTTCAGAATCAATGAATATTTATGCGAAAGTATAGAAAAAATGTACAATAATTTACACAAATCTACGGATAAAAAGGAAACACAGAGTGAAGACTACTCACGAGCAAAGCAAGCGAGAAAACATGGCGGCTTCTCAACACGAAATAAGGAACCTGGACAAACATTTTAAAACAAGAAGAAGTGAGACTGAAGAAAGATCATACCTTGAATGCGACTGTCAGGAGGGCACCCACTATTTGGATATGTGTCACATACCTAGGGAGAGAGTACCTACTACATCAACAGTAATAATAGCCCTAAAAACCAGGAACCCGGACATCCTACAACAAATGTACTCAATAAATAGAAAACGATATGAGGGATATGTAAGACCAAGAGGGAACTTGCCGATATTACAGTTCGAAGAAATTAATATCGCGAGAGAGACGGTAGCAGTTAAAAACCCAGTACCACTCCTAAAAAAAGATATAAAAAAAACAGACAGGAGAACTCCATTTATCAGATACCCCCATGGAAATACCCTTTAGAGGTCACGGTCGATGGTTTCGAAAACAAATTTAGTATCAAGGTAGAGAAATTTAGTATCAAGGTAGGGTTCTCCATATATAACGGGACAAGAATACTGGAAATTAAAACAAAAAAAAAAAAACTCAGAGATCAAAAGGGCGTTCTACTTGCACTAGTTTCTAACAAAAGTCTGGTACAAGGGGTGTATACATCACCGAAAATGCAACAGATGCGGGGAGACGGGGCACACCCCACGTAAGTGCCCCCAAAAATCCGGCGGAAAACAACTCAGGGAGAAAAGAACAAACTTATACAGCTACGCTGGAAATCTTCCCGACAATTAGGCAACAAGAACAACAACAAAAATCACCAGGACAAAAACAACAACAACTACAAGGAAACAAGTAGAAAACAGAAACAGCAACACAACGAGAATCAAAAGTTGGAGCGACAAAAACAACACAAAAAGCTAGAAGTCCAGCGACAACAACAACACAAGAAAGTAGTTGGAATACAGAAACCAAAACCGTATGTATTCCAAGAGAAACAAAAGAAACAAACACAGCCGGTTATGAAAAAGGAACAGAAAACATAGCAATAAAGGGACAAGTAGGAAAACGAGTAACAAAGAGACAACAACATCAATAACACTGGTCAACAGTGAAATCATTACTGACTTGAAAAGGCCCTAATCTGTAGTATTTTGGTGTGCCGAACACGAATATAACCGTGAAAAATCTGTATTGGCTCTCGTTTTGAAGATATTCATATACCTCATTTTCTATGTTTCACTGTGTAAATTTCTCCAGTAGGACTGCAGCAACATCCGGAATAATGATGTAACATTGCATAATACCATCATGCTCACATCATCCACAGTTGATTGCATCATTTTCTGATGCAATGCAATACTAATGCCATGCGGCTGCTGAAGTAAGTTGACGTCAGCAGTGTACTATACATGTGTAGGCCTATTATACTAATGCCAGGCGGCTGCTGAAGCTGACGTAAGCAGTGTACTATATAAAGCCCAATCAGATAGGTTCAGCATTTAAAATATTTTAGATGTTGTGCGAGACAGTTCAAGCTACTGTTACATAAAACTTATTATTTTATCCATTTACGTACAATAAAGAACAGTAATGCCTCGAAAGTGTGTTAATACCGCGGACAATTTTTGCTATATTTGTGGGGAAGTGACATTTGCCAACCAGAAGAAAAGTATCAATTCTCAAGTGAAGAAGGCATATCATCTTTACTTCGGATGCAAGGTTGGTGACCAAGACAAGCCTTGGGCTCCGCATATATGCTGTGCTACATGTACAACACAGCTTTCACAGTGGTTGAATTGCAAAAGGTCATCAATGCCGTTTGCAGTCCCAATGGTGTGGAGAGAGCCAAGCAACCACCTAAATGACTGTTGCTTCTGCTTGGTTCCTCCTCTTTCCGGCGGAATAACGAAGCGAAAGAAGTCGAGAATAGTCTACCCAAACATTCCGTCTGCATTGAGACCAGTTCCACATGGTGAGGGACTTCCTATTCCAGAACCTCCAGCAGAATATTCTCTTGATTCATCTGACGAAGACAAAGGTGAGTCGACCTGTTCTTCTCCTGGTCCATCAGCATGCAGTGATCCAGATTTTCACTGTGGTGCATCATCAACCCCACACAGAATAACACAGGAAGAACTAAATGACCTGATTCGTGATTTGGACTTATCAAAGAACAAGGCAGAATTGCTAGGATCAAGACTCCAACAATGGAATCTTCTAGAAGAAGATGTCACAATTACTGCATATCGAAAGCGCCACCAGCAATTGGAGCCTTTCTTCAGAAAGGAAAGTAATCTGATATTCTGTTCCGATATTGAGGGCCTCATGAATGCTTTAAAAATCACTCATGACCCACAAGAATGGAGACTATTTGTGGACTCTTCAAAACTGAGTCTCAAGGCTGTGCTTTTGCACAATGGAAACATTCTTCCATCTATTCCAGTAGCGTATGCTGTCCACATGAAAGAGACATACGATAACTTAAGGCAGCTACTGAATTCCATTGAGTATAACAAGTACAGCTGGCACCTCTGTGGTGATTTGAAGGTAGTTGCCCTTTTAATGGGACTGCAGCAAGGATATACAAAATACATGTGTTTCTTATGCGAGTGGGATAGCCGAGCAAGGGAAATGCACTACATGAGGAAGGAATGGACTCACAGGCAGAATGTAGCCATTGGAGAGAAGAATATCCAACACCCAGCTCTGGTTGAGGCTCAGAAAATCTTGCTACCACCCCTTCACATCAAACTAGGTTTGATGAAGAACTTCGTGAAAGCCATTGACCGGACTTTGCCAGCATTCCGATACCTGCATGAAAAATTCCCTCGACTCAGCGAAGCAAAGATTAAAGAGGGAGTTTTTGTGGGTCCTCAGATTCGAGAGCTTTTCAAAGATGACCGGTTCAACAACTTGCTGGAAGGTGACGCGAAACAAGCATGGAATGCTTTTCGCCTAGTTTCTACAAACTTCCTCGGAAATGTTAGGGCAGAAAACTATAAGGAACTAGTAGAAGACATGTTGATGAAGTATAAGAAACTTGGCTGCAATATGTCTCTAAAGATTCACTTCCTTCATTCCCATTTGGATTTCTTTCCTAGCAACTGTGGTATTGTTAGTGATGAACACGGCGAACGTTTTCATCAAGATATCGCAACAATGGAACAAAGATACCAGGGAAAATGGTCCACTACAATGCTGGCTGACTACTGCTGGACACTCCTCAGAGATGCTCCCGAACAGCTGTACAAGAGACAGGCGAAGAAATCTAAGATGTAGTCAATGACTTGATTTTTTATAGGTAGGCTATTACAGTTGACCTTTTACTATTGGAATGCATTTCGTTATGTAAACATTAATTTCTTGCAGATTACAAAAAAACTAGAGCCAATTTTGCAATTTGACTGTCATATTCGTGTTCAGCACATAAAAATTGATAAGAATTGACTAATTTTATTTCAGTAACATGACTTTTGTAAAAATTTGTTGTCCAGTGTAATAAAGTCAAGAACGGAAAAAATGCAACCAGCACAACCGGGCATAACGGACGAACAGATAGAACAATATCTGGAAGATTACGATGATTGCCCGGAATATATGTTGGAAAACAAAGAAATTAAAAGGATAACATCAACAGAGAAAGAAACAACAGAATCAAAGCAGACAGCATCATCATCAGAAGAAATAAACAGAGACAGACGAAGAAGGAGAACAATAACGAGACACAAGAGGAAAAAAGAGGCTAAAATGAATGATGTACAAAAAATAATAATACTTAATATATATATATATATATATATATATATATATATATATATATATATATATATATATATATATATATATACACACAAAGCATATAATATGAAACTCATATACAAGATGGAAAAATATTAAATAAATGAAAACAATATAGCACTAAGCAACCACAAGTAGGGCAGGAGGGCCTCCCTCAATGGCCTGAAAAGATCAGCCACGGAGAGCACCCTCCAAAAAAAAGTTTTTTGGACTGTACTATTATTTTGGAGCTGTTCTAAATTAGTCAAAGGAGTTCTGGACTACTACATTTGGCAATGTAACAGCCGGACAGATTTATTCTAATTTTTCCCTTGGGTAAAATAATAGAATTAACTGGCGTAAGAAGTCGAGGATCAGAATCTTTAGGCTTAAATTACACTGGCAGTGTACTATTCGGTTACAGATGAGTGGGGGAAAGTACTCTAATTATGAAGAAATGGCTACAAATCTAGGCAATAGTGATCTGCCATTTCTTTCAGGTAAGTATCCTGCAATGTTTATCAGAGAGTTATGAAGGAATAACTAATGATAATCAAATTCAGCACTTTTCTTAACACAGACTTTGACGCTGTGTACAACAACATGGATTCTGTAGTGAAAATGGAATGACACTGAATCTAAGTAATCCATTTAGGGGCAAGGAGAAGCGGATTTTGGATAAAACTTGGAGAAATTGAACATCAGCTGTTTTTCTGCACATACTGCAAACAAAATGGATTCGAGTCAGTCCTGAGGAACCTTGACAGTGGTTCCTACAAATGTAAGAAGGCTGGTATTGTCCCAGACCAACAAGTAAATCTCAGCCCATTTTTTTACTGGCATCATTGGTGGAGGGGACCAACGATGCTTGGCACTAATTGTGATGGAGTTTTCCGTCCAAATAGTGTCCAACTATCGGCCACTAGCTAGCAATTGATACATTTATTTCGACTAAATTTTGTATGTGAATTTCTATTTTACCGAAGGCATTACATCCTACCGAACACTCACTTTTTGAACATATTTAATCCCTGTGGGAACAAAACACTTGTGTATCCTGCATTTATGGACCAGAAATTTTTAATTGTTGACGCATGCGTGTAAGGCAGCATTACTCCAAGGTAAGAGTGAAGAAGGCACGTACTTATACTTAGAAACAAGCTGATGGCAATTACTTTTCATAATCTTTAGACGTGAATTAAGAATCAAAGACTGATCATACCCGAAGATATACACTTTGGCGGATATTAACATGCGGTGAAAGAAGAGTCAGAAAGGAGTAAAATGTAAATAAACAAATGGGTCACGTTATAGTATGCGTTTCAGGAATGGTTTGGATTTCACTTCGCTATCAGCAATACCGACCACAACTATACTTTCAATATGTAAAGTATGATAACCATCGGGATACGGGTCTGTGTGTAATATGACGGTCAGTCAAGGCACCGTGTCGACTGGAAGAAGACCAATATGGCAGCCCCCATTACATGGCATCGTGATATTTGCCACGTGAACTGTACGAAGTGCTCGTTGCATCTTGTTAAGTCTTGATGCAACGATATGATTAAAATGCAATGGCTCGGTACTGTCTCAACGCATTGATCTGTTGCGTGTAAAATATAATATCAAATTGACTATTTTAGCTCATATAAAAACATTTCCCCAACGTGTCACTTATTACGTACTATACTTTTTATTTGGCTATACCACATCCACCCACCCTGATAAGCATATTCGTATTACCAATAACTTTAATAGAGGTTTTTCGAAGTTCATGCCAACAGAATCTAATCCTGTTAATGGAATTTCCATTCGCATTTGATCGATTATTGCCTACCTCAAGGAAAAACTGCCTTTTCTATCATAAGCAAACATACTAATTTACGTCTGATTGCAATTAGGGCCTTAGACAATCAACCATTCAAAATGGATAAAATTGTTAATGTTCCAGTTCTGTAGGCACGGACCGTTCTCTTTTTACGTAATATAGAATTTGGTTTTTTAAAAAAGGTCAAGTTTCTGATTAGTCCGATAAACCAACTCTCCTAATCTGCGTTGATAGTGATGGACGATATGTGTGTGTGATATCATCTGTTCATTAATGTGTGCAATTTTGCTGCATGCAAATCTTTCCGAAACAAACCTGCGTACACTTAGGACACATACCGGTAATTTGTGACAACCATATCTAACGCGAAATTCAAAATGGACACAGAACAGAGATTTGTACTATTCTACGTGGATTTACAAGTCACCAAACATAAGATTTGCTCCGGAAATATAATGTAAATGTCACTAAAAGAACCCTTCATCCGACGATAGCTCCACAGCCGCAAGAAATACCGGTAAGTGTATAAATGTACACCGAAATGTGCAACCAAGAGTTGCTGCATACTTTTGCAGGTTTTAATGAATAGGCGATATCAGCCCCTAAAACGCCAATTAATATCGTACGGACAAAGGCAGTTTTATCGTCCGAGTCTGTGATCACCTGGAACTTAGTGCGGATTACGTCACCTTGCGAAGATCACCGGATGAAATTCTCTCTGTTGATATTGTCCCGGAGGTCTGGGGAAATGCCTCTGCATGATTAGCAAGTATTTGTTCTTAGTTTTATCCGAAAAATAGATTGTGTTACAGTTACGCCATTTTTGTGCTAGTGTATATCCACTACTGATTTAATGTTATTGGTTATTTTGTTTGTCTATTCTTCAATTAGGCAAAGAGTACTTGCTGAAAGGACGGAAGTACCAAGATATGAAATAAGTCAAACCCAGACAGCACGCTTAGTATTATGCTGCATAGCTTTTCTTTCACCCTGTGAGGCATTACTGCTTCAAGCTTTTACCTTGTTTTTAATGTTCTTCAAATGTTAACATTAGCTGTTTGAAAACCTATGATCGAGGCACAGTATCAGCTATTCATCAGAAGTCATTCCGTTAAACAATATACCATATTATGCATGCGGCCAGTTTGGAAACACCGCCCCCAACTATAAATTCTTCCAATCGTCCCCAGTAACTGCCTGGGAATTACTTCATTTGCCAGGAGTGACCAAATGGACTCATGTTGGTTCAGTTAAAATACGTAAAGCTTTAACGAAAATCAACCAGGGCCGTAGAGAGCGATCACGGGACCTGGGGTAAGAAACACCCGAACCTCTCCTAGTTCTTGTTCAAACAAAAAGTTCTTTTATAAAATTAAAAAGTGTTGTTTGGTCCCGGTTGCCCCCCCCCCCCTTTTTTTTGTCGGCCCTAATGATAATACTTGCTATTCTCTCATTTCTGCCAAGGAAATACAACCTGGGTCAGTCGGTCTGTGCAGCTTTCATCAAAGAAAAGCCAAAAACATGGCACAGGGGAAAGAAAAAGAGAACACCCCAAGTGACATGAAATAATTGTAGTACCCAAATTTAGTAGTACGAGCGTGGTGTTCAGGACTGGGAAATTGTATTAAAAATGTATGCTTGAGTGTTCCTTTATCTAAATTGTTTTTGAAGGTAACATGTCATTTGTTGGTTTTGTTTATATTTTAAATTTGTTTCGCGGATATTAGTGTTGTTGGTTTGAACATTTAATAAAAATTGAGGGAGGGGGTATGTGGCCTGGAACATTTTGTAAATATATTGGTGGGAAGTGCCGTAGAGCGTAGTTTTGTTTAAAATGTTGTTGTTGTTGTTGTAGGGTTTAGCGCCATTTTTCAGCACACGATAGACTATACATGGCGACCAGTATTAATGGTGAAGGAAGAACCCGGGAAAACCACGGAAAGAACCACCGACCCACGAGAAGCTCCTGGCAAGCTTTCTCACATACCCACGTTGGCTGAGACTCGAACGCACGCAGACAGAGGTGAGATGGTAGTGATCCGTAACGGACAGCGCTTTAGACCACTCGGCCACTCGGGGCCCCGTTTAAAATGTTATTTTTGAGGATGGTAAAATATATAACTAGTACTTCTCCAAATAAAGTATCTAACACCTTTGATGTAATGTAATCTGCATACGACACTGATATTGTCAATAGGTGGAAAATAAAACAGAAGAAATATTACTTTTGGGATGACATCATGTGATGATTGCGTGAAAAGTTCAGATGATTTCGCATTGATAAAAACGAGAATACTACTCGAGATCTTTTTTGTCGAATTTTTCCAACACCATGGAAGTAATGTTTTACAAGCAATCTCATTCTCATTTACACTACTTATTTTTTTTTTTAGTCTGGCGTGTTTCTTCCGGTTCAGTAGAAAGAAAGTTACTGTTATTTTGATCGTCTGCGCAAACCCAGTTCTTCATCAGGTTTTTTAAAACCCATTTAAATAGCGTGAAAATTGCAAAAGATAAAAACTCAACAAAAAATCAAATTCGTTTAAAGAGCTTGATCATGGTAGAAGGTGATGTAGACAAAATATTGTTATATATTTGATCATATTGTTTACAGTTAAGACCGTTACGAGGAACAAATTATAGATTTAATAATTGAAGATGATTTTCCTTATAATTTACCTAATGAGGAACTTGAAACTCGACAAACTCCTTTATCCCCAGCTCCTGACAGATCTTTACAACTTGTGCAAACTAAAATGTGTCAATACTAGATCCCGTATGTTGAGGGGTTTATTTAACATCACAGAGAAATAACTAGTATAGCTTTAAAATTCTTTAATGTGACTTCTCTGATTATACAACCCAGAATGCCCGATAGAGCATAAGGCACTGGGAATTAAACTAATAAGATAGTAATCATTATCTGATATGAGCTCCAAAGTTTCAAGAATCCGTTTGATGTTAACGAGAATAGCTTTGATATTATAATAAAATAAATATTCAACCCACATAACCATGACCTGATTACAACTAAGCTGACGCTGGTCATAAATGTCCAACATCTATTCTAAATATTTGTATCACTGGTTATCCATTCGATCCAGAATCAAACACAAAATTTGTTCTCTGTGCTACGTTTCACTGTCGGACTCTAGTCCAACATACCTATCCGACCTCACCCATGTGTACACACCAGCAAGATACTTACGCTCCTCTTCTGACAATCGTATACTCATTATTCCCACTATGAAAACAAAGTCATATGGACAGCGTTCTTTTGCATACCAGGGCCCAGCAACATGGAATGAATTGCCCACTGAACGTAGACACAAAGACACAGTCATCACATTCAAGAGTGCTCTCAAAACTCACTAATTTCGACTGGAGGAACAAACTTAAAATCCTAATAATGTTTCCTACCTTAAATATTCTCAGCATGTTTTTATGTTTTCTAATTTCATGGTGTTTGTTTTTGTAATCATATCATTATATGTTTTTTATCTTATAGGTGTTGTCTAATATTGTAAAGCGCTTTGAGCTTCTAAAGATTATGCGCTATACAAAGTCATTATTATTATTATTATTATTATCAATTTAATCCTCTCATAAAATCATCTGGAGATACAGAGATGAAAATAGTTAGCACGAATGAACATTAAATAATTTTTCTACGAAATAATTCAAATTGGGCAGACTCCGCCTACAGAGCGAAGATTATTTGCTCCGCTAGAGGACAGGGAATTGACGGGTTTTGTAGATCCTTTAAAAGTTGTTGAATCCGTGGTAGAACATATGAAATAAAAGGTCAAAACATATTACAAATAGATATATGCAAGTAAAATCTTGTAACTAAAAAATAATATGAAAATTTCTGAAAACAAAAGACCACAAGTAGTTGGAAATTTTACTCGTCTAAATTGTAATTTAAGACGACATTGAAAAAATTCACTCCACTCTAAAAGAAAAAAAAAACATCATTTAGTGAAAGACGAAAGCAAAAAGAGTGACAAATGATACGATTTTTACAGCTATTTATATCAATGTCTGAACATTTGCGCTGTCTTTTGGTAAACGGATAAGCTGCGGTTGGTGCATGAGGTATATCGGTCCCCCCAATGTGGGCGGAACTTAGGTGTAGGAATATTATATTCAGAAAGGTCTCACTGGACAGTTTATCTGGTGAATTTTCATCCGACAATGACCAATTACAGAAAAATGAGAATAATTTTACACTGAAGATACAAATAAAAACAAACTAATGATTTTTGTAGAAAGCATACATGTGAGATTTTGACTGCAGTAATCAGATTAATTCCTGATGCAACTGGTGGCTTTTATACTGAACCAACACTGCCACCAACCCCTAAATTTTACATTCATTTTTGACAAGAAATAGCTATTTTGAATATTTTTCTGTGACAAGGCAACGAAAAGAATCAGTATGTGCCTTATGCATGAATAAAGTTCACTAGTACTATAACAAATTAGCATACTTTTCATCACCCCTCAACCATCTAGATTTTAAGATATTTACCTCTGTAGCAGACATACATAAATACGTAAGCCAAGTCGGCAGCTCATTTGCAGCCCAAGTTACGCATTTGATCTCCAATGCTCATCTAACTGTGACAGTCAGTCACCAACAAGCCAACCTATTTCCAAGCCTAACTCAAAGTAAATCTAAACCACATTATAGATTTAGTTTATGTGTGAATTTATAAATGCTAGACTTGTGATAATTAGGTTCATGCCTTCTACCTTAAAAATTAGGGGGTGGGGTCAAAATACGAAACTATCCAGTGAGACCAAATAAACAGCAAAACTGTGATTGGTGCGTTATGTAAGAGTTGTAGTTTCTGTCAGGCTTAAAAAAAAAAAAAACGTTTAGTCTCTTGGCAACATGTGAGATTAAGTTAATTCATGTCTATATCATGTTTGATGTTTTATGATTTTCTAAAAATGCCATACACGTCATTGAAAATGCACCTGTTGTAACTGTATAACTCTTACCCCTGTTTAGTATTAGCAGAATTATCTCTCTTAAATGCAATGGAGTACCTGGTTCTGTCCGTGTCAAACTGATGAGCTAACGCTGTTATCTATGACAGTGTCGGACACGCGTGTTGAGGTGGAATAGAAAGTATATTTATTTCACAAAACATCAGCACTTAGGTCTATGGAGAGAGAAAAAAAAATGGTACCGTGATACCAGGAAGAGGCGCTCGTGGAAGTCGTTGTAGGGAAATTTAACTTGTGTGTCGTTACAATACTCATCATTATTGTCCTTTTCAACTTATTGTAAACTTCTTATTAGCAGCTGGTTTGCTATTCTTTGCAACGTAGGTACCGCGTACACTAATTTATAAGTCTAGTCAAACTGCAATCAATACAGATTCGGATCTGCCGTAGCATAATTCGCCTGCAGATCAGGATTTATGGTGTTTGTTCTACTGATTACTCCTAATAAAACTGCACAGGCCCAGATCTTCCTGCGCATTTTGTGACGGCAGATCTGGGTCTATGCAGTTTGCAGTTGGAATCGTCTTATAAAAGACTATTAACGGATTCAAGCTAGTGTTCGGTCCAAGCTCAAAGCTATTAGATGACTTTAGAGTTACCGCTGTTGCCAACAATGCATCCCGTTTTCATCACAAGATCAGTCAGTAATAAAATATGCCATCAGCACCCAAAACATTATATTGTAACTTTCGTACATGAAGTGCATTCCTGCAATCGTACCGTGAGTTCTTCATCCGAGTCATGGCCTTCTTCACCACTCAATTTACAGTGTCCTAGACAGTCTAAACGATTTGTATATGTTTTGTTTTTAACCTGAGGACTAAAATGCGTATTCCTTGTGTGAGTCCCGTTGGTTGTTTAATTTCCTCTTCTAATCATTTGCATACTCCTCTAGAGCCTCTTGATTTCCGCGCTTCTTATATTCATTCGTGTGCTTTTCGATTTTTTTCAAGTACTTCCATGTTTTCTTTAACCTTCCAGTGGTGTATTTTTCTTTATTCAAATGTGAAGAAATTGTTGTAATTTCAATATCATTCCAACGATTTTTTATTTGTGATTGGATGTCAGTAATGAAGGGGGGCACTTTACGGACAATGGGAATTAGCATTACAAGACCCCTTGGGGCACTTTACGGACAATGGAAAATTAACATGGAGAAAAATCGTGGGGCACTTTACGGACAAGGGGAATTAACATGGAGAAAAATCGTGGGGCACTTTACGGACAAGGGGAATTTAACATGGGAATAGAGTTTGGGCTTGTTTAGGGACAAGGGGAATTTAACATGGGATTTTTTTTAAAAAAAAAATTTTTTAAAAAAGGGGTAGGCAATTCAAAAGACTATCTCTTTTCGAGAAATATGGCTGGCCCTGAAAAGGGCCTTTGGGTTTTCTTCTTCTTCTAATTTCTTCTTTTCCTCCACCAACTTCTTATTTTATCTCCAACACTCTTTCTGTTCTTTTTTTTCTCCTTCTCTTCTTTCTTCTCTTCCTCCTCTTCTTCTTTCTTCCTCTTCTCATTTTCCTCTTCTTTTTCAATTTTTTCGTTCCATGTTCTTATTCTTATCTTTTCCTCTTCATCCTCCTTCTCCTCCTTGATCTCTTTCATGACACCACTAATCTTGTCCTTTGCTTTCCTTAAATTGTTAATTTCCATCTTTACACGATGGGGACTATAGGAATAATGGTCTTCAACGAGTCTTATTAGCATCTGTTCCATTATTCCTAAGTTGTCTAAAACGTCTTGCAAGGTTTGTAATTTGTCCATTTGGTTTGACGCCATCTTCTTTTTATTCTTTGCAGAATGGTTTGAACGACCAACACTGTGATTTCTTATACGAAAAGCGCGAACGTGAAGGAAAACATCCCCCTAAAACATAAAATGGATCTTACCTAGATCATGACCCAACAACGCGCGGACGTGAAGGAAAACATCCCCTACTTTTTTCATATAATATAACCCTAACTATACTCTTCACATACGCTAAGAAACCCATAATCTACTATTCACACAAACTTACTTCACCATTTACAAACACAAACACACAAACACACACTTCCACTATTAATAAAGAGTTAGTGTTTATATTCACACTACTCTACCTACACACATTGGCAAATTAATAGTTATTTCTTTTCTAGAGTATTGGTTAGCCCTGAAAAGGGCTGTTTTGTTTGGAACTTCATGGACACCTGGTTAATGGTGGCACCTTCCAGGCCTGGCGCCACATACACATCTTATCCCCCAGTTACTTTTTACCTTTTGGGGGGAGAGAGCAGAGGCAGGATATGTCGCTTCAGAATCCCAATTTTCACTCTCTGGGATTCTGAAATTTTTTCTTCTCTCCTTTTCCTCCTCCTCTTCTTTATATCTTCTCTCCTCCTCTTCTTTTTTTCTTCTTTCCTCCTCTCTTATCCTTCCCTCCTCGACAATGGCTTCAGCGGCCAGTTCATTTAATATGCGCCTGGCATATTCCAGATGCACATGAAGTTCCAACAGTTTCTCCAGTCTCGTGTTCATTTTTGGTGTTGATCAATCAACAAGGGTAGCTGGACTGCCGAACGAGTTTCAATTTATACTGAAAGCGCGGACGTGAAGGAAAACATCCCCCTAATAACATAAAATTCATTTTACCTAGATCATTAACCAAAAAACAACAACAACAACGCGCGGACCTAAAAGAAACACTCACTCACTTTTTATGCTACCCATTACTATTGTAAAATTTTTATAAATCACTTCAATAGACTATCCACATACGCAAAGCAATTCAATCTAACCCAAAATATATACCTCTAACAGCCAAAAAAACTAACATTATTTTAATCTACTATCCACACCAACCTATTTTACCACTTACAAACACAAACACACAAACACATACACTTCCACTATTAATAAAGAGTTAGTGTTTATATTCACACTACTCTACCTACACACATTGGCAAATCGATCGTTATTTCTTTTCTAGAGTATTGGGTAGCCCTGAAAAGGGCTGTTTTTTTGTTTTGCTATGGCATTCTTTTTTAGTTTCTAAGAATGCGATGTCCTCTGAGGATAGACTTTCTGGCAATAGGTCTGCTTCTTCGGAAAGAGAAGAAGAATTCTTTGGTGTCTATACGACAATCGACAAAGCCTCTGTCAGCTTCAGGTTGCTGCTGCTGTTGCTGTTGTTGCTGCTGTTGCTGCTGTTGCTGCTGTCTCTGAAGTCTGTACTTCTCTGTCCATTCTTCTTTCTCCCTGTTCATTTCTTCTCTGAAGAGCTCTTCTATCAGGTCTTCAGTGATTTTTAACATTCTCACATTCTCTATTTCTTCTGGCTTCGGTATCAGACTGTGTCTGACCCTATGCAAATTCACGTAGGCTTCGTTGAGCTTAGCTAGTTTGGAGCACATCTTCTTAGGAGGATGAGTCGACAATGGATGGCTAGACTGGGAACAACCCGGTTCTTAAAGTTAAAGCGCGGACGTGAAAGAAAACATCCCCACACGGTTTTCGAGCCACAACGTTCATGAGAGGGATAGTAAGAAATGAAAGAGCATCAATCCAACATTCTTATAGCTAAACAAAAGACAAAGGCATTTTTTTCAAAACACAACATTTTTTATTCAAAAATCACTTAACACTAAACAACAACATTTCTAACATTTTTTAACAATAATCCAACACTATAACATCAAACAATTTTTTTCAAATCACAAACATTTTTTCTTCAAATACTAACTACTTTGAACAAGGCTGACAACGTTGTGAATGAAATTGTGATTTCCACTGTTGGAAATCATTAGGCCATTGATGGACACTACGTTTCCTAGCTTGAGACAAAAGATAAGCATAATGGTCACAGAACCATCGATCTACTTTCACATCGTTTCTAGCAGAAGAACGAGGATCGAAATGAGTCACTAAATGTTCTAAGGAATAGCCCAGGCTGCGATGATGCAGAAAATACACACAGTACTGTCCACACACCAAGGAATCTGTGCCTTGTAATTTCACGTTATTGAATCGGGTGGTTTGAGCATTTCTTCTCATAAAGTCGATGATATCGTCTTCCAAAGGGGGCAATCCGTACGAATCGAAATATTCCACACATCCTTCTTGAGGAAAGTAGACGGCTACCCTGTGGGTTCCTGGGAGATGACTGTCGTCCGTGTTGATCACGTAAGCTTGATGGTCTTTAGGTTTGCGATGAGGGAGTTCATCTTTAGCACAGACGACAGGATTCCAAGAAGCCGTATACGAACTGTGGTTCAAAAGGTAATAAAGTTCCCAGGTATCCATTGATTTGTGTGTGCTTTTTTCTTCTTCACAGGTAATAATAAGTTGTCAATTCGATCCTGACTTTTTGCTTGAAAATGTCTGACGAAGAAACGGTTATTCGTTCTGTTTCCTCACTCTGATTCAGGAGAGCTTCGATGCGATGGATCTCTTGAGTGGTTAATGGTGGACAAGAATGTTCACGCAAGTCTTTATACCACTGGTGCAACACGTCTTTGTTCGAGATGAGACTCCAAGCTTCGTCCAGATACTCGTCCAATTTTTCTTCTTGACTTAACATCAGGCATTTATCGTGTTGAATTTGACTGGGATGATCGTTTTGACATCCATAACAATTTTTCTTGATCAATTCCGTCATTTTGTCGACCAAGTGTTTGGCAAAACAGGAGACTAAATGGGCTTCTTGTTCTGGCCATCTCGACTTCATCATGACAATTTCTTCGTCTTGGGATTCTCCTTCCACGGTCTCCTCACATTCCATGTCCAAAGTTTCTTCACTTTGTAAAGAGGGATAACAGTCTTCCATGGCTTTCTAATAGTCTAGAATGACTTCTCTCAAACTGTTGATTTCTATCGTATTATCGAATTCTGCATACAGGAGGACGTTCACCGTCTCTGTTAGATTTGTAGTAAACTGAAGTTCCACACGAATCTGGCCTGATTTTATAGGGTGGAAATGTCCCTCGTCGCTGCCTTGGTCTGGAGTGAAATCAAAAGCCCACAAAGCGTAGCCTCCTGCATAATCTTCGTACGTAATGCCGTGACTGGTGTTGGTTCCTAACTGTCCGGTAGCTTCGTACAGGGACAAGTACGACCTCAAATAATTCCCGTCACCAAACTTAGGTTCTAAAGGCCGGGTACACAAGGTCTTGCCGTCGTGACTGACTTCGATCTTGGACACATTGTAATGATTAAAGAGGAAAGGATTTTCGTTGTAGGCTCCGTTGAAGGCTGAATTCTTGACGATACCAACAATCAAACGTTTGGGTAACTGTCCTTGGAACAGATGATCTTGGATCATGGATCGGAGTCCAGAGGCAATGGTGAACGTTTTCACTTCCACACGTCGGATCGGATACTTGGCGGTTGTTCTGCTCAATGTTTGACTGATGTCGTTACCTACTTTAGGTAACACTTCCACACGACGCACGTAGAGTCTGGCTTCTAGGATTTTGGTTTTATAAGTGGCATTTTCTGCAGCCATCAAATGGAAAGCGGCACTGCTGCGATTCAGTCTCAGGCGGATATCCAACCCGTTCAGCAAATACTTTTCTTGCAACCACATGTCCAAATGCAAGCGATCCATCAGTTCTAAACTACGACTTCCAGCAATTTTCGCTCGTCGGTCTACAAATCCCTTTGAATGTGCAGCATCCGCAGCAAGTACAATAGCGTTGAACTTAGTTGCTGGGTCAGGTTTCCATACCACGCAAGCATCTAGATGAGTATTCTTGGCGTTTATTCCATACGTCAAGAGATTTTCCAGGTACGCTCGATAAGGGTAAGTATCCATGTTGCTGCTGACCAGTTTGTTATTCAAGTACAAGTCCACTTCGCTGAACAAGGAATGCATGAAATTGTTGACGGGAGCTACTGCATCAGCATTGTCTAGGTTATCGTTGTTCGCTTCGGTTACTTTGACTTTCAAGTACAGGTAACTGCTATTTAGATCGATGTAATATTCGGGTTGTCCTTTGATTTCGAACTCGATGGGAGCAGAATCGGTCAAAGAGGAGATAGGAAGAAATTCCACCCATTGGGATTCTTGCATCGTCATCATGGTGGGGGGCATGGCAAACAGATCCAGTTCCGTCTTGGAACAGGCGCAAGACTCTCGGTGCATCATTTTTTCTGTGTTTCAATAATCGAAAACGTCTAAGTCTCGAACGGTTCTTCTTTTCTTGGCCTTTCTCGCTTGAAGTCTGGTGAAAGGGTGTTTTCTTCTTCGTCGTCTCTTTTTGCCTTGTCCTTGCTGAATGCTTGACTCGGTAGCGTGCAGGGCATTTATAGGTATGTCTCGTCGGCCTAAAATGTCTTTGCCCGTTTGCAGCAAGACATTTTTGCCTGCCCTCATGAAGGCTTCTTTAGGGTTTTGTTTGTCGATGATGACATTTTGGAGAAATTCTTTGCCTTGTGTCAGTGCCGCATCTTTCAAGGCGTGCAATCCTCGTGTCACCATCGGTTTCAAGACTGGAGCCACCGAACGAAAGGCCGATTTTAACATGTCTCCTAAACCGTGTCCTCGCTGTCGAGCAACCCCTCGGTACACTGGATACATGACTTACTTACTTACGAGTCGTGAAAGAACCGTTTTCGAAAATGGAGTTTCACCGTGACTTTTCCTTTGGTGAATGGAATATCTTGTCCCAAATCTCCTTTTATAGTAATGTTGACCGTGTCCAAATACGACTTGCTGACCGGCAAATAGTGAGGATGGACAAATTCGCGGTGGACGTGGTAAGTGTTTCCACCTTCCTCGTCAGCGATTGTGGCAGAGTCCACTTTGAAAGGAATGACACGCAGTAACGGCACGGAGGTGTGTCCCACCACGTTGTATTCCACCACATCGGAATACACAAAGATCAAATTCAGTCCTTGGTTCAGTTCTACCGGGGTATGAAAATACTGGCCAAAAGACTCGTTGCTGTAAATGACGGTTTTTTCTTTTAGTGTTTGTTCTACTTTCTTCCTCATCTTTAAGTTACCACCCAACATGTCAAACAATTCATCACAAAAATAGAAACCCATGATTTTTTCTCCCTCAGGAAATTTCATCAGGAAGCGACGAGCTGTTTTGTGGTATTCCAGGGTGACAGCTTTGGACTTGAAATTCTTAAAAGCTTCCCCAAACACGCCATTAAACTTGGAGGCTATGGCGCTGACCAAATGTTGACCACTAAAATAATAGCCTGAGGGAATGAACAACTCATAGTCGGTCCACTTTGGATTGACTTTGTTTTGTTTTTTATGGGGATATTTGTTATTGTCATTCATCCACTTTTGCAATGGTTCGTCATAAACTTCCACCGTAAATTTACTTTGATCGTCAATGACATTCTGGACTTGGGTTGGGTGAATCATTTCCACTAAAGCCACTTCCCAATGGGCTTCGTGATCTAAGGGGATGGCCTGAGGTAATTTGGCCGTGTAACAGCACAACGTGTTCTTGGGAAACACCTCCATGGAACTGTCACTGGGTAAGGTTAAGTAAAATTGGTTTTGGTGACTCATGATTCCAGAGTTCTGTGGCTGTCCGAGGGAATATTAGTGGACGTCAGAGGTGTGTCTCCGCCCAAAATGGGGTTCTGGTTGTGGTTGTTGTTGTTGGAGTGGTGACTGGCACTGGCACTGGACACAACGTTCCCGTTCGAGGAGAATTTCAGGGAGGGATTGGGAAGTAGGTAACCGATGCAACTGCTCAATAAAATGGTCCACAATTGTTTGTCTCCTTGTTGCAAACTCAAATTGGCGATGGCTGCCCCGATGACACAATACACCACGAAGATTTGGCAGAAAAAGACGATTTGCGTTTTAGGCACACGTTCTCCACACCACACCCACAAGGGTTGTTTTTGTAAATCTTGCACAGAAGAACTAGGGGAAGAAGGAGTGGTCGACGTAGCTGCGTCTGCTGTGTGAAAGGGCATGATGGTCACTTCTTCTTTTTATAGTCGATGACTTGCGAAGCGTCGATCCAAGAATCGAAACTGGGTGGATATCCTTTCCAACGTACTTTGACTTCTTTGACACGTCGTTTGCCCACTTTACGGGTTCTGCGTTCGAGAATGCTTTCGATGTCGTACACGTCGTCTTCTTTTTTGGTGACACGTTGTAACTCGGGCAAATAAAACGTTCCTTTGAGTACTTCTCCGTTCATGTCTTCCAATTTATAGACGGCAGGATGACGGCCATGCACTCGTCCAGTGACGCGAAACAATTCGGTCGTCCAGTTAGGTAAGTAACCTTTGTCGAAAGTGCGTTTGGTTTTGCCAATGCGCACCCAATCTCCTACGACCAACTCTCCACTTTTCTTGGGGACAGCCCTCGTCGGGGACGTACCGAACAGGCGTTCAAACACCAGCACTTCGTTGTCGGGAGTCACGTCCTGCGGGGCACGTCCGATGCTTCGATGGTAAGATTGGTTGTACGCTTGCACCAGGTGTGGTAAGATGTCGATGTACTTCAGAGTGTGGTGATGAGCAAAATATTTCCACATGCGTTCTTTCAAAGTGCGTTGAAAACGTTCCACGATGCTGGCTTTGGTTTCGGGATTCTCGGTGGTAAAAAAATGAATGTCACGTTTCTTTAATTCTTTTTGGAAAGCTTGGTTCAGAAATTCGGTGCCTTTGTCCGTTTGCCATCGAAGAGGGTGACGACCGCTTTGTTTCAACACCCGTTGCAGGGCTCGCACTAACTCGCTGCTCGATTTGGAAGTCAAGGGCACGACCCAGGCAAATTTGGAAAAGACGTCGATGACACAAAACAAATATTTGTAGCCACGATTGTAGCTGGCCAAATGAGAGACATCGGCTAAATCGGCTTGCCATTGATGATCGATGCCTTCCACTCGGGTGCGACTTCTGGCAAACTTGCGTCGAATGGGTTTGTGTAAAGTGTAGGTAGCTTGTTCTTGTAACCATCGTTGTACTTGAGGTAAACGGAGACTTTTCAGTCGCGTTTTGGCAGCACGATACAATTTTTGAACTCCTGCGTAACCTGCAGGATGGGAGGGATCGTAGTAAATGCTGGCTAAGACTTTTTCCATTTTTTATTTTTTGTGTTGGTGTGTTAATAAGTCACCCACTCTTCGGTGATGCTACTTTGGGTGGGTCGAAAGGGTGGTTTGGAAACGGATTTACGTGTCCGATGGGCTACGGGAGTAGAAGTCGAAGGTAGTGGTGGTGGAGGTGGAGGTGGCAATGGAATGGCTTTGGTTTTCTTTTCTTTTTTCGCTTCTGGTTTCTCTTCTTTCTTTTTCACTTCTGTCGAAGGAGGTGTGGACATCATCTTTTTAACCCAAGCTTTCATTTCTTCTCGTTGGGGTGTGGGGGACGGGGTCAACAAGGATCCTGCAATCTTACTCGAAATGGGAGCTGCTGACGGTGTTTGAAACACTTCGCGCATCTCTTCTTCCTCAGGTCTTTGTGGGGTAGCATCTCTGGTAACCCTTGGGGATGGTAGTGGTGGTGGTGGTAATGATGGTGCTGGACTTTTCATCAAGGTCTTAAAATCTTTTAGAGTGGGTAAAGCTGTTTCGTCTAAAGCTTTCTGGTGAAAGAGTTGCAGTCTTTGCAAGAGTTGACCGTACTTTTGCGATTTTTCTGTTTCGGACAAATCTTGGCGATCCATCAAGGATTGCAGTTCGTGTTGTAACTGGGACATCTCGCTCAAATTGGGATTGGGAGGTAAATGCGGGGTGCGTTGTTCTTGCCACCGATGGTATTCCATCCATCGTTTGTAAGGCACTAAAGCTAGTTTTCGTCCTTCCATGGGGTTGTCAGGGGTGAATTCTGAGATCTTGGGACTTCCGAAGGCCTTTTTATCTTGCTCCCACCAGTCCTCCCAACATGGTTCCCAAGACTCCTTTCAGTATGGGGCCTAACAAGAGAGGCAAAATGCCTCCACGTTGGACCGACATCTTCTTTTTTTGACGAATGGGAATTTTCTTTTGAACCATTTTCCGAAGAACGTGACGATGTTTGCCTAAGCATTGTTTCTGGTGTTTGGACAAAGGGATCGTACCTTTCAAAACGTTCAAACAACATTCGCACACGGTATCGATGACCTCTTTGGAGGCCGTTTGAATGAGTTTTTTTCGTAGGGGTGGAGAAGCTTTGGACAGGACAGATAACAGGTCCCCATGTTTGGCTAAACGTGGTGGCAGTCCTTTCCTTTTCTTTCCTTGGGGTTTTCTGGAGGGTGACATCTTTGAGTCTTTAGGAGCACCTAAAAACACTGATACCCTACTCGGTCACAGGCCTTTTTTATACTGGAACGCGTCGCCACTGATTGTCTTTACGTCGTATCAGTTTGAGGACAGGCATGACACGTCGTGCAGGGGTACGTAACGGACTAAATCGAGCCAGTTCTTGCTTGGACAAATCCAGTAAACTTTGTAACATGCCCGATCTTTCATGGACTTTGATTTTGGGAGAAGGTACTTTGTGAGCAGCAGCCACTGCCGCTAAATTGGAAGGTCCTGCCACTGGGGAAGTTCTTTTGGGGGTCATCAACGGAGAAGTTCTTGGTGTAATCAACGTCTCCAAGTACTCTTCAGTTCCTGGTGACATCAACGGAGAAGTGGACAAACGTGAGGCTACCGGAGACGTTGTGGCAGGTCGTGGCTTGCGAGTGTAAGGTTGCGTCCTGGCCGAAGTGCCTCTCTTGCGACTAGTTTTCTTCTTCTTCTGTGGACTTTTCTTTTTCTGGGGACTTTTTCTCTGTTTCTTTTTCTGGGGGCTTCTTTTCTTTTTCCGGGGTAATGGTGGTGGTGTCTGGTCAGAGGAGGGTCCTGCCACTGGAGAAGTTATTCTTCTTGGGGACTTGGTCTTTTTCTTTTTCTTCTCGGGGCTTCGTTGAACTTTTGTCTTGGGGATAACTTTGGGGGCATTAGGATCCCATCTTAAGAGTGAGCGAATGATGACCCCTCCTAGAGTACCGCTCCCTCCAGGTTTCAAAATGATTTGTTTTTTGGTTTGAGTGTCGATGCGGGGATCGGCCAGTTGGACCAAAGCGACTTTGTTTCGATCGAAAAAGCGTTGGGTTTGATGAGGAATCTGAATGATTCCTTGGAGTATTTGACGTGCCGTCACCGTGAACCATCGTAAGACTTCTTTGAGACTAGCTTCTAAGACACGAGCTCGTGTTTGTGGATCTTTTTCTCGACTGATGCCATACAAGGCACGAATCAATTTGACGGGAAGATGCGACTGAAGGGACGTCATGTTCACACTGTGTGAGACAGACGAAAAAGGGTCTGAGGTTTTTATAGATTTTTTTCATGGGGAGTGAAATGAAGTCGAGGACGGAGACGTGTACAGGACAGGCCCTCCGTCTTGGCACCAGTGGTGAAACAAGTGGGTACGAAATCGCAAATCCTCGGGGGTCGTAGGTTTCAAATCGACGAGTAAATAGGCGTGTGGAGTTTGAGTGGCATCGTCGTACGCCTGAGTCAGCCAAGGCGTTCCTAACTGTTTGGCTAAGACTTGCACTTGCGATTTATCTCGAGGACTTTTAAACAAGACCACGTAATGCGCATTGAGACTGATGGTGCGATGGGCTTTACTTTGTTGAAACAAATTTTGGGTGATGTAAACGACACTGGCATTACGGTGATGCCCTTTGCGCGTGAACCACAATTTAATTTCTTCTTCGTCTTCTCCTAACATGTCGTCGAAAATGACCAAATGGGTTAGACGGGAGTCAGAGACGATGCCGTCGTCTTCTTTAGGAATGCCTTCCACAAACACGATGGAATCGCCTTGACTTTCTCGCAAAAGGCTGTACGCCGATTGCCACTCTTTGTAACACCACACGATCCGTTGAGGGGGCCGATCGATCAAATGATGTTTATGTTCGATCAAACGTTTGACGAATTCGGTTTTGCCAGAACCGCTAGGTCCAGCAATGAGCATGTTAAAGGGATGGCGAAGATACAAAGCCTCCCAACTGGCACGATCTAAGTGTTCGTCGATGACTTTGACAGTAGAGGAAGAGGGAGCAGAGACAGCAGAGGTAGCCATGGTGTGAGAAATGTCACTTGTGACACGAAAAACAAACAAGACAAGAGTTTATATACTTTTTTCAGAACACGTTTATTGAATGTTTCAAATATGAACACGAAAGACAAAAATACATACAACCCAAATAGTGATGTACAGGAATATAAAACACAGCAAAGCGATCAAAGTGGAATATAAACAAGTGTCTGTACAACATGTTTTGGGTAACGAAGATGTCCTAGGGACAGTGTGTAATGTTCTTACAGTCTCTACATGAGGTATTGTCACACAAGTGTCCTCCCGGAATGACCTTTCAGGCCTGTCCATGACAGTTCTGTCCTGAAGCGAGTGGTTGTTCTCGGTGACGAGTTCTTCTGGCACCGTCACTAACACAGGTTGAAAAGTAACTTTTTTCCTTGAACAACTCTTGTGCATACTGGGCCACTTCTTGGGTCCAAACCTCAAAACCCCCCTTTTTCCAGTCACGAACATCTGTCCAATGAGGGTGTAAGTCACAAGCTACACACACATCGTCATACACGTCTTGGGTAGCTAAAAGTTGACGAATCTTTTTTTCCTGTTGAGGTCGAGAAGTATCCAGATGAAACCGCAAGGCTTTGAGCAAAAGGAGTTTTTCGTGACCATTTAAGGCCATGGAGGTGGTAAGTACTGATCGTAAAGAGTCCACAAAGAATCGGCTGGTAAACGAAATCCCAGAAAACAAGTCACTAAGACACACACCACTTGTCGTCCCAAATTGAATGGATACAATTCTTGTAATAATTGATGGTAATGATCCACGGTTTGAATATGGTCATTGAGTTCCTTCCACGGAATCTGTTGAATGATATGTGACATAATCCGTGGCATGGCAACTTGATTTTATAGTGTCTTTGTTTCGGAAGCAATAAAGGTAATTTCTAACCAAACACGTTCGTTCTCCAGTAGGGAATTTAAATGTTACATACTGTAACTGAAACGTCAGAGTTTGTCTAGATGTTTCGTCTTTTTCTAAGCAGATTCCATGTAACAAATGTTGGTAATCCTTTAACTCGTCTTCCTCAATACGTTGCAGTAAGTGAATCTCCAAGTAACCAAAATTACGAACGTCTAGCCCATCATCATTCATATACTGAAAGTATTCAACAAGGTCTGACCAGTGAAAAAATTTCTGACGAATCAGTCCTCTTATACCATTCAGGTACCAGTGGTTAAAGATCTGGTGACGTAACGGATGCAATTGTTCTTTACGTTTGACTTGTATTTTGACCAGCTCTCGGTAAATCCTTTCTCTCAACTCCTCAGGCAAGCCCAAAATGTACTCTTGTAAAGTATCCATAATTATATACACTGTTTTTGGAATCGTTGGGTGGCGACCAATAGCCTCGTTTAACTTTGTGTCTAATGTAATATCCACTCATAATCAGTCTTCTTGTACTTTGGAACATAGCATAATTTAAAAACGGACGAATCACTTTGAGTTTGCGTTTCACTTGTATTTTGATCAGTTCTCGGTAAATGCGTTCTCTCAACTCCACAGGCAAAGCACGAATGTTCTCTAGCAAAGTATCCATGAATAGGTCATACTAATTCCTCTTTGGTCTGACACAAGAAATGTACTCTTTGCACAAACATGGTTTCACTTCAGTGTCGAATTTAAATCGTTGAGTCACTAATATACACATTACAATTCGTTCAGAAGTTTCCTCTTTCACCAAGTTGACATTGTGTTCAAGATGTTGGTAATTCGTTAACTCTTCCTCTGGAATTCGATGCAGTACGTTTACAATGATGTAACTACAATCGTCCATACCAAACCAATCCTTTTTAAAACTAGAGGATCGTTGATCAATGTCTGTCCGATGGAACACTTTCAATTGAATCAATCCTTGTATAGCCTTCAGGTACCAGTGGTTCAAACACCGGTGACGTAACGGATGCAATTGTTCTTTACGTTTCACTTGTATTTTGACCAGTTCTCGATAAATGCGTTCTCTCAACTCCACAGGCAAAGCACGAATGTTCTCTTGTAAAGTATCCATGAACAGATTATTATGGTAAGAAGCTACTTCAATGTCTCGGTCCCACTAAGGGTAAGTAATGACAATTCGGTGACCATCGAGCATGTTCAACGTAGGCCGAATCTTGCGGTTCCCAGTGGTGAAGTGACACACCGCAACTGAAGCACTTGACTTTATCTCCTTCGCCCAAGTAGAAAAATCCGGCTCTGGCTAATTCTTCGGGGGTCGGTCCTCCCAGATACTTTGGCCATTTTCCTTTGAACGATTGAAGACGATTTTCAAAGTCGCAGTATTCCGACAAACGCACAGGGAACGAATATTCGTCTTTCACAGGTTCGTTTCGATGAGGGTTGAGTGACATGGGCAGGAGTTTGCTCAGGGCTGGATGACATCCGTAGGGGGGTAGACGTGAAGGTGGACATTCCCCTTTAAAACGAAACCCAGTAAAATGTCCAAGAGGACGAGCGGCATCACTTTCGCATCCCACAGGTTTGACACGCACAGCATCACTTTCCATGATAGGGGTAGGGGCACTAAAGTTCCCATGATGCTTTACGGCATCGCTCAGGTCACAAGGTACAGCATCGTACCCATCGCAAGGCTCACAATCGCATTCCACTTCCGTAGCCTCACACTTGAATTGTGCCCTTCTAAACAACTTGTTCTGTGTTTCTCTGAAAGTATTCATCTTGTTCGCTCGGTCTTGGTAGTCACAATGAACTATCGATTTTGCCTAGAGTTCCTTTTTATATACAGACCAATACCGACGTGACCGTACGGTAAGGTGAAATGATTGGGAAGTCGAACTCGCTTCTGGTATACAATTTGATAGATTTTTTCCAAGGGTCGACTGACGATGTGGTGAGTGGGTAAACGTACAATCTTGTTCGGTTGATAGGTGGTCACTTTAAAGTTTCCATCCTCTCCCGATTGCAAGGCTTCTTTCAATACCCCAAAGTTGACCACTCGACTGGTACGATAATTCAGAGTCAGTCCTTTCACTTTGCACGTCGTGTGCACTTCTCCTTGTTTGTCACGGTATTCGTAGCCGTAATTTTTGGGACCGCCACTGACGAAACTTAAAATCTTGTCGTCGGGATGCTCGTCTGTCCAGGCTCCTAAACGGTCTCCTTCGATGTTAGGGTGATGTTGAATCGGGTGATGGATGTAAATGCAACTGTCCGTGTCAAAGTACAGGACGCGTTCCCCTAACAGTTCTAAAGCCTCGTACAATTTTAAGCGAGCATGGGCTGTCACGTAAGCCGCAATGATGACATTTCCAAAAGGGTCGTCTTGTACAAAGTCCAGATCTTCTTCGTAATTGACCAAGATCAAATTCTCTCGAACGACGTCCACGTGTTTCATGTATTTGGTTTTGTCGTGAATCATCTGGAAGTAGCGGGAAGGTTCGGTCAAATATTCCGTCTTGGGTAAACACGGTCGCTGTGCCATTTTACCCCACAAGCAATTTAACATCACTTTGGCAAACGATCGCCTGCCTTCGTTTTTCTCGATGCGGTCTAAAGTGATGCCTTCTTGTTCGTAGTATTTCTCTTTGAATTGTATTTGGTCTTCGGGAGTGTGACACCAGGAAGGATAGCCGCTGGCTTCTTGCTTCAGTTTCAAAAAGGCATCCACGTAGTCTGCGAAAATGCCTTTCTGCGTGGGGTCACCCTTGCGGTACTGTTGTGTCTTGGGAAAGTGGCAAATTTCGTACACTTCTAACAGTTGGTATCCCATGTCCAGAGCTTTGAACAATTCCACGCTGACCCAGGTTCCCGTCAAGGCCCGTTCTTCCTGGCTGTGCTGACAAGCTTGGTCTTGGTTGCACGTTTCGGCACAAGTACGGCACAAGGGAAACATCAGTTTGCCTTGACAATGGTGAGGTAAGACGGGATGGTATAGGTTCGTGGGAGGCAAAACTTTACACTTGATCAAGCCTTCGTATTGTCGAATGTTGACCAGGTCGATGTGTTCCGTCAGCAATTGCGGGTGCCCTACAGGAAAGCGACAATATTTACACACGTAGGGATACAGCGAACACACGTCCAAGTATTTGATTTCTTCTCCTTTCTCTTCGTCGGCTTGGTACAGCAAACAGGTGGCATTGGTCCTTCCTCCGTACAAACTATCCCTCGGGTTCAGCGGGTCCATGAACTGGTAACTTTCCACGAGGCGTTTAAACTCGGGATCGGTTTTCAAACGGTGATCGTACTCGTGTTCCCACATTTCCACCACTTGGTATCCTTGCTGTTCTAACTTTAGGCGTCGCTGACAAGTGTCCTGGTACAAGTCTTCCATGGTTCGTTGCAAAAACTGATTTTTAGTACCACGGTCAGGGTAACAGACGGGACATCCGTGAAATAAGCAACCGTTAAACTCGTACACGATCTTGGGGTTTTCTAAGTCCCAGCCATCGACCGAATACGTTCCGATGGTCTTTTCGCCCCCTCCGTTGCGGGCATGCTGAATCCACTTGTCTTCCTTGTCGCACAAGTAATGTAACCAACGTAGGGCTTTGACCGAGTATTGACGTTTGACAAAGTGGGTCGTTTGAGGACTGATGACAGCCACGGTGTTTTCAGGCATGAATCGTTGTCGATACACTAAGGAACACGCTTTGGCAATGGTGCAAGCTTCTTTCAAAGGATCGACCCCTCCGTGTTCCATGAACAGTTCTCGAAATTTTCCACAGCAACGCCGTAAAATGTCCACGTCGGAACGACAATACTTTAGCATTTCTTCCTGAAAGTCGAAAGGGTCCGAGGCGTGAATCTGGTACCAAGCGTAGAAAGCTTCTCGTTGTTCGGTACGCATGTTGTCGGGGTCGTAATAGTGAGCCTCTGGTAAATGGGGTAGAACGACATGTTGATTGGCTTCCGTATTGAAAAAGTGTGGAAAGTACCCTTTAGCCATTTCTGTCATTCCAAACGTTTTAGGCATTCGACTCAAAGGCATGGCCAAATAGCTCATCGAATCTTTAAACTGTACTTGTCCCACTTGCATGAAAATGATTTTGGCTCCGTTCAAAGTCACTTTAGGACGCTCGGTGCCTTGTTCCGTATAGTATCTGAGAAGAAACTGTCCATCGTATCCGGAGAAATTGTGAGCCATCACCGTGGCATGATGATGACAATCTCCGTAACGTTCGATGTCCTCTTGGCTCCACGTCTTGTCGACGGGGTCTAAGACCCATTGGGCAAAATCGGCTAACGTGTTTGGTCCCCGAAAGATTTTTTCACGCCCTCCGGGTATCTTGCTGCAGTGAGGGCAATGACTGAAGATAGGTTCTTGAATGCACTTCTCGCACGCTCGATGAGCCACGCAGAAATTAGGAATGTGAATGCCAGTTTCTTGCATGCATTCGAAATCGAAAAAGATGAAATTGCCTTTCTTCTTGTGACCGTCCTCTTTCTCTGGTGGGGGTTGGTATTTTTGCACGTAACATTGGTGTTCCAAGTCCACGATGTGGTAACAAATGTGACATTTTTTCTTTCCTGAACATACGTGTGCCTTGGTATTATTGGTACGTATGACTTGTTCACACGTAGAGCACAATCTCAGCAGTTGACAAGCGCATTTCTTCTGTGAACCTTGCGTTTTCAGATGTTGTTGGTAACAGGTAGGGCTGACAAACGTGCGCAGACAAGTGGAACAAGGCACTGGTTCTTCGATCAGACAGGGTGAAGAGGCCAAACATCCTGTGCATTTCGATCCACAATGCTTGTGTTGCTCTCGATTGTTATAACCATGGTCACATTTCTCACAGTAATAACTGTATTTCAGGAATCCGGTGATACTGGTAATGGTATCGAAATGTTCATCGTGATGATAAAGATGAATGTATTTTCCGTCCTTAAAGTCTTGGCCTCGAAACAACAGAGGTCCGCGCACTTCTTGAGGGTGCACTTTCAAGGTGTAGCGTGGAGCTAGGGCATCTTGCAATTTTTGCATCTCAGGAATGCCACAGAGTGTGTCTTTGGACAGTCCGGCTTGTTGTAACAGGAGTTGTGCTTCGTTTCGTTGTTTGGCTCGATCGGATCGTTGAATAGTGTCCCAGGTTCTTTTCCATTCTACCGTGTCGTTCTTGTTGGCATAGGTTCGTCCCACCACGATGGCACGGGCTAAACACATCTGGTCATGAGAGTTGTTAATTCGGACGAGACTCTTTTTGGTGTTGCGAAGGTCGTCCACCAATAACATCTTTTTGCGTCCTGTCCCTTGAGGAGGAGAGACGTGGGTCATGTCCAGTGTGGCTTTACCATCGGTGATGTCAAACTGATCATTAGATTGTTGTACGTGTTGAATCTTGTCCATGACTTTGGAAGCAGTCAATTCTGCAGGGGTGCTAAACTCGATCCAAACAAGGGATTTCAAACCGTCGTGTTGTATGGAAAGTCTCAAGCGATCGTCTTCTTTGGGTTGACATTGTCGCTTGAGTGCAGTGAGCAAAGAATCCCACACCTCAGTGATGAACACTTCTGCTTTCTCTAACGGCACTTCAGCCTTGAAATCTTTAAACTTCACCGTGTATTTGTAAGCCGTGGTTCTAAATTTTCTAGAGGAGCGCTTTTCCGTCTCTCGAATGGAATAGTACTTTTCAGGGTTGACAAAGGGTGGTGAACTTGGTTTAGAGGGTTCGGATTCTGGTTCACTCATGTCCTCTTCAAAATCACTGGCATGAATTTGTGCCAAGATTTCAGCCCTGGTACGAGGCGATAGATCACGTTTCTGCCTCTTACTTTCTTCTTCTTTCTTCTCGAATGAATGGGATCGTTTCATCTTGAAAGCAAAAAGTCAAATGACTCAAGTTCAAACACCATAAACTACTTTATAGTCATAGCAGACCAGCGTATATAAAAGGGTGTGTGTCTTGTCCTTTCACTATTCATTTCACTCTCAAGCTGAGCACAACGATGGAAGAGACTGACCAGATGGAACGTTTCGTCAGAGCTTTGCGAGGGGTCATTAGAAAATTCTCTTCAGACCAGCCTACGGACTACTCTCCTTCCTTTAGAGATAAAAGTCAAGATACTTGCTATATCTGTCAGAAGAAAGGGCATTGGTCTTCAGAGTGTCCAGACCGTCAAAAAAGAAAAAAAACAGGGGATAAAAAAGACAAAAGTCAAGATACCTGTTATTATTGTAAAGAAAAAGGACATTGGTCTCCAGATTGCCCAAAAAAGAAACAAGAGGAGTCAGAAGAAAAGAGGAATTCTTCAGAAGAAGAGAGGGATTCTTCAGAGGAAGAGAGGGATTCTTCTGAGGAAGAAAGAAGACAGGTGAAGAAAAAGAAACAGGAGAAAAAAAGAAGAAGGGAAGAAAGCGAGGAGGAAGAAGAAGAAGAGGAAAAGAGTGTGACGGTGAAGAAATTCAAAAAACAGAGAGACTAAACAAGGAGACAGAAGAAATCAATGAACTTTTTATTAAAGTGTTGTGTTGTGAATTGTGAATTGGATTGTAAAAAATGGAGAAAAGAATAAATGAATGATATAAGGTAAGAGTCTTTGAGTTTTGATTTTAAAATAAGAAGCTACACTCACGCACTCATACACAGACACGTACTATAAGGGTAACATGGGTGAGTTTTTTTTGAGTTATTGGCAAATTGAAATTGTATTTCTTTTCGAGAAATGTGGGTGGCCCTGAAAAGGGCCTTTTTTTCTTTATGGTGCAGGGGTGAGTTTAAGCAATCAATTTTAACTGCCTTAAGCCTTTGCCACGGCCAAGGCCTACTTCTGGACTGCGTAATGATGATAATGATTGGGTTGAAATCACTAAGGGTGGTACGGTAGGCTTAGGCACAGGGTTGACATGTTTGGCTCGGGAAGGTCGTATTCTCTTCGGTCGTGATAAAGAAGTCTGATACATTTGTTTCAGACTTCTTAACTCCGCTAAAATGTCCAACAGTACCGTGACCGTTTGATTTTCACCCTCTTGTTTCTTTGCTGCTACTACTTCTTCTTGCTGTTGCTGCTGTTGTTTTTTTCTTACCTCTTCTTCTTGCTGCTGTTGCTGTAGGAGAAAAACTTGTTCGGCTTCCTTTTGTCTTTGTATAAATTTCTCCAATTCTTCTTTCTGTCTCTGTCTAAAATTCTCCACTTGCGGTAATGAAGAAGGTAACGAAGGTTCCGGAACAAATTCTTGCGAGGAGAGAAAATCCACAAAATCCCAATTCACCTCTTCTGAAAGTAAGTCCGAGTTCCCTTGGGCAGTCTCTCCTGCTGGTGCACCCCAATGGATCGTTTTCTGAGTTTCCGTCATGTTGAATCACTGTCGCATAGATTGACTGCACACAAGCGCTAGCGAATCTATATAGACTACGTGACGTAACAGACTGCACTCTTACGATTGGATGCGGGCTGACTGAATTCTGTAACGCGTGTTTGGATTGGTGAATGAACTCAATCCGTTTCAATCCTTCCTGTCCCTATAAATAAGCGCCGTTCACTGCATTGATTCACCTATTCTCGGAGCCTCAACATGTGGACAGACGTTGAATCTTCAACCCTTGTGTCAACAATGATGTTCAGGACGGACATGCTCATGTATGTCCAATCCAAGTGGACCGTTGTCCACAGGACCAACAGCAGCCTGTGGATAAGAAGAGTCTATATAGAGAGACAAGGTTGCCTCAAGAGGACACTGATTTATGGCCCTCGAGTAAGACGCAGCTTGAGGACAAGAAGATGCCGCAGATGCCCTCTATGTTAAGGGCATATTAACATAAACCCAAAGGCCCTTTTCAGGGCCAGCCATATTTCTCGAAAAGAGATAGCCTTTCCATTGCCTACCCCTTTTTTAAAAAAATTTTTTTTAAAAAAATCCCATGTTAAATTCCCCTTGTCCCTAAACAAGCCCAAACTCTATTCCCATGTTAAATTCCCCTTGTCCGTAAAGTGCCCCACGATTTTTCTCCATGTTAATTCCCCTTGTCCGTAAAGTGCCCCACGATTTTTCTCCATGTTAATTTTCCATTGTCCGTAAAGTGCCCCAAGGGGTCTTGTAATGCTAATTCCCATTGTCCGTAAAGTGCCCCCCTTCACTACTGATGTCAGAGAAGAGCTGCTAATGGATTTTAATCTGTACGAGTAATTCATATAGAGTTTGAATTTTGCGCCACATTTTCATCTTCTCAGTCTTTTTATCTGCCTTGCAGCTATTTCACTTTGAAATTTATCTATTATTACGATATCTCTTGCTTATTCCTTGTCCCCTTATGTTAATTTTGCCACGGTATTTTTAAATTTGACGGTTGTTCATTTTAAAATTCTCTTGCTTCCGCACGAATTTTAGGTGGCCGCGCGCGCGCGTGTGTGTGTGTGTGTGTGTGTGTGTATGTGTGTGCATCCATGCTTGTGTGTTTTGTTTTTTACCACCTATTGACGAATTTGGTTTGGAGACACCAATAATCCTACGGGGTTGAGGGGTGGGTTCTAGGTCAAGCAGATTAAAGCCAGATCTTCAATGTCCAACGTGAAGATCTGACAGCGATCGCTTAGGGATCATGTTTTGGTGACCTATGTTATTATCATAATCACTAATCTTATCAGCAAATCGGATTTAAGTCTTATATCATCCCGTTTTTGGAAACGGAGCAGTATGGCTGCAGAGCATTAATATGTGCCGAACGATTTGATTCACTTTCAGATTTCTGAAAGCTGCATTTCCATTGGTTAATCGAAGGTCACAGAATATGGCCTCTATTCGGTCGCTGTCAGATCTCCACGCAGCACTTCAGATGGATGGGTACTACTTGGTGGGTCACTGACAGTGATTGACGAAGTGCTCTCGTCTGGTGAAATGGCCAGCTGACTCCAAGAGAGGTTCTGAATGGTCCAGCTGTCGCAGTAAGAACCCGTAATGCACACTGAACAGTAGCAGGAGGTTTCACGGGTAATCAATTTTGTAGGGTCATCAGTGATGCCGACTGCGTAATATTTGATTGTGTTTCACAATTGTTTTAGCTTAACTGAATTTAGTTCACATTGTTTCAGTTTGGTTGCTTCACTTGAGATGTGGATGAAGAGTACTCCAGTCACACTTGATTTTGTTCCCCATGCATGAAAATCCGAAGCATCCGCGATTAGAGCATTTCCCTGTCGTAAGGCTTCATCTGCCATTCTTTTTACTGTCCCTCACAATCCATCACATTGTCCTTTCCCATGCCCCACTTCTAAATAATTCCACATGGCACCAATGGAGCAAAGGTTTCTGTGATTATCAATCACATAGAATATAAATCTGTTTCTGTACTGGCTTGACCAATAACGGATAAGCTTTATATTAGGTTTCATCTCCTTCAGCTCCGGAATGAGCCTGTCCAAAAATGCAGCAACTGTGCCAGAAGAATGTGACATTTCATCACTGACAGAAACGAAACTTTTGTGTTTTAGTTCATCGTTCTCTTTGTATTATGTAACGACTGGATGGAGGGTAACCATCGACTGATTCCAGTAGACCGTCTGTATTTCAACCAAAGACCTACAAGAAAAATATTCTGCAAAGTCCATCTGTACAACAATTTCATCTTCAGGAAGAGATTCTTTTAGCTGCCTTATGTGCTGGTACTGCTCACGGACTCTCTGTACATGCTTGTCAAAAAGCTCTAACTGCTTTTTCATATCTTCTTTGAAGCTTTCTACTTGACATTCGATTTCCACGATTTTCCTTTTGGTTTTCCGTTCTCAAGTGTTACTTTTTTCCAGGTCCTATAGACAACGTTGCTGGGCAGAGGTTTGAGAAGTCCATGAAAGTCATCTGCATTACCGATTAGATTTTCAGAATTCTCACTTATTTTGATTCCATTCTTTCTTAGAGTTTGAACATTGAGAGCCATGTTTTGATGGTGTATACATAGACAAGGATTTTGGAAATGAATGAGGCAAGCAGTAAATGTTTTGGTCTCAAACGTCCGAATGTAGTTAGAGAAATAGTGTGATTCGGATTTTCACATTTGTATTTGTAGTGTAGATTCTTGAAGTAATCGGCCAGGACCCGTGTCTGTAATTTTTCTCCATTGTCCATTTTCTTGGAATCTGCCTTGCCTGGCTTTGCACGACTATTATCGTCTCGCATAATGAAATCTCGGACTGATGATGTAATTGAACGCGAGAGGCATTGTCTCTTTAAAGTAGGCGAGACCATTGTCGTTTACATTCCACAGAGAGCGCCTACATAAGCCTGTGAATCTACTTAACGTCTTAAACATCGATACTTTTTCGTTATCGAACCAGACATAATCTGATGTAGAACACGGCGTCTTTTTGACGACTTTATTTCAGACAAAACTGCATTGCATACAATGAGTTTTCGTCTTACAAGAGTCCGTCTTCTTGGGAACAAATATAAATTTTCAACATCTGCATCAGCTCGTTTACTTTGTGTTAATTCCTTAGGTGCTGTGTACAGCCTGAGGATTTTACTTAGCCGCTCAATTTTCTTATTTTTTTTTTTTTTTTTTTTTTTTTTTGTCTTTATCTTACGTCTCAGGTTTGAAACGTCTGATTTGAGAATACCTATATTTTTGTGGAGACGCGCAAGAGCCCTACGCCTGATCATATTGCAAATCTTTCCCTTTGTCACTCTTAGTAATAAATGGTATCCTTACTATCACGTGATCATTCTGCTCTTCATTTCTTGGTACAGTATCACTGTCATATCCACTGATCTGTTCACTTATGCTTTCGTTGCTTTCTTCTCTTTCTTTTTTATCAGCCGTGAAAGTCTGTTTCTTAATTTACTTGTCATGTTTCTCTCCTCCCTTTTCTTCTTACTTAATTGTGATGATGGCACATAATATTGCCTTTGACTAGCTCTCTCTTTTTGGAGGAAATTCGGATTTTTGGCCTTCTGGCGTTCCCTGTAGGCCTTTTGTATTTCCTTTCTTGTTTTGGCCATTCTAAAATAACCAAAAACGAGTCAGTGCAAACCTAGAGTTCCCACGGTTTCACCAGTAGGGGACTAATAACGTAAGTATCAATAATACGTTACCAAATTATCATGTGAAGTATTGAGTATAGCTGACATTAATTTAACAAAATTAATAAATATTTACTCTCATGGTTTGTTTCTAATTTACATTTGCACTGAATTTTTTTTCTCCCCTAGTTTGTTTATAATTTACCTCCATACTAAAGATTTTTTCTATTTTTATGTTAGTCCTTTAACCCTTAGTTACTGAATATACTCATGTAATTCATAGTCACTTTTAAAACTTTTTTATAAATTTATCCAATATTAATTGTGTTTTTAAGAATAATTGTATAACAGAGCTAAACTGAAGATCTAAATAGTACTCATATTTTACACCGATAATCATTTTTGTTATCGATTAAGTCCTAATACATACGTTAAGTTCTGTAACGTACGCATCAGTACTTTATACACAGTGATTACATCGCTTATAAACATAGAGGTCACTATATTTTAATGTATTATATTTACTCTTTCTTTTTCACTGATTCCTGTCCAATATAAACGTAAGTCTCAATCAAACGTTTTAATTTTAATCGCTTACCTATAGGTGGTTTTCAGTATACAGAGTATAATACATTTTTACTGGTTTGTTCTAGTTGTACTTGATGTTTTTTTTCTATATACTGGGAATTGAAAGATGGCGGCATGGCACCTTTCAGTATGCAAAGTTGGTCGGCTATCATCACGTGTTCCGTAGTTTAGAGTATCTTTGTCACGTATGTATCGGTAACGTACGTATTATTAAGCATTATTTGTGATAAAATTTGTCAAAATATTACTTGATAGATTTGTCAAGATTTTATTTTCAGACATATATGAAATATGGTCACATTTTCGAAGGGTTTATTCAATCCTTTGATTTTGATTTCGTATTATTTGGGCCAAGTAACATAAGTATCCCATATTTTATAACCAATGAACATCACAACATATGGCACGTAAAAAGATGATAAGCATCAACAATAACCATTTATTTGGTGTGTTTTTTTTATTATAATAATAAAACGTAGGCCTACAAGTAAATTTTTAACGATTTTTATCCTCTCCAAACCGTCGTTTTACACAAACAAAATGCCGTACTTTAAAAAGGGTTACGTTGTATCATGACCTTAGCGACCATACATTTTGAAGCATCTTGAATGAATGTTCAGGGTATAAATATTCAAAATTTCCTTTTAGATTTCTCAAAGAGTATACACGACTGATTCAGGGACTTTTTAATTCAATCTTCAGTTTCATTTTCATCTTTATCTGACAGAATTGGATCCTAATTACACTATCGACAGTAACGTAGGTATTGATATACACCATTTAGGTTGCCATATTTTCAGATCCAAGCTTTATTTATTGTTGACATTCATTTTTTTTCGAATGATAGACGTATATTGATATGGCAAAAAGGTATGCAGTAAGGAAAGAAACGTATGTAATGAGTTAACCAGACAGCGACATTGATTTGTGCCTCATTAGTGAATTTGGGTCAAAAGAAGGTCGCTTGAAGGACAGGCGATTTGTCATAACAAGATTACGGGGGGGGGGACGAATGTAAAGGATATCCCAGCCATCTAAACAAACTCCTAACAGATGTCCGTGCCAAAAGGCTTAAGTGCGTCTGATATCGCTGACATGAGTACGTACATGACGCTTCGACATTTGTGTCCATACCTGGAAATAATACAACTCTTGAGCTTCACATTTTGTTTGAGCCAATGAAAACTGGTGCTACTTTTGAATGGTCGTTTTTGATTGGCTGTTATTGTGAACGCAATGTCGGACTGATTCTTGTGATTTTCTAAATGAGACGACGCTCGCAATTAAATTCACACGAGATCTCGATGATATTTAATTAGGATGACAGCCTTCATGAAGGGTAACAGGCTAAGCTAATCAGGGACCCGAAACCTGATTCATATGCATCATTCAGATGTTGCTTAAAATAAAAAAATGAAGCTCACTTGAGACCTTGATGATATTCAGTGATATGTAATGTTTGCTCAAAATGTATCACAAATAGAGTCTCTGGAATGGAAATTAGGTTAGCTAATCTACTGCCACAAAGTCTCATGAATATACGCAGATATCGGTAAATAATTCATATCGTCTAATATCTTGATGTAAGATTTTCTATCAAGTTATATCAATGTGATAAAAAATACATGTACAGAGTGGTCACAAACTCAGCGATTCAGATGGCGTAATGCCACATTATTATGCACAGATTCGCTCTTGATCAAAATCTGTAAGAGCCTCAAGATAACAGCTCCAAAAGCAAGTTTAATCAAGATCTCATCCGGCTATCGAATAGTAATATGCAGAATGCCTGGTTATATGCAAACGTTCTATAACAGTCAAATGTTTCAGAGAGCACGACCAAATAACCTTAATTACCGAGGTTTATCCAAATTTGAGTATTAAGGAACCCCAGATAGTGATAGCAAGCAAATTTTCACTTAAGCATGATCTCAATGAGCAGTCAATCAGGAAACAAATAAAAAATAACAAATTAAAAATATAAATATGCAAAAAGACATCAGTAAAACATTCAAAACAGATCATGGAGAAACACAGAAAGTATTTTGAATTCTGGTTGTCTTGCAGTCACACGAGGGATCAAGAGCAGATATTTGATGCCTGGCATTGGTTTCAGCTCTGTAAAACAGTGTTTTCTGCTCTGGGGTGTGGATAATTCTTTAATCACAGTATAAAAGTAATAAAACAATTCCGATCTTATGCTTCGCTCAGCTTGGCTTTATTGAGTTGTGAATTACAGATATTAGCCTGCAATTCACGACTGCCAGTATCCTGTTTAAAAAAAAAACAACTTACTAAAACAATGTATTGAACCCTTGAAAACCCATAATTGTATGCTATCGCAAATTTCAATAAAGATCACAATATTAAAAAGTATTTTAAAGACCTTGTTGTAAAATTAACTTCTCCATTTATACTCACAGACCTTCCTTTAAATTTCCAAACATATCATTGAAAGATAAAGACGTCATCGCCCAGAAAAGCATATGGCTATGAAGTAGTCAGAACTGAAAAGGGCATCTTTACAACATAGGCTGGCTACCTGGCTTTCTGAGAGGCCTATGGGTCGCTATACCATAATCACTTTAATAGTTGACATGAAAAATTAATGGAGCTGTTGTTTTAATAACCCGATGCTGATTTTTATGGATTTTAAGTTGGGTGACGGGTTATAATTATTGTTATTCTCCTTTCTATGCCCATATGCTTATTATCAAATAAACATTTGTTCTGGTTCATTCAAACAACCCACTACTGCTTAAATATGTAGTAACATGGGGAAATAGGGAAAATAGGCACGATATGTTGCCTTTTTCAATCCCCTAAATAGCCAGTTTAGTAGACCAACAAGTAGATCTCAGCTTTTTGTTCCAAATAAAACTGGTAGCGGAGTAACGCGTCAAGACAGTATATAGCGAAGATTATATCACCAGGAACTCCTCGCATTACTTTTGACCTATGGTGATACTGTCCTCCAGTGATAGTTTAGAGCGAATTAATATTATGGGTCAAAAGAAGAATGATTTTACTTATCATCTTAATTAATTACTAGCGAACGGCATAAATTACAAATAGTACCAAACATCGATGGTCTCCGCTACTAGTTATCAGAGGGGCTCGTATCGTTGCTTACATATATACATATAGTGTAAAATAATGCAATATATGTATGACTGAAAATTAAATTGTAAGCAAGGATACGAGCCCCTGTTCCAGTAATGTTAGCAATTAATTACTAGAGAGTGACAGAAATTACACATAGTTCCAAACATCGTTGGATCCGTTATCATAATGTCAAAAAAGAAAGCGGAGATCTACTTGTTTATATAGTCGGTCTATATATCAATTTTGCATGAATAGATATGCCTATTCAGCCTAACTACGGCACACTATATGCCTCTTTAAGGTAACCTATATGGGTGCCTATACGCCTATTCCGTCAAATTATAGTCCCTGTGATATGTAGTACTACCGTGTACCACCCTCCCCACACACTACCAGATTCCATATCTTTGGCATTTCCTGGTGTTCCGAGATTTGCCAAACAAAAGTACTCAATGGACTATAATATTATTCTGGGACTAGTGTGAATTATTCAAAGGTGTTCTTGACAATGCCATTTTGGCACATCATAAAATGTTGAAGGATCAGTACATTCGTGGATCTGAAATTTATCTGGAGCATTTCATTCTTCTGTATATTAATATACCTTTTCAGGATTAATTTGGATCAAACTAATAACGTTCCTCTTAAATTTTCATTTTACAACATCGATATTTGTTTAAAAAGGTTTACTAAAACTTGTTGGTTTTGCTTCTTTCTGTTACTTAGTTTATGACGATAGAGTTGTAACAACTTGCTCTCCTGGTTGAATATTTAAGCCATTGACTTTTGAGCACATGAATATTTTATCTGTTCTTAACATAAGACAATATCCGAATGATGATATTATACTTTGTAACAATAAGTAACAGGTTCTGGCATGGCTGCATGTTGGTTAATTAGTTTGTAATGTACTTAGCATTTCGTATTAAGTAGATTTATGCTAATTTTCCGTTAATTATCATTATATGAATTCATCTTCAACCACGATTTATGATAATTCTTACTTCAGTGATTATGGTAGTTATACTTTTCATCGTCCCAAAGTATTGGTAGGACAACTCTCAGATCAAAGGAGAGAACTAAATCATTCTGACCTCCCTTGCGACGCATGCTGGTTAGCAGTTTTGAGACAGGAAAGGCAAAACTTTAGAGATACACAGATAAAGCAGCTTTTTATAAAAATAAAAATAAAAAATAAAAAAGCGCTCTAGATAGAAAACTACACATAAGAAGTTATACCTTCTAGATACAGAACTAAACAAAACATAATTATATGTTTATTCAAAGCTTACCAACTTCATACAATTCTGGAAAATCAGATTTTTCAAACTATGATATAAATAATTACAAATGTAATGAGCCAAATATAGCCAATACTACTTAAAATATTAAAGATTTAATATTTCTAGCTATACCAAGATCTTTGTTTTATATAGTAAAAGCAGATAATTGAGTGCTTGTTGCACCTTAAATTTGGAAACCTCTTGTTGTGTATTTTTAAAAATATTTTACTTCTAAGATGAATTATTGTGGATCATGATATATTCAGTAATGATCTAATATTACCATTCAAAATACATATAAATACCTAGTAGGAGTTTAAAGAATTATATTACAAAGAAAATATAACGCAGGATGTTTCGAGAGAAATTCGAGAAATACTTCCCACGATGTCTTTAAACATCAAACTAATGCATCGAGGCACTGAAAAAAAAGAGTCCTAAAAATGTTTTTTAAAAAATTATTGTTGTCTTGTCTGTAGGAAGGATCGACGTAATATCTTTCTGTTGTGTAAAATGTATTATGGTGTTCAGCTGCTAATTTTGACTTTTAACAATGCAAATTAAATCTTATAAAAAGTCGTAGAAAAATCAATTGTAACAAGAGTATTATTTAGCATTAGTATTAACATCTTCGCTAGCTACGATTCCGATATGTTAACCCTATCTACACCTTGGCGTATTGAGCAGATATGTATGTGCTTTGGGTCTGTGAATGTCATTGGATGTGGCGGCAAGCCACCCTCATCCAATCCAAATTAAGTTGTTCAAATTTGAATGCTGTTCCTACATGATCGAGATAAGGGGAGCACAGAGCTTGAATGGACTCATAAATAAGCAATTATTCACTGCCGGTCCGTGTTTGCCCAAATACCTTTCAATGAAATACACCTTTAATGGATTCCCTCTCGTACATAGTCATGCTTTCGATGTCAAACTTCCAGTGTATCCTTTTTAGGTGAATAGCCCCCACCATTTTCGCCCGATGTACAATGCACCATTCGTTTGGTTAGTTGGCATTACATACTAAGTAAGACAACTCATGAAATCCAATAGATGTCGCTAGGACAAGGCACCAATTTTTATGTTCGATCTATAAAGATGTAGATAGGATTATCATATCGGAACCTTGGCCAGCGAAGATGTAGTATTCAGTGTTTAATAGTTTTAGAGCCTGTCGACAAGCAGGGTAAAAACATTAATCCGTCATATACATAAGACGTCACAACTATTATCACTATTTGTTCTTTCGGTGAACTGGAGTGACTGAAGAAATGGAGGAAGAAAACAGATTTACAGATAGGAAATATAGCAAACGGTCAATGTTAAACTTCAGAGAAAATGAGACATGTATGTGTGGATAATTAACATTTATATCTTAAGACAGCGATTCAGATAACAGATTGAGGAGGTTTCAAGATATATGTGATTAAAAACTGACTCACCTTCCTTAAGTCCCCTTTGTACAAGTCTAAAATTTGTTCTGAAGTACTATCATTGGAGGTATCATCTTCAAAATATCAAGAGGCTTTATCTTCATCATAGGAAGGCTTACAGTATCATGGACAAGTGTTTTGCACGAGCGTATCAACCACTTCATCACATCATCTTTATATGTAGGATTTTCACTTTATTTCCGTTCAAGTCGTTATCACCCTCAACCATTTTTCATTTAATTAAATCGGTCAAAATGAAGAAAAAAAAGAAATTATGATCCATCTCAAGTTATGCTTTGTGGTTAATCCAATACAAAAATGTTAGTAACCCCTATTTCAACCGATATTGAAGATTGTTAAGTATATCTATATTTTTAACTCCTGGTATATGATTTTGTCTAATTTAAAAAAAAATTGTATTAATGACTGTAAATTGTAACATGTATTTATGGCTTCATTTTGTCCATACAAAGGGTTTATTTTAAGATGTTAAATAAAGCATATTATCTATAAATAGATGCTGGTTGGCAGTTACTAATAATAAAATTATTAGTAAATGTTTCCAAGGTTCGGTCTTTTTTACCATTGGACAGATCGGTCAGGTGGTATCTTAGAAGAACTAAGTTAAATCTTACTGGATGAGCAAGGTCACATAAATAGGCATTTTGACATATTGGACTGAGTAGTAATATATGTTGTGTGTGGTACATTGCGACACATAGTCGTAAGAGACTCTTGAAGGTGTGTATAAGGAGATAACTGAGCAATCAGATTCATTCCTAATTTGGAGTCATTCTCATTTCTCGTGTTCATGGTGTAACATCAAGTATGCAGACGTGTTTATGTTGTATTTAGATAGTATTTGAGAGGAAATACATTTGTTGGACTGTTCAGTGGAAATGTAAAGTGTTCATTGGACTATAATACTATTTTGGAACTGTCGTGAATTAATCGAAGGAGTTCTGGACAAAGCCATTTTTGACAACATTATGATTAGTGGCGGGCCAGGACATTGCCGGTTCGAAAATTTTTACGGAACATTTCATTCTTTTGGGCATTAATAAAACATGTTCAGAATTATTTTGGATTCACTTCGTAATACTGAGGGAACCGCACCAGTGGCTTTAGTGGTTAGAGATTCTGCCTCGGATGTGGGGGGTCGCGGGTTCAAACCCCGGTCGAATCATATAAAAACGTATAAAAATGGTACAAGGTGCTGCCTCGCTGGCGTTCAGTATTGAACAGTTAGTGTTAAGACTGGTTGGTCATCCTGATATCAGGATGATGTGACTGTGTGGGACATGATGCTACATGTCTTTAACTATCACTATAAACTGACACACTGCAGACATCGTAGCGATATGACTGAAAAATTATTAAAGCCACCTTAAAAATCTAAATCACACACACACACACAATTATAAGTTCCTCTCATATTTTCATTTATAACCTTGATACTTAAGCTATTTGTAAAGCTTTACAAAACCTGTTGGTTTTACTTCTTTCTGTTACTTAGTTTATGACAACAGAGTTTCAACAAGAGTACAAACAGGAATTGGTCATAAATGTATATAGAAGATAAAAAAAGTATCTGATAGAAATCGGAATGATTATTAGCTGGACAAATGGAAGAGAAACTATTCAAGAAGAACCCTTTGTAAATGCTAGAGCTGCAAACATTTTCAAATCACAGTCAGAAGGCATAATTTACACTGTATCATGATTTGACAAAATTGTTAACACTTAAACAGTATTATTTCAGATCACCAACTGAAAACAACTAATCTAAAAATGTTGTCGATGAATTAGATCCTTGATAAATAAACAAATATATATGCATGTGGTAGAGTCTAGTAAGGAACATTATGTTTAAAACTTTCATCAATGATGAAGTTAAGGATCTTGAATTATTCAGTTTTTCTCTCACATTCTTCTATTTATCTACTTGATGGCATTGTATCTCTGCATAATGTTTTCCTAGCTCTTATATATCTAGGATTTAATCAGTGAACAAATTTCTTTTGTTGTTTTGGGCGTAAAGATGAATATCAAAAGAGACAGATTGTATCACGCAATTAATATTAAGCTGATCGTCACTAACATCTTCTGGCTGGATACGTTTGGTCATCTTCAATATAACAAATTGATGATACATAAATAATAATGCAGTGTATTATTTTATGGCATCTCTTACTGTGGCAACAATTTAATTACTAGCCAACTGCGATATCAAATTGTTTTCATTGTTGTGGTACATTTTATTGTTGTATTCTTTATAGTGCTCTATGTCTTTTCGTTTCCATATTTATTATATATTTGACTACTTGGTTTGCAATGCATGAAAGTTTTTTTTAACGCGGTTATTTCTTTATCGTCTTGACACTATATACATATATTTGACTGAAACTAAAAGTCTACATGTCTTTACCATGCATCACTTATATTTGCTTTCATCGTTTAAGTTAATAGTTGATCATGAATTAGGACGTTTGACACGTGGTCTCTGTATAGCGAATCTGGTTTTCTTGAAATTGCTGCAACATTTACATATTTTTGGTCAAAACAGTCTACTTTAACAGGCTCATGATCTGATTGTCAACCTGACAGCAAATGAACTTTCCGCTGACAGAATTGTTACCCAACAAACTGGTAAAACTCCACCTGAGACAGCAGATACAGAGAGAGAGAGTATCAGGAAATCAAGTTGAAAAGAATAGTGCTATAAAAAATTAACGTTGTAGACACATGAACACGAAATTTATTTCACCAATCCAGACGATATCACATGGCACACTATTCACTGCAGAAAATCGACTTCATTGTCGAGTAATACAGTGTCTGATGAACCCAAAGCAATTTATTCACTTCATCAATGATTACAATAAAACATGAGATAATTCATTCCTGGTGGTTATTAAAACCCTGAATGTGTATAAAAAAGTTCAAAAACGGATGACTGAAACTGATAATAATAATGGAAATACTAAGGTAGAATGTCTAAAAGACAATTTCAAGGTAAAAATCACAATCACCAAAGAATAATTACGCAGTTCGCATCACCAGCAATGACAAATTCCCAGAATTTAAAAGCCAGAGAACTACACAGGTAACTACTGAATAAGATATAGATTGTTGGCTGAGGATATATATATATATATATATATATATATATATATATATATATATATATATATATATATATATATATATATATATGAAATCTATAAGATAAAATTACACTAATAACCATTATTCATGTTCAATAGAGGATATTCTTGTTTTAAACAAAATTCTATAACGTTAATGTATATTACAAACAATTAGAAATGGTACAGTTATGAGACAGAGTATCAGCAAAAGAGCTGATGACGAAAACTAAAAAAAAATTTACGGTAGTTTTGTATCGTGTGCTTTCCATATAAAATAAAATAGTCATGTATATACTGAAATATAACTTAGATGTGATTTCTCACCTTACAAATATTGAAAGAAACATTTTCATATGACCAATCCGATGTCGTCGTCTGAACGTTGTGAGGAAAATCTGCTGATGCTTCATGCTTCATGTAGCCACATATCTTCATATAGTTAATTCGTAGTTAAGAGCACCTGGGATAATGTCAATACTTACTATGTAAGATTATGACAACATACCCAATTCTGTACACAAAGAAACTGTCTGTCTGTTGTTTAACTATTACGAAATGACCCATATGGGGTAAATTCAAAGTGAATTCTACCACCAGGCCGACGAGGTAGAGATTCCAATATTCGTTTTGCAATCAGTCAGTGATGTCACGACCGGCTTGGAAGCAATTTCGGGCTTTGGGGGACCGGTTACCCGAGAGAAAAAGTAAGCGCTAAATTACCCTAGGGCAGATTTCAAAGAGACCAGACTGTATCCAATCAAAACTGAGAGATTCAAATCTAGGTCGGATTCTCAATAAGCGGCCGCTTATGTTAGGACTAAATCCATTTTTCAATCAGTACATGTGTGAACCTCGTCAGGGGTAGATCATAATTGAGAGGCATTAGACTGTACTACGAGTCGTGCGCTCGTTAAAATGCAGGTAGGAATTCTAATGAAATTCTAGGTTTGGATTTGTGAGCAAAGGCTTTCGTGAGGAAACATATCTTCGTCCAAATTTGTCATACTTTCATAACTAGGTGTTGTAAGATTGAACCATTATTATTTACATTTACAAGTGGAATCTTCAATGTATAGCTGAATTATGAACATATTGTAACTTAGCGCATAGCGAATTATTAACATGTAAGATTAACGTATGTAGATTATTAGACTCTACTTGCTTTTTCTGTACACATTACAAATTATCAAAAGACAAAACAATATTTTATAATGTAGATAATTAAATAGATATAATGGCTGAATTTAAATGTTAAAATTTATTAACTTATAAATACATATTAGTCGACTCAGATGTTCGAGACCTACATTTTCATCATATTGTATGAGTTCATATTCAGTTGAGCTCATAAGATGTTCCTATTTGTTTCATAAACAAGCCCTAAAGCACATACAGATTTATTAAGTATTTTATGTATTTATAACGTTGACATTGGATACAACTCAAACTATATTTATTTTACAATGCAATACGCGGCACAATATACAAGACATTGATTGGTTACATGGTTTGCCCTGCCTGCAGCGATTGATTGAATTGTGTTACGTGGTATCTGGGGAAGATTATAAATAGGGGTGCGCTGTCATTGTTGGTCAGACAACTGATGAGTTTAGTCGACTCCAGTTTTCAAAGTGACAGAAAAGCAGAGTGTTAGGTTAGTACATTTTAGATGTTTAAAAATATCACATTATAATATCAAATAAACAAAAGTAATATATTTATTCCAAAAATAGATTGTAACAGGTGTCTTCCATCACACCCAACAGCCCCCTTCCCAAATTTAGTTTAATATATTAGAATTACAGAAAACAGTTTACTTTTACCTTTACTTCACTTCACTTCACTTCACTTCACCTCACCTTACCTCACCTCACTCACTTCACTTCACTTCACATCAAACATTGTTAAATTGTTCTCTATCTTATGTTCATGATATAACCCATCTCCATCCCCGATTCGTTTAACCTTGTGCAGCACGACACACTCCCTTCATATTTTCAAATACATCTAGGACCCTTAAGGGCCGACAGCGTTCTTACAGTAACATCATGCCGGAGTCAGCTTGTACAATAAGAACTACAACACAGAAGAATAAGTGTACAGACACGGAATCGTGCTAGAAGCAACTTACATTTCTGGGCAGGGCATAACTACCCGAAGGTGATACAGAGAACTGCCAGAGCCACACTTGTGGAAAATGAAAACGGTAAAACATATTCCCTCTTGATAGTGTTTCTGTGATAAATCAGCCCCTAAGAGCGTTGCAACGCACAAAGTCAGCAAAAGTATCATAGAGGGTATTTTAAACTAATAAATTTATGTTTTTAAATGCATATTAATACAGCGATTGTCCCCATATAACAAGTGGAGCATACATTAAAATTTACCGAATGACATAATAGTTAACAGTCAGCGCTCGTGGGTCGGTGGTTCTTCCCGGGTTCTTCCTCCACCATTAATACTGGGCGCCATGCATAGCCTATCGTGTGCTGAAAAATGGCGTTAGTAGTAAAGTGGGGTACATTAGCGTCAATGGGAATTAGCATTACAGAGACCCCTGGGTCAGATTAGCGTCAAGGGAAATTTAACATGGAGAAAAATCGTGGGTCAGATTAGCGTCAAGGGAAATTAACATGGAGAAAAATCGTGGGACGGTTTAGCGTCAAAGGAATTTAAACAGGGTGGGACTTTATAGCGTCAAGGGAAATTGAACATGGGATTTTTTTTTTTTTAAATTTTTTTAAAAAAGGGGTAGGCAATGGAAAGGCTATCTCTTTTCGAGAAATATGGCTGGCCCTGAAAAGGGCCTTTGGGTTTTCTTCTTCTTCTTCTGCTTCTAGTTTCTTCTTTTTCTCCACCAAGTTCTTATTTTATCTCCAACACTCTTTCTCTTCTTTTCTTTCTTTTTTTTTCTCCTGCTCTTCTTTCTTCTTCTCTTCCTCCTCTTCTTTCTTCCTCTTTTCATTTTCTTCTTCTTTTTCAATTTTTTCATTCCATGCTCTCATCCTTATCTTTTCCTCTTCATCCTCCTTCTCCTCCTTTATTTCTTTCAACAGATCACTGATGATTACCTTCATTTTTCGTAAATTGTTTATCTCCATCTTCACTCGATGGAGACTATAAGAATAGTGATCCTCGTTTAGGTTAACCAACATTTGCTCTATCATTCCTAAATTGTCGAGGACGTTTTGCAATTTTTCCATTTTGTCCATTTGGTTAGAAGCCATCTTCTTTTTTTATTCTTTGCAGAATGGTTTGAACGACGAATACTGTGGGTTCTTATACGAAAAGCGCGGACGTGAAGGAAAACATCCCCTACTTTTTCATTTCATATAATAAAACCCAAACTATACTCTCCACATACGCTAAGAAACAATAAACAAAATCCATAATCTACTATCCACACAATCGTACGTGAGCGCTTACAGAACCCTAACTATACTCTTCACCTACGCTAAGAAACAATAAAGAAACCCATAATCTACTATTCACACAAACATACCTTAGCTCTTACAAGCACCAACACACAAACACATACCCTCACACTATCTTAAAAAAGAGTTAGTGTTTATATTCACACTACTCTACCTACACATTGGCAAATTGATGGTTATTTCTTTTCTAGAGTATTGGGTAGCCCTGAAAAGGGCTGTTTTTTTTGGAACTTCATGGACACCTGGTTAATGGTGGCACCTTCCAGGCCTGGCGCCGCATACACATCTTATCCCCCAGTTACTTTTTACCTTTTGGGGGGAGAGAGCAGAGGCAGGATATGTCGCTTCAGAATCCCAATTTTCGCTCTCTGGGATTCTGAAATTTCTTCTTCTTCTCTCCTTTTCCTCCTCCTCCTCTTCTTTGTATCTTCTCTCCTCCTCTTTGTATCTTCTTTCCTCTTCTTCTTTATATCTTCTCTCCTCCTCTTCTTTGTTTCTTCTTTCCTCCTCCTCTCTTATCCTTCCCTCCTCCACAATGGCTTCCGCGGCCAGTTCATTTAATATGCGCCTGGCATATTCCAGATGCACATGAAGTTTCAACAGTTTCTCCAGTCTCGTGTTCATTTTTGGTGTTGATCAATCAACAAGGGTAGTTGGACTGCCGAACGAGTCTCAATTTATAGTGAAAGCGCGTACGTGAAGGAAAACATCCCCCTAAAAACATAAAATTGATCTTACCTAGATCATGACCACAAAACAACGCGCGGACCTAAAAGAAACACTCACTCACTTTTTATGCTACCCATCACTATTTTAAAATTTTTTATAAATCACTTCAATAGACTATCCACATACGCAAAGCAATCCAATCTAACTCCAAATATACACCTCAAACACCAAAACAGACATCATTTTAATCTACTATCCATACCAACTTACTTAACCACTTACAAACACAAACACACAAACACATACCCTCACATTTTTTTAAAAAAGAGTTAGTGTTTATTTTCACACTACTCTACCTACACACATTGGCAAATCGATTGTTATTTCTTGTCTAGAGTATTGGGTAGCCCTGAAAAGGGCTGTTTTTTTTGTTTGCTATGGCATTCTTTTTAGTTTCTAAGAATGCGATGTCCTCTGAGGATAGACTTTCTGGCGATAGGTCTGCTTCTTCGAAAAGAGAAGAAGAACTCTTTGGTGTCGATACGACAATCGACAAAGCCTCTGTCAGCTTCAGGTTGCTGCTGCTGTTGTTGTTGTTGCTGCTGTTGCTGCTGTCTCTGAAGTCTGTACTTCTCTGTCCATTCTTCTTTTTCCCTGTTCATTTCTTCTCTGAAGAGCTCTTCTATCAGGTCTTCAGTGATTTTTAACATTCTCACATTCTCTATTTCTTCTGGCTTCGGTATCAGACTGTGTCTGACCCTATGCAAATTCACGTAGGCTTCGTTGAGTTTAGCTAGTTTGGAGCACATCTTCTTAGGAGGATGAGTCGACAATGGATGGTTAGACTGGAAACAACCCCGGTTCTTAAAGTCAAAGCGCGGACGTGAAGGAAAAGATCCCCCACACGGTTTTTGAGTCGCAACGTTTAGTGAGTGTCATGAGAGGGATAGTAAGAAATGAAAGAGCATCAATCCAACATTCTTATAGCTAAACAAAAGACAAAGGCATTTTTTTCAAAACACAACATTTTTATTCAAAAATCACTTAACACTAAACAACAACTCTAACATTTTTAACAATAATCCAACAATATAACATCAAACAATTTTTTCAAAACACAACATTTTTTATTCAAAAATCACTTAACACTAAACAACAACAACTCTAACATTTTTTAACAATAATCCAACACTAAAAGTTTCTCCACTAGGTAAAGAGGGATAACAGTCTTCCATGGTTTCTAGTAATCTAGAATAACTTCTCTCAAACTGTTGATTTCTATGGTATTATCGAATTCTGCATACAGGATGACGTTCACCGTTTCATCAGGGTCTCGGTCTTTAAACTGAATTTCCACACGAATCTGGCCGGATTTTATAGGGTGGAAATGTCCCTCGTCGCTGCCTTGGTCTGGAGTGAAATCGAAAGCCCACAAAGCGTAGCCTCCTGCATAATCCTCGTACGTAATACCGTGACTGGTATTGGTTCCTAACTGTCCGGTGGCTTCGTACAGGGACAAGTACGATCTCAAGTAATTCTTCTTGGTAAAGTCAGGTTCGAAAGGTCGGGTACACAAGGTCTTGCCATCGCGACTGACTTCGATTTTGGACACGCCAAAGTGTTGAAAGTAGAAAGGATTTTTTCGGCAGCTCCGTTGAAGGCTGTATTCTCGACGATACCAACGATCAAACGTTTGGGTAACTGTCCTTGGAACAGATGATCTTCGATCATGGATCGCTGTCCCTTGGGAATGGTGAAGGTTTTCACTTCCACGCGTCGTATGGGATACTTGGCAGTCGTTCTGCTCAACGTCTGACTGATGTCGTTTCCCACTTTAGGTAACACTTCCACACGGCGTACGTAGAGTCTGGCTTCTAGGATTTTGGTTTTGTAACCGTCACTATCAGCCATCAAATGGAAAGCGGCACTGCTACGATTCAGTCTCAGGCGGACATCCACCCCGTTCAGCAAATACTTTTCTTGCAACCACATGTCCAAATGCAAACGATCCATCAGTTATAAACCTTTGTCGGCTCCCGTGATTCTCTTTCTTCGTTCTACAAATCCATCATTGTTGTCTTTCTTTTCATCAGTTTCCAATATTTCAAACTTGGTAGGTTCGTCAGCTTCCCATACCACACAGGCATTGAGATGAGTGTTCTTGGCATCTATTCCGTACGTCAAGAGATTTTCCAGGTAGGTACGATAAGGGTAAGTATCCATGCTGCTACTGACCAGTTTGTTATTCAAGTACAAGTCCACTCCACTGAACAAGGAATGCATGAAATTGTTGACGGGAGCTACTGCTTCATCGTCTATAGCACCTCCAGTCTTATCTAGAATTTTGACTTTCAGGTACAAGTAACTGCTATTCAGATCGATGTAATCTTCGGGCTGTCCTTTGATTTCAAACTCGATGGGAGCGGAATCGGTCAGTGAGGAGACGGGGTGAAATTCCACCCACTGGGATTCTTGCATCGTCATCATCGTGGGGGGCATGGCAAACAGGTCCAGTTCCGTCTTGGAACAAGCGCAAGATTCTCTGTGCATCATTTTTTTTGTCTCTTTTCTCAATAATCGAAAACGTCTAAGTCTCGAACGGTTCTTCTTTTCTTGGCCTTTCTCGCTTGAAGTCTGGTGAAAGGGTGTTTTCTTCGTCGTCTCTTTCTGCCTTGTCCTTGCTGAATGCCTGACCCGGTAGCGTGCAGGGCATTTATAGGTGTCTCTCGTTGGCCTAAAATGTCTTTGCCCGTTTGCAGCAAGACATTTTTGCCTGCCCTCATGAAGGCTTCTTTAGGGTTTTGTTTGTCGATGATGACATTTTGGAGAAATTCTTTGCCTTGCGTCAGTGCCGCATCTTTCAAGGCGTGCAATCCGCGTGTCACCATCGGTTTCAACACCGGGGCCACCGAACGAAAGGCCGATTTTAACATATCTCCTAAGCCGTGTCCTCGCTGTCGAGCAACCCCTCGGTACACTGGATACATGACTTACTTACGAGTCGTGAGAGAACCGTTTTCGAAAATGGAGTTTCACCGTGACTTTTCCTTTGGTGAATGGAATATTTTGTCCCAGATCTCCTTTTATAGCAATGTTGACCGTGTCCAAATACGACTTACTGACAGGCAAATAGTGAGGATGTACAAATTCGCGGTGGACGTGGTAAGTGTTTCCACCTTCCTCGTCAGCGTTCGTGGCAGAATCTACTTTGAAAGGAATGACACGCAGTAACGGTACGGAGGTGTGTCCCACCACGTTGTATTCCACCACATCGGAATACACGAACATCAAATTCAGTCCTTGGTTCAGTTCTACCGGGGCACGAAATAACTTGCTAAAAGATTCGTTGTCGTAAACGATGGGTAATTCGTTTTTCTTGAGCATGGCCTTTCTCATGTCCATGTCTCCGCCCAACATGTCAAACAATTCAGGACAAAATAAAATGGACACGATTTTACTTCGTTCAAATTTCATCAAGAAGCGACGAGCTGTTTTGTGGTACTCCATGGTGACACTTTTGTTGACATGCTCCAAAGCTTTCAGAAACACGACATTAAACCTGGAGGCTATGGTGCTGACCAAATGTTGACCACTAAAATAATAGCCTGGGGGAATGAACAAGTGATAGGTGGTGTACTTTTGTGTACGGGTTTTCTTGTCATATTTGACATTGCTATCCATCCACTGTTGCATTTGCTCGTCATGAACTTCCACATCAAAAAAATTTTGATTGGGAAGGACATTGAGGACTTGGGTCGGGTGAATCATTTCTACTAAAGCCACTTCCCAATGGGCTTCGTGATCTAACTGGATGGCTTGAGGTAATTTGGCCGTGTAACAGCACAACGTGTTCTTGGGAAACACCTCCATGGAACTGTCACTGGGTAAAGTTAAGTAAAATTGGTTTTGGTGACTCATAATTCCAGAGCTCTGTGGCTGTCCGAGGGGATATTACTGGACGTCAGAGGCGTGTCTCCGTCTAAAATGGGGTTCTGATTGTGGTTGAAGTGGTGACTGCCACTGGCACTGGACACAAGGTTCCCGGGGTTCCCGTTCGAGGAGAATTTCAGGGAGGGATTAGGAAGCAGGTAACCGATGCAACTGCTCAATAAAATGGTCCACAATTGTTTGTCTCCTTGTTGCAAACTCAAATTGGCAATGGCTGCCCCGATGACACAATACACCACGAAGATTTGGCAGAAAAAGACGATTTGCGTTTTAGGCACACGTTCTCCACACCACACCCACAAGGGTTGTTTTTGTAAATCTTGCACAGAAGAACTAGGTGAAGGAGGAGTGGTCGACGTAGCTGCGTCTGCTGTGTGAAAGGGCATGATGGTCACTTCTTTTTATAGTCGATGACTTGCGAAGCGTCGATCCAAGAATCAAAACTGGGTGGATATCCTTTCCAACGTACTTTGACTTCTTTGACACGTCGTTTGCCCACTTTACGGGTTCTGCGTTCGAGAATGCTTTCGATGTCGTACACGTCGTCTTCTTTTTTGGTGACACGTTGTAACTCGGGCAAATAAAACGTTCCTTTGAGCACTTCTCCGTTCATGTCTTCCAATTTATAGACGGTAGGATGACGGCCATGCACTCGTCCAGTGACGCGAAACAATTCGGTCGTCCAGTTAGGTAAGTAACCTTTGTCGAAAGTGCGTTTGGTTTTGCCAATGCGCACCCAATCTCCTACGGCCAACATTCCACTTTTCTCGGGGACAGCCCTCGTCGGGGACGTACCAAACAGACTTTGATAGACTTTTTCCAAGGGTCGACTGACGATGTGGTGAGTGGGTAAACGTACAATCTTGTTCGGTTGATAAGTGGTCACTTTAAAGTTTCCATCCTCTCCCGATTGCAAGGCTTCTTTCAATACCCCAAAGTTGACCACTCGACTGGTACGATGATTCAGAGTCAGTCCTTTCACTTTGCACGTCGTGTGCACTTCTCCTTGTTTGTCCCGGTATTCGTAGCCGTAATTTTTGAGACCACCACTGACGAAACTTAGAATCTTGTCGTCGGGATGCTCGTCTGTCCAGGCTCCTAAACGGTCTCCTTCGATGTCAGGGTGCTGTTGAATCGGGTGATGGATGTAAATGCAACTGTCCGTGTCAAAGTACAGGACGCGTTCTTCTAACAGTTCTAAAGCTTCGTACAATTTTAAGCGAGCATGAGCTGTCACGTAAGCCGCAATGATGACATTTCCAAAAGGGTCGTCTTGTACAAAGTCCAGATCTTCTTCGTAATTGACCAAGATCAAATTCTCTCGAACGACGTCCACGTGTTTCATGTATTTGGTTTTGTCGTGAATCATCTGGAAGTAGCAGGAAGGTTCTGTCAAATATTCCGTCTTGGCTAAACACGGTCGTTGTGCCATTTTACCCCACAAGCAATTTAACATCACTTTGGCAAACGATCGCCTGCCTTCGTTTTTTTCGATGTGGTCTAAAGAGATGCCTTCTTGTTCGTAGTATTTCTCTTTGAATTGTATTTGGTCTTCGGGAGTGTGACACCAGGAAGGATAGCCGCTGGCTTCTTGTTTCAGTTTCAAAAAGGCATCCACGTAGTCGGCGAAAATGCCTTTCTGAGTAGGGTCACCCTTGTGGTACTGTTGTGTCTTGGGAAAGTGGCAAATTTCGTACACTTCTAACAGTTGGTATCCCATGTCCAGAGCTTTGAACAATTCCACGCTGACCCAGGTTCCCGTCAAGGCACGTTCTTCCTGGCTGTGCTGACAAGCTTGGTCTTGGTTGCACGTTTCGGCACAAGTACGGCACAATGGAAACATCAGTTTGCCTTGACAATGGTGAGGTAAGACGGGATGGTATAGGTTCGTGGGAGGCAAAACTTTACACTTGATCAAGCCTTCGTATTGTCGAATGTTTTTCAGGTCGATGTGTTCCGTCAACAATTGCGGGTGCCCTACAGGAAAGCGACAATATTTGCACACGTAGGGATACAGCGAACACACGTCCAAGTATTTGATTTCTTCTCCTTTCTCTTCGTCGGCTTGGTACAGCAAACAGGTGGCATTGGTCCTTCCTCCGTACAAACTATCCCTCGGGTTCAGCGGGTCCATGAACTGGTAACTTTCCACGAGGCGTTTAAACTCGGGATCGGTTTTCAAACGGTGATCGTACTCGTGTTCCCACATTTCCACCACTTGGTATCCTTGCTGTTCTAACTTTAGGCGTCGCTGACAAGTGTCCTGGTACAAGTCTTCCATGGTTCGTTGCAAAAACTGATTTTTAGTGTCACGGTCAGGGTAACAGACGGGACATCCGTGAAATAAGCAACCGTTAAACTCGTACACGATCTTGGGGTTTTCTAAGTCCCAGCCATCGACCGAATACGTTCCGATGGTCTTTTCGCCTCCTCCGTTGCGGGCATGCTGAATCCATTTGTCTTCCTTGTCGCACAAGTAATGTAACCAACGTAGGGCTTTGACCGAGTATTGACGCTTGACATAGTGGGTCGTTTGAGGACTGATGACAGCCACGGTGTTTTCAGGCATGAATCGTTGGCGGTACACTAAGGAACACGCTTTGGCAATGGTGCAAGCTTCTTTCAAAGGATCGACCCCTCCGTGTTCCATGAACAGTTCTCGAAATTTTCCACAGCAACGCCGTAAAATGTCCACGTCGGAACGACAATACTTTAACATTTCTTCCTGAAAGTCGAAGGGGTCAGAGGCATGAGACTGGTACCAAGCGTAGAAAGCTTCTCGTTGTTCGGTACGCATGTTGTCGGGGTCGTAATAGTGAGCCTCAGGCAAATGGGGTAGAACGGCATGTTGATTGGCTTCCGTATTGAAAAAGTGTGGAAAGTACCCTTTAGCCATTTCTGTCATTCCAAACGTTTTAGGCATTCGACTCAAAGGCATGGCCAAGTAACTCATCGAATCTTTAAACTGTACTTGTCCCACTTGCATGAAAATGATTTTGGCTCCGTTCAAAGTCACTTTAGGACGTTCCGTGCTTTGTTCCGTATAGTATCTGAGAAGAAACTGTCCATCGTATCCGGAGAAATTGTGAGCCATCACCGTGGCATGACGATGACAATCTCCGTAACGTTCGATGTCCTCTTGGCTCCACGTCTTGTCGATGGGGTCTAAGACCCATCGGGCAAAATCGGCTAACGTGTTTGGTCCCCGAAAGATTTTTTCACGTCCTCCAGGATTCTTGCTGCAGTGAGGGCAATGACTGAAGATAGGTTCTTGAATGCACTAGTCGCACGCTCGATGAGCCACGCAGAAATTAGGAATGTGAATGCCGGTCTCTTGCATGCATTCGAAATCGAAAAAAATGAAATTGCCTTTCTTCTTGTGACCGTCCTCTTTCTCTGGTGGGGGTTGGTATTTTTGCACGTAGCATTGGTGTTCCAAGTTCACGATGTGGTGACAAATGTGACATTTTTTCTTTCCTCGACATACGTGTGCCTTGGCATTATTGGTAAGTATGTCTTGTCCACAGGTAGGGCACAATCTCAGGAGTTGACAAGCACATTTCTTCTGTGAACCTTGTGTTTTCAAATGTTGTTGGTAACAGGTAGGACTGACAAACGTGCGCAAACAAGTCGAACAAGGCACTGGTCCTTCGCTCAGACAGGGTGGAGAGGCCAAATATCCTGGGCATTTCATTCCACAATGCTTGTGTTGCTCTCGATTGTTATAACCATAGTCACATTTCTCACAATAATAACTGTATCGCAGGAATCCAGTGATACTGGTAATGGTATCGAAATGGTCATCGTGATGATAGACATGAATGTATTTTCCGTCCTTAAAATCTTGGCCTCGAAACAACAGAGTTCCACGCATTTCTTGAGGGTGCACTTTCAAGGTGTAGCGTGGAGCTAGGGCATCTTGCAATTTTTGCATCTCAGGAATGCCACAGGGTGTGTCTTTGGACAGTCCGGCTTGTTGCAACAGGAGTTCTGCTTCATTTCGTTGTTTGGCTCGGTCGGATTGTTGAATAGTTTTCCAGGTTCTTTTCCATTCTACCGTGTCGTTCTTGTTGGCATAGGTTCGTCCCACCACGATGGCACGGGCTAAACACATCTGGTCTTGAGGGTTGTTAATTCGGACGAGACTCTTTTTGGTGTTGCGAAGGTCGTCCACCAATAACAATCTTTTTGCATCCAGTTCCTTGAGGAGGAGAGACGTGGGCCATTTTCAGTGTGGCTTTACCATCGGTGATGTCAAACTGGTCATTAGATTGTTGCACCTGTTGTATCTTGTCCATGACTTTGGAAGGGGTCAGTTCTGCGGGTCTGCTAAACTCGATCCAAACAGGGGATTTCAAACCGTCGTGATCTATGGATAGTGTCAAGCGATCGTCTTCTTTGGCTTGACATTGTCGCTTGAGTGCGGTGAGCAAAGAATCCCACATCTCGGTGATAAACCCTTCTGCTTTCTTCAAGGGTACGTCGGCCTTGAAATCTTTAAACTTCACCGTGTAGGTGTAAGCCGTGGTTCTAAATTTTCTAGAGGAGCGCTTTTCCGTCTCTCGAATGGAATAGTACTTTTCAGGGTTGACTAAGGGTGGTGAACTTGGTTTAGAGGGTTCGGATTCTGGTTCACTCATGTCCTCTTCAAAATCACTGGCATGAATTTGTGCCAAGATTTCAGCCCTGGTACGAGGCGATAGATCACGTTTCTGCCTCTTACTTTCTTCTTCTTCTTCTTTCTTCTCGAATGAATGGGATCGTTTCATCTTGAGTGCAAAACGTCAAATGACTCAAGTTTAAACACCATAGACTAATTTATAGTCTTGGCAAACCAGCGTATATAAAAAGGGTGTGTGTCTTGTCCTTTCACTATTCATTTCACTCTCAAGCCGAGCACAACGATGGAAGAGACTACCCAGATGGAACGTTTCGTCAGAGCTTTGCGAGGGGTCATTAGAAAATTCTCTTCAGACCAGCCGACGGACTACTCTCCTTCCTTTCGAGATAAAAGTCAAGATACTTGCTATATCTGTCAGAAGAAAGGGCATTGGTCTTCAGAGTGTCCAGACCGTCAAAAAAAGAAAAAAAACAGGGGCTAAAAAAGACAAAAGTCAAGATACCTGTTATTATTGTAAAGAAAAAGGACATTGGTCTCCAGATTGCCCAAAAAAGAAACAAGAGGAGTCAGAAGAAAAGAAGGATTCTTCAGAAGAAGAGAGGGATTCTTCGAAAGAAGAGAGGGATTCTTCAGAGGAAGAAAGAAGACAATTCTATTTAAAAGAGGCAAAGAAACAGGAGAAGAAAAGAAGAAGGGAAGAAAATGAGGAAAAAACGGTGAAGAAATTCAAAAAACAGAGAGACTAAATAATGAGAAAGAAGAAAGTGTACGAACTTTTTAAAGTGTTCTGTGGTGAATTGTGAATTGGATTGTAAAAAATGGATAAAAGAATACATGAATGATATAAGGTAAGTGTCTTTGAGTTTTGATTTTAAAATAAGAAGCTACACTCAAGCACTCATACACAGACACGTACTATAAGGGTAAAATGGGTGGGGTTTATTTTTGAGTTATTGGCAAATTGAAATTGTATTTCTTTTCGAGAAATGTGGGTGGCCCTGAAAAGGGCCTTTTTTCTTTATGGTGTAGGAGTGAGTTTAACCAATCAACTTTAACTGCCTTAAGCCTTTGCCACGGCCAAGGCCTACTTCTGATGATTGGGTTGAAATCACTAAGGGTGGTAGGACAGGCTTAGTCACAGGGTTGGCGTGTTTAGCTCGGGAAGGTCGTATTCTCTTCGGTCGTGATAAAGAAGTCTGATACATTTGTTTCAGACTTCTTAACTCCGCTAAAATGTCCAACAGTACCGTAGCCGTTTGATTTTCACCCTCTTGTTTCTTTGCTGCTACTTCTTCTTGCTGTTGTTGCTGTTGTTTTTTTCTTACCTCTTCTTGTTGCTGTTGCTGTTGCTGTAGGAGAAAAGCTTGTTCCGCTTCCTTTTGTCGTTGCATAAATTTCTCCAATTCTTCTTTCTGTCTCTGTCTAAAATTCTCCACTTGCGGTAATGAAGAAGGTAACGAAGGTTCCGGAACAAATTCTTGCGAGGTAAGAAAATCCACAAAATCCCAATGTACCTCTTTTGAAAGTAAGTCCGGGTTCCCTTGGGCAGTCTCCCCTGCTGGTGCACCCCAATGGATCGTTTTCTGAGTTTCCGTCATGTTGAATCACTGTCGCATAGATTGACTGCACACAAGCGCTAGCGAATCTATATAGACCACGTGACGTCACAGACTGCTCTCTTCGGATTGGATGCGAGCTGACTGAATTTTGTAACGCGTGTTCGGATTGGTGAATGAATTCAATCCGTTTCAATCCTTCCTGTCCCTATAAATAAGCGCAGTTCACTGCATTGATTCACCTATTCTCGTCGCTTCAAGATGTGGACCACAGTTGAGTCATCCACCCTTGTGTCTTCCATGATGTTTAGGACGGACATGCTCATGTATGTCAGGTCCAAGTGGACTGTTGTTGATAGGACAGATACTAGTCAGTGGATGAGGAGAGTTTACATAGAAAGACAAGGATGTCTCAAGAGGGTACTTGTGTATGGACCGGCAGTTAGAAGGAGTTTAAGAAGAAGAAGAAGAAGAAGTGACAGATGCCATCTATGTTAATATTAATATTAACATAAACCCAAAGGCCCTTTTCAGGGCCAGCCATATTTCTTGAAAAGAGATAGCCTTTCCATTGCCTACCCCTTTTTTAAAAAAATTTTTAAAAAAATCAAAAAAAATCCCATGTTCAATTTCCCTTGACGCTATAAAGTCCCACCCTGTTTAAATTCCTTTGACGCTAAACCGTCCCACGATTTTTCTCCATGTTAATTTCCCTTGACGCTAATCTGACCCACGATTTTTCTCCATGTTAAATTTCCCTTGACGCTAATCTGACCCAGGGGTCTCTGTAATGCTAATTCCCATTGACGCTAATGTACCCCACCTTACTACTCACAGGACAGTTTATGTTTAGTTGGCTGTGTACCTTTGTAATCGTCAGCTTAGCTTGCAATGGAGGTCAACCATTATAATCTGGAACAATTTTCTTTACCAGTTAACGGGCCTTCGTTAAAATAATCGTGTAGATTTGCTGGTAACTATAAATCCACTTCAAGTAAACAACCATTCTTCATTAACCCCTGGAGATTTTTGTCATTTTCGCCTGAAATAGGAGTAGGAAACACATTTTGGTGGCTGCTTCTAAACATATCACCATAAATCTGCGTCCAAGTGATTTGCACTTGACCTGGTGCCTAGTTGTGTTAGAAACGTCGTTTTCATTTGCTATTTCTCTCGTGCATGTGCAGAAGGATAACAAAATATATATTTTTTTTATTGCTTAACCTACTTTTCCCAAAGGTTCGTCTGTCTGAGTGTAATACTAATATTAGTACCCTTACTCCTACCTCGTGGACAGGGTACTAACATGAGAATATACGTGTCAATGGAGCAAGACGGGTGTGAATCACACCCGGCGCTCTTTTAGCCTAATATCAACAATTTGAACATATTCTTTGCACATAATCCAGTAAACTGAGAAGTCCTCTTATTTAATACCGGAAGTATCGAAAATCATTGTAGAAATAGTTGTAAAATATCGTTTACCTTTTTTATCCGATATTTTCGTTTAGATCGTCCGCCATATTAGTTGAAATAATGATTACTTCCGTTCTCAGTCTCATTTGTTTGTGTGCCATATAAGGACATTGAGGCCTTATTTGGAAACATAAACAAATCGTAGTAAAAATATGGCGCAGTTTGAGTCAGAAATTCTGCATATTAAAAGTAAATACGGTTTATCGGCAACATTGAAATTCCACCAAGAAGCCATTATTGCCACTTGATTGATAATAACATAGCGTAGAATATCCAAATATGGTCTGGCAAGCCTTACTTGATGAGAGAAACAAGATGGCCGCTATCGCTTAACCGGCTTGAAGCAGCTGTTCCGTTTTTTAGTGCCGTTTTCATGATATTTGTGTTTGTTGCCTGATTTCATCTTCGTTATTGTGTTCATTATGTATTGGCTGTTAAATTCGTATGTGTTTCTTCATCTCCTTGTTTTGGAAACGAGAATAAATAGACTTTTTCTCAAATGTCTTGCTCCACTGTTTTTTGAACAAATTGCCATCACGTGATACTCGCCAGTCAACCCGTTTATGCTACGATGGACCCTCATTAATTGCTTAAATGATCACTCCTTGGCTCTCCACACTACACTGTGCTCTAAACTAAACGAACTGGGACTACATTCATCATTACCTAAATGTAAACAGAAGCGAAAAAAGAAACGTTGTTTCAAAGCTGGCCGGCGTAGAACAGGAAGAAGAATTCCAGTTATCTCCCTTATTTCGGCTCAACAATTTTAAAAAATTCGACCGTTAATTAAGATAACATAATTCAAATCCCTATTAATTCGTCAATCTTTGTGTCATCTGTCCAAGAGATACATATGTGTATTTCATTATTAAATGCCCAGTCAGTAGGACCACCGGAAAAGCGCACAGAAATAGTTAATTTTATCAACGACAAGAATATTGACGTCTTTTTCCTGACAGAAACATGGATAAAAACATCAGGCGATGAGCCCAAGTGTGCGGATATAACACCTACTGGTTACTCCATCAAGTCTTTCCCCCGTAACTCTCGCGGAAGGGGAATTGCTGTCATCACAAAGAACTGCATGATCAAACGTCTTAACCACACCACAACATCCAATTTCGACCACACATCGTTTGAACTAGTCCAAACCACACTCACACTGGAGCAAAAGTCAGTCCATTTTTTCTGCCTATACCGCCCTCCTTCTAGTATAAAAAACAAGCTGGCTGACTCTCTCTTTTTGGAACAGTTTCCGAATCTCCTGGACTATGGAAATTCGATAGGTGGCTACCTGATTATTCTTGGAGATTTCAACTTTCACTTTGACTGTCCCGGAAACTCAAATACATCAAAACTCATAGATTCCATTAATGATTTCAACCTCTAACAGTCCGTTCACCAACCCACCCATAAACATGGTCACATTTTAGACTGGATTCTTAATAGAGCTGATGATAACATTCTACGGTCCTCCCTGGTATCCCATGACCTTGCATCAGTTCACCTCTGCATTATATGCCATCTTAACGTATCAGTCCCTAACCCTCCACCTTTATCTGCTACTAAGAGAAACCTCCGTATGATAAATAGAACCAAACTAATGCACGACATCCAAGCTAACCTAACAACTTGCTTACCTCCTACCGCAGAACAACTCGATAACTGTCTGCGTTCATTACTTGACAAACATGCCCCAGCTACCAAGTCTAGAGTATCAATTCAAAAGTGTTCTCCATGGTACAGCAGTGTTAGGTACCAGCCTCGCACTGCTAAAAGAGACCGCCGTAAAGCTGAGAGGCTCTGGCTTTCCACCAGACTCACTATTCATAAGCAAATCTATGAAGTCGCTAAGAAGAATGTCACAAATATAGTCCATGCAGCGAAATCAGCCCACTACACTACTAAGATCATGGAAAGTTCCAGCTGCAAAGGGCTCTTCGAAATTACTAACAAGCTAATGTCAAGGAACAAATCAACACCACTTCCAACTACCTTCTCTCCAGTCGACCTTCCGGATATGTTTGCAAATTTCTTCCATGACAAAGTACAAACCATTAGAGATAAGCTTGACACCACAATTTCATTTGACTCGTCGTCACCATACAGTTGGGATACAGAATTTGAGCGGCAACCATTAGCAGCATTTGAACCTGTCTCTATGGATTTCGTACGTACAATCGTGATGAAGAGTGCACCAAAGTCATGTGAACTTGATCCAATTCCAACATCACTGCTACTTGAGTGCTTAGATCCAGTATTGCCTTCACTAACTGATGTTATTAATGCCTCTCTCTCATCCGGGGAATTCCCATCATTTTTCAAAACTGCCATTGTAAAGCCTCTGCTGAAGAAACCAACACTAGACCATAACGATTTAAAGAACTACCACCCAGTTTATAATCTCCCATTTATATAAAAAATCTTAGAAAAGGTTGTTCTATCCCAGCTTGTATCCCATCTAAATTCAAACAGTCTGTTTAGCAACGTACAATCTGCATATCGCCCTTGCCACAGTACTGAAACTACTCTTCTAAAAGTAGTTAATGACATTCTCTCTGCGTTGGATAGCGGAATGATTACAGTCCTCACCCTCCTTGATTTGTCTGCAGCATTTGACACAATAGACCATGATATATTACTTCACCGTCTCCAGCATGTATTTGGCATTCATGATACAGCCTTACTGTGGTTCAAGTCCTACTTGGTCAACAGAACATATATTGTATCTGCAAATGGAATACACTCCAGCCCTGCTGATCTATGTTGTGGTGTTCCACAGGGGTCTGTTCTTGGATCTGTTCTCTTCATTCTGTACACTCAGTCGCTCTCAAGTGTCATAGATCATCATTCAGTGTCTCACCAATCGTACGCTGATGACACCCAAATATACAAATCTAGCACCCAACTGAATTTGATGCTACCATCCAAGGTGTAGAGACGTGCATTTCTGATGAAATCATGGATGACATGTAACAAGCTGCAGATGACTGATGATAAAACTGAGGCCATTCTGATCACAACAAAAAGACTTTCTCGTTCACATCCTTTACCTCAAACAGTAAATATCAGCAACGCCAACATTAAATTCACACAATCAGTACGAAACCTAGGTGTTACTCTGGACAGTACTCTCACATTGCACCAACATGTCATGAACATATGCAAGGCTGCATATCTTGAGCTGAGACGCATCAGCTCAATTCGCAAATACCTTTCAGTTGGAGCCACTAAAACACTTGTGTGTTCATCAGTACTTTCAAGACTGGACGATTGTAACTCAGTTATGTCTGGTTCATCTCAATATCTACTCCAGAAACTTCAAAAAGTTCAAAAGACAGCTGCTCGGATCCTACTTAGAGTACCACGATCAGAGCACACCTCCCCACTGCTCTGTACCCTACACTGGCTATCCATTCGATCCAGAATCAAACATAAAATTTGTTCTCTGTGCTACGTTTCACTGTTGGACTCTAGTCCAACATACCTATCCGACCTCACCCATTTGTACACACCAGCAAGATACTTACTCTCCTCTTCTGACAATCGTATACTCATTATATATACTTACCTGACAAGTAAGGAAAATGGCGGGCGTCGGTCACTTCCTGTTCTAGCTCACGACTCTTTTCAACAAATCCACAAATTCAGGCCAGGTTCTATAAACCAACATCATTTCTCTGATATTTGGGAACATATCCTTAATCAATTTGATAGTAGCCTCGCTCATACTTTTTCTATTTAAAATTTAAGGCATTCCCTTTTAATCTACGCTGGTCACTCACCAGCAAATCCCACAATGCAACCCAAAATGTAAACATCCTTTTTCTTTTTATTTCTTTTTTTTTTTTGGACTTGATAGATATAAGTTAAAATATGATACACCCCATTAACTTATCGTTCATCACCCTTACCCTCATTATGCACAAAATATTAACCCTGACATTCCAGGCAGAGGACAATAATAATACACAACCAGTACTGATTCGGGATCGTCAGAAATTATCGCTCTCCACCCACCTCATTACCACTCTAAAAATAACAATGTCGAATGCAAAAGGACCAGTATGTTGGAACAAACTCGTTCTTCTCTATCTATGTAGCCTTTTGTTAGCTGAATCATATGCACCAGAACCAAACCCGGGTCCAAGAACCATCAAGTTTCCTTGCGGGGTCTGCAACAAAGCCTGTAAATGGACGACACCTTGTGTGTGCTGTGACTCGTGCGAAGTATCATCAAGAGTGTATGGGTATGCCAGATGCCGTTTTTAAAACCCTCCACAATTTAAGCTGGGATTGAACTCAGTGTGGTTTGCCAAACTTCTCCACTGGAATATTTGACACTTTTATCTTCGATACCAATAATAGTTACCAATGCCTTAGTGACAGTACCCATGCAGACAGTGAGATAAGTTTTAACAACCCAACTGCTACTTCATCTCCACACAAGCAGAGAAGCACCTCTACAACATATGGTCCCACTGGAATTAGAACTGACTTACCCATGAGAATCCTAGTAATTAATTGTCAATCTATAAAGGGGCCTGGAAAGAAGGGACTACTAAGCAATATGATCTCCTCTACCAAAGCCACCACTGTTATTGATACGGAATCGTGGCTAGACTGCAGCATAAATTCATCTGATATATTCCCAGCAAATTTCAGGTCCTATCGCAAAGATCGTCCAGAGGGATCCCACGGGGGTGGTGTATTTGTCCTAGTATCAGACCAGTATTCCAGCTGCGAGCCAGAAGAACTTAAGACAGATAATAACTTTGAGTTAGTTTGGGCCAAACTCAAGGTTAAAGGGGCATCAGACCTATACGTTGGTGCCTTCTACAAACCTCCATCCTTAACCGAACCAAACTACTTAGATCAGCTTCACTCATGTCTTACGAGAATCCCACGAGGTGCGCATGTATGGCTAGGATGAGACTTCAACCTGGCAGATACTGACTGGGAGAATAAGTGTTCACTACCACAAGCCACAAACAATGCCCAATGCCAACATCTACTAAATATCATAAAGGACTCATTCCTGGAACAGGTTGTAGATGCAGCAACACGTGTAACTGAATTTACTTCAAATCTGCTTGACCTGTTCTTCACAAACAACAAAACACTAATCAACAAGTGTGATGTCATACCAGGAATTGCTGACCATGAAGCAGTTTACATAGAGTCCAGCCTACGACAAATGAAAGTGAAGAAAGCAGCTCGTAAAGTCTTCCAATACAGGAATGCAGACTATGGCCAGTTACGTGAAGAATTTAAGTCATTACAAGAATCGTTCTTACGTGAAACAGATAACCTTTCTGCAAATGACACATGGAAAATGTTTGAGGAGAACATCAAACGGTTAATGGATAAATTTATACCATCTAAGACCTTATCTGGAAACAAAACAAACAAACCTTGGATAGACAAATCCATTAGAGCCCAACACAGAAGACGGAACAAATTGTTTGTAAGACAGAAAACAACAGGAAGAACAAGAGATCGGAAACTATACAAAGAAGCAAAAGCAAGATCACAACGCTTAGAACGGCAGGCTTACTGGAGATATATTGAAAACTTGATAGAAGTTGGTAACCCACATCAAGAACAACAACCAAACAAACAGAAGAGATTTTGGAACTACATTAAGTCCTTACGTAGAGACAGCTGTGGTGTGGCACCACTCAAGGAACACGGGAAACTACATTCAGAGGCATCCGAAAAGGCTAACATACTGAATCGTCAATACCAGTCAGTCTTCACACAAGAGGATAAGAGTGATCTACCAAGCCTACATGGAGATCGTTACCCACCAATGCCTGACATCCAAGTTACTGTAGAAGGTGTATACAGCTTGTTGCGGAAAATTAACCCACAGAAAGCTACAGGACCAGACATGATTCCAGCAAGGATCCTGAAAGATCTAGCAGAAGAGTGTGCACCATACCTGAGTTATATTTACCAGAAGTGCCTCTCAACAGGTCATGTCCCTGATGTCTGGAAAACAGCAAACGTTACAGCTATCTTCAAAATTGGAGAAAGATTCAAGGCCAGCAATTATAGACCGGTCTCCCTTACATGTATCTGCTGCAAAATGCTTGAACACATCATAGTCAGCAACATGATGCAACATCTAGATCGCTACAACATTCTAACAGACTGCCAGCATGGTTTCCGTGCCAGATGAGCTCGCCAAATCCTTAGACAGAGGGAAGCAGTATGACCTTGCAATCCTTGACATCAGTAAGGCTTTCGATCGTGTCCCCCATGAAAGACTCCTCAGTAAGTTGGACCACTATGGCATCAGGGGTAACACACAGAAATGGATCAGAGATTTCCTATCAGACAGATCGCAGAGAGTAATAGTAGATGGAGCAACATCAGACCCAGCACCAGTTGTTAGTGGGGTACCTCAAGGGAGTGTTTTGGGTCCCATAGTCTTCGTGGTGTTCATCAGTGATCTACCTGAAGCGTCAAATCCAACACAAGACTTTTTGCAGATGACTGTATAGTCTACCGGGAAATAAATGTCTCCAAGGACTGTGAGATCCTTCAAGAAGACCTGAACCAACTGGCCCTCTGGGAAAGAACTTGGGGTATGTCGTTCCATCCAGAAAAATGCAGCATCCTAAGAGTTTACGGGAAAAAATCACCAATCTTGTCCGAATATACTCTTAAGGGGCACAAGTTAGCCAATGAGCAGGCAACAAAATATCTCGGGGTGGAATTGTCTAGAGACCTCTCTTGGAAAAGGCACATAGACAAGATAGTGAAAAAAGGGAACAGCAACCTTGGTTTCCTGCGCCGCAACCTCCAAATCAACAATGAAGAAGTAAAAAGTGCGGCATATTTCACTCTGGTTCGACCAGGTCTTGAGTATTGCTCGACTGTGTGGAACCCACATAGTTAAGATCTAACAAATAAGATAGAGATGGTTCAGAGGAAAGCGGCTAGGTTTACCACAAATAAATATCGTAACACTAACAGTGTCAGTGCAATGCTCAACCATCTCCAGTGGGAATCACTCGAATCCAGGCGAACCAAGACCCAGCTAACCATGATGTACAAGATTGCAAACAACCTAGTGGACATACCAGCAGACAAATACCTGACCCTGGCATATAGCCAAACTAGGGCAAACCACAGGAAAAAGTTCCAATTAAAGTCAGCATCGACAAATTGTTTCAAGTTCAGCTTCTTCCCATGTACAATAGGGACTTGGAACAAATTACCATCAATAATTGCAGAAGCTCCTGACTTGGTATCTCACAAGCAGGAGCTTTCCAAAATCACATTCTAATGAACTAGTCAGCTACAGGTAAGACCTAGTGATTCTCAGGGCTATGCCGGTTGAGGTTCCATATCTCATTGCCGCTACGGTAGCCGGATTGGTCTGAGTATGAAGGGACGAAAACGTACACTGACACACTTTTACTTATTTCTGCCTGTCCTATCATTACTCTTCTGACTGTCCTATCACTTCCATCTTTACTTTATCTTTGACCACGTACCACCCGTTGCTTAATAGTCAAGTGTGACTGTGTCAACGTATTTATAGATAGATAGATTGATATTATTCCCACTATGAAAACAAAGTCATATGGACAGCGTTCTTTTGCATACCAGGGCCCAGCAACGTGGAATGAATTGCCCACTGAACTTAGACACAAAGACACAGTGATCACATTCAAGAGGGCTCTCAAAACTCACTTATTTCGACTGCAAGAACAAACTTAAAGACCTAATAATGTTTCCTACCTAAAATATTCTCAGCATGTTTTTTTATTTTTTAATGTTTTTCTAATTTCATGGTGTTTGTTTTTGTAATAATATTATTATATGTTTTTTTTTATCTTTTAAGTGTTGTCTAATGTTGTAAAGCGCTTAGAGCTTCTAAAGATTAGGCGCTACACAAAGTCCTCGTTATTATTATTATTACTTAGAATAGGGGGTCACAGTGAGAGTCTCGCAATATCTGTCATGGCGGACACGATGAGGTTAGTGTAACCATGCCAATTTATTTTATCATGTTAGGGCCTAATAAATTCAAAATAAACCAAACTTCTTTCACAGCATGATTATACTTATGCAGTAGATTTCTACACTGTTTGTTTTTCTGACTTTAGTGGTGATCTTTTTTTTTTTTTACTCCATTACATGATACGGGATCAGTTCGTAGCCTCAACCACAACAAATCAAATTGAGGCTGCGACATCGTAGCTAGTCTGTATGCAGTTCAGACCGGTTTGTCTGAGAACTGAGGCCAGAAAGTCCTAAGTCCGGACACAAAATTCGATTCCGACGTCTGGCGAAGTTTTGATTTAAAAATATCATGTCTCAAAAAATACGATTTTGCCTTTGTATTTTGTAATGCGAGTAGAAAGTCCAGATTATTTGGTATCTTTGTAAAGCTACATCTGTCTACTTTTCTATAATACCACCAATTTTAGTGTATTTTAAGTGACCTTGACGCTTCAGAGCTCGTAAGTAGGGTACTATCTCCTGATGCACAAATGAGGCGCCAAGGGTTGATGAATTAATCCATATAATTTATTTATCATTTACCAGTATGACTTGTTTCACTGGTAAATGTCGACACATTGCGGAACCATTGAGAAAACTACTATCTAAATATTCAGTGAATCATTTGTTCTTGTTTTTACTGAATTATCCTAAATCACGAAGAACACAGTTTTCAATCGCATGGAATTCATAATTAATTTTTAAATCTATGTTGCATCATGCAAATACTTCCATGACTTCCACTGTCAATCATCAAGTGTAAATAATACACAGATTCTTCCTGTCAGTCCAGTCCATAAGTACTGACCAATATAAAGCGTCCGTTTTTACGGTGAACGTCCGCCACGTTTTACCACAAACAAACATGTGGTGGAAAATACTGCCGCGTAAAAAAAAAATTCATAAATTGTGCGATTTATTGACAATTGGTGCTACGGTGTGCACGGGGGCACGCGAAATGCTGATAAAAAATATCGGCAAAGGTAGAAAGGTGGAAGTTTTATATATTTTCCGACTCCAAAAAATAATTTCGAACAGGTGAAACTATGGATCAAAGCGTGTGGTGCACCTCACAAACAGTTAAATGTCTCCAGAATGACCCAACACAAGGTTGATTGCTCAAAACTTTACTCTATATGTAAACAATTTTTTTTATATAAACAGTAAAATAATACTAACCAGAGTTGTTTCTATGTTTACCAAACATTAGCATCTAATTTAAACATTACTTCTTCAAATATTCACCAAAGTACACTGTACTACTTGTTCTATTTGATGTCATTGTATTGTAAATGTACATACATAGTTTTATTACGTATCAGTTCATATACGTTGCATGAGCATGACAAATAAAACAAAGTAGCGAAGTTATATTGTTTATTGTGTTTATCTTAAATTGGAACCGACTCTCTGAGTTTGGTCAAAAACAAGATTGGAAAATGATTTTGATTGATAAATAATTTGTATAGTTAATTCATACTTTATGTTTAAATATATCTATCTGGAAAAGCACTGGCTTCTTTTTCCAATTCTAGCAACCATGACATATTTAAGTGACGTCGGTTTTGTTTTCGATTCCCTCGGCACATGCTCTTGCTGAGGTATGCTTGTGCAGTTGAACCGGTCATGAATAGTGGTGAAATTACGTAGTTTGAAATCTTGAAACCTTATGCTAAATACAAGCCACTGATCCTGCAGAGATAATTCTTATACAATATCATACACATTAAATTAGTAAAATAAACGTTATCAGTGTATGCATCTAAAACATGCTGCTTACACCAGGCTGCGAGATGTCAAAGGCAGAGTTGATACGTTATTAATTAGTTTTCCAAACACGTCAAAATTGCAGTTATACAAATGCGATCATTAAATCCTCCCGGTGATATAAATACCAATAAAACATTCCAGACGTCGTATTTTGTTGTCTTTAGTGCCGCTGTCTGAGATTCATGTCATCTACACGCTTTGTTTTCTAATAATGGTTGTAGATCTCCGCCAGTAAAGTCAGAAAAAGGTGGAGATCTACTTGCTGGTCAAGTAAATGTTGCCATTACTTCAAGATTATATATTATTCAACAATTAAATATAATTCAAATTATCATGACTGTGAACGTATATAACTTCCATTTTATTTTTCGTCAGATGTATGACAAACGTCTGTTGAATATTAATAGTTTTACTCATCCTCCGTGTACACCACATAGTTTGCATTTGTTGGTCTTAATCCACTGTACATTATTTTTGCTATCCTGCTGAACCAATTAAAATCAGTATCTCTATAAAAAATATTTTTGGTAATATTTGTGAATTGCAATAATACGAAATTTGTGAATTGCAATAATACGAATGCAAGAACCTGAAGAAGGGCATTGATCTATTTTTTTATTGTTCATTTCAGGATGTATTTGTTTAACAAGTACTACAGTTCCATTTTACAGAGCATATGGGACAATAATACTAAATCACAATAAACCATATATATATATATAAAATTTGTAATGAATTCTGATTTTTTTAAAAATTTGACAACTGATCCCTTATCAGACGGAACATTATATGAGTTGTTACCCTGGTATAATCTGTAATCGTTTACATTTTTCTGGAATTAATCCTTAAAGCTTTTTGTTATGTTGTTTACATTTTGCTTATTTCGGCATTTCGGCTTTGAATTCTTTTTCAATTCAAAATGTATTCCAGAGGCTATTTAATTTCGCCTCAATCTAGCAATCAAATCTTTATCAATTTATTTAGCTGGCAAAACTTCAATACATATTTCACAAATTTTCTCTTGTCACCAGACATTGACTACACTCTGCGAACATGCTTTCCATGGACAGATTCATCAGACTTCAACTACATCCCGTGATCATGATTTTCGTGGACTGTGTTGCCAGACTCTGACTACACTCCGTGATCATGCTCTTGCTGAACACTAACATCTCCACTGACCTTCAGTCAGACGTTGTTCTGTTTATTGTACTAGTTCACCATCCAATAAATATTGTGTTGCTGTATAAAAAACTCATTGAGACAATCAAGTTTAATATGGTTGAGTGAGCAAGATACTAACATGATGTTTGTTTTCACTCAATTGCATGGAAAACACTTATCCATTAAATTCATTATTGCTCGAAACCAGTAGAACATGCAGTGGGTTCAAGATGTATTTTTTGATCAATTTTGACAGAAATCACAGGGGCCTAAAGCGCTCACCGTTTCGGATCACTGCCATCTCACCTCTGTCTGCGTGGGTTCGAGTCCAAGGCTCGGCTAGGGTGGGTACGTGGGAAAGCCTGCCAGTAGCTTCTCGTGGGTCGGTAGTTCTTCTCTGGGTTTTCCAGGGTTCTTCCTCCGCCAGTTATACTGGCCGCCATGTATAGCCTACCTTGTGCTGAAAATGGCGTTAAATCCTAGAACAACAACAACAGAAATGAGACCACTATGTGACATGGTTAAGACCCATCCCTCACCCCTTCTAAACACTTGCTCATCAGATTTATTTTTTCATCGTGATTTACATCTTTATTCTCGTACCACGATAGGTGATAAGATGGGATGGTTTTTGTATACCGAAAGCACCTTCACATCAAATTGCTTTAAAAAAAATATGTGCGACAAATCTGTTCCCAGTGTATTTAAGATACCGTGGATGTAATTCGTCACGATTGAGAACTAAATAAAATGTTGAATTAATTTTGCTCACTATCACAGTATTGTGAACCGTTGTGGCTGCAACTTGTGGTGCACTCTGCAAGCAAATCACCAAACCCATCAAATTTGTTTATTCTTACAACTCCTTCAGGGCTTATTCCTTTCAACTAGACCGAAATGGCCCAGCATGTTCCAATAGATGACCATACTTGTCTATTTCTCTTCTTAATTCAGTACTTATTCCAGGACACACACATTATTGATCTTTCTCCATATTATCGTCCTAACCATTAACATTTAGTAAATGGTCGACATTATATAATGATAGACCTTTGGGCAATCATTTACATGAAGCATGCTATACTCGCTCGATCTCTTGACTTTGGGGAAGGTATCAAGACCAAAATATCTAGCTATTCAAACGTGTTAGTCCCGTGATTTCTATAAATTGCATTTATATCTTTAAGGTTGATCCCTCGATTCAGTTAAATTTATGTAATATAAAATATCAGAATAGATTGTTCAGCAATTTCCTTTGAAACATGGTTGTGGTAATTTGTGTTGTGAAGCTGGACTCTAATTATCTGTTCTTTTAAACCTTCTTTAAACATCTTGTGAACATTTATTTACCACGTATTCATATGGTATAACATTTATCGTATTTTGCTTGTGAGAATCGCAAAAATACACGAAAAAAACCCTCAAAATTTAATGGGTAGAATATTGTTGTTGAGAGACAAGTCAAATCAAAATGTCCATGCACCGAATGGTTGGGTTTTGGTGTGATGTTTTATGGCACAGCAATACGAGTAGGTTATTTGGCGTCCAGGAAATTGGAGTAAACTGCCTTGCCCATGGGCACATCATGGTTGCCGACCCGAGCTGATCTGATAGAAGGATTTGAACCATTTCAGTCCAGCACGCTAACCACTGCTCTATCATGGTCGTTCAAGATGCACACGCAGTTTAACAAGAGTACTATGATTATCACATTATATGCCCGCCATGTATTTAATAGCCTTCTATATAGATACGATTTTGTGTGTGCGCAGAATCCATCTCTTCTTTCAGGCAGTGACCTTGATATTTGACTCCAAAATCAATATGGTTCTTACCCACCTCAAGTGCAAGCCATCCACAAAGTCTGGTAACTATAGCTGATGCAGAACTGTAGTTATTGTGCAGACCGGACGTACCTTCGTTCAGTCAGTGACTTTGACAATTGACTCTGAAATTGATAGGGTTCTTCCTGACCCCAAGGGAATGTTATCACCAAGTTTGTAACCGTTGATGGTAGAGAACTAAACTGACTTCAGAAACCTTGACCATTGAGCATGAAATCAAAAGTGTTCTTTCTTACCTCAAATGCAAGCAATCTGAACAATTTGGTAACTGTAGATGGTATATAAATTACACAAAAACAGATGGATATCATATTAGTCTCCATAGGTGGGACATATAATCCTTAAAACATATGCTACTCACATTACACTTTAACAGTTATCAGCGCTCAAAGAAATTTGTTTTAGGCACAGGCCCAGGGCTGGAGACTTTAAACAAATCACAAGCCCTGACTGAAATTGCACAATCCCGGCCTCCAATTTCCATGTGCCCAAAATTTCCCCTTTTTCTAATATTATTTGTCACACGTTTCAATTGCTACAATTCAAATCTAAATTCAATCGGGGGTTTAAATGTAATGCAAGTCTCATTAGGGTCGATCAGTACAAATACTAGAGACTGGATGGACTGAGCGAATCCTGGTCAGAACCGAGTTGACGTATGTCGATATTATGTATGCAGTATGTGTAAATAATTATCTGCCCCCCTCCCCATTATTTTTTTGTTGGCGTGCTCCACAAGGTAAAACTCCGTCAACCAGGTGTTCTGAAATTTAATTTTGTTGATAACTAATTGTTTTCTAAATCGGCTTAAAAACTGAACCACATGTGAACACTAGTCTGACAAATGAAATGGTCATGCTTTGCGTTTTTTATATATGCAGTAAAATTCCGATTTCAAAGAAACGTTGTCGCTGATCACAAACTTTAAAAAAAATCAATAATACAGATGGCTTAAACATTTTCATTCAAGGCAATGATATGTACTAACTTTTCCTCCCTACACGCATCTCTTTGATTTACATGTATCTATATTGGGTTGTTCCTCTTCCTGATCTTACTTATGTAGAGTAACAATGGGCTCACCCACTGCAGTCTTCAAACGCTCTCACTAGCTATTGTCAGCCATTTATGTGATATATGAAATATCTGACCTCTGCCTTTTAAATGCTGCTGTTTACACTGCTCAAATATACTTTTACATCAGCTCCAGTCATGAATGTTAACCGTTTATACATGCAACATGTTTATACATGCAACATGTTAACGGGCATATTCAGAAAGCGTTTTTTTTTTTTTTTAAATAATATTTTTTTTTTATTTTCTAAGATTACTGAAGATCGTGTTTTCTCGAAACAATACCTTGTTAGAGCTTTGGGAGAAGAAAATCGTATTATAGCGTGATAAACCGTTTACAATTTGATTAAAATCAGATATCCACTTCGGACAGTGGCCGATCCGACTAATCAGATTGCACCGTGTTATGGCAGCATCTTGAAAATACAATTACGCATTTCATCAGCGCGATCCATTATTTCTCAGGCAAATTTGACAAACTGGATGGGCACCTCACTTAGAAATCAGGACGGATCCGATCTGAAATTAGAAGGGCCCTGGGAGTCGGTCTGATTTTATAGCATCGACTGAAAATTCGAAGTTATAGAAAATGTGTGTTTGCAAAATGTGCCAATAGTCGATATAAGAATTTCAAAAACAGTGCAGGCGGCATGTGCAATATGCAAGTGCACTTAGTATCCAAGCATGGAGGGAGTGGGGGTTAACCCAGATGCATACACTTGCGTATGGGGTGTGTGTTTACTGATAATATTACGTACGCATAGAAACCGGGTGGTGGTTGTAAAACCTCTATAATAATTGGTCAACATTGGCCTTCAAATGAGCCACAGCTACCGGGAGAAGTAGGACTGGGAGAGATTTGTCATTTGTATGCCACCATAACAGATGAAGGATCAAAGCCTGAAATAATCTCCAGGATTGCACAGACAACAGCAGAGTTGACAAAACTGAAGCCCATCTGGAAGGACAAGAACATCGTACTAAAGCTCAAAAGTCGGACTGGTGCACTCACTGGTTATCTCCATATTTCTCTATGCCTGCGAATCATGGACCATAACAGCCGACTTCGAGAAAAGTATACAGGCTACAGAGATGAGATGTTTCCGAAAGATCCTCGGCGTCACATACAAAGACCATATCACCAATGAAGAAATACGGCAAAGGATAAGACAAGCCATTGGGCCTCATGATGACCTCTTGATCATAGTGAAAAAACGGAAACTGCAGTGGTATGGGCATGTCTCACGATTATCATGACTTGCCAAGACGATCCTACAAGGCACTGTACAAGGAAAAAGAAAGAGGCAGGCAAAGAAGGAGGTGGGAAGACAACATTCGAAAGTGGACAGGCTTGACACTGAGCGACTCACTGAGAAAGACGGAAAATCGAGAGGAATGGAGAAGCTGGTTGTTAGGTCTTGTGCTGTGCCCCAACGGTCTTCCAGAGTACGGGGTTGATGATGATGATGATGATGCCAATGATGATGATGATGCTGATGCCACCGTACCCCTGATTGCTAGCTATCACGCAGCTCAGCAGCGAGTCTGACAGTCTGCCCCATGTATTACATATCATTCAATCTTGCCTCACTGCAGACTGCCGCTGGCTCAAGATTTTAGCTGCCGCGGTGCTCAAGCGTACGTACGTAAATGGGAACCTCCATATGTGTGAAGTTGCACACACGTCGCAGGGCTATGTCACAAGGCGCTACGTGAAGTGAACAGGCCTGCGAAAGAGCATCAGAAAAAAACCATATGGCGGAAATGGACAAACAGAACAAAAATAAGGGGGATTAAGACATACAATAATAAAAAGCTCCCCACACTAACCTTAGGACTAACACCCCCACCAGCGTACGTACACAGGTGTCCGTGTAAAAAAAAGTACACACGTGTACGGGGGTGGGGGTGTCAAGCTTTGCCAGATTTTTTGCGAACGTACTAAATGGATGGCCCCTAATGTAAACAGAAATTACTGACATTTTTATACGTGTCACCAACAGTAAGGCGTGTCAAAGGTGCATTAACCACACATTTCAGGGTACACCTGTAGTAGGCAACAAGGATTGCAACACTTTCACTTCTGAATTCTTAGTAAATAGGCTCAATATGCTATTTATATTCACCTATTTGGAAGGAATAACGAATTTCAATCAGTCAAGTTCTGGCAAGTAGCTTCAGATAAAGCACAGACATTACTCACTTTTTGTGTGTGTGCTCAATTCAAATCTTTTAAGCTCAAAGGTGTAGTTTGGTGTAAACTCGTGTCATGTACATCTATATTTTTTTGGGTGGCTTTTGGTACACGACTAGATTGCATGAGCCATAGATCGGTGTTTACAAGTTTTAAAACCCGTCTTAATTATGAACCTGTTCACAAATTTTAAAATCAATCTTAATAATGAACCTGTTTAAAAGTTTGGAGTAAATTTTCACTAAATGATGGAGTCAGATGGGTACTGTTACAAAATGAAGTATTGTGAAATGTCATGTGGGAGTATTACAACATAGATCGAGTAGGGAACTATTGTGATGTAGAGCTGTAAGAGCGAATATAATGATAAAACAGTGGACAATTCAGTATTTAATGTAGTGTTTAGAAATAATCTGACAGGAACCATTCGTTTGGATTATTCATTAGAACTGTCAAGGCTCATATTACTGCAATAAAGCAACATTTAAAGATTATTGTGAATTCATTCAAAAAAGTTTTGGATAATACAATTGATACATCAAGACTACTGGCACTTCAGCACATTCAAGGATATTGGTATATCAGCACATTTGAAGACCTGGACCTCATGCAGAACACTGTTCTTTTGGACTTGTGATAGATTTATGATTATTTTGGATTTAATTCACAATACTGCAATTTCCTCTTACATTTTCATTTTACAACTTAAATTTTTTGGCAAGTTTAACAAGTGTTGGTTTTACTTCTTGCTGTTAATTAGTTTAAGATCATCGAGTCATAACACTGGAACTACCTGAAGGAGATTATCAATGTACAAACTACTTATTGTTCACTATTATTGGACTTTGGCTTCATAAATTGTTGTTGAAATCCCTTGTTCTATGATACTTTTTCGTTCTATCTAAGGAGATCATCCATTAATTCAGCACTGACCATTTAACTGCTCACCTCCTAAGTTTTCAATAACTGTCCTCTTGCTTTGAACTGTCATTTTTAGCTTTCATTTCCTAGGAATCTTCTTTGACCTGTTGTGCAAGTCAGTGATGCAAATAGAATACATTATGCTACCCTTAAAACAAGGAGAATTACAAGAACAATTTTAATGCTGTAGACATCTGAAGGACAAAACAAACATTGTAACTATTACGTCTCACATCTGTAACATTCTTTGCAAGAAAGGAAAAAATGTTCATGCCACACCATTGGCTCCTAAGGTTTCTTACAAGCTGAAATCAGAATCTGTAAGGAAATAACATATTTACCAGATGCAATAAATGATGAGATAACAAAAAAACAAAAAAAAAAAACAACTAATATTTCAACGTCTTTATTTCGAAAGACAGCATTATCACGAAGCTCTTCTGTGCTAGAAACAAGTACATTTACCCCTGAATTCAAGACAGCCAGGCTCAAGCAATGTTCACATGACAAACTTGCAACATTTCTGATCAAAAGATACATACTGTTCAAGACTTCCCTGCTATGTGAATACTACTTAAAAGCTGTTGATTGTGTCAACCAATCAATATGGCTGTGCTTTTCCAGAACAATTTATATTTATATGCCTAGAAAGTATATGTAACATTGTACGAAATTAAATAATGGGCAAGTAGCCAACAGAAATGTCTAAATATCACACAGTTAGGCTACAAGAGTGAGAATACCCAGCAATTCACCAAAATTTCATATAAAGTAGCTTGTACCATGGCACTTGTGTATGTTACAAAAAATATTTGGGTATCCTGGAGCATTCTTCTTGGGATTTAAATGGTAAGCAGCAGCTGCACTAATAATAGTATTAAAAAAAAGTAATATTCAGTGTAGTCACAACTTGGGATTATAATTATTGTGTAGTGCAACTTCATTTAATCCCTATGAATTCTTCCTTTTTTCACAATGACAAAAAGTGTAAGCCTATTTGCTCTACTTCATCATTAGTATCAATAGAGGTCATCTGGTTTCTTAACCAATTGGAAACCGGCCAGAAAAAGAATGGAGGCAAAAACATCATCACAATTTAGTTGGTTTCTTAACCAATTGGAAACCGGCCAGAAAAAGAATGGAGGCAAAAACATCATCACAATTTAGTTTAATTTTACAAAGTAGGACATCAATATTTCGTACATATAGAGGAGTGAACAACAACTATGCAACATTGGTCTTCAACCTACTTTTTAACTTAGATTTAAATTATGTGAAAATTTAGCTAAGTGAATAGAAACTGAATACACACTTATATTTATAGCAATTTGCAGTTTTAAATTGGTATCTGGTTTTATTTAGCAAACCCCGCTACCATGGTCTGAATAAATAGCTTAAGGTTTCCCAGGTCATAAAGTACCCATTTAGAGTGCTAAAAATCTAAACTATACTATATAAATGTTGCAAAAATTATGATTTTTAATTTTTTAAACATTTAAAACATGGTCCTGAAAATCGGTTTGGGTGACCAGCTTCCGTGACAAGATGTCAACATGCTTCGTATCAACAGCCAAGATCACACATCTATCTGGTGTTGGGAAATACTTTATGGTTTAGAAGTAAGGACTACAAGCCACTGCCATGGTACAATGTTTACATAAGACATTCCAAATCTCAGAAATTTCACAAGAAATACATTAGAACCATTGCTCTAAACCCGTGACACTGAGCCAATGGGAAAGACATGATCAAGTATGCCAGTGAAATAATTCGTTTTGTATCATAAAGAGACATTTGCAGTACAAATGTAATCCATGAATATGTTATGGAATTACACAATTAAAACTTCAACCCATAGCTAACACTCAAATCATCTTAATAGGAGAATGCCATGGTCAATTAGGTAAAGTAGAGGATAAAAGTGAAAGTTTTCTTTGCTTCTTAAAGATATATTCCAAATACAGCACTCCATCATAATGACACTGTCCACAGAACCCATGGAGTATACTGCTTTAAAGTGTGGCTGACTTTTAACCAAATAAATTACATATAATTTCACTATCACATAATGAAATGAGATATATAATCATATTACACTTATAAAACAGGAACTTATTTAGAATAAAAGGCCTTATCTGTGAGAGAGTGATGTACAAATAGAATCCATGGTAAACAAAACTTAAAACAAAATAAAAAACTTAGAAGTTTGTGACACTGACCCCCAAGCTCATAGAATTATCTTAGATTCATAATGAGTTAAGCTATGAACAGAAACTATCAAATGGTTAAAGAAATACAAAGTAATGAAAAACTTAAATCAACATATGAATGAAGCTACAACTGCTGCCTCTATCAGACTGAGACTGCTGTGTTACCTTTTCACTAATGTGGGCTGGACAAAATAGCTGGTTATGACTCCAAAATTTGATCTTTGTAAATGGACATCGGATTATTCTTAATATCACATACAAGAAAATGAAGACAAATTATGTTACAAACAAAAACGCCATTGCCATGTGAATATTACTTTTTGCGCTTAGAATAATCTAAAGTACTTAGAAATTGCTTTTCTGACTTAGCAATAATTCATATCAAATTTTATAGAAACTGGTATGAATATCTCATGCATGATGACTCACTTTTGCATTTTACATACAGTGTAATGGCATCCAGACAGAAGAATGTGTTAGAAGCAAATTTAAAACTGAAATAAACACAAAGAACAGTATATATGTATCTAGAAGACTGTTACATTCTTCATTTCAAGGAAAGTGGACTCCTAGTTTGGTCAAGGTGGTTTTTTCTCTCTTTAAAAATGTATTTATCGAGAACTGGATCAATATTTGTTGCAATAAATTATCCTTAAAGTAGAAAAATCAAAAACCAATTAAAAATGACATTAGTTCACATGAATATATTAAAATGAACTGAAAACAGAAATAAGGAAACAACTTGGGGCAATATACATACATACAAAACACACAAACTTATTTTATAAACAAAATGGCAAACAAGTTTTTATGGTGACAATTGTTTGAACAGCAATGGATTATAAAAATGACCCTTGCAAAACTGTACCGCAATTTCCACACAAGATGAATGGGATGGAAAATTTTGTTGTAGTTCTGTAAGATAATGAAGCCATACAAACTTAACCAAAGATTGATTACAAAGACATCCACTGAGAAAGAAGTACCATCTATACTCTCTTATAAGACGAGTCCAACTGCACACTATACACAGACTGTGCTGATAGATCTGTGTCAGTGCAGTTTCTTATGAGTAATCATTAGAACAAAGAACACAGATCCTGAACGGCTGGTACATTATGCTATGGTAGATCTGGATCTTTATTGTTTGCAGTTTGACTCGATTCAGAAGCAAGTATGTATGGCAGATGCTGTATGTACTCATCTATCAGTTGCATCAAATAGCAATCTACAACAGCCCAGATCTGCTATCATATAATGTGCCATCAGATCTAGGTCTGTGCTGTTTGCAGTTGGACCCAACTTGTAAAAGCTCATATATAGTACCCATGTGTGTGACAACTGAACAACATGGTAAGATCACATGTCATAGACTGTGGCACAAATGAATCTTCCAACATAAAGGCATTTGAAATAACATATAAAGTATTTCCAAAACCCCTTTTTCAAAGTAATTCCTCACTTCACAAAAACAAATATTTTTTTGGCAGACTATTATGTATCTTCCAGGTATACATGATGGAACTAGACTTGAAACATAGTCCAGTGTCTGTTAAAAGATTATTCCATCTTTCTAAATTATGGTAATTGGAAATCTTTAAGCTGCCATCAATATATTCTGAACCATCAGGCCCTGAAGTCGTGAAGCTTTTTAAGTAGAAAACTAGTGCTCAATTTTCAAACATTTATAATTCGCTAGATCTTGGCTCTGAAAGTGGTAAGGAGCAGTATGATTTTAGGATTATCTTATCATATGTATCTATCTTTAACTTCAAGCTGAATTTCACAGATACTGTGAGGCAAGGGGTGTATCTAATTTAGAGTTCAATTTTATGTTCAGAAAGGATTGAAACTATGGGGCCTGGTGAACATTATCTTCGATACAAGTGATGCAGCAAACTAACATTAAAAAAATGAAAAGAATGTACAAAATATAGCATTACAACTTGTACAAAACTGTATAAAATATAAATCTTGTGAAATGCACAGATAAATAGGCAGGTTTTTCCATACCCTAGAGTACAATGCAAAATCAAAGTTCAAAACGTAAAACAATCATGTCAATTTATGTTGGCTCGAGTTCGTTTCTACAATTTATGGAGGACAGGAGATGTAGGGCATCTTCTGAACTTGTGTTTGCAGTATTTGCAATTGTGTAATGCACAACCTACCTAACCACTTGACTGGTACACAACATCAACCAGTTGTAAAAAAGGACCAACAGACTAAGTGGAACTTGACATATTAAGCCATTAATTCTATTACTGATTTTTGTTGTGTACTATCAAACTATCAGGTAGTCTGTGACCAAATAATGCGCTGGCAGATCTTGGTCTTCAACGTTGGCAGTACTGTTCACATTGTACATGAACAAATAATACAACTCATTCAGTTACGCAATTATGCATATTATTATACAAGGGTTAAAATGTGTTGCTCGGTAACCAGAAACAAATAACAGCTGAAGCTGAGCAACCAAATAACTTAAAGCCCAGTTGGGCAACCAGCTTTTAATGGCAGTGGTTTAAAACAAGTATTCCATGATGCAAAAAATATTTAAAAAATGGGCTCTCTATACGCAATGACAAGATGAAAAATAAATATAACTTGGCAATCATTTTTTGAAATTTTCAAGAACTTCAATACTAAATTTTTAACAACTGTAAATAAACTGAAATTTCCATAATGATGTTTACCTAGACAACAAGATGTTTTTGCATGACAAAGTTTTTCATAATATGGCTGTCTGGTAGACGACCGTGCTATGAGAGAATCTGTCTGCCCCTGCAATTAGTAAACATAATATTGCATGTTCTGGTGCTATTTTATGTAAATTACATTACTATATACTCCGATTTTGTCCCATACACTAAACATGGGAGGTAACTGGATAATAATTTCCTGTATATATTATCAACCAGTATATGCTATCCAAAAGAATGCACATTACAGTTTGTATGACAGGACATTTTACATAATGACATTGTTCACCTTGCCAGACGTATAAAAGTGCATCTGGTTTGAGATTATTAATGAAGTTGTGTAAAGAATAATTATAATAACAATTAAAAAAACATCATATTCACTTCAGTATTTGTTCAATTTCTTCCTTATGATATGTGAACTGTGCGATATCTAAGGTTGACATATCATTGTGGCACATTCACCTTGGTTGTTGACCACTGCCCAAAAACTCATTCACCCAAGATATCAGACAGCACATATACAATAACCAATAAATATCTGACTTGAGCAAACCTTTAATATCAAAATATTAATGACATTAAATTGTAACAAACAAGCTAAGGGCAAAATTATACATTCATTTGGTAGCAGTAGTTTCATCTTGGTAACAATACCGGTCATCCTTGTATTCACATTTAATTCATCACAAAGCTGGTGACTTTTGATCACAGTGTACCATAATTCACCAAATTTTTAAAAATCAGACCATGACTACTTCTGTGCCCCCCCCCCCCATTACAAGTCTGATGCTATATGAACTAATTGACTGACACTCAAAGTTAGCTGACACAAGGGCCTGACATGATGAACATTACAGACACTTTTTGAAAATAGTTCTAGTAAAGCATACAATGAGAACACTTGTACAATACAACTGACAAATTCTCACTTAAATTTCTGTAGTGTAAAGGCCAAGTTTTACTCATCTTTCAGGTTCCATATTAACAAATGCAGATTCATAACATATAAAATATTTCTGCTGGAAAGGGTCTTGACATAAAGGGTTGATAAAATGATTATTCTCAAAAATATACACAATTCATTCTCTGGCAATGCTGTGTTCAACAAAAACACTAAATTCAGCCTTTAATTTTTATGCTGTCATTATTTTGATTAATTTCATCACAATCTGCATCAGGAAATAATTACTTGTGACAATCAAAGTGTATTCATTGCTCTCAGTAGAGAAATACACTACAATAGCCATTGTGCAGTTTGTAATTCCAAAATGATGCCATTTTCTGCCAGACAAAATCTGAGGCTTGGGATGCCAATTTTCACTTCAGATTTTTTTTTGAATGCTAGACATAAACAAAGCCAACAAAGGCATTCTGAAAACGTTTACAGAACTTAATGTACAATCAATGTAAAACAAATGAACCTGCCCCTGGTGAGATCCAAGGTAAGGACTCAAACCCCTAAGCCAGAAATATTGCAAGTAGGTATGCGTTTGTTCTGCTACCTGCTGTAATTTTTCAAAATAAACCAATGCTTACCCTGCTGAGAGTATGTATTATCTTTAAAAAGGGTAGGCAATAAATACTGGCTTGCAAAATTTTTCTCTTATTACAGGAAGTCACAAGCACAGTGCATGAAAATTCAATGTATGAAAACCTAGTCAAATATCTAGTGCTAAATATCTTATTCACAACTAAATCCTATCTTTTATTTAATTTTCTTAAATGGTCAAAATTTATTAAAGATTCTTCCTACTCTATCCAAAAGTGATCACTGAGAGTACCATATATACTCTTGTATAAATAAATGTGTCAGCAGATCAGGGTCTATTTGGTTGTTCTCCTGATTAGTCCTAACAAATTGTATAGCCCCAGATCTGCCAATGCATTGTGTGGTAACATATTGGGGTCTATGCCATTTGCTGTTGGATCCAAACATGTATACAAGTATCTTTGGTATTTAGTGTTGGATAGAACTGCATGCCAGTCATCTTGGTCTGAGAAGCAAGTATCAAACAATATTTTTTTAAAATACATAATCAGGTCAGTTCCAGCAAGATGTACATAAACACTGGTACTACACATACCTTTTGGGTACCAACTCTTCAAACTCATCCATAAATCTTTGTTCCAATTCATAAATAATAAATCAATTGGGTAAACTGTCATGTCAAGACAATGAAAATACATGGTTTACAAAGTTAAATATGTAACCAGATGAATCCTGAAATGTTCCAACAAATGCTAAAACTTGAAAAACTGTTCCATTCATGTACTTAGGATTGAGTGGAAAGTGTAGTCACCTCTTCACTTGAATATGGGAAAGCAAGTCGGAAGTAGAACTTCACAATATTCAGTTCTTGCAAAGAATACATTTGGACATCACATTAAAAGTTTGTAAGGTCTGATGATTTTCCAAACAACCTACTATATTTGCTACTGTTATTATGTGCTTCCAACTGCAAACATCCTTACATAATGGCACAGACCCCCCAGATCAACTGGCACAACAGATCACGGATTTGCTTGCAAAGATCACTCTGGCATGTTGGTATAGATCAGGATCTATGCAATTATTTTCTCCAGACAATCCGATGTGAGCAGCAAAGACCCAGCTCAGCTGGTGCATTATATGATGGCAGATCCTGGTACAGGTGTTGACTGATGTGTACAAATTGCACTGCAGTAAATACTAAATGAAATTAAATTTAAAAATACTTTTCCATTGATCCCAGTGTCTCACAAGCTTGTCAATAAAATCCCCGCAACCGACTTTCATTGACCTTCAAACAAAACTTGTAAATTGTTGACCATGATGCATCACGTTTTTATTACACTAGTAGATACAACAAGAAAACCCTGCATATAAGCTTAAGACCTATACTAATATCGCTGAATTTCAGTTAAATACAGCAACCAATGTGGAAGATAGGACTTTGACAAATTTTAACAAAAAACTTAAAACAATGTTCATAATGATCAAACATCCATTCTGCTAATAGGCAAACAATACACACATATCAGTATATAAACTTTAGACCCACAGTAATATTATCCTGAAGTTTCAGTTGAGAACAGCCAATGATATAGAAGATGTGACTTTCAAATGCGTCAATACAAAATCTATAATTGTTCACAATGACATGACATGCTTTCTGCTTATGCAGACAGGATCTTCAAGCACATCACAGAATAACCTTCAGATAAATAGTCATATTATCAAAAGGTTTCAAATGAATGCAGCAACTAATAATGGAAAAGACATGTTGCTTTAAAAACACAGCACCTTAACACTAGTGACAATGACCATACCGTTATTGCAAAAAGCAATACCTAGATCACTGCTGACAATGTCACTGATGCCAAAATGAACATTGCTAACGATGTCACCTTAAACACTCCGGACTATGTCGTCAATGCCAATTTAAACACTGATGACAATGTCACTAATGCCAGCAAAAAAAGAGAGACCACTATACTATATCTCTCACCTTACTTGCACAAGTATGAAAAAAATAAAATGGCACCACTGGGATTGCAATTTAATGTCAATTTATGTATCTCACATATACTTTCCAAGTGTTCACTATTTGCCTAGTGGACAACTAGATGACTGTTAAATAAATTAATGCAATCTGTCAATGGCAGAACAATAAGAAATTAGTTTTCCTCACTGTGAAAAAGCTTAGGATAATATAAGCAGTGCTATGAGAAAAAAAGATAACATCTTCCCTGGAGTTAGCTCTCTATATCGCTGACAGATATTACAGTCTTGCAGACTAGTTGTTTTTGATTATGATAAGACCCACATTTTCTTTGAGGACTCTTTTCCAGGCACAAGTCATTTTGCTAGGTACTGATGCACACTGTATTAATATGTTATGGTATATATCAACATCTTATTTAGTTAGCTTTTGGAATAAAACAAGCCAAGCATAACAAAATAATAAATCACCAAGCAGCCCATTGATGGATTTGGTAACTTCATTCCAGTGCTATAACAGAGTCCAGCATACAAAAAATGGTGGACTAAAATATGAAAAATCAGACTACTTAACCAGAAATTTGAGATCCTGTCAGTTGCGACTCTCAAAACAAAGTTCTAGGCACACTTTTTATCTCTCTTTTTTTGTACATAACTTTTGTTAAAAGCTGCATTTCCTCAAACATAACTTTTATGACAAATGGCAAAAATGAACTGCTTGAAACAAAAAAGAACCTTTTTATTGATAAACTATCACAAAGGTCTTGTATGTCAATGAAAGAAAGATTGCTTACAAAATTAACATGCAAGTAAGATGATGGAAGCAGTGTGCAGTTTAACTGGTGTGTCAATATATTGTGGTACAGATCCACTTAGTATGTGTATCATGGTATATTGCCTTATGGTACAACCTGTGATATTTTATAAATGTAAGAATAAAATTTCTACTTCAGCCTTAATTTAAAAAAAAAATGGTTTGTCTCTTTTAATGTGTGTTGTTTTAAACAATAAACCCACAAGATTACTTGAAGTGGTATCTGCTGTGAAAATGGTTAAATTTTGGATGCTCTACTCCATCCCACATGCTGCATAACAATAATCTAAAATGGAGGACATGGAATAGCAAGTTTTCCATCAGCTGGTGTTGAGTAAATAGGAAAAAACCCTTGTCTTTCAGCACGTCTGGCTGAAATTCTCTCAGAAAAATGGAAAATTAAGTGATAACCTAGCCATTGGTCAAGAATGTAATTTTCAGGTGAAAATCACTGTATGGAGAAAATACTTGATTGCTCATGTAAGCAAACATCATCCCATTCTAGCTGCCAATGTGGCCAGAGTTGCAAATTAAACAGGTGTCTTTTCCAAGTACCTCAGACTTACCCACACATAAGATTTTTTTTCAACCGCTGTTCACATAAGTAGATTTAAGATGAAACTAAGGTTATATGAAATTCTGACTGTGTTCACTTTAATATTAATGCACTTCGACTGATTTTTTCCAATACATTGATTTACAGGTCTCAATACACTGTCTTCTTTAGCAAATATATAGCAATGCAAAAATTCTGACAATAACCAACCCTAGATGATGGTATACACTGATCAACATGTACCCATAGGAAAACTTAACTAATATCAAGGTGACAGGAGAGTAGACAGCTGAGGAAAATATTTTTAAAAAGTAACTTGACATGTATATCCCTATCATACCATCACAAGACTGGATTCTCCCATTTTTCATAATGGAATTTCTGTCCCACCAACAAATCAAGGTATCTGCTGTTAGTTTTAGATATAGTTTCTATAAACAGTGTATGGAGTTCTGTTCATTAAAAGAAAGCCTTCCACAGAACATAATATCCCAACCATGAACAGGACTTATTCTACTTGTGACGATGATAAATGAACACCGAACTTATCATGATATAAACTTTAGAACTATCGCAATCAAATACCACAGATACAGAAGATATGCGACTTTCTAAAACTTTACAATAGCAATTTACTATTGTTTACAATGACATTAATGGCTCTGCTACCCAAAACTGATACCTCTGCCTCACCGTTCAAAGACAACATGAAAATAGATCACATGGAACAATTAAGTTGGATTTTCAAGTTAACATTTCCAGCCATGGCAGTTTATAAGTTCAAACTTAACAAAATATTCCTTTAATTTTAATTTTGGATCGATTTTGAAGGAAATGCAGCTTTAATTGCTCAGAGCACTAACACTATACACAGATGAGAAGGTACTGCAAAATAAGTCAAATTCTATGCATGATCTGTAAACAACAAACTTCAGCTAGAGAAATCAACAAACGTGGAAAATGTAACAAACAATTCTTAGCATTACTGCTAAACACACAATTACATACATATATATATATAGTTATATATATAACAAACATTTCTCTCAACCAAAATGATTACACAAGACTCAACAAATGAACTGTCCAGTAGGTACCTTGATAACTTGGAAACTTGATAAGTAGGAACCGAGGAATTTTTCTTCTAGCCAGTCACCCAGTGGTCTCTGTAGGAATGCATATATCACTATCATCCAGTCCTATGTTCTATATGACACTCACCAGGTGTACATTTGTAACAATGACAATGAAAAATCAGGACATTCAGCTTGCTTAAAACAGGTCCCCACAGAATACATTTACTATCTTGACCAATTATATGCAAATCAGTTTTTATATGGTCTCTGATTTTGATAGCCTATACACTGACAGTGAATTCTAGGGCAATTGGACTGCAATTTGTTCATAAAATCAAAGGCACAAATGAAATTAAAGTAAGCAGAGGTTGCAACTTGAAAATGTGATAACTGATAATAAACATACATTTTACTTGTATTCAATCATTTTTTTCTTTTAATTATGCAAATAAAATCAGAATTAGAAAATATCCATATCCCATTCAATATACATCATTAATCACATTTATTGATCCTAGTTTTTAATTAAAACCTTGGAACTATTAATTTTCATCTGAATCATATGGGAATTACACATCATTATTGACTATGATGACACTCTTCTCTATTTCTTCAATGATGTCGTAAATATTAAATAAGTAACCTCTCAGAACAACAAAGGTGGCAGTTTTCTTTCTTACAGAAGAAGTTTATCAAATGCAATAAAGTCGGGATACCAGCATCGTGACTAATGCCCTTTTACAGCTTGTAGATAGATTCTATCTCTTTCTATCCTGCGAAGACTGTGACACTTGAAGGATCTGTAAGAAAAAAGTCAGCAGGTTAGCCATTTCAATTCACAACACATTCACTCATATCAGAATGGGCACCTCTCCCCCTAACCTTTGATTTTCCTCACCCACCAGAAAGTTATCTACGAGTTTAACCATGACTACATGTACATAAATCTTTCTCTCATTCCTAGATGTGTAATACCCTTGCCCAAGTATCATGAACACCTGCAATGTTTCTTATTTTTTTAATAATGAAAAGATGACATTTACTGGCTAATAATCAATAATCCAACAAATTCTTTGTTGTAAACTGTATGCTCTTTTTAGCTATGTAAAATCTTTTAGAAAATACTCTATTTCTAAATCTATAATGTATGTACTCGCTGATATGTTAAATCCAACTGCACACTGCACAGACCTAGTTATGCTTTCACAAAATGCACCAACAGATCTGTGTCTCTACAGTTTATTAGGACCAATTAGTAGAACACACAAAATATTTCCTGATATGCCAGCACATTCTGCAAATGCAGATTAGGGTCTTTGCACTCCACTTATATGCAAGTTGTCTAAATATCCATACTGATGATTGGCCATATTTTCTTTTTACAATATTTTTCCCTGGTGGGAAATGAAAGAAAACTAATGCATATGAATTGATTGGGGATAGGGAAATCCAATCCTTCGGATCAATATTTATGTGCTGTATCAAGGACCACAAATTATGACCTCTGATGGAATTATTTTATCTTACACTAACATATAGGACAGATTTAATAAATCTTCCCCAAGCATTAGGTTAAATTAACCTCTACTACTGTGACATCATATACGTGACATCATTAATGCACATACTGTAGACCAACTTTATATTCTGCAATGCTTTTCCATGGTGCAGCAGGTGGGAGAAAAAAAACAATGCAAATGAATATGGAAAGCATAAAGATATCCAATTACTGGGAAGCAAGATTTGTACCAGAGACTTGCCAACCTTCATCCATGACAAATGTTATCCTTTGAGGTTTGATTTACCTTCATACTATAGATTTCACCAATATCGTTTAGTCAGGGCTTGAAGCCCAGTCTAGAGTTCAGCAATCTGACTGGTCTAAAAGTCTGACCAACAATTTATCAATCACATTATAAAAGTCTAGGCCTACATTTAAGAACTGTAGTAGTGGCATTGGGGCTTGCCCACATACATCGGAAATACAGTCAGCATAACTAAATGTAACTATATAGGGTTTAACAGCATGATGTAAACGCAGTTACAAAAATGCACATTCCTGCATCTTAACCATGTGAATTTAGTACAAGTGCAGATTTGAAAAGTCAACATCAGCAGCAGAGTTTCTAGATGGCTGAGGTGGTGGCCATTTTGATAGGAGTAAGAATGCTATATAAGCATACAATATATTCCAAGTTCTATTAAAATGTCAGAAATGGGACCTCCAAAGTAACAAGCTCAGCAAGATCACCCCATTAATATGCATGGTTCTCAATCATTATCAAAACTGTCTGATCAAATCCCAATCAGAACATTGTCTCCAAAAGTGGTAGGGAGCAAATGCTGATGAACAGATGAACTACTGACAGTCACAGTGCATTACCATACACTCTTTTTACCTTGCAATCAGGTCAACTAGTGAAACAAAAGAGGAAAGTAAAACCATTTAGGCACAACTACATGAACCATTTAGGCAGGATACAAAAAACATCCTTAAGGTAGGAGAAGGATGATAAGCTAAATCACAAATAACCCATTTATTTATAAACAAAATCAAGAAAGTCATGCCCAATTAAGACAGATGAAAAAAGGAGTACATCTGCATTATACCTGGCCTACAAAGTTGCAATTAAATCCTCTGAGAAGATTAGAAGGAGCAGTTGTAACAAGTGACTTTTCCCAAAAATATTTTGGACATTTTTGAAAAATATTATTACCACCACAAGAAACCCATGCTGTGCATCTATATTAAAACCAATTCTTTATTACTGTCCACTATTTCTTCAGTTTAATTTCAAATTATTACTGAGGGCATAAGTAACAAACATTTTAAAATATAGGTGACTCAATCCAATTAGGATACAGTGACCTAGTTTTTACATGGTTCAGTTACAACTGTTGAAATGCATCCATATATAAACTGTCAGAAAGTGGGAGAACTGAACAAGTGTTTAAAAATAAAAGTTATGCTAGTGTGCAAAATGTGGCACAGTGACCCAGTTTAAAGTAACTCTCCTCAAGATGCATATACGTATCAACTTTCAAATGTGTGGATTAAGATACTGAGGACCTAATGAATAAATGGCTGAAAATACAAAAGTTGCTCGAGCATGAAAGTTAGTTTGCAGTTGATTAAACTTTGGTCTTGTTTGGTTACTCATTCAAAAATTTATTTACATGCCAATTTCAGAAGTGGAGATGCGTTTGTGTTTTTAAAAAAAAATTTTTAATGTAGCTTTAACAATTTTAGTCAATGCTATGATGTCTGCAGTGTGGCATTTTACAGGTTATAAACAAAAATGTGAGAGGAACTTATAGTACTGTGTGTGTATGTGATTTAAATTTTTTATATAGCTTGAATAATTTTTCAGTCATATCGCTACAACGTCTTCAGTGTGGCAGTTTATAGCAATGTCTAGCACTGGGGCATCAAGATGCATACATGCAGCATCATGTCCCACCTAGTCACATTATCCTGATGGTGAAGTGTAGATGAAATAAAGCATAACAAACAAACGACCGAAAATATGCAATTCAAGCATGAAAACTATATGAGTGAACCAGTTCTGGGCTTCACACTTTATAAGATGCATCCACATATTAATTTACATATTTAGGCAAATTGGGCTCCAGGACATTCAAGGATTAACAAACAAACAGCTGAATATGCAAGTCATTCTAGTAAGAAAAGTCAGCTGCATTTTGGTGAGGTTTCTAAGTTTTTCTGAAAATTCACAAGTTTAGGTAAAATAGGGTCAATACAATAAGAATGTAATGAAACAATTCCTGAAAATACAAAGGTCACCAGAAGCATGTAGAAACCAAGTTTTATTTTGTCTAAGTTGATCTTTTTGAGCTGCATCCATATTTCAATTTTCGTGACTGTAGGTGAAATAGGGCATACAATAAGTAGAGAATAATGAAAGACTGACTTTAAAGCCTACAAAATGTGTGAAAATAATTCACATTTATCTGGTTTTGATATGATACCCCTCCTCAAGATACATCAACATACCGATTTGTAAGTGCATGCAAAAACATGGTCCATGACACTGGGAGCATAAAATATCCATGCATCCACATACAATGCATGAACAAACTGTCACATGGCCCTTTCCAGCTTCATTTGTGATGCAATAAAAATCAAGGAAATGGAGGGAAACTGGTTCAATTTTACTTAATTACTTTAAGTTTGCACACTGAATAAAATCTTGGGAACTTATTGTGGGCGTGTATTACTCTGCTCTCACTTGCTGCAGTTGTGGATAATGCAGGATTCGTGCTTTCATAACCCTTGCACTAGGCCTAATCTCTCTCATATAATTAAAGAAGCAATCCAAAGTGGTCACAATGCTGACTTTTGGGAGGTGGGTTAGTGCAAAAGAACCGACTACACATTCTTTATAGCACAGGAACATTAACAAGCACAGTTTAGTAAGCTGTTGACAGGGTTGACTTACCTTGTTCCTTCTGCTCCAAAACTCTTTTCCACTCTGAAAATTGAAAATAATACAAGTCAGATGCAAATGCAATAACCACAGACAAATCTGCTGTAACATAATACACTCAATCTTTGCAGTTTGACCAAACTTTGCACAAGAGAATGCAGTAAAAATAAATCCTCAAAACTTGAAGTGGCTGACTTCAGAAAGGATAACTTCAGTGTTTCACTAATAAAATCAATATTTTCCAAAAATTATCCTGGTAACATTTCCTCTGTCTTTAAATTATGGGCACCAAAAAATTAACTGGTTGGTGGTGGTGGGTGTTACAAATATAGGGTGACCAAATATAAATGGACATCAATTTTATATTTTTATATAACAGTAAACATCTTTGTCATTTGCTGGGTAAAAATCAGAATATGAAGTAACCTTACTGAAGATCATTTTAAGTACCTTTCAGCAGACAGTGCACTGTGCATACTTTACAGAATTACTTTACAATGCCATGTACTTTATTCAGTTACAAATTTCTAAGTCAATAAGACAGAATATGGAATGTAACTGAAATGGATTGCAATGTGGATCACAGGCTTTGAATGTACATCTTTGCTGGAATGGGTTTTTGGCACCAAGACATGGTTTTGGGACGATATAAAACCAATGAAAGTTTTCAAAATGCTTTGCCAAAGACAGCAAAACTTGTTTGTTCGTTTGATATCAATTTATGAAATGATCTGAATAACATTATATGGCTTGAAGGAAGTGGGATATTATATTCTCAAGTAAGTTTCATGAAGAGGCAGGTAATTTATGGATCAATTTCAGCCCTTAATCAGTTCCAGATAAAACTTGTGTAGATAAAAGAAGCCTGTCTCTCATCATTAAATATATATTTCATTTTTAACCAGGGCTGCTTTTAAGAAAGGATAGCAACCATTAAGTAACCACTGGCTTTATTCTCCACTCAGGCAAAGTGATGAAGCATACTGCAGCAGTGTTTAAATGACTGACATGCCATCAAAATTTTGCCAGAACTGCCAAATAAAAGACATTTCTTGATCATTGTCTTCTTAAAAATGTGTGATTGTGTGTGTGTGAGATTAGGATTTTTTAAACATATCTTTTAACAATTTATCAGTCATATCACTATGATGTCTGCAGTGTGACAGTTTATAGTGATGTCTAGCAATGGGGCATCATGATGCAGACATATAGCATGATGTCCCAACCATTCACATTATCCTGACACCAGGCCAACCAGTCCTAACACTAACGTCTTAACGCTGAGTGCCAAGCGAGGTAGCTGTTAGTACTATTTTTGTAAGTCTTTGGTATGACTCAGCTGGGGTTCAAACCCATTTCCCCCCGCTTCTGAAGCTGACGCTCTAACCAATAATCCATCAGAGAGTCTTAAAAATGTGACGCATACACTTGGTATATTAACAGCTGAATGTTGATAGTTTGTATACAGCAGAAGTAAAAATGTTCAAAATTACAGCAACCAAAGCTACTCCTTAATTCAGTGGAAAAGCATTTTTTTGTTATATCTTAAAATCAGACATTTATTGAATTTTAAAAGAGAGAGAGAGAGAGAGATAGCTATAAACTATGCTGCAGGTGATGGTCTTATTTGACATGTAAAGCATGGTTTTATAACTTCAACTTCAGTCTTTTGATATGTATTGCCAAGGCAATAAACATATACTCCAGAATGAAATAAATTAACAGTAAGAGAGATTAATACAAATATGTTTCAGTGGGCACCATTCCCCTTCTCCATGTAATCACTGACAACATTACTGTGGCATAACCAATCAGAAATCAACACTGTCTTGTTAAGTTTTTCTTAAAGAGTATTTATTCTTAAGTTTCCATATATTCCCCACCAACCAAACCAGAGTTAAAATTTTTGTATTAAATGACTGGAAATTTAAGGATGGTCTATTATGAATATCCACAACCAAAGTAATTTCTCTTTACAGCACATGCACATACTCTGTATTCCCAAACTCTAGTACTTCAAATACTGTGACAAGTGATGTTTCTCTGCATGTATTCCTCAAATTTGATTGCAACAGACAAGATTCAAAACAGTAACGTCATATAATGTTATGAAATAATCAGTAAAAATACTTTAATCATACATAGGGAACAAATGAATGTGTTCTTTACGCTGATATCTGATCAAGCTGATGGGATAAAATAATCAGCATGGAACTGATAGGGTTAGGATGTGGGGTATGTCATACCACAGAGTTGGTCACCTTGTGCTTGTCAATTTGTAGATGAGAAGGTGTAATTGTTGTCAATAGTTTTTCTTTTTGTTACTGACAAATATGAGTGTGTTTCCTGCTATGGTTGTCTCCAAAGATGTGATGTGATGTGATTTGGATTTTTAACGTAACTTTCAGTCATATCGCTACGATGTCTGCAATGTGGCAGTTTATAGTGATGTCTAGCACTGGGGCATCATGCTTCAGACATGTAGCATGATGTCCCACCCAGTCACATTATCCTGACACCAGGCCGACCAGTCCTAACACTAACCTCTTAATGCTCAGCGCCAAGCGAGGCAGCTGTTAGTACCATTTTTGCAAGCCTTTGGTATGACTCGGCCGGGGATCAAACCCACGACCTCCCACATCCGAGGCGGATGCTCTAACCACTAGGCCACCGGGGCAGTTGTCTCCAAAGAATTTACAATGTAAAGAAAAAAAAATGGTAAAAGAAAAGGCAACCAATTCACCAAGTTTACAAATGATGAATTATGTAACATATCGTATGACGAAGTGCATATTTACTACAAAAACCATGAATACCCATTTTTTTTCAACTAAAAATGTTAATGACTCTGCAGTGGAAGTTATCTCAATATGCTGCTTTAATTAATTTGATATTTTTTCTTAGAGATTATTGCAAGTTGGGGGTCACATACCAATTTAATTCTTAACCTGTAAGAAATATTATGGGATATACCTGTACTAAGTATATAACTATTTCTAGATGATACAGAGCTTAGCCATTCACACATAATGTACATCATCATCACTTTGATTATTCTAGAAACAATAGAATTTAAAGAAGAAACTTGAACCACATTTAATGTCACTGAAGCACGAAATGTAGGCTGCTGTGACCTATTTTTGTGATGAGGATGTAGAACCATCTCTTAACCAAGTTTCATGATTATAGGTATAATGGTACGTACACAATATGAAAAAAGCTAGAGCGTAATGCAAAAATTACACTGAGTGATGGTAAACAAAATATGCATATACAGCCCTTACCCAGTGGGTAAGTGCCATGAAACCTATTCCAAACTGTTGTCAGGGCCTAGGAAGAAAGAATGGCTGTGATGCAGTGCTAATAAACACATCTAGACGAGTACACTTGAATATGTGCAAATACATGTACCAGCAATGGGGATAGCAAAATAGCTCTTCTCCACTTTGTAGTGGTAACCTAAACATTTTAACAAATAATCACACAAGGACATCACCACCGATAGCCCCCCAACATCCAAAATCAAGGCTCCTGGGCTTATCATAGGGAAATACTATTTGCCACATTAGAAAATCGATGCATACTTATGACCAGTGTTGCACATGGGACAAATGAAAACTGAAGTACATAACGTACTAGTAGTAGTGCTAAAAAATGTTGCCATGGGTTACACAAATTAAAGAGCCATTCTATAATGAATAGTAAAATGTAGTGTTGTATTAAGTTAGGCTCACATGTTTAGTATTCTGGAGCTCTTCAGGATTCAACTCGAAATGTACTAACATATCTCCTTCCACACTTACTCTTTTTTGCAATAACGTTGTTATGATCAGGTACCTCCTGAAAATATTAACATATGAATATCCAGATACGATACCTGGATTTTATCTAAAGGAGGGAGTAGGACAAAAAAATGTGTAGGAATAAACAACCGTAGTTCAATATTTAGCCAGCACTTCAATATTGGTCTCTATTTCAAGTTAAAACAAAAGATGCAGAAGCCACCTCTGATCCTTTTATTACTTACAACACGTCAAAAAACATCCTGCATTGTGCCTAAACTCCAGATTACAGCAAGGGAATCATTTAACAACTTGTGTATAAACATGTTTGCCTTATTCCGATTACTCAGCAATGCACTACTCCATTGGTTACAATGACTGCAGGAATAGTTCTGGTCCCTAGTAGACTGGTTCTGGCTGGTTTCTCTAATGCATGGATAGAATGTTTCTTTATTTGGTTAAATTTTTAAAAAAATTCAAAAGTAGTAGGTATCAACTAAAAAACAGCATGTTCAGTAGATGGCCTTAAAAATGGTACTGATCTCATACCAATGGAAGAAATCACATGCATGTCAAAGCCAAGTGAGCACAAACCTATGTAATCTGTTACCCAGTTATAGCTAACAAGCTTCACTTTGTACACAAAGTTTAAAACTTTCAATCAATAGAAGTATGGTAAGCAGATCATCTTCATAAGGGTAAAGGGCATTCATGTGGATTAATGTTAACAAAATGGTAGTCTTTGAAGAACTCGAAAATAAAATTCTGAATTTCATCAGCATGGTGACAGTTGTCTTGGGCAAATTAGATTTTCTCTTTTTTTTTTGACAAGCTCAATGGAACTTCACTTGGAACAAAGAAAGGGTACAATCTGAAATATGACGGGACCAGAGTGTCAGGTAATCAGATTTGTTAAGCTCTTTAAGGTCCCTCTCAGTAAGGGACTGACAAGTTCTCTCGATTGTAATGACAATCAATCTCAAATGAAAGCTGAAACTTCAGCTGAACCCTTTAGAGGAAAAGATACTTCCTAAACTTTTTATACTTTTCAGAGTCCACCAAATAGAAATGTAAAGTCCAGCAGCTCTGACCAAGACTAAGGCACTTAGTGGAGCTACCAAAGGAAGCTGTGCTTTTGCTAACTGATTGGCAAAGGAGAGAAACTGACTTGTAATTGCCACTGAACCACAGACAGCTTGGTTCCATGGACAGAGCATACAGCTCAATCCTTTCTCTCATCGAAGGAGTACAAGAAAACAATCTTGATGGTAAAGTTATCAACCAAGTCATCCAGAAGAGACCCTGAAGCAATAGCTGGGCCTTTTTAAAAGGGGCTGGCCTTAGACCTTGATTGCCGAAACTGAGCACAGTACACTGTCTCTCCTCAAAAAGGAAGATAATAAAATCAGCCACTGCATTAACGCATTTCCTACTGCATCAAACACAAAAGATTTTCCACTTAGCATCATAGATCCTTGACAATCATCGTCTCCTTGCGTAGACTATGCACTTGGTAACTTTGCTCTAAAACTTATTATGGTGGGTACAACATTTGAGACGAGTTGAGTGAAAGTGAAGAATCCGTGGGTTACTAAATAGGAGACAGTCCATATGCTGTGACAGAACATCACTTCCTCCTGACATTGTTCTGGACTAATCTATCAGGAGAAGATCAATGAATCATGATCATAGGTGCCATGGAAGGGCTATCAAAATCAGCTGAGGCGTGAATTCCTTATTTTTTGAAGAACACATGGGATCATCCTGAAGGGTGGGAAGGTGTCAATGAACTGACATCCCACTTTAGGCTTAAATTGTCTACTGCCCATGCTCTCTGGTCTGGAACTGGTCAAATGTAAAAGGAGCTTGCTGTTTAGCATTCCCACACAGAAGTCTAGTAATGGTCTCCTCAAAGGTCTGAATAGAGGATCTATGGTGCAGAGATCATTCTGTGAGGAATACCTTGTTCCTACAGGACAGTCAGTACATTTCACCAGAAATCTAGAAGCTTGGAAGGTGCCCTATAAATGAGGTTCCAATCATCCACATAGAGAAAAGGAGCAGTGTGTATCTTTATCACCGGTGGTAAGCTACCATCAGCACATCATCCAAGACAATTATGCAGTGACTTATTTTCTTCAAATAACCTTGATAGGCTAAAGAACATTGCCCTCATTTCCAAATTGTTGATACTAAGGAAAGATCATTTTGGAAAAAACAGGAGTCCCACCAGCAAAAGTTGCAGTCCCCTACCAGAGGCATACTGGGCATACCTAAAGTGGCTAAATTTCAGATGATTAAAACCAGTGGTTGCCAATGAGTTTAATTTTCTAACTTCTTTGCAACACTGATATATAACTCTTGTTTGTCCATTCAAGTGAGAGTGAATTATGTCAGGCCAAGGAAATGTCTTAACTTCATGCACTAAGCTAAGCATCACACATAGTGTTCCATGTGAAATATCAGTTCTGCAACTTCTAGCACTCTGTTGAATCCCATTACAACCTTCACCAATTTGCCCCAAAATACTTATCCAAAATTGCAAATAGCATTTTGTCTAACTATCAACATGTCTTGATTTCGAGGTCACATGCACTGTTTATTTGGCTACACTTGGAAATGAACACAAAAATGAAAGGTAAAGTTGTTCTTCTGCCTCTGAATTCAGTCACTGTAAATATCAGTACATTTTCCCACCACACTGCAGCTAGTCAAGCTTTTGAACTTACTGCCATGCTATTGGGTCATGCTCTCCAGATGCACTCTTACAATGACAACATGTTCATCTGGGGGTCTTTCATCCACTGAATTTTCTCACTGTAAATATTAGCACAGCTAAAATGATCATTTGATCAACACATTTTCCCACTCAGAAGATGGTTGAAGCAGGACTGACAAGCCCTTGAATTTGCCATCAGGCAAATGTGTGCGTACAGAGGACTCATGTATAAGTGATTTTCTGCAACAAAGGTAAAAAAAAAGTGCATCCAAATACGCGTAATTAAGCGTTTCCAAGACCTCTGATAGGCTTTACATGGCAGCCAGTAAAACTGGTGGAAGAACCGTGGGAAACCCTGGTAATAACTAATGAGCCATGGGAAGCTAATGGTGAAATTTCCCATATACCCACATAGGCTGAGCATGAGACTTGAACTCGCATGACCATAGGTGAGTTGGCAGTGATCAATAAAGACAAATGATTTAGACCACAAAGACACCCAGGGCCCCACATCTTACTCTGAGACACAAGAGACCCAGTGAGGAAAACCACAAAATTTCCAATGGAAAGGACGGTCCCTTACTCTTCACTTTGTTTTTGGTGAAGTCCCATAAGTCATATGAGCCAACAAAAAGGATCATTGTCTGTCCTTTTACAACCAGTACATGCCAGACAGTTGAGCTGGATACCATGGGTGATTTCTTGGTCCACATTTTCACAAAAAATTGTTTCCTAAATAATGTTGTAAAAGAAAATCCCTGAAAACAACAACAATAACCTCATATATGATTAAAACGTACAAGGGACTAAACTAAAACACAAGATTAAACGACTGACTAGCAAGTCTCTCTAATTTGAATTAAAACAATAAAACCTCTTTCAATCACAACGCCAGCAATACTTTATGTAATGGAGATGAATAGCGAAAAAATGGCGCAGTATGACTAAAAAAACCACTATCCTTTGTAAGGACTATATACAAAATCAGAATGTGTGTACAACTAAACACAAATGAATATAAATGTTGATGTTAGGCCTACTTCAACAAGTTCAACTCTGCATACAGAATAAAATGCTCATTTGTGAGCAAGTGATTTGGATTTTTAACATAGCTTTAACAATTTTTCTCTCATATCACCACGATGTCTGCAGTTTATAGTGATGTCTAACACTGGGGCATCATGTTGCAGACATGTAGCATCATGTCCCACCCAGCCACATTATCCTGACACCAGGCTGACCAGTTCTAAAATGAACTTTTCAATGCTGAGCACCAAGCGAGGCAGCTGTAAATACAATTTTTATAAGTCTTTGGTATGACTTGGCCAGGGTTTGAACCCATGAGCTCCCATATCCATGGAAGATGCTCTAACCACTTCAGCTACTGGAGCGGTATTCTAATTTTATCTCTACAAAATTAAGTAAAAGGAGACCACAAACCAATCCAGAATGGATAGGGGACACAATGAAAGTCCAGAAAATTTACTTAAAAAGTCACAACAAAAATGTTTCCTTAGCACCCTAGCAAGGCAAAGCGGATAACCTAAAAGTTATGGTTGAAGAAAAAATTGTAATCGAAAATCTCAAAAGCTTTCAAGAGATCTAATTTGAAGCATGGAAAATTACTTGGACTGACTATAAATAAACTTGATATGTAACAGTAACGTATTAAAACATCCCAATTTGTACTGCATGATGTGAATCAAAAACAACTTTTTGGCAAAGTATAATTTGGATGTTCCAGGAAAAGGACAACTGCTGTGCATGTGCTGGGTTACAAGGTCAACTTCCACAACCTTCGGGACATCACCTATGGGAGGATAAATTCTCACCTTCTCAATGAGGCAATTATCAGTCTTGCAAGGGTAACAGCCTAAGCAACGGCAGAGAGCAACATTTTACTGATATTACAAGTCCACAGTTTCACCAATGATCATATTTAAGTTTGCTAAGCATTGGTACAATTTGTGGTCAGAAGAGACATAATCATGTCACAGAATGAATAGATATCCAAACTTCAGATTCACTGAAAAACATTGCATATCATAAAACCTAACTACATGGATTAAACCCATAGGGAAAAAACCCACATATGTATATATGTATGTATGTAAGTATGTGTGTGTGTATGTATATATATATATATATATATATATATATATATATACATACATACATACATACATACACACACACACACACACTGAGTATATATATGCATATCAAGCATGCCTAAACATTAGTGTTTCAGGCAAGATTGATGTACAACAAAATCATGACTGATATAGAGAAAAGATTATCTGGAAGCACTAGTCATTACTTACCTCTCTGCAAGAAGGATGCAGCATCTACAATATTGGAATTTCCCTGGACATCTCCACTTTCCAAAATATAGCCAACATGTCCACAGCAAGGGCTAGGTCTCTTGTTGGAGCTATCAGGAACAGATCCCTTGTTAACATGACACAAATTCTCTCCATACAAAACTGTAATCATCCCTTCTTTATGGCTATTACAATTTTTGCTGTCTTTAGAAGAACAAATTTCTTGATCATTTAATGGTTTGCTATTTTCTATGGAACTATTGTCAATATTAGATGTATTGTGTGTCATATTAGATGATGAATACTGACTGGGCCCTTGAGTGGAAGGCTGAACCACGCCATTTATTCCTCTAATATGAGAAATTTTACATTCTGTTTGGGGTTTGCCACTGGTTGGCATTGATGGGCCTGAACCAACTGATCGGTCAAATTGGGATATCACACTAGAACCTGAATTGGAAGAATTGGTTATTAAGGAAGGACTATTTTGAGAAACTTGTTTAACCATATTTGGAGCAGACAGACTGTCAGCTTCAACACTGATTGCAGCACTGCTTGTATTGTTTTGAATTTCATCCGAATCCTGACACACTGCCAATTCATCCTGTGCAGACTGAACTAAATCATTTTTTTCAGCACACGGCTCAAAGCCAAATGTAATGTCTAGGTTTGCTGGAATTTCAGTTACTTTTTTGTCTAAGAAAATCACAGATTTCTGTTTGAGCTTTTTATTATTAGTAGTAACAGTCTTGGTTGTGACTGTTTTAATTATCTGTTTGTGGTTATTGTTCATTTTCAGTTTATGTACACTAGGTTTCAACTCCTTGTGAAGTTCTTTTTCACAAACAGTTTGTTTCAAGTTTGTTACTGATGATGGTTTAGAATCACTAGATCCTATTGATGACTGTGATGATGATGCAGACAATGAACTATTTGATTGCACCCTAACAAAAGCATTATCATTGGCAACAGTACTATGAGTGTCAATCTGTTTGTTATCTATACTACCATCTCCCCCTGTGACTCTGTTGGAAGATTTTATTTTGCCAAGTTTACGGTCATTCTCTTCACCAATATATTTGCCAGCTTTGTCATCCTCAATTACCACAGTTTCAGAACTTCCACACCAAGTCCGACATAATGGGGAATCGGGCTCTTTTGTACCTGAGCTTTTGTTCTCTGGTTTAGAACCAACAGAATGCCTTCGTTCAGTTGGACTACCTTTCCATACTTGATATTTAGCTTCTTCCTTTCTCTCCTTGGACAGAGGTATTGGACTAGCCTGATTTGAAGTTTTATTTTCAGCAGGCCTTGATGAGGCTGCTTTAGATGCATAGGACACAAGTGGCCTTGGAAAATCTGAACAGTCTGTTTTCATTTCAGTTGCTACTGGTAGTGATTTCACTGACTCTATATCACTATCCTCAAGATGTTTGACACTGACTTCAGATGGAATAGGGACTTCACCTGTTGAATTCCTCCTCCCATCAGGAAGAGACTTTCTACGCTTGGAAGCTTTTCCAAGAGCAGGAAAAGCTGATGGACTTAGATCTCGTTTCATGTCTGTATCTGCAACTATTGGGATTGCTGTCACTGGAATTTGTTTGCGGAAACTCTTCTTGCCTCCAGAGGCATATACATGTTTCTCTTCGGAACCGATATGAGTAGAATGAAAAACTCTTTTAGACCAACTCAAATTGTTGGAATCTTTTACTTTCTTTTTCTTCTTGCCAACAACCTGAAACTCATCCTCCTGTGGAACTGGATGCAAGTTATCTATATCTGTGAAAATGAATGTATTATCCATAATATCAGAATTTACAGTGAATGGGCTGTTACCATCACCAATCCCTATGTCTTCAAACTGTGATGTGGGAGTGATGGGTTTTGTAAGGCTATCTGAACTGACAAAATCACTAGAATTGGCAGATTTTGATTTGAAATTTTTCAAATTTTTCTGTTTCACACTGTGATTAACACTTGATTCAATCTTGTCTGTTTTATCAGCCTTTCCTACTCCCTCTTCTGTCCATTTTTTATCCTCCTGATTTTTATGAACTACACCTACGTCATTACTGGCAGTGGGGGATAGGTCAGATTCAGTCTGCTTGTCCTTTTTGGAAGATATTTTATTATTATCAGGGCACTGTAAATCAATAATAGAACTTGAGATCACAAGAGACTTATTACTGCTAATATTTAGTTTTCCAATCTCATCACTATCAGTGAGTAAGCTGGCAAGCTTTTCCTTATCATAGTCTCTGATAGTTCCTCCTTGGTGATTGTCTGTCAACTTACATTCGGTTTTTGCACTGGAATTCCCCATTTCTTTAAACAGACAGTCTTTGCTTTCCCAAACTGAATGCACTTTCAACTGTGAGGTCTCAGGATCGGAGTTACCCTCCTTGATATCTATGATCCCCTTTTTCTCCTCTTCTGTAGCAGTGAATGGAATAGTTGATCTCTGCTTCTTGTCCTTGACTTTCTTATTATTTTTCTCACCTTTACTTGGAATGTCAGTAGTAGTGGTGGGTGGGTGACACTTTTTATTCTTTTTGTTTTCTACATCTTTTCCTGCTATAAAATTTACAAGTTCGTCAATATCTAAAATATTTCCCTTATAGTTATCAATGTCTTCTGATTTTTGTTCCTTTACCTTTTTCTGTTTGCGTTTCTTGTGCAGCTTTGAGGAGGATGGAGAATCCTCAAGTCCTCCTAAGTCTTTAATTTGGTGGTTATTATGTTGATAGAAATCGAAACTGTTGAGAGTCTGTGGGAAACCTCCGGCAGTTCCATAAGTGCTTTTGTTACTTGGGTTGGCACCTCTGAGCCCGATAGCAGATGACTCTCTCATTTGCCTATAAACAGGAGTCAGCGGGATGGACTCTAGAGGGTTCCCGTTTTCATCATGTGGACCACTTGAGCTATCTTTCTCATACTTTTCAGCCAGCTCATCTGAAAAATGCAACAAAAACCCTCAAGAGTTATAAACACGGAAGCATAGAAGGCCTAATCAAAGGGTTATATTATTAATTTCTCAAAGTTTTGTCCCTACTGACATGAATAATACGTCATGCAGAAAAATATACACAAATCTTTTGGGATGTTAAGGAAAGTGTCATGTTCTGGACATGAAATGAAAACTGATGCTGAACATGAGGAAATAACATGTAATTACACATACATGAATATTGTATCGAAACCACCTTGGGGTGTGTGGCCATCTAATTATAATATGTAGCTCAATTAAAATAAGTAGGCTGGTTTAAGTTTTGGCAGTTTCAGTAAATGGACTTGCACTGGGCTGGAAAACATGACATCACTTTTTCTCAAGAATGTCATTTATTAGGCTAAGTAAAAACTGTAGATGCTTAAGTTCATGTAAACTTTACCAGAGGTTAATCATATGTACATATGTATGAAAAGATATTGAGACACCAAAGTCATTTAAATGTCAGACATTAATGATTGAAATACTGTATTTAGACCGTTTAACTACTACTGCAGACCAAACTTGAATTATGAGTTTCTAAAACAATCCTTTAAGATTTATTAAAACTTCAATATATCATACATTATGCATTCTCTTCAACTGTATGAAATTATTTCAATTTAAATTTTACATTTATAACCACTACAATTGTTGTTGTTGTTGTAGGGTTTAACACCATTTTTCAGCACACGATAGGCTATACATGGCAGCCAGTATTTATGGTGGAGGAAGAACCCGGGAAAACCCTGGAAAGAACCACCAACCCACGAGAAGCTACAGGCAAGCTTTCTCCCATACCCACGTTAGCCGAATCTGAGACTCGAACCCACGCAAACAGAGGTGAGATGGCAGTGATCCATAACGTAGAGTGCTTTAAACCACTCGGGGCCCCCGCTACAATTGCAAATTTAAGGCAATTGACAACAATCTGTGTGTGTGTATATCTAGATCGAGACTGAGAGACACACAAACATATTTGACAAAGAGTAATGTTAGCTAAAAAAATCGTTGCTAAGCACACAACAATGCACTATAGAAACAAGCTGATCCAAATGGCACACCCTGTAATGTCCAATTCTGCTTTCTATTTTCATCGTATTTAACTCGATACATTCCTCAGATACAGATTGAAAATTATTTGACAATTCATCGATTACTACTTGAGTTTGACTTGTTATGGATGCTAGTGGTTCAAACTATTTCCATGATGCAAATAAAAATTATGCTTGTTTCCTGTCTGCTGACAGTACAAGATCTTTAACTAATTTAAATATTCTTCAAAATATTTTTAAGAAGACTAGTTATATACCCTGAAGATCGTGTCTGGTTAATAATTAAACTGGTCTAAAAATGTCTTCAGCAAGGGTAGTGATATATTTAAATCATCAAATTCTGCACTAACTGTCAGTGACTTTTTTGATTTGCTGGAAATTTGTATTAATGTTTGTAGTCATTACCCTGGACACAAAAGTTATGCAGGAGTCATTGAACTAATGATTTTGTGCAGGAAGACATAGACCAAGCATTGGCAACTTCTCCCAGGGCACAGGCAACATAAGTGGTGTAAATTAACAACAACAACAATAATAATAATGCTTTATTTATAGAGGGTGACTCATTAGTCAAGGACTATTCTCCCTTGAGGCCCTTGGAGAGTCAATGCACAATATATGAAGATATCAATAATTACTGTTTATTTTAACAGGTTTAGCATTAAAATACTAAATTCCATTACCTATTAGAAACACATACATGCTGATGATATCTCTTCTTAAATACTGTTATATTTTCAGTAGATTTTACATGTAGTGGAAGCTTGTTCCACAGAACTGTACCAGAGTATTGGAAGCTCTTTTTAAATTGCTCTGCTGTTGGTTTTGGTGCTAGAAGGTTTCTATCCTGTCATATATTGTGAACCATTTGAGTTCTGTAAACAATGCTTTTGTCAATCTAAAATTGTGAGTGCTGCTCGTTTCTAAGTCTATAATTCCTGTCAAGCTCAGATTTAGCAGTTTCCCCATATATCTGAACAACAATCCATTGTTGGAAGCATATGTGACTTGTAGTATAGACTGCATGTTTCCATAGGTAAATATTTCTTGATTCTGCTGAGTAGGGCAATTTTGGTTAACAGTGTTTTACTAAGTCTATCAATATGGTCATTCCATAATAAATTATTATCTATGGACACACCTACAAGCTTTTCATGTTTGACATTTTCTAATAGATGATTATTTATTGCAAGAGATAGTTCTGGGTTCCCTGACTTGTGTAGCTTTTGTGAGGTCCCCAAAATCATAAATTTTGTTTTACCATCATTAATTACCATCCTATTTTGTTGTGCCCAGTTATGGACTCTAATAAGATCTGAGTTTAATCTCATTTGGATAACTTCAGCATCAGAACTAGATGTATACAAAGTTGCATTGTCTGCAAACAAATCTGTTTGTGGATTCATTATTTAATGGTAGATCATTGATATAGATAAGGAAGAGGAGAGGGCCTAGAAATGAGCCTTGAGGGACCCCTGAATAAATCGTCTGAGTTTGAGAGCTAATAATGCCAATGCTTACTTGTTGAGACGTTTGGTTTAGGTATGATCTAAACCAGTTAAAGATGGATTGTCAAACCTGTAACAGTTCAATGTTTGCTGCAGACTTTCATGATCAACAAGATCAAAGGCTTTCTTGAAGTCAAAGAAAACAATCCCAGTCAAATGTCCATTAACCATTTCTTTCAGCCAAAGATCAATTAATTTGCTAAGTTATGTTTGGCACAAGTGTTATTTTCTAAATCCTGATAGTGCTTTATGAAATAGAGAGTATGTTTCACAAATAATTTTGACAATGCAGGTAGAACTGATATTGGTCTGTAATTCCTGGATCCTCCTTTTCTCCTTATTTAAAAATAGGTGTAACCTTTTGCACATTTCAGTGTTTCTGAAAAAATTATCACTCATTATATGATGTGCGTTAAAGACTTTGTTATTGCTGGTGCAGCAATTTTAAGAATGTGTGAACCAATACCATCCAATCCAGAGGATTTATTAATATTCACCTTAATTAGCATATCAAAAACATCAGCTTCCCTAACATTAGCTACTGAAAAATATTTATCATCAGGAATTTTAGCTCTTATAAATGATAGAAGAACATTAATTTTAAGTGGGTTGCTTGTCTGGTTCTGAATACTGTTACTGGAGATGCTTATGAAGAAATTGTTGAATATTTCCACAATGTCTTGTACAGATGTTGCTATATAAAACCAGGCCTGCTGGTCCTATTTGCCCATCCATGTTGGAGGCAGACAGTAGACATATTTTTATTAAAAGCCTGAATTTGATTACATAACAGGAAATGTTAGCTAGACTACAAACAATAATATAACAATTTACTTCAAGAATCTGACAAGCTTAACAAATATGCACTTTTGTTTCATTTTTACCTTTTATTTTGCTAAAACTGCCAACCATCCCATTTACTATTATTTTTAAGGACATATGAAATTATCTGCAATTCACTTTCCACCATGTGATACTGTAAATCTACAAGAAGAATTATAATACAGATGTAGAAAGACAACTGAATTTTACAGCATTCTTTAATGAAGATAACTTATGGAAAAAATATGTGTATGACTGTGTGTGTGTGTGATTTGGATTTTTAACGTAGCTTTAACAAATTTTCAGTCATACTGCTACCATGTCTGCAGTGTGGCAGTTTACAGTGATGTCCAGCACTGGGCATCATGCTGCTGACATGTAGCACGATATCCCAACAAGTCACTTTATCCTGACAGCGGGCCATCCAATCCTAACACTAACCTCTAACGAGGCAGCTGTTAGTAACATTTTTATAAGTCTTTGGTATGACTGAGCCGTGGTTCAAACCTGCAACCTCTTGCATTCGAGAAGGACTCTCTAATCACTCTGCTGCTGAAGCAGTCTATGGAAAAGCATATTGAAAAAAAAATAATTGACAAATCCACAAGATATATGCCATGTACTGCTCTCTCTAAGTTTTTGCCAGATGTGTCCAGTAAAATTACAGGTTTTGATTAGTAGATACTCAAGCAACCTTACACCAGTCAAGGTAGTTCTAAGATATCATTATATCAATATTAGAATGTTTTCCAATAAACAGATGTTGCCAACCAAGCTTGTGACTGTGTACATTTACACAATGTTTCTTGGTTGGGCAAACAACAGGTGTCAGATATCAAAGCTGGTCATCATGTTTTCCCCCAACTGTTTCAACTCCATACCCTGAAAACAGCACAATTGCCTGTGAAAACTCCTCTCCTGTATTTGCTAAACACCATTAAACTGAAACTTTGTCCAGGGGTCAGTAAAATGGGCATCACATCAGACCTGTGCATCATGTGGTTAGAGTCATGTTGTGTTCTTACCTATGGAACAAGATATAAAAAGCCTTGACCCAAATTAACAACAAACTTTCATTATCATCCTCCAGGAGTTGTCTGGGAACCTGATAAAATAAAACTTCATCTTATTTCACTAGAAATGCTACTTAATTAGGTGTTTTGTATTTTAAAGGCAAGCTTGCATGTTGTCAGTTAATAATAAATTTGTAAGAACAGTAAAAGTGGAATAAACCTGTATGGCGCTTGTACTGAAATCTACATGTGCTAAAAATAGACAATAATGCCACTTTGCTCGGCTGCCACAATATTACTTTCCATTTATGATAAGTAGCAATATGATTTTGAAGGTGGCTGCCAAAGTGGTTAACACTGAATAACAGATCAGTATCAGTCTCATTTAGAAATGACTAAGCATATAAAGCGTTAAGAAGTCTTCTGGTGAAACTGCAACATTTATTACTTTCCACGCAGGAGGAGCTGGAGCAAGATTTTTCAAGATGGATGCTGTGGTGGCTAATCTAGAGGTCTCAGCAGCACCAATTGAATTTAGGGTCAACATGATATCTAAACAAAGCCTTCTGGTGAAAATCCAGTGCCGATATGACCTTACGTTCTGGAGGAGTAGCAGTAACAAGATTTTTTTCAAGATGGATGCCATGGTGCCACATCAGACATCAGATCAACACAATTTTCATTTAGGACTAACTAGAAATCATAAAATGTTTTTCAGTGAGAACCAAATATTAATGTGATGTTCTTTTCAGGAGGAGTAGTGATAAGATTTTCGAGATGTATGTCATCTTTTACAACAGAATGGAATCATGATCACCTAAAACAAACTAGACATCATGATTAATCTTTGGTGAAAACCCCATGAGAATATGATAGTCCATTAAAATGGAGTTAAGATGGTCAAAGCAACCACCATGGTGGCCATATTGGAATTCAGTTTAGCACCATTCTCATTTAGGCCAGCTAGTCATTTGATGAAAAGTCAAAATAATCCATTCAGGAATAGTAATAACATGATTTGTTTAAATGGCAACCATATTGAATATCAAACCTGACCCAATTTCTTTTGGGGGTGAGTGGGCCAAATCTGCATCACAAGAAGTCTTGTGGGGTTTAACGCCATTTTTCAGCACAAGATAGGCTATGTATGCAGCCAGTATTAATGGTGGAGGAAGAACCCGGGAAAACCCCAGGAAGAACCACCGACCCACGAGAAGCTACTGGCAAGCTTTCTCACATACCCACATTGGGAGAATCCTAGACTCGAACCCACGCAGACAGAGGTGAGATGGCAGTGATCCGTAATGGACAGCGCTTTAGACCACTCGGCCACTCTGGGCCCCGAGGAGTAGCTATACAAGATTTTAATGATGGCCTTACCTGATGTCAGATTGGCACAATTTTCATCCAGGACCAACTAGACATCATAAGAAATTTTTCAGTGAAAACCCAATGTTGATATAAGCATCCATTTAGGCGCATTAGTAATAAGGGTTTCAAAATGGCTGCCATGATGGATATACTGGATATACAAGGGGAATAATTTTCAGTCCAAAACAACAAAACCTATGGTTGAATGAGTTTGTACCATCTGGTGTTGAAACTCCTTGTAGTTCAAGAGTAACAGTAATAATAAATGTGCCCTAATGTATGCCAGAAGAAATGTTATCACATATATGCATTTCAGGTCTATGCCTTATTGATGTTTCAGCTTACTTCTTCCATTGCTGACAAATCTAATGTTCATTTTATTTTCCTAGTCCAAAGAGAGCTTATATCTTTCTTCAGTTCAGGAAATGATGTGTTAGAACTTAAAAAGGTGGATGAGCTGGCTTTTCCATGATGCCTCCTGTGTGTGATACTGAGCCAGAAATGGACAATTTTTATATATATAAAAAAACCAACACTGCATTTCATTCATGGTTCCTATGCATTCCATTTGTGTTCTTTTTGCATTCTGTTAGCAATTCATTCACATCAGCATCTCATCTTCTGTCATCTCATTTTTATTTATCGTCTCCAAAATCCACAAAGTTTATTGCTTTCATCATTTGTTTTATTTAATTTTCATCAGAATGGAATGAAAGTGCATTTACCAAAAGATGGGTTTTCCAATTAGCAGGTATTAGAGGAAGAACTATAACCATTGTATCTCTTTCTCCTAAATGTGCTTTTTTGAAACAGCAACGGCATAAAATGCAAAAGACAGCACTGACTTTAATGCAACTTAACGTCAACAGATGAAAAACTATTGTAATGTATATACCAGCTTTTAAGTCAAGTCAAACTGCAACCAAAGATCATGATCTGCCGTAGCATAATGCACCTGCAGATCAGGGTCTATGTTGTTTTCCTAACAAACTGCACAGATCTGACAGGATTATGCAACAGCAGATCTAGGTTACTGAGTTTGCAGTCTGACTCACAAGCATGAGGTATTTCTCATTTCATTTCATTCATAAAAGTTTATACTTGTACAATCATCAGTAATGTTTGGATTTCATGTTATTGTTGATTTTTTTTAATTTTATGTAACAGTGTAATGACAGAATGTATGAAAAATTCTAAGCATAAAGAACCTGATTGGGGATAATCATGCAAAAGGCTTTCTTGACTGGAAATTTAGTAAAAGATTGAAATTTGATTAAAAACCACTCTTGAAACAGGCTTCAAAGACAGATGCGAACCAAAACAGATAAAGGTGAGATGTCTATGATCTGTAACAGCAAGCACCTTAGACCACTCAGCCACCTGGGACCCCGTCAAGTTTTGTAAATGTTATTCTAGTCTATTAATAGTATTCCCAGGCATCTCAGTTATTGCATGTGTAAGTAATTACAATAAGTTTTTGAGTAGACAATACAGTGTGCTGATTGATGTAGGACCACTTGGCCACCCAGGGCTCCCATTGCCAAAAACAAATCCTACTGGAACTACGGACCTTAAAGTCAAATACCAGGCAGGTTCCACTTTTCATATGAAACTAAAATTGGAAAACGACATAAAAAGTTATGTTTCAATTTTAAAATCAAATCCTTTTAATGTTATTTTCATGAATACAACTTAATAACAATGTAGGGCAAATTGTCAACAAAAGCATTAGTAAAAATATGTACTGCTGAAAGTCTAAATGAAAATGAATTTGTTCAGCATACCCATGACATAATTATGAACTGCTTTAAATGATGTAAAACAATATTGGCTGAAACTGTAAAATCTTCTCTTTACATATCACAAATAACTGATTTATGGTCTGACCATTTAATCTGGGGGATGGGGTCCCTGGGATTTTTTGATATTTCGTCTCAAGATATGTTTTTAAGGCCAAAAAAATGGATAGAATTAATTAAGAGTTTTTAAAAAAATATATAAATCAGAGCAAGCTATTTTTTTTGAATTTCTTTTGGGAGCCATATTTTTTACCCACCCACCCCAAATTAAAGTCAATAAAAAGATTTTTGTGCAAATGCCTGGTGTGTAAATGTTCAATTTCTATTTCCTTGTAAACACACAGTTGGCTTGCATAATGTACAAAACAGAATTTAACACAACAATAGTTTACGTGAAACACCTATTTCGTTTATCTCTATCATGTAGCACCACTAAGTGCAACAGATGTACGAATTGATACATGTACAAGACAGTGAGTTCTATTGTACATGAAATAGGGGAGCAGCATGGGGAATTAGAATGACGTCAAGTACACATTTTCATGCATCAGTGATAGTAATATAAAAATTAACTCCATCTTTTTCCCCACTGTTTTGTTTTTGTTTTGTTTTTGTGTTGATATAAATACCTATATCACTGCAATTGTGTCTTTAATCTTAGTATTGATTCCACACAAAAAAACCAATGTGGGAAAGATGTATATAACCTACAAAGTGCCTCATCATAGGTGTGGAATCCCAAGCATGATCTAACACATTATGTTCAGCCAGCTTTCTCCGTTAGTTTTGATATCATGTACTCACACTTGGATCCCGCTTTTCCTTTCTCTCCTCTATCAATCTTAAGTTTAAATGGTGTCTTTGCGGCGTGTCAACTAAAGCGCAAACATACGTATCTAACCCTTCAAAACGAATCGGTAAGCGTGGAAATGCGATATGATCTCGAGCGACAGTCACTGTGCTGCCCCTAAATGCTACATATACTTGCAGAAATTTGTTTAACGGTGCATAAGATAAATAAGATATACTCTCAACAGTTTACAAAATGGATATATGTAACAAAATCTTTCATCAAGGCAGAATATTATGCTCAAGTAATATTTTATACCGGACCAAAACTGACCTTTCCTAACCGCCACACCCCCTTCTCGTGTCTACTACGTAAGAGTTGTTTTTATTACACTTAATAGACTACCCTGTACAAACAACTCTTGCCCCGACTAATTCACATTATTTACTACCTTAAAACAGAATCACACGGGCTAATTTGAGCATCCTATGCTAACTTCATAAATAACCTTTGGACTATATATCTCATGTATAAACACAACTTCTATACACAGAGGAAGAAAACATGAAGACAGCCGGACTCGCAGGCAAGACGGTATTGCAAAAATATGACACTGTAGAGTAAGCATTCGCTACTCGGCATTAGCAGATTAAATATATACGAGAAACCTACCTTTATCTTCAGACAGCTTCCTGATGGGTTGCATACAGCACCCAAGCTGGGCTATTGGAACAAAAAATGTCACAGACAGGCAGCCAGAACAGTAAAGGCTAAAACACCTTCCACCAACTGATGGTATAAACACATCGTCTAAACTGCTCACTCTATATTTGGAATGGGCAGATATCGAGTCATGTGACTCAGTGTCATTGGCGTGTTCTTATTGACTTAAGCTGCTAAGAGAGGCAACCCTCGCAGACTATTGCAAGGATTCCTTAATTGAGGGAGAAAAGAGTTGTCTTTAATTTTATCCAGGCGGGGCACTGATTTGGTCCTGTTTGTTAATCCATCAATTTGTCAGTACACGGCAATCACCAAAAGAAAAAAAAAAAAAAAAAAAAAATTTTTTTACTGGACAAGGGATATTGTTTAACTTAGAAAATGTTGTGCGAGATAAACTATTTCGAGTCCATCTATGCTATGACAAGATCATATTGGCAATCTACCCAGAAAGACGTCCAAGCAGTTACTACGACAAATCAAAGAATACCTATAAATGTGGATCACTGAATGATGTTTTATAAAAGTTACATTTCACTTCTTCTTGACTATACTGCAACAAAACACGTGGTAAGGTTTTCAAAACACCGTTAAAGTGTAAAGACTTCAAGAACATACCAACAGAATTATCCTTGACAATGTTATTAATGTCTACTAATGTACGAATGATCTGAAAGTCATAACTATATAAGATTTAAGCTGCTCAATGTTCATTGAGCAACTAAATAAATTATACGTTAGGAAAGTACCAGTATTACTAATACAAATCATACTTACTGACCATTAATATGCTCTCTGTCATCAAACAACTTTCTTGTCCCTAAACTCAAAAGTGAATAGTATAAAAACAAAATTTCTGGTCTAATGATTTGTAATTGTCTAAAGATATTCAAGAAAGGGTGTACAAAATACGGACCGCGGGCAAGATCAGTCGGCGGCCTGGTTTTATCCGTAAAATTACATCATAGTGTGTGGCTTTCAAAATCACTTATCTTGCCCACACCCTCGAAGAAGTTACCCATGCCTGTGTTAAAGCATCATCCGTGCCTTTCTTTCATTACAGATGTCTGCAGTGAATGTAATCCAGATGATTATCAGAACCAGCTTATGGCAAACTTCACTGTATATTTTGTACACGTACAGGCAGGCATGCATTATATCAAAGACTCTCTGGATGTTTACCTCTTTGTGAGTGTACTAGGTATGTGTGTCGTGGAAAGCAAAAAGTTCACAATCGTGCAAGTTTCTGCACACTCATTTGTAATACATTATTTTGTATGATACTTATTTCCCGGCTACATTTAATATATTTCAATGTACTTTACGTATATAATCGAGGGTCAATAAGGGAGACTATTTCTGCACCATGTCACATTTATAATATAAAGACTTTGTTATTATTATTATCTACGCGCAATCTTAATGGACCGGTCCAATGTTTCTCACTACCTGCCTTCCCACCTTAAACAGATGTTGACAGCCTGTGTATTAGATGATGGGACTGTTACTATTTATCCAAGCAATGTACCAAAGTGTGTGAAATTAAAGGTAATTACAAAAGTGATTACTTAAATATTACATGGGGTTTGCCACATGATTCTATTTATGCTCAATCACATTGAACGTATGAATTACATTTATTTTACTAAGAAAACTAGACTATAATTACTGTCTCATTTATTTTCAGGGGTTCAATTTTCGTTTTTTTCCACAATAAAAGAAGACATTTTATTGGGTACTTAAATTCGTGGTTTTGCCCGTTAAAGGTTGCACATTAGTATAACTTATTTTCGTGGTGTAACCTCAACAAATCCCCCTCACAAAGAGAATACAAAGAATAAAACAAAACTGACCACGTAAAGGGTGGTCACTTTAATGTATAAAACAATATTGTCACATGCGTTAACACAGGTTCAAGACACGACACGTTTAATACTTACACCCCGTTTTTGTCCCAGTGAATAACATCAATGAACGCCGACGCAGCCAACAACACTAAAACAATATTACCACCTCTGATCAGCACAAATTAAACACGTCAAGATGAATCACGTCTGATTGCTCAACATCATTGGAATCCGACGCCACTAATGTGCGAAAGTGCCATATAAATTGAAAGACAGTGGAATCGCTGTTTAATCCAGCCTATTGTAGAAACAACTTCAAGCAATCTACTTGAAAATGAATGAAGAGGAATTAAAATCGCACTTCAACTACTTTCATGCTAAACTGGCAATGGTGGCCATTTTGGAAAAGAAAGACAATAAATGAAAGACTAAACATACATGTCAGTGGTTTTGAGAAAGCAGCACTTGGTTAATTCTGCAATTTGGGGATTATTCACCTAACACGCAATTTGGGGAATATTTACCTAATAAACGTGTGTAGACAAGAGACTTGATTGACAAGATGCTGATACAATGGCCGTGTCCGAAAACGTGTGAAGTGTTAGCTTAAATACTCAGCTGTGAATAGTATATATACATAGTGTTTCAGTGGTAATAATGCTTCAAGCAACAGTTCCAGTAGTTTATTGTTCTTTTGGATAAAAAATGTACGGATAAAATGAAATGTTATTTCGGGAGAATTTTATTTTTCAACAACAGCTGTATTCAAACAAAGGATCAATCAAGTTCCACTGTAAAGAAATTAAAAAGCAAGGAGTTTCCATTTCAACCTGCAATTACATACATGTATTTCAATTCCAATTGTCAGCGTCGACATCAAATCATTTGCACTAATTTGAAAAACCATCACTAGCATTCTCTGAGTTGTGAAATAAATGTTTAAATATCGAGATATTTCTTTGTTATGAAGTTTATTTATTATTATTTTTTTGTATACCACTGGTGCTTTTATATACTCTATTCAAAACAAATTGATAACGACCAGTTTTTGTTTGCTTGGGGACCGGCCAGGTTTGGATTTTGCGTTTCTATTTATAGATGACTGTAAGTTATGTCATCTAACCCACAGGGGCTAGTATCGTTGCTAACAATTGACATGTCATACATGTACTATATAATAACTATATAGTACATGTATGACAGGTCAATTGTAAGCAACGTATGACAGGTCAATTGTAAGCAACGATACGAGCCCCTGTGATATAACCATGCTGAAATTGATGGCTTTCACTCACCCCAAGCCACGAAAACTAAACTTTTTATGGGATGCATGGAAACAACGAACTATTTACTTTATAAATGAGCTATGAACCAAAGATCTTAATTGTGTGTGGATTAAGTTAGTGACCGACAATGACGATATTGGAATGAGATTACATTATAGTTTGTTCCACGCAGCAAAACTGAACCCTATTCTTTAGCATGTAGAAAATTGTAGCAAAAATTGGTAACTAAAACCTTGATATATCATTCGTTTCATCATTTAAAATGGAGAACAGTACAAGAAAGTTTTAACCCAACATCATTAAACTCTCAAACTGTAATAAAAGTAATATATTTTGTTAAATTTTCTATTCAACAACATTCTCAGTACACTGTAAATAACAATATTCAATAATGCCTACTGGTGGCACTTTAATAAATAAATAAGTTTTGTCAAGTGAAATTCACATTTTATTTCCATCTTTTAATTCATTTTCAATGTAACATCATAAATGCAACATGCCCTTTTTGTATTCCAATGTGAAAAAAATCAATATACTGTCAAAACTAGATCTGCAATAGTTTCTTTGAGATCTAATTAACTCACTAACCCCTAGAGATTTTTGTCATTTTCACCTGAAATGGGAGTAGGAAACACATTTTGGGGGCTATTTCTGGCATAGTGCACATAAACAAAATAATAATAATAATAATAACAAAAATAATAACAATAATCATTACCATCATAAAGGTAATGATATTCATTAAATGGTATTTGTTCAAAAATAAATTTTAAAAAGTGAACCTGCATACAACAGTCAGTTTTGCCTTTTTCCATGGGTGGTCGCTATTGACAAGTTTGACTGTACATGGACAAAATTAGCCCCTTATCCCTCCCCCCAGGCAGTATGTGTTAAGAAACCCACTACAAATTGCTGCCTAGGATTTAGGAAGAAAGAATGGTTGATATGAAAAGAGGGTTGTACTTGGGTACATTCTTTATACCGTGTGGAGCTTAAAATGGGGTAGTACAATATTTTACCTTTTCCTTGTAAAGGTGAACTAAATATAAGTTTCACATGAAATCACCTGAAGGAAAGTTACGGTCATATACTACTTAAGAATATATCTTATATTATTAAATATATTATAAAGTTCTGAAGAAAAGATCATTCTGAACATGTTAAATATTATTAATATTACAACCTATATTGAAAGTTGACAAAGCATTTTGATCTGTATTCCATATGTGCACAAGGAGTTACAAAATATATGCCATTGGGTGACAGGTGTCGTAGTGTGCTATATTAAATTAAAGAACCGTTGGCCAGTAGAGACTGGAGGGGTCAGTACTTCGTATTTTAAGTGAAATAGCTAAGACTTAAAATCATATGGTTATACCAAGTTGAATCCCTCCATTTGGTCAGGCTCCCTTAGTTTGTACAGCTGCTATGGAAAACACACAGAACTTGTAAGAAATATAAAATTTCACCACCTTCCCTCAGCTGACCTTGCAACAACAAAAAAAACTTCATTTCCAGCTAGATGTCTATCAGTGAATCAAGAATGTCAATACTAAACTTGAAATACAAGAAAGATATAAAGGATCAGTTTAGTCAGGCAAGTTGGACTTGCAGCCTGGAGTCATGACAGCTCATTCTGGTCTTGACAGAAAGGTCTGGCTCAAGTGTTCAGTTCATTTCAGGAAATGTAATGACCATGACTAAAGTCTGAGTTGTATGAAGCCAATATGTTAAAGTTTTAAAACCTTAGGCATGGTGATATTTTATAGACTATAATGTATCAGTGATATTTTTAATTTGTTATGGAAACCATGAGGTGGACAATGATGTCCTGGAGCAATGTCTGTAAATGTAAATGTTATGAATTAAAATAGTTTTGTAACCTACAGTGTTTCCACAGTGCATGCATTGGGTTTTTTTGGGGGGGATCTCCCCCACCCCCGCCCCATATCAGAAAAATAAAGGGAGAGCAGAAAATGAAGGGTGAGGAGAAAACAGCCACAGTTCATTTTACCGAACACTTCAATATCCATCCCTCTTTCTTGCTCCACTTCATTAGAGCTCTACTGAAAACAAACTCTTTTGGAGATGATGCCTCTAGTTATAAGCACTAATCTATTTATCATGTTTTCCAAGCTTAATGTGTGCCTTGTCTGTGTATGAATATTGTTCTGTTCTGAGAATCCCTTCACAGTCTGCTGTCTGAAGGGGCATATGCGTAACTAGCTTAGCCAACCTGAACATGTTGGGAAAACTGCTCTTTTGGGGAATTCAATTTTCTATTGATCATATTCTTAAGATACTTCTGTTCCGAAATAAGACTTGTCGCTAACATAACCTCTGTCAAAGTTTCACTTTTTAAACAGTGCTTTGGTGACACTTGTGCCAGTTTTCTTGTCTGCTCTATAATGCTATATTAGGGTTTCATGTCCATAAATGCTTGTGTCCTGTTTAAGACAGATATTTTGATCAAATAAATATTTTTACTATTTCATTTTGTTTTAGATTTTTATCTACTCAGTTCATCTTAAACCTTTTAGGGCAATATAGTTTTGTAGCACAATATCCAGCAGGGCTAAATTCTGTAAGAAGAGATGAAAATTGCAATCTATTTTAAAATTGTATTTCAAATAAGGCTTGGTATTCTGCCTTTTCTACATTTAATTTTCCAATACTGCTGAAAGAAAGCTTGACCTGCATGCTGTCTGTTTTTCTCCAACCAGCATGTACATGTGACTTAAGTTCAACGTCATTTTCAGGTTCAAAATCACTCAACAGCATCTTCATAACATTTTCCAAGTTCCAATAATCTGATATAGTTCACAACTTTAAATCATTGTTATCATCATCAGCCAGTATTTGCCAAATGAAATCATCATCTGAACATTAACCATGTTGGGAATCAGCCATTTTGATGTTCTAGGTAGCCTGCATTGAAATATGTTTGAAACAGAGTAACATTGCCTTTACCATGTAAATTTGCAATTTATTTACTTTTCTTTAGAAAATAAGTTTGGTTCTTTGTTTTATTTCTCACCTTAAACCAGAGTATTCGATACTTCTTTCTTAACAACAGTACACAATGTTTCATTAATTCAATATGGCATTTTTTAAAGGTAATCAGTGCTGGCTATAGCTTTGATATGCTATCTTGGGCACTGAGATATATTTTAGAGGAGTCATGATAATTCAAGTAAGTATCCACACTTGACCTGAATGTTCACACTAAATTGTGTTTTTGATCTTAAAATGCCAGGAATGATGACAGACCAGAACATATAGCAATTTTAGGACAATGACTTGATGCTATGACTGAACTCCATCAGGAAGGCAACTCTTAAAACAGCCCTTCTAAGTGCCAACTATAAAACTGAAAAATATACTTTCAACATGGCCACCTCTTTCATTGTTTATATCTGTAAAAAAAAGTACTGGTCATGACTGGGTGATGCAGAAAAACAGCCAAGCACTGTAAACAATTAAAGTGTTGTGTATCAAATGATCAGTGCACAATACAAAAATGGCACATTATTGTGTACTGTGAATACGGAGCAAAATACAGTCAAACCCGGTTATCTCGATTACGTCGGGGGTGTAAAAAAATCGTCGACATAACCGGGTCCCGAGATATCCGGGTTCATAAAAACCGGTAATTTTAAAAATGTCCTTGAGCATTACTCCTGTCTCTTGCTGGTGTTTACTGGAATCCCCTCCCACTGCATGTTACAATAAAATTAACAAAACGCTTAATTGATAATAAAATGAAATGAACTAACCTGGTGTTGTTATCATTTATTCCTTTTTTATCATCATAAGTAATTTATTAAAGAAAAAATATATCTATGAACTCCTTATATCACATGTAGCGTATGCATCCATTACTGTAGTGTGCATCACTTATGTCAGATAACACACGACGCATTTTTATAATTGATGTGAATATTGAAAAACAAATCATGTTTGGTTGTACTCAGAGGTTTGAATATGTTATCAGATTGAAAAATGGATCAAAGAAAATCACAAACGAGAGAGTGAGAGAGAAACATCCACCGATTGCTTTCAGGCACCCGCCATTCACGCATAACGCGGTGTTAGGTGCAAAATAACCAAGATTGTATTATATCCAGGTTAATATATGACAGTAATCCAATCGGTGACAACGAAGCAGATACAATCATGCAAGCAAGATGATGATGATGATGATCAGCCTATCACTATCCCAAGCTACAGTGAAATGGCTGAATGCATTAAAAAAATGAAATTGTTTGTGGCAAGTGTCGACGGTGCCGAGCATATGTATGAAAACGTAAGTGCTTTTGAATCGTTCGTTACAGATCAGCACCGGAGTAAACAAAAGCAGACTGATATTACTTCATATTTTCTACAAATCGATCGCTTTTGCTGACTATTTCTTGTACAATTTCTGTGAGATTGACGTTAAAAAGTTGCATTTCGTCGAATTAAGCGGGTCCACATGTTACTTCGGACCGAAACTTATGCCCGACATAACCGGGTTATCGACTTAACAGAGGTCGAGATAAGCGGGTAAAAAATAGCATAACAAAGAAGAATTTTTTCGGAACCGGACCAAAACGCTCGACATAAGCGGGTTGTCGAGATAACCGAGGTCGAGATAAGTGGGTTTGACTGTAATCCAGATTCGAAACTCTATATCACATGCACATTATGTGGCAGAACCAACTATTTCTCCTGTGTTGAACATTAGGGTGCGTGTTATACATCACTGCAGTTTATGCACACCAAAATACGATACTAGCTCTGATTAACTTTTAAGCAAGAAAACTTCTCATAATCTCATTCACCTCATATAAGACTTTCAAGAGCAGTGTAGTAGCGCCTTTCTGATGTCACTGCGCTATGGGGAATTAGTCACAAGCAAGAGGGTTTCTTCTTTTTCTACCTTTAATGATGTATGTTGCCCCTAGTTCTTCATGCTGACTCCCTGCACTATGTTTGACCTGGTTATTTAAACAATCCTAGCGGACTTCAGAGAAAACATTCCCTGAAGACCTGTTCTAAACTAATATTCTGGTCTGATTGTGTTAGGTGCAGACCCTTTATCTAACTCTAATCTACATATCAAAATGCACAGAATCTAAATTTTGTAATCCAAAATAAAGCCATATATGTACTCTCCATACACACTCTTTTCCCACTGATGCTGTGTGTTAGAATTTACAAAAATATTATTTTGAATATGAAATTACTTGTAAACTTTATCCTTTTGAGCAAATTACTTCAAAATTAAACTATAACTACTCAACTCTATTTTAAGCACTTTATACCTACTAAAAGAGATTCAAATTTCCGTTCAAATGGTCACTAATTTTAATGTTTAAGCATTAAGGCAAACTTGCTATAACTGATTTTAATTAGCTTTACAAACACATCTTCCAACTGTCCTACTGACTCCTTTGTTTCAATTTCTCTGGACTGTAACTTGACACCATAGCATTTGAATAGCTGCTGGTAACCTTGTATTGACCCCAAATCTCTGCCTCTAAATCTGACAGTGACTGTAGAGTTACTCTATCATAGACATACTGTTATTAAATTTATGTAGAGAATTTAGAAAATTTATACACAAACATATCTTTCCTTCTAAAACTAATATAAATACCATAGCACCTGAAATAACTAAATTTAGCCCTATAATATGTCCCTCCGGCCCAGCAAAATTTGGTCCCCAAATTTTTATAACATACTATTGTTTTTGTCAAATTATTGAATAAATTGGATTTAGACATGTATTTCATAATGTTTTATGTGGCATCAGTGTTCACACACACTTCCTTGCACACTACAAACCTACAAAATCTACTCCCTAAATAGAATTTACATTCCATAGTGCAGGGTATTAAGGTACAAAAATATTGCGATTTATTACAATCTTTTCAATTAGAAACAGAAATAACTTTATAATCCCAAGAGGTCTTATGGATGCTAATTTTAGGTAAATATCTTGATACATGTATATGTAAAATAATTTCAAACACTTAATTATTAATCACACTAATAATCTATATATCATCTTTGTCTACCAAAAGTCACATGAACAACAGTTCCATAAATGTCTGACTTTTCACCAATCTACAGTACTTTGTATAATGTTCCATGAATGTCACTTCGCTTTGAATGTAATCTGCAGGTATCACAAGGATTTCAAGATTTTCTTGAACTGAATAAGAACTGGCACTAACATTGTGCCATAGACTGCTTTTAAAATTACAGTAGTTATTTGTTTGCAAAGAATAATCCATTTGGAATGTGCAACATAGCTGTCAATTGTCCAAGTGTGGGATTTATACATCTGTTCTGCTATACCATAGGAAGGAAGATGTGCAGGATAGATATGGAAGAAAAGGTTGATAGGAAAGTATAGCACAGCAAAACAAATATAATGAGTCCACCTTTAAGAACTAATTGATCAAGTCCCTTTGGAATCTTCACTTTGCATACTTTCTTCTCTTTCCTTTTTGTGTCTTTGTTACATGAAATTCCCGGAGCAAAAACTGCGGTAAAGCTTCTTCAGGGTCCCACGTAGTCTTGGGGAAGTCTTGCCATTTAACCCTATAAACACGCTTGCCACGATGTCGACTACAGGCTAGAATTTCATCAACATCCAGTAAAGTTAGGTTCTTTCGCATTAGAATGTGTGGTATCGGGGAGCTGTGTTTCTCCACATGTGTTCTTTCTGTCAACACAAGGGTGATTTGCAGCCTTGCTCTCGGTTCTTGTTAGTGGCCTGGCTTTAAGAAACCGTTATTAGCCATTGTACATGTCTCCCTCATTTCTTCCTTGGTGTTGTTTCTTTCGTTCCGTATGGGTTATCATTTTGTCTGTTTTCCGTTGATACACTGAGTGTAGGTCCTTGTTCCAGTGTTCGATATTGCTTTTTGTTTTTCTGTTAAGGGTCCTTGCATATGTATTATCCATGTTCAGTTCATAGTCCTTTATCGTTTCCTGGTTGTCAACAATTTTTCTTTTTTTTTTTTTTTATGTCTAGTTTTGTTAATGATTTTTTTTTTTTTTTGTTAAGAAGTCCATGCAATAGTGTTGTCCGTGTTCAGATCATAGTCCTTTATCGTTTCCTGTTTTTTTTTTTTTTTATTATTTGATCCATTCATTTTCCCACTGCTGCGGCTAGTTGTTCTTGGCTTCCATCACCAGAAAAAGGTGGCATGAGACTGAAATCCATGCAGCTTCTATCCATTTTGATGCAGTAGAATCACAAGAATCAAAGGCACATATAGATCTCTAATGACAAATTTTTACCTGACAGATCACTTCGTAAAATTGTAGAATAAAGTGCAAAGAAAGGTCCTAAAGATGAATATACAAAAATTTTGCTACTTAATTTTCGTATGGAGTCAGCACAGTCTAAAATAAACTAGAATTCCCCAAAATCCAGTAAAAGTTTCAGAATACAATTTAACACAACATTTCCATTTTAAATTCTCCACCAAACTGTAGTAGCGCCTTTCTGATGTCACTGCGCTATGGGGAATTAGTCACAAGCAAGAGGGTTTCTTCTTTTTCTACCTTTAATGATGTATGTTGCCCCTAGTTCTTCATGCTGACTCCCTGCACTATGTTTGACCTGGTTATTTAAACAATCCTAGCGGACTTCAGAGAAAACATTCCCTGAAGACCTGTTCTAAACTAATATTCTGGTCTGATTGTGTTAGGTGCAGACCCTTTATCTAACTCTAATCTACATATCAAAATGCACAGAATCTAAATTTTGTAATCCAAAATAAAGCCATATATGTACTCTCCATACACACTCTTTTCCCACTGATGCTGTGTGTTAGAATTTACAAAAATATTATTTTGAATATGAAATTACTTGTAAACTTTATCCTTTTGAGCAAATTACTTCAAAATTAAACTATAACTACTCAACTCTATTTTAAGCACTTTATACCTACTAAAAGAGATTCAAATTTCCGTTCAAATGGTCACTAATTTTAATGTTTAAGCATTAAGGCAAACTTGCTATAACTGATTTTAATTAGCTTTACAAACACATCTTCCAACTGTCCTACTGACTCCTTTGTTTCAATTTCTCTGGACTGTAACTTGACACCATAGCATTTGAATAGCTGCTGGTAACCTTGTATTGACCCCAAATCTCTGCCTCTAAATCTGACAGTGACTGTAGAGTTACTCTATCATAGACATACTGTTATTAAATTTATGTAGAGAATTTAGAAAATTTATACACAAACATATCTTTCCTTCTAAAACTAATATAAATACCATAGCACCTGAAATAACTAAATTTAGCCCTATAATAGCAGTATGAGAAATACAGATGGATTAATATAACTTCATAAAGAGACAAATCCAGATGTATGAGAACCACAGTGGCTTAGCCAGTGTAGTGCCAGATTAGTTATCTAATGGTCAATGGTTTGACACCTGCCCAGGACAGCCCTGATTGTCTGCCTTCATGTTTCTATGGGTAAGTCAGTTTGCTCCCTTTTCCTCATTGTGATATAGCCATTACTATGCATTAAAGTTCCTGCTAAAACTAACCAACCAACCAACCAACCAACCAGCAAGGGGTCATCCATTTAGTATGTATGCAAAAATCTGGCAAAGCCTGACCCCTCTCTGTATAAATGCGTATTTTGTTACACCCGCCCCGCGTACGTATGTTTGATGCCCATCTCCCCCACCCCAAATTCTATAGAGCAGCCTATACTTAATCCATGCAGAAATGATCAAGGATTAATACTATTAATGTGTTTAATAAAACATAGTCCACCGACGTTGAATGTCTGGCTGCATAAAAAAAATAAGCTGTGTAACTTTAAAAAGTTTGTCTAGTGTCCACTAAAATTCAAACGCCGAACAGTTTACGTAGTAGACAAATTATTATCGATGTTTCACACACACACCCATTTCCTATGCGTACAAACATTATCAGTAGACTCACCCCATATGCAAGTGTATGCATCTGGGTTACCTCCCTCTTCCTCCATGTGTAAGTACTAAATGGACGACCCCCAATCAGTGGTATGCCTTCAGTAATGAAATAAGCCACAACGCTGCAGTATACCTGTACTTTCAATATAAGTGGAATTGAAGTGGGTGAAATATGTACAAACTATAATGACAAAAGCTATGGCAAATAAATGGTATGGCAACACAAATCAAAACTGTCCATCTGTAAAACATAATGTAAAACCAAATTGCTTTAACCGATTCGGCCCCGATCCCGTCTGTAGGCGTGATGAGGCTGTACCCTACTTCCAAGCTCTGCAGCATCAAGGTCATTTAAGATACACCAACATGGGTGGTATTAAAAAAAAGCAGACAGATATAGCTCTAAAATGATATCAAATAATCTGGAAGTTCAAGTTGCACTACAAAATACAGAGAGAAAAACCTCATTTTTTGGACCCTTTTTTTTTTCACACAAAATTTGCTCGAGATCGGAATGCAATTTTGTGTCCGGATTTTTAGACCTTTTGGCCTCAGATCTAAGGCATACCAGTTTTAACTGCACACAGACAGGTGAACCTTTGCAAAAAACTAGGCTAAGGTGGGCATTTGGAATAAATTGCAGTCTCCATATGAAAATGATGGGTCCATTAAGCAAAAAAAAAAAAAATTAAAAAAAGATATGAAATAAAAAGAACTCCAACTTTTACCCTTCTGCTCATGCGCAAGCAAAATAACCAATGGAAAATGATATTTCTAATACAACTAGGCATTAGTCTCATGGAAAATCTGTTGAAAGCCGATGTATTACAATGTATTCAGATATAGCCCCCCCCCCCCAATGTCTTTCCAATGCACATTTCAGGCAAAAACGACAAAAACCTCTTGGGCCGAATGAGTTAAGATGCAGTCATTTTAGGTTGCAAAATTTGTGCTATGAAAATTCACTTAAAACTCTATGAAGGTTGTTAGTGTAACTGTGTTGTACTTAAAATAATTTGTATTCACATGAAACATTGCCATATGACAATATTTTGTTTCAATGTCTATCACAATTGCACTAGGACACAAAACAATGTTGACTGATTCAATGTCATCATCATATTACAAGTCCCTATCAACAAACTGCACTGAGCTGATGAAATTGCAGTGTTTGTGTCACTGGCATTTGGATAAGGGCTTACTCAGCTACCAAAGTACTCACTTATAAGAAGAGTCAAACTGC